>JAPDVU010000001.1:19663852-20263852 GCA_026230045.1 Corynorhinus townsendii
CAATTTTCCTAGTTGACTAATCCTTGCTAAGACTAATCCCCCCCAATCTAAAAACCCTGATGTATTTTCCTCAACTCTCCTCTTTTGAGAAACTTTACAGTTGTTTTTTATTATAGTGTCCTTTGCTTTAGCACATTGAAATATATATATATTTTTATCATGACTGTGTTCATTGCAGTTTTTGCCTAGGATTTTTTTCGCTCTAGAATTTCTTTTAATTTATTTTTATAATTCCAATTATCTGGTAAAATTCTTTATCTGATCATATATTTTCTTGAGCTTATTAAGCACAATTATTTTACATTTAGACCCTATGTCTGGTACTTTTAAAATCTGATTTATCTGTCAATATATTTTTAATTTTTATACTTTATATTTAGATTTTGTTTTATGAAATCTAACTTTTTTTTATTAGATATAGCATATTTCTCAGAAAAATTGTACAGGTATTATATCATGTTGTTTTCCTTCAGAGAAAGTTCAACCAGAAAATATAGTGAGAGGATAATTTCAATCTAATTAGCTACCTGGATTTTTTTAAAATATATTTTTATTGATTTCAGAGAGGAAGGGAGAGGGAGCAAGAGAGAGAAACATCAATGATGAGAATCATTGATCGGTTGCCTCCTGCACGCCCCACACTGAGGATTGAACATGTGTCCTTGACTGGAATTTAACCCAAAACCCTTGAGTCTGCAGGCCGACACTCTATCCACTGAGCCAAACCAGCTAGGGCAATTACCTGGATTTTGATTTGCAGATTTTGAAATATTCTTTCTATTTCTGTATTCTTCTTACTCTCAAAATATACCCTTCCAGGCTTTCTACTGAGAACCCAGGGTGTTTAATAGTAGCTGTTTTCTTTAGCACTTCCATACCTCTAACTTTTGTCTCCTCAGTCCTCTGGAACTCCTAAGAACCCCGTTCTGTGCTTCAAAATCATTTTCTTAACATCTTTCTCTGAAGAGTTTTAGAAATCAGCAAATCCCAGGTTGTTGCATGGCTCACCAGGCACTGCAGCAGTTCTCAGAGACAGGAAGTGTTTATAGTAGGATAGAAGTGAAAACAACGATCTGACCTATGAGACAAAGAAATAGGTCTGTAACTACCTTTAATAATGTCATTCAAGTTTAGAGGAAGAGTATAATTAGAGAAAACATGATATCTCCTCATGTACCTATAGAGAAAGTGACTTTTGTTTCTCCATACTTTGAATGCAGTCTTTTAAATTGATTCCCCAGAATTGTATTCAAAGCCGGTTGGTAGAACAGATGTGTAAATGTCACTACACACATGGTCTGGCCCGTGTAGCTCAGTGGTTGAGCATAGACCCATGACCCAAGAAGTCATCAGTTGGAATCCTGGCCAGAGCACATGCCCAGGTTTTGGGCTTCATCCCTGGTCCCCAGTGGGGGCCCTGCAAGAGGCAGACAGCTGCTCAATGTTTCTCTCGCATTGATGTTTCTAACTTTCTATCCCTCGCCCTTCCTTCCTTTCTGAAATTAATAAAAGCATATTTTTTAAAAATGTCACTATACACAATAAGAGGCCCAGCCTGATATAGTCTTACATGTTTTTTTCTTACCCTAAGCTGAGGGTCAAATTCAAGTCTATACCTGGGTCACATGGTCCAAGGAAGTATGCCAATGTGAGTGAAGCAGAACAGAAGACTCTTTCCCAGGGCTGTGGATCCCTGCTGTAAAGATAAGAAGGTGTGAAATCAGTTAATTGCTTACAAGAGATAGAGAGGAAGGATTGGTGGGCAATGCTAAGGGAGCTTTGGTTTACCAGGAATTCTTTCCTTGAGTTAGACAATTTCCTATCAACACTGCTTGATTTTCTCAGCAGTTCCTTAACATGTTCTGCGGTAGATAGAACATTTCAAAAGGAAAGATAAGTATAAGGATGATGAAAATGTAATAGCAACGGAGAATAAATTGGCAAATCCTCTAATTTTAGAATGACAAAACAGTTCTGATTGCTCTGATGAAAGATTAATTGAAAATGATTTTGGTAGAAAAATAAGGTAATTTATTGATAAGAATATGGTAATGTGAATAATTTGGTATTCACAGCAATAATTTGAGTGCTGTGGCTTTTATGCTAAAAGTTTCCCATTAGAATGAGAATCTAAAATTTTAAATGACTGGTAATGTAGTAGGAACTCATGACTACATGTCAAGATAAACCATTCTACGGAGTCTTTTCAGGGATTCCAAATAAAATTAGACTCAGCAGGATCAAAGGAAGTCATTCAATTAGAAATATAAATAGCCTAAAACAGTTCTGCTGAGTTATAGTCTTGATACATAAAATAAATTCTAATATTAGGGCGCTTCAGTTATTTAAGGACAGAATTCAAAATACAGATTTACACAGTCATTTCTTACCTCTGTTACCTCATATTAAAGAAGGTGACTAAGCTGACATTTAATATTTCAGTTGCAGCATAGATAGCTGCAATTGGAACATTAAAATAAGGTCACCTTGAAATCAGAGCTTTGCCACTTGTTACTTTCTCCCCAGTTCTTAGCACAGTGCCTGGCACATAGTCACTGCTCAATAAATGTGTAAATGAATAAAGATGATCATATTCCTTCTGCATGAGGGTGTAAAGACTAATGTGCAGCTGATTATCTATTTTACACTTAATATCTTTAGAGGAAGTTTTGTGTGTTTTTTAAAAATTATGTCTTACGTTTAATTTATCTACTGTCACCTTAACAGCATTTGATTCTCCTTGGTTTAGTGTAGGCCAGTGGTCGGCAAACTCATTAGTCAACAGAGCCAAATATCAACAGGACAGCGATTGAAATTTCTTTTGAGAGCTGAATTTTTTAAACTTAAACTTCTTCTAACACCACTTCTTCAAAATAGACTCTCCCGGGCCATGGTATTTTGTGGAAGAGCCACACACAAGGGGCTAAAGAGCTGCATGTGGCTCAGGAGCCGCAGTTTGCTGACCACGGGTGTAGGCCAAAGCTGGCATTTTGCTGCCTCTCTCACTTATTTATTGCATGTTTTTCTTGCAAGATGTACTGGCATGCCAAGCTATAATAAACAAATACCTCACCATTCTATTTCAGGTTTAAATTCACATTGTGGAGTTATTATTTTACATGACTCATAGAATGTCTGGCATGTTCCTAGTATTCATCAATATGAATATGAGTAGAATAATTCTGGGTCAAAACAGGACTCATTGGCATAGCCACTGTCTATGTTTTAAGGATGATGTCAAGCATTATCCTTCATGGCATGGGACCAAACAGTGAACTCAAAAGTTAAAATCACCCTAGAGTGCCCCCAGCAGTCCCGGGTCTGTCTCCTGCTTCAACAGTGTTTAGATGGAACAGATTCAGGGATGTCCCTTCTTCCAGCCGCCAGCCACTCTCTTGCATCTTATCCAGTCACCACTTTCAGAACCACCTCCCAGACCAGCCAACACACCATTGTTTTTTTCTACCTTAACTCCTTACTGCCCAACAACCATGAGCTCCAAGATTCCTCAGAATTATTCCACCCAGGTGCAGACTGCAGTCAACCGCCAGGCCAGCCTGCATCTACAGGTCCCCCACACCTACCTCTCCCTGGGATTCTATTCCACACTTACCTCTCTCTGGGCTTCTATTTTCATCCCACAATGTGGCCCTGGACCACTTCTTCCTTGAGTTGGCTGAGAAGAAGCACGAGGGTGCTGAGCATCTCTTAAAGTTGCAAAAGCAGCGTGGTGGCCACATTCTCTTCCAGAACATGCTAAAGCCTCCCCAGATGAGTGGGATGAAACTCAGGACACCATAGAAGCCACCTTTCCCTTGGAGAAGAACCTGGGGTTTGGTTTTTTGCCTGAGCCTCTCCCTGAAAGCACTAGGCATCCTTTGACCACCCTGGAGCTCTCTCCCATGCATTAGAAAATGGAAACAATAAAGCTTTTTACAGCAAATAATAAAAATAAATAAATAAATAAATAATAATACATAAATAATAAAACAAATTTCCCTAGAACCTTGTTAAGACTACATGAGTGACTACCCTTTGAAGTGACTGGCTGCTCTGTGAAGGAAGACATAGACAACACATTATGCCTGATATTATACCTTTTACTCCAATATATCCACGTGCATTTAAGATAAACGAGTAAGGGATAGAGTAGCTGACATAGAGTCATAGGCAGAAGGTTGACAATTTTGTTTTGCCATTATCTCCTGAAATTTGAGAAAGGGAGAAAATAGAATAAATACATGGCAACTCCACTTTATCTTTACTGCCTAGTTTGAGGAAGAAACTTAGATAATGCTAAACCACATAGGAACTTCATTTAAAGAATATAATGTACCCTGGCTGGTTTGGTTCAGTGGATATAGCATTGGCCTGCAGACTGAAGGGACCCAGGTTCAATTGCAGTCAAGGGCACATGCCTGGGTTTAGGGCTCAATTCCCAGTGGGGGACATGCAGGAGGTAGCCAATCAGTGATTTTCTCTCATCATTGATGTTTTGGTCTCTCTCTTCCTCTCAGAAATCAATAGAAATAATAATAATTAAAAAAGATTATAATGTTCTCCCTCCAGATTCAGAAACTTCACTGATATTTATTTCTAATATTTATTAATAATTCCTTCTAACTGGAAGAAGAAAATAGCCAGCTTATGGTCATGAGTGAGGAACAACAGAGAGATGAGTGCATTCCGAGGAGGTGGCACACACTAGATAGTACTTTGTAACTCCCAGAGAGAAGATAAGAGCTTTCTATGCCATAATAATTCAAAGGTGAGATGGTTCGTGGTATTACAGCATCAGAATTGAGAATGAGCTGGCACAGGTAAGCCACTAGCCCAGAGTGATACAAGAGATCTGCATCAGGAGTATTCTGCCATTGGGAGAGCTGGGGTCTCTGTAAGATATTCTGGAACCACAGACACAAAATTATGTGCTGTGGCTAGTTTTAAGTGCATTGGAAAGTAGTCCCTTTTGATCTTGTCCTTCCATAAACAGGCTTTTGTATATTTAGAGAAAAATGAAATTATGAAGAGATGAATTTCTTTGTAGTTCAATGCCTAAGTAGAGACTGAAATTAATGCTAATAGGAAAGAATGTTTGACATTATGTTTATAATTGTATTATAGAAGATAAATAAATCCCAACAAAAATGGCTGCAGCCACGGAGTGAGCAGGAGGTTTGGGTTTCCCCAATGATGGAGGAACCCAAACTTTCTAGCCTGCCCTGGCCTGCAGTCAAGGCTACAAAGTTTCAATTATAGAATATAAATAAATCCCAGATACCAGGGCCTCTGCTTAGGTCACCGGGGGACATAGCCAGCCTGCAAACCACCACAGGCCCCTTGCCCAGGCTGCCCCATGCCTCAAGGCAACCTCCACCCTGATCTGGGACACCCTTCAGGGCAAACCAATCAGTCCCCACCCATGCATCATGCCTCTATCCTATCTAATAAAAGAGTAATATCCAAATTGACTGTCACTCCAACACACAAGATGGCTGCCCCATGTGGTCAAAGATGGCTGCTCCCATGTGGACACAAGATGGCCAGTAAGGGAGGGCAGTTAGGAGGAACCAGGACTGCAAGGGAGGGCAGTTGGCAGGGGCCAGGCCTGCAGGGGAGGGCAGTTAAGGGTGACCAGGCCTGCAGGGAAGGACAGTTAGGGGTAATCAGGCTGGCAGGGGAGCAGTTAGCAGTTACCGGATCGGCCTAAATGGGCAGTCGGACATCCCTCGAGGGGTCCCAGATTAGAGAGGGTGCAGGCTGGGCTGAGGGACACCCTCCCCCCCATACACGAATTTCGTGCATCAGGCGTCTAGTTATTAATAATGGGAAAGGATCTAAAGGGGAGGCCAGGCATTATAAGCATGAGCATGGCCATCAAGCAGCTTCACCAGCAAGCTTCAACTGTACCCTCCCCAAGGAACTGTCAGTCCATTCCCTGCAGACCACTGGAGGAAGAGGTCCAACTAAGGGGAGATGGGCACAAGTGCAGTGAATTGGGATGACCTAGGGAGAGTGCCTGTCAGTCAAACTGGGAATAGAGATCATTGGCCAGAGGGGGTGGGGCCACTACAAGCCCATGAAAATTTGGGGAATGCATAATCACAAAACAAAGGAATTATTCCTTCTCTTGGCTCATGGGTTCTTCTCTGGTTCTTTTGTTCACCTATATTCCCTCCATAGCCATGTGGTCATGCCCCCCCATGAAATGGACTGATGGAACTGGGAACACAAATTAAGCTAGCTGGATGCTGGATTAGGTTGTGCCTCAGCTTGGAATGGAAACACTGGGCCTGGCTTTCATTCTAGTCCCATAGAAGACACAGCTGGACTAAAGGAAATAGGACTTTGGAAACTCAGGGGTTTGATTCCATAGAAATAAAGCTTTCTACAATATCTCTTCCTTCAGTATGAGTCTCAGAAAATTCCTTTTCTCGTGACATTTCTACGTACTTCCATTGACGAGTAAATCATCCTGCCCAGCAAGTATGTGACATGTACTAGAGCCTACAATCATGGTCTTACTGTGGTAAGATTTTACAATGGGCACAGCTTGCACTGTGGATTGCCCCTGGCTGGAGCCAGGAAACCTAGGAAGTTGAAGCAGAGGTCATTTATGATACAAACCACAAAAGGAGCTTCAGACTGGTCACACCTGGCTTATTCCCAGGTTAAGATGAGGGAGTGATTTGCCCAAGTCACAAAACCACAACAAATTTTAGAACTAAATACCATATTTCATTTAAAGGAGTAGACTATCATTTTCTGATTGTTAACGCCTTTACTTCTCATCAATACAGATTTTAATTGTTGGTGTTCTTCTGGAGTAGGGATGCACACTTCCAGTGTGAAAGTGCGAAAGCGTTCACTCTGCTCACAGAACCAGCAGCTGGAGCTCTGCCTTGATACATCCCAGCAGCTGCTTTCAGGATTGTTGAAGCCAGGCTCCTTCCCCTTCTACTGCTGCTCTCCTCTTGTTGATGCCTTGTTATCTTTTCTGCAAAAGCTGCCATGCAACTTTCCGTAAATAATCCATTTATGGTGAAGCATCCACTTACCTTTTCTTTAGCTGCCTTCTTTTGTTTCTTCCCCTTCCCCAGTGACAACTAGCGGTCTTATATTTACTTCCATTTCATTTTCCAAAAAGGTATCTTCATCTTGCAGAGACCACTAGTATTTCCCAGCACCCACGCATATCTTGTTACTATATTTAGCATAGCATAAGTTTCTTACTTGAGGTAAACAAGGGACTCCAACTATGACCTCCTGCTCCTTGGGTTGTTGTTCAACCACTGAGCAACACTAGCTGGGCCATTGCTTTACCTTCAAGACTACTATTTGGAAAGTCTTGCAATCAAGACTTTGTTCCTAAGCGACAAGCAGCTGCTAGGCCTACTCATCACATTTCCACAGATTTACTCAGTAAGGAGACAAACATACCAAAGGTCTTTAGGCAGTGCATAACTCCTGGTAGAGCAGGCAGCATGAACTTCATGCTATCATTAAACTGTCTTTCCCCTTAAGTATCACAGGGATGACTCTAAATATTCCCAGGTGAATTCTGAGCACTGTCCTAATCTGTGTCCCAAGGTCAGCAAGCCCCCTATCTCCAAAGGGGCTGCTAAAAAAATTGCCCAAACTGTGTTCCAAAGGAGAATATTTATTACTCTGGTATGTAAGAAAGTCTTCTCTGAAAACAATGTACTATCTTACTATATCTCCTTATACAAACGTTCATAAATTGGCCATAAATGCCTAGGTATGTAGAAATGTGAGGGATTCATGAAGAATTATCTTTGGACAGAAATTTCTGAATGGTTCTACAATCATGGAGAAAGGACTCAGCTAGCATGTAAAGAATAAGTGAACATATGGAAAATCAGGATCCATTCCATCTGAGGACCCTGATATAACTTTCAGTTGAATTCAGTCCAAATTGCTGCCTCACATATTGTGAGTAAATAATAAACTAAGGTTTTTGGATGATTTGTTACACAACATTGGATAACTGAAACAACATGTTGGGTTAAGAATCATAAAAACTTAACTCAAAGCACAGCTGGCTACTTTTAAAAATAGTTATGGGTTGTTTGGTACAAAATGATCCTATACAATAAAAGGCTAATATGCAAATTACCCCCTCAGGAGTTCGACCAACTGGGAGTTCAACCACTCACTATGACATGTGCTGACACTGCGGGACTCTGGAGGCAGGTGCACAGAGCGTCTGGGCCCGCCTAGGCCTGGCCTTGCTGCACACCTGCTGCCCCAGCAGGGCTGAGGGGACTGGGTGCCGCCATCTTGTGGTTGTGGTCACTGCCATCTTTGAGGGTGGGGCAGTCAATTAGCATATTCCCTCCTTATTGCCTGTGGGCAGCCTCCATCTTTGTGATGGCATTATGGTCAATTAGCATATTCCCTCTTTATTAGATAGGATTAGTCAATGGGTCTTTAATGTTAGTGGTTATATTCTAGCTTAAAAAACCTTTTAGAGATATCACTTTTATTTTTCAATTTTCTTCCATTAGAATTTGAGAAAGTGAGAACTGGTATTAGAATAAGCACCTGCACTTGTTTTATGTTGACCTGGTGAGTCCAACTGTGAGTTTTTCTTTTGATTTGTGTGGAATGAGGTGGAATATTTGATTTTTGTCATTATGAAAAGTGTTTATTTCATCTGTGCAACAGCCACGCATTGTTCATGGTAAGTTACAGTAAAATGAAATATCAATAACTACAAGACCCTGCTCTGCCTCTTTGGTTTTCCCTTTGCTGCACTTCCCCTCAGTTATGCTCCCACAATTTTAGCCTTCTTACTGCTACTTAGTGACATAAAGTTGTTACCTTTTCCCCGAAATGTTCTCCTTTAATAAAACTGTATGCCAGGCTTTCTTTTCTTTTTTCTCTTATATATATTACTGATTTTAGAAAGAGAAGAAGGAGAGGGAGAGATAGAAACATCTATGAGAAGGAAACATAAACATCCATTGGCTGCTTTCAGCATGCCCCCTATAGGGGATTGAGTCCTGACCAGGCATGTGCCCTGACCAGGAATTCAACCAGTGACCTCTTGGTGCATGGGTCGATGCTCAACTACTGAGCCACACTGGCTGGGTATGCTTTCTTTTCTTTTTTTAAATTATAAATTTAATTATATTTTTGAGCTTTTATTTATTTTCTTATTAACCTTTTTGGGGATAACACTAGTTAATAACATTATGTAAATTTTAGGTGTACAACATTATAATATAACATTTATTAGAGGCCCAGTGCATGCAAATTGTGCATGGGAGGTGTCCCTCAACCCAGCCTGTACCCTCTCCAATATGGGACCCCTTGGGGGATGTCTGACTGCCAGTTTAGGTCCGATCCCAAAGGGATCACTAAACTGGCAGTCAGACATCCTTCTCACCATCTGGGACCTCTGGCTCCTAACCACACACTTGCAAGCCTGCCTGATTGTCCCTAACCACTTCTGCCTGCCAGCCTGACCACCCCCTAACCACTCCCCTGCTAGACTGATCCCCCTAACTGCTCCCCTGCCAGCCTGATCACCCCCAACTGCCCTCCCCTGCCAGTTTGATTGTCCCCAACTGCCCTCCCATGGTGGCCTGATCACCCCCAACTGCCCTCCCCTGCTGTGACCTGCCTTCTCTGCCAGGACCCACCTCCTCCATGGAAGGCGGTGGAGATACTGGGACTGGCTTCCTCTGTCGCACAGAGCCGTGGGACCCCTAGGCCTCACCATGACCTCCACTGCGTGTATGGCCATCTTGTGGCAGCCATCTTGTGATGACGTTGAGCAAGGGCATCATGTGAGGGCATGATGCCACCTAGGCTTTTATTATATAGGATATACTCTATTGCAGTGGTTCTCAATGCCGCGACCCTTTAATACAGTTCCTCATGTTGTGGTGACCCCCAACCATAAAATTATTTTTGTTGCTACTTCATAACTGTAATTTTGCTACTGTTAATGAATTGTAATGTAAATATCTGTGTTTTCTGATGGTCTTAGGCTCTACAGCAGTGGTTCTCAACCTGTGGGTCGCGACCTGTATAACCGCTAGCAGGGTCACCTAAGCCCATTGGAAAACATAGATATTTACATTACAATTCATAACAGTAGCAAAATTACAGTTATGAAGTAGCAACGAAAATAATTTTATAGTTGGGGGTCACCACAACATGAGGAACTGTATTTAAGGGTCACGGCATTAAAAAGGTTGAGAACCTCTATTCTATTGTGTGGTTACCAATAGAGTATATGGTAAGTCTAGTCTCCTGTGACCACATATTTGACCCCTTTAAAAAGCCCTCTTTTTCTATCTTTTTAAAATATTTTTGTACCTTAGCTGCGGTCAAATATCATTGTATCAGGAACTCACTCTTTGACTACCAGCTTTACTTCCATCACTCCCAATTATAATTTCATCTGTTATTTTTTTTCACAGCATTTAATCACCAATAACAGACACTATTTTTAGAAAATAGATTTTTTGTTTTATCTCATTACCTGTCTTTCTTCAAAAGAGCATGGGTTTTCATTTTATTCACTCTAAGGTTTTTAATGCTTATTTCTGATGCATAACATTAAAAAATGCTTGTTGAGTAAATGAATACATGAATTAATGGTGTGTAATCAGACCCTGATTTCTAAGAGAAATCAACAACACCATAGTGGCTTTTAATAAAGTTTTATTTATGACATTGACCAGGGGCTCTGATCCATGTCTTCACATTTCAGCAGCTGATGAAGCCTTCAACATCAGACACATTGTTTGCGTCAAAGAAATGGGGATTAAACAAAGTTTATATTGGCTATTAAATTCTCCCATACAGAAATGATTAACAGAAAATTTAGTCAAATTTCATTGTCCACAGGCAGGTAGGTTATGCTACTATGTGCTGAAAGGAGATGGGCTGTGATAATGTCAGAGATGGTATTTGTATTGGATGGTTAGGGATGGCCCCTCGGAGAGAGTTACATTTGAGCTAAGCCCTGATTTCTTTCTGGAGGCCGACAACACCCATGTTCTAAAACATGAATTAGATCCCAGTTCTACGTGATCTGTCAAACATGAATACAGCTGTCCTCATGTCCTGGTGTGGCTGTATTAAATGAAATTATTTAGGTGGAACACTTAGCAGTGTCTGGACATTAGTAAATGCTCAAAATCCTACCCATTATTACCATTATCACTGCCATTTAAAATTACTTCAATTTGAATGGTAAGTCTTCCTTACAACAATGAAATATGAAAGCATATCTAAAGGGAGTTGATCAGTGCTAAGTAGATTTTGTCATAAAATGACCATCCATGGCTGTAAGACCAACTCATAAGAGGTGAGTTTTGAATCATGTTAGGTAGAAGCACAGGCTACCCACGGACTGTCATGGGAGGCTGGCAATGCTCTTGAAATCAGAGAAATGGTGAGAGTGTACATGGAATATATTGAAGCAAGTTAGCTCTCAAAGACCAAGCAACTAAGCCTTACTAGAAATACAGGGTCAAATTTCTGTTAATAATTTATATTTAATAACCCACCAAGTACCAACGGTTGCCTGAGGTGTTGGTAGTAAAATATTGCCCAGTAACAACAGTTAATGCTGGAGATAGAGAAGATCAACAAAGTGTTATCTTTGATTAATTTGATGTGGATTACAAATTTTTAAGAAGATGGCACACATGGGCATGTAATATACACTGAAATTTTTGTGGAAATATTAATATAGAAATATCAATAATTGTATAATGCCAAATTATTGACTACCAAGGAGGAGAAAAATATATTGGAATTGAATTATGAGAAGATATTATAGAATGAAAACCCTGTAATGATAGTTTGGAGAAATTTTGATTGGATGCATTTACTGTGGAGAAAGATAATGAATTTACATGCTAAAATAAATAAGCAGAAGAAAAAGTAAAACTCCCTATAGCATTCTATGCTTCCTATATTGTTTTAACTTCAATAAATCAACATTTAAGATAATTAGGCATGTTGGTTAAACACATACTTCTCATTAATAGAGTAATTACCATATATTTCCACAGGGAGGTAAGAGTGTATATCTTGATACCTGATTTAATATTCAAGGACATTAAATTGTTTAACTCATTGTTGCAAATCATGAGCATTACTAGAATTTAGCTCACAGAATTACTAGAAAGCCTAGTAGAAGTTGTATTGTATAAAAAAGAGTTAAGAAGGTAGAGGAATAAGATCTAATATGGTTGCTTATACTCACATGATGCCTATTAGTGTTTTACTAACACTGAATATCAGGAAGCACAATGTGACTTACATTTCCATTTTGGTTTAACAGGTTTTTCTAGGTGTTTAGTTGTTCGTGGCTCTGAGAATTTATTCTGCCATTCATTGAGATCTCAGTTGTAACTATAATATTACTGACTTATCTGAGCTTTTTCCACCTCAAGTTTAAGAAAAAAACAGTTCCATTCCTCAAGGCACTAAATTACTTTTAGTATTACAATTTCTAGTCCTTTGTCTCTCCTTGATCCTCTGACATTTTTTTCGTCTCTTCTCTTGTAGTGCACTTAAGCAGAGCTATTTTGATTAAATAACTCCCCAGAGGAGTGAGATTATAATACTGTCGTCTTCCCAACAGGTTATTCTTGAGCACATATTGCCATTATGCAGTGCAGCTATAAAATCAGCATTTCATAAATGCATGTTTCTATGAAATCTGCCAAGTAGATGAATATCTCTTCCATTGTTCCTGACACCTTTGAATTATAAATAATAAAGTGAAACTCAAATTGTTTATTTGCAATGGAACAGCTCTGAGAAAAATCTCAGTTATCAATGATATAGTAACCTCTAGAAAAGACAGTAACTTTAAAATTACAGAGAACGCTCTGTGAAATAATTTCCTTTAAATTGGGCAATTGCTCAGAATTGCCATAAATCAATTCTTTAAATCCAATAGAGTTAAAAATGAGTGGTGAGTACATTTCTATTCAATTCTTTTTTTTTTTTTTTTCTCCTTTAAGATTCAATCTGCCTCAGTGTTTTGGAGTTAGGAAGACATTAGATTGGCAAAACGATTACTAATGAATGTGTTTTTACCAGCGCAGGGCCATTCATTCCTTGTCAGGTCCTTAACTCTTCTGAGAAATTGGTTTGCATCTTTTTAAAAGAGCTCCTAGGGAATGTATTCTTCCTTCTTTACGTCAAAATATCACTATCATTATACACTTGGAAAATTTCATAAATTAAAGTAAAACATGGCACAATTTAATTAAATCTTCAGAATTGGACTTTTTAACTAAAATAAAGCCAAAAATAATTTTTTTCAAAATATTTTTATGGAGTTTTAGAGAGAGAGAGAGGAAGGGAGAGATAAAGACAGAAACATGGATATGAGAGCGAAATATGGATTGGCTGCCACCTGTACACCCCATCTGGAAGATCAAGCCCAGACCTCGGGTTCAAGGAATGGAACCAGCAACCTTTCTTTCAGTGCAGGGGACAACACCCAATAAACTGAGCTACACTGGTCAGGGTCAACGATAAAATTTTATTTGTGTGACAAGTTATTAACCTCTTTACACTTTGCATGTAGTTAGCCTTTTAATAAAGACCATTCTAGGTTAACTCTTCGGCACATCAGAGGTCCACAACGCCTGATTTCACTATTCAAGTTCCCTTTCTTAAAGCTGTCTGACTCTGCCTGCCTCAGAAACAATCATAAGTTCTTGGCAGAATAAAATATAAGCAAAGCTACAACATTTCAGTCATGCAAGGTGAATACATTCTGGAGATCTTACGTAAAACTATGTGAGTATAATGAACAATAGTGTACTCTGCACTTGGAGTTTGCTAATAAGGTAGATATATCTTAAGTGTTATCACCAAAAAAAACAACAAAAAAAAAACAAAAAAAAAAAACCCAAGAAAATAATAACTGAAGTGATGGCTATGCTATTTAGCTTATGGTGTTCAATATTTTAAAACATATGTATGTATCAAATCATCAAGTTGTATATCTTAAATGTATGCAATTTTTAACTGAATTATACTGGGGGAAAATTTCAAGTAAGCAAAGCTGTTAATCAGTGGCAAAAATATACCTCTTTGAGGACCCTATCACTCTGTAACTGTTTTGTGATGTATATGTGTAGTTTTTCTCAAAACATTTCCTTTTGAGAAAAAAATCCATCAGTCTGATTTTTAGTTGATTAATTTGAGCACAATCTGGTATTAACTTTTGGAGATTTAATACACTTGGGCAAGTCGTTAGAAACTTTGATTTGTTTATTTTATATCTCCTTGGATTAGGGCTAATAACACAAGCCACAGAGAATGATAGCAGAGCGGTAGAGCTAATCAAAGAAATTAAAAACAAACAAAAAAAAATCCTATTATTTAGGTCTAGAAGCTAAAAGTAAAATTGGAAGGTTTATTTTGCTTGCTATTTTATTTTACTTAAAACTAACAATTTAATCGTGATTGAGGATCTGTGTAGTTTTTTTTTTTTTTCATAGAAGAATGTATTTATTAAATAATATATTTCCAAACTGTTTCCAATTTAGGGAGGAGAAGGGTGCAAAATATTCTGGTTTTCCCACTGAAATATTTGCCAAGTACATTGAACTAAAACCATTTGAGATGTACACTTTGTTTCTAGGATATCTTGAGCTGTGATTATATATTAAACATTAATAAGGTAAATTGTAAGGAAGAGAAACTAGTTCTTTCAAAGATAGCATTCTTTATTTTTTGGTGAGAATAGTAAAAGGAAAGACTGCTGTGTCCTGACTCATCTCCACTGACAGGCCAATGCTGAAACGGATTTACTTCGTTTTCACCAATCCTTCATGTTCCCTGTGATCGCACTGCTAGTACAGTGTCTTTTGACTTGACTGTACAAGAATGCTGAAAAAGAACATTTACAGTATTGTTGCAGAAGACCAAAGAGAAACCAAGCGGCGCTTTTAAAGAAGAGGAGGGACACTGTTTAATACACCAGTGGACTCAGGGAACAACCTTCCAAATCAGAGTGAAGGAACATGCATGGGGCTTTCCTTTCTATCTCCCTGTGGTCTTCGTCCCGCAAATATGGATTATGCTTCCGGTCCTTTTCCTGGGCCTTGCAAGAAGGCCCCAGGTGTTGGGGGTCTCCAGGCCATATCTGATGGTCTGGTCTGGTGCCAGCGTTAATAACCCTCCCTCCAGGGCAGTGCACTGTTCACAGTAACAGGTTCTGCAAGACCAGTATCTGGGAAGGAGGTAGTGACTTAATTACAGGTTATCAAGAATGTATACTGAGCTTGCTGGCATGGATTCAGATCACTAGCCTCCAAATATCAGGGTTACATTAGAATTAACCCTTCCTAGCCTTCTCAGTATATCTAAATTAATGAAACCAGGGCCAGAAAAGCAGCGCTGTGCCATTTGAGATATTTTTGCTCTCACAAGAGATAGAGGTGCTCATGAGGTCAAGAGCTCGTTTGGTTATAACTTCCAAGCATGCTCGCAGTAAGAAAAAAGTGTTTTATATTTTACCGTACTTCTGAAAATTCTTCCTCTTTTCTTCTTTTATAATACTCTATTTGTAGTGCTCTTGAAAACACAATAGATAAAAAAAATCAACTTTCACTTTTCTCTTGGCTGAGTATAAAATTTCTGATTATTTTCACATATATCTCTTATTTTTTATTTTGCTGTCAGTCTTTGTAAAATTCATAATAAAATTTTGTGTGTGATTGTATAAGTTCTGAGTCTGTTGTATACTTATTTTAAAATTAAAATGCTCCTTCTTACTAGTTTATTTTATACTAGCACTGAAATATATTGAAAAAAATTAAAAAGTATGTAGAGATTATTGAAAGCATGTATTTTGATATTTCCAATCATTATTTTAATACCAAGTTACTTTTAATTTTAGTTAAATTATATTTTATGAAATTTCATTTTCCCATATGAAATATATAATTCAATTAGTTTTATGGCAGAATTATTTTAATATATTAATGTTACAAATCCAGTGTGTATAGAATTATTTATCCCAAGTGTATTACTTCAAAGTTTTCATCCACTTGAGTTTCAAAAAAGTCTGGACCTTCAAATATTACTGTGAATGTATGAAGTTAAAATTGAAAATCAAGGTCAAGAACAGAATCTGAAATTATTAAATTTATCCAAGTATACATTGCTACAAATAAATTTGAGATTAAAATGTCATTACAAATAATTCAAGGATGTGTAAGTTTGCTTAAGAATATCATTTTGATATTGTTACTATTTGTTGGTAAGGTTTTTCTTCCTGTCTTCCTTTCTTTTTGATTCTACGTACATGGCTTGTATTCAGTTAAAGTAGAGCTATCCAAAATAGTCCATGTTTCAGAAGACATATTGCTTCATGAATGACATTTACTCTTTCCTGACACAATCAGAAGTTTTCCTAAAAAGTGAATACTCTTAACGTGTACAGTTATTTAGCAGAACAACCAAATTTTGCCCTGACTGGTTTGGCTCAGTGGATAGAGTGTCGGCCTGCAAACTGAAGGGTCCCAAGTTTGATTTCAGTCAAGGGCATGTACCTTGGTTGCGGGCACATCCCCAGCAGGGAGTGTGCAGGAGGCAGCTGATCGATGTTTCTCTCTCATCGATGTTTCTGACTCTCTATCCCTCTCCCTTCTTCTCTGTAAAAAATCAATAAAATATATTTTTAAAAAACTACAATATCAGTGGCATTGCCCATTATTATAAAACTATCCTATCTAATAAAGACTAAATATGCAAATTGACCGTAACTTTGCAGCAAAGATGGCGGCACCCACAGCTAATAAGGAGGGAATATGCAAATTGATGCGACAAGGCACGGAAAGAAAATAATCTTCTCACATATGTCCAGGTTTTGAATTAAGTAACTTTTATTTCCCACACATTTCCTTTCAGACTCCTGACTACACCCATGTATTTTGCATTGTTGCTTCTAACCAACACATTGTTCTCTTTTTTCCATTTAACCACAGTCATATTGTTCCTGTTTCCCAATTCCTATTCTTGGCATACCAATCTTTCACGATTGAGGCTGCTGACCAGGTGGGCTCTGCCTGTGGTGAGCAATGGCCAGCCTTGGAGCTGCAGAAACTTCCCCCATGGAAGTGACTATTGACAGGTTCTACTGCTTTCCAGTTCAGGGTAAACTCTGGCACATCGATGTTGAAGACTAACAGAGTGTGCCACTTTGGTATATTGATTATTTGAGCTGTAGACAATGAAAAAGCAGAGAATATAGGCCTTTTCTGCCCCCCCTCCCCCCACCTGCCTCAAGACAGATCCTCGAAAAGGAACTCAGTGTCATAAATTCGCTCCTGGGAGTTTCATCAACCAGGCAGCATGGACTCTTATCAATCTATCAACCATACCACACGCAGACACCCTTTGTCACAAACTATCACTTCTCCCATCTATACCACTAAGGGCCCGTTCAGTTTTCCTAAAATTCATTTTCTCTCCCCTAAGAAGCTTTCATTCCTCCTCCTCCTCCTTTCCAATTACGCGGTATTTAACACTGAATTCTAAAAGCTTCTCTTTGAATCATTCACTTTTCCCTGTATGCATAAGGGATCTGTGTTGATAAACTTCTCTTTGTTTTTCTCTTGTTAATCTGTTTTTTATTGGGGGTTGAGGTTCAGCCAAGAACTCAGAAGGTGGAGGTAAATATTTTCCTCCTCTATAATGTCTATGTGTAAAATTGTTATATCCCTCACACAAATATCCTATATATTAAAAGTGTTCTGGCATTTTCTTCAATAAAACAAACCTATTTTCCTATTTTTAATAATAATAATACCCCTTAGGTTTACTTTAATAATACCAATTACAATAGCATCACAACTATGAATTACTTAAAGATAAATCTGGTAAAAGAAGTTTATGAATCTGCATTACTTATATACTGAAAACTATGAAACATTGCTGAGAGAAATTAAAATAAATGGGCTTGTTTGCATAGGTTGGAAGACTAAATCATTATTAAGATGTCAGTTCTTCCCAGATTTATCTATAGACTTCCCAATCAAAATTCAAAAAGGCATATTTGTAGAAATTGTTAAGCTGATTCTAAATTTTGGAATCAGCCCGAATATGGAAATTAAAGTCTCTAAAATAATCAGAATGACTTAGAAATAGAACAAAGGTGAAGCACTAACACAACCTAATTTTTAGACATATCTAAAGCTACAGTATTTAAGACAGTGTGATGTTTATGTTAAGATAAATAAATAATCAATGGAATAGAGTGTGCAAAAGTAAATGCACATAGGTCTATTTTAGATTTAAACAAACAAACCACAAAACTGACAACTGATTTTTGTTCAAGGTAAATTGGAAATTCATTAAGCAAGTATAGTATTTTTAACAAATAATGCACAAATATTTGGATAATCAGTTTTAAAAATATGAACTTCAATCCATATTTTACTCTGTGTAAAAAATTGACTCAAGATATATCACAGACCTAAATGTAAAACCTAAAGCCATAATACTTCTAGAAAAAAACACAGAAAAAATTTATGTTTTTGGGTTATGGAAAGATTTCTCAGCCATGACACTAGAGCATAATACAATGCTCAAAAAAAAAAGATGAGAAATTAAAAATGTCTATTCTCTAAAAGACCTGGTTAAAAGAACAAAGAGGCCAACTACTGACTGGGAGAAAATGTTTGCAAAGTACATTAGGTAAATAAATTGTATCTAGAATATATAAAATACTTTCACCACTGAACAATAAAAAAAAACAACTAAAGTGGCAAAATATGTAATATTTAATTAAATATTTAAATACCAACTTCACCAAATAAAATTTCTTGTGTATGGGTTAAAGTTTTATCAAGAAGCAGGAAACTGTATTCCTGAGATTTCAGCTGCTTTTCATTATTTTTCTGTCATCTATATGTAAAAATTTAAATAGTTCTACTTATTTCTTGTTGAACTTTATAAAAGAGAGGTGAGACAAGTAGTTTGGTCTTACAATTGATAACTTGGTTTTAAAAAAGAGCTAGCTCAATAGTTAATAAGATCATACTAAATTTTTATGTAAAACTAGAGACCTGGTGCACGAATTCATGCACAAGTGGGGTCCCTCAGTGTGGCTTGTGGGGATTGTGCCTAAACGGGCAGTCCAACACCACCTGCCACTCCGGCCTGTTGTTCCCACTCATCCAGGCCCTGCTGTGACTGCTGCGGACTCACGCCCAGTCAGTCCTGATTGGGAGAGGCTCACGCCGCCATAGCAGCGCTCGCCAGCAGTGAGCCCTGTGTCTGGTGCCTGTCCCAAGGGTCATGGGGGGGGGCATGATTGGCACTCCAGGCTGGTGGAGGAATGCCCTTGCCAGCTCAGGATCTGGATCCATCTCGCTGATGTTCACGCCAGTTGTCCTGAGCCACCTGGTGGCCACTTTTATATCATTTCTTCCTTGCAGAGTTTCTAGGGAGGGGAAGAAGCCACAGTGCCCAAGGCCGACTTTCAGGAGGCCAGCAGGGCTGTCAGGATCACCTCAGCGGCATTAAGCGTCTGCTCCCTGGTGGTCAGTATGCATCATAGTGACTGGTCAATTCACCATTTGGTTGTTTGGTCATTTGGTTGCTTAGGCTTTTATATATATATATAGATATCTGCAATTCTATTAAGCATTTTTATAGACCATGGTTAGTGGGGAAAAGAAAGCAAAACTTGATTGTCTGAAATCAATACAATACCATATTTACATACTTTTATACAGCTTAATTAATCTTCTTTAGTTTTTTTGCCAACATAAGCACTTTTATATTGAAGTGGCCTAACATAAAGCAATATATTTAAGAAAATTACCAAGTAGAAAATATTTGCTGCTCAAAGCTTGATATCTGATCAAAAGCCTTATAAATTGAATCTGATTTTTTAAATTGCCATTATTTCCTTTTTTTCATCAATTTTTCTTGAATACATTTTAGTCATTAAGGCACACTAAAATGATGAATAGTTTCCAATGTTTTATTTAGCATAGACCTTAAGTTTTTAGAAGGATTTTATTTTCTTATTCCAGATATAATCATGTTGAGCTATTTATCATGGACCAAAACTGGACAGCTTAGTATTTTAAAGACAGCCCTTCCAATCAATCATTTCAGAAAGAGCAATGACATTAGCACTACAGGCTTCACAATATTGATTATTCCTAAAGTTATGACTCCAAAAGTTCAATGTGATAACATAACCCTATTTTACCAATGAAAAGGTTGAAGGAGAAAGGTTAACATGTTTATCAACTCAACAAACAACCTTTGGCACAGCCAAACTGTATTGTAAATTCAACATATTTTTTTCTCAAATTTATTCAAATACATGTTAGATTTGAAATCTATTAGAATTTGAATTGTATTTAACTATTTTAATAAGTGACTTTTCTCTGTATTAAATAGAAATAAGAAAGAACATCATAATGCTACTTTATTTATATTGGTATAAGACAGTAGTTCCCAACCTTTTTTTGGCCATGCCTCACCTAAGCGTGTCTAAAATCCAGATGCCCCCACCCCTCCCGTGACATATAATTCTTATTATTAAAAAAGCAAACTTCTATTCACATGGAATAAGCCTAAAAGGCTATTAATTTGGTCTAAACAAGCTTCTAAATCACATGGTATCCAGGAAAGAAAAACATAAAAGAATGAAAGGACAGCTGAAGTACTGAGAAAAAGATCACTAAGAAATAGTTAAAAAATATTAATAACATGAAATGATATGAAAAATAACAAATAAAGTTTCAAAACATATAATAGAGAACTGAAATGCATAAATATGCCACATTATATATTTATACAATATACTGTATATGCGGTCCCTAGAACCATAAGAAATGAAAAAAAATTCATTGTTAATAACTCATTCTCAAATCGCCCCCCTTAAAAATCAAATCACCTTCCTGTGAGGCATGTGCCCCACATTGGGAAACACTGGTATCCTATCTAATAAAGTGGTAATATGCAAATTGACCATCACTCCAACACACAAGATGGCCGCTCCCATGTAGACACAAGATGGCTGCTACAAGATGGCCGGCAGAAGAAGGCAGTTGTGGACAATCAGGCCAGGAGGGGAGGGCAGTTGCTGGGGACCCAGGCCTGCAGGAGAAGGCACCTGGGGGGGACCCATGTTGGCAGGGGAGGGCAGTTGGGGGGGACCAATCCGGCAGGGGAGGGCAGTTAGAGGTGACCAACATTGCAGGGGAGGGCAGTTGGGGGCAACCAGGCCTGCAGGGGAGGGTACTTGGGGGGGGGATCAGGCCTGCAGGGGAGGGCAGTTGCTGGGGACCCAGGCCTGCAGGAGAAGGCAGCTGGGGGGGACTCATGTTGGCAGGGGAGGGCAGTTGGGGGGGACCAATCCGGCAGGGGAGAGCAGTTAGGGGTAACCAGGCCTGTAGGGAAGGGCAGTTAGGGGCAATAGGGCTGGCAGGGGAGCAGTTAGGCATCGATCAGGCTGGCAGGGTAGTGGTTAGGGGGTGATCAGACTGGCAGGCAGAAGCAGTTAGGGGCAATCAGGCAGGCAGGCAGATGAGTGGTTGGGTGCCAGCAGTCCTGGATTGTGAGAGGGATGTCCAACCACCCATCCTTCAAGGGGTCCCAGATTGGAGAGGGTGCAAGCTGGGCTGAGGGACACACACACCATCCCCCCACTTGCATGAATTTTGTACACTGGGCCTCTAGTCTATAATAATAAAAGTGTAATATGCTAATTAGACTGGATAGCCAAATAACCTTCCAGAAATCATTCTGACATCCTTCTGGATGAAGCCATGGTGGCGGAGGCCAAGGCAGAGGCGATTAGGGGCTATCAGGCAGGTAGGTGAGCGGTTAGGGGAAATCAGGCAGGCAGGCATGCAGTTAAGGGCATCAGGCAGGCAGGCAGAGTATTTAGTGTCAATCAGGCAGGCAGACAGAGGCAGTTAGGGGCGATCAGGCATGCAGACAGACCAACAGTTAGAAGCCTGTGGTCCCATATTGCAAGAGAGTACAGGCTGGGCTGAGGGATGCTGCCCCCACACCTCCATGCACAAATTTCATGTACTTTTATTTCTATTAAGATAATAAAAGTTAATCACAAAAAGATAAATTTTTGACCTCTAATCCATGGTCCCCAGAAATATCTGAATTAGTGGCATGATAAATATATTATGTCATCCTTTCTTTCTGCTATATGCCACTTACACATACAATGTAAATTATGGAGGTATAAATATATGCCAACTCTCCAGGTACTTTCATTATCCTATCTACTAAAAGAGTAATATGCAAATTGACTGTACCTCCACTACACCCATAAGCCATGCCCACCAGCCAATCAGGACCGAGTATGTAAATAAACCCAACCAAGATGGCTGCGGCCACAGAGAGAGCAGGAGGCTTGGGTTTCCCTGGCAATGGAGGAAGCCAAGCTTTCCGCCTGCGGGGGCCTGCCTTGGCCTCCACTTAAGGGTACAAAGTTTCAATTATAGAAGATAAATAAATCCCAACAAAAATGGTGGCAGCCACGGACCTGGAGAGAACAGGAGGCTTGAGTTGCCCCCAACGATGGAGGAAGCCAAGTTTTAGCAGCCCTGGCCTGCCTTGGCCTCTGCTTAAGGCTACAAACTTTCAATTATAGAAGACTAGAGGCCCGGTGCACAAAATGCGTGCATGGGTGGGGGGTGTCCCTCAGCCCAGCCTGCACACTCTCCAATCTGGGACCCCTCAAGGGAGGTCTGACTGCCCGCTTAGGGCCGATCCCAAAAGGGATCGAGCCTGAATGGGCAGTCGGGCATCCCTCTCACAATCCAGGACTGCTGGCTCCCAACTGCTCACCTGCCCTCCTTCCTGATTGCCCCTAACCACTTCAGCCTGCCATCCTGATTACCCCCTAACCACTCCCCTGCCTGCCTGATTGATACCTAACTACTCCCATGCCAGCCTGTTTGCCCCTAACTGCCTAAACTAGCAGTTGGACATCCCTCTCACAATCCAGGAAGGCTGGCTCCTAACCACTTGCCTGCCTACCTGCCTGATGGCCCCAACCACTCTGCCTGCAAGAATGATAGCCCCCTAACCACTCCCATGTCAGCCTGATTGATGCTTATCTGCTCCCCTGCCAGCATGATTGTCCCCAACTACCCTCCCCTGCACAGCTGGGAGGGTAGTTGGAGGAAGCCAAGCTTTCCGCCTGCCCTTACCAGCCCAGGCCTCCACTTAAAGGTACAGAGCTTCAATTATAGAAGATAAATAAATCCAAACAGAAATGGTGGCAGCCATGGAGCTGGGGAGAGTAGGAGGCTAGGGTTGCCCCTGGCGATGGAGGAAGCCAAGCTTCTGTAGCCCTGGCCTGCCATGGCCTCTGCTTAAGGCTACAAAGTTTCAATTATAGAAGATAAATAAATCCCAACAGAAATGGCTGCCGCCATGGAGTGAGCAGAAGGCTTGGCTCCGCTCAAGGCTACAAACTTTCAATTATAGAAGATAAATAAGTCCCAGATATCAGGTCGTCTGCTTGGGTTGCCAAGGGGCGTGGCCAGCCTGCAAACCACCACAGGCCTCTCACCCAGGCCGCCCCACACCCCAAGGGAACCCCCACCCTGATCCAGGACACCCTTCAGGACAAACCAGCTGGCCTCCACCCATGTACCAGGCCTCTAACCTATCTAATAAAAGAGTAATATGCAAATTGACCATCACTCCAACACACAAGATGGCTGCCCCCATGTGTTCAAAGATCCTGTCCCCATGTGGACATAAGATGGCCATCACAAGATGGCCAGCAGGGGAGGGCAGTTGGGAGGGACCAGGACTGCAAGGGAGGGCAGTTGGGGGTGATCAAGCCTGCAGGGGAGGGCAGTTAGGGTGACCAGGCTGGCAGAGGAGGGAAGTTGGAGGTGACCAGGCCTGCAGTGAAGGGCAGTTGGGGAGGACGCAGTCCTGCAAGGGAGGGCAATTGGGGGGTACCAGGCCTGCAGGGGAGGCAGTTAGGTGTGACCAAGCCTGCAAGGGAGCGCGGTTAGGGGCAAACAGGCTGGCAGGGGAGCAGTTAAGCATCAATCAGACTGGCAGGGGAGTGGTTAGGGGGTGATCAGGCTGGCAGGCAGAAGCGGTTAGGGGCAATCAGGGAGGCAAGCAGGCAAGTGGTTGGGAGCCAGCAGTCCTGGATTGTGAGAGGGATGTCCAATTGTGGGCCTAAATGGGCAGTCATATATCCCTTGAGGGGTCCAAGATTGGAGAGGGTGCGGCTGGGCTGAGGGATAACCCCCCCTCTGTGCACAAATTTTGTGCACCTGGCCTCTAGTTCTTTAATAAATATGTAGAGTACTAAACATTTCTTTTCAGTTCCTTATGATTTTCTTCTGAACATTTTCCTTCCTCTAGCTAATTATATTGTGGTAGAGGCCAGGTGCATGAAATTCCTGTGTGTAGGGGGTGTTCCTCAGCCTGGCCTTCATCCTTTCCAATCTGGGACCCCTCAAAGGATGTTATTCTGCTGGTTTGCAGGGATCGGGCCTAAACCGGCAGTCAGACATTCCTCTCGCAATCGGGGACTGCTGGCTCCTAACCACTCACCTGCCTGCCTGCCAGCTGGCCTGCTCGCCCCAACTGCCCTCTGCTGCCGGCCTGCTCACCCCCAAAATGTCCCCCCTGCCAGCCTGATCACCCCCAAAATGTCCCCGCTGCCAGCCTGATCACCCTCAACTTCCCCCTGTGCCAGTGTGCTCACCCCCAACTGCCCTCCTGTGGCCTGCACACTCCAAACTGCCCCTCCACCCCCGCTGTCCTCTTCACCTCCAACCAATCCCCATTGAAGGCCTGCTCGCCCCCAACTGGCCCCTCTGCTGGTATGCTTACCCCCAATGGCCCTGCCCCCCTCCAGCCTGATCACCAACAACTGCTGACCCTCTTAGCCTCTAACCACTTCTACCTCAGCCCTGCCATCTTGGCTTTGTCCAGAAGAATGTACAGAAGGTCTACTGGAAGGTCTCCCAGGCTAATTAGCATATTACCCTTTTATTAGTATAGATAGAGGCCTGGTGCATGTGTGGGGGGTTAGCTGATTTGCCCTGAAGGGTGTCCCGGATCAGGGTGGGGGTCCCTCTGGTGTGCCTGGCCAGCCTGGGTGAGGGGCTGATGGCTGTTTGCTGGCTGGCCAAGCCCCCCAGTGGGGACCCTTACCCCATGGGGGTGTGTCCAGCCTGCGTGAGGGGCTGAGTGCTGTTTGCAAGTCGGCTATGCCCCCCAGCAACCCAAGTGTAGGCCCTGGGAACTGGGATTTATTTGTCTTCTATAATTGAAACTTTGTAGCCTTGCGCAGAGGCCAGAGCTGGCCAGGGCGGGCAGGAAGCTTGGCTTCCTCCATGGCCCAGGGTAACCCAAGCCTCCTGCTGGCTCCAGCTCCATGGCCACAGCCATCTTGGTCAGGTTAACTTGCATACTTGCTCCTGATTGCTGGTGGGCACGGCTTGTAGGAGTAGCAGAACTACGGTCAATTTGCATGTTTTTCTTTTATTAGATAATCTTAACATAGTATATAATTCATATAACATGCCAAATCTGTGTTAATCAACTGTATATTTTAATGGTAAGGCTTCAGGTCAACATGAGGCTATTAATAGTTAAGTTTTGGAGGAGTCAAAAGTTATACTGGAATCTCTGAATCCTCATGGGAATGGGCACCCTATTTCTTCATTGTTCAAGGGTCAACTGTACTCATAGTTTCCATGTGACACCATCCAGACCTGTCCCTTGAACTTGTGTTATTGATCACAGTTGGAGATAAAAATTACACACCATGGAAACTCACTTTACTAACAAATAATTAAAATATACATTATGCACTATATCAGCTTAATCCTTAACTCCATTTCTAATTCTGACTTTTATATTCTGATTATAGTTAGTAATAACACTTCCTCTGTGACTTGCATTTATGAGAACATCCATTGTGAGTATAAGAAATACTTCTGTGACTTTTCTACTTTTGAGCTGGAAGAAACTTTATAAACATTAAAGAATTAATTCTCACAACACTCAAGGCAGTGTTTAATAATCTCACTTTATAAGCAGGGAAATGAGACCAGAATGCTAAAGTTACTTGCCAAATACATTACAGTGCCTGTCAGGCCTGAGATGGGAACTTGGAGTGTGAGTTCAGATTTGTAGATGTTGTAAAAGCAACTTCTTATTAGAAAAATTAAAGCACGTTATTTGTAATTAATATTCTCAGCGTTCTTGAGAGCATTATATCTTGTGCTTTGTTTTATGCCTAACTTTTTGAAGGAATCGGAACATTGGTAAATGTCACTACGAGGTGACACAAACCAGAAGGCTTTTATTTTTATTTGTTTTCTTTCTAGTCTCTCCTTTGGTTTTGGCATAAATGCAGTATGTCATTTTTGAGCTGAATTCTACATGCCATGATGCATATTTTACTTTCTAAAAAACATACTTTTATTTATTTCAGAGAGGAAGGGAGAGGGAGAGAGAGATAGAAACATCAATGATGAGAATCATTGGTCAGCTGCCTCCTACATGGCTCACACTGGGGATCCAGACGGCAACCTGAGCATGTGCCATGACCAGGAATCAAACTGTGACCTCCTGGTTCATAGGTTGATGCTTAGCCACTGAGCACACTGGCCTGGCTGTATTTTACTTTTCACATCCACAGGAATGAGTTGAGGTACTTGAGTAAAGCTCATGCAAGACATACAATAAAAAATATACTATGATA
The DNA here is from genome assembly GCA_026230045.1 of Corynorhinus townsendii. Lineage (NCBI taxonomy): Eukaryota > Metazoa > Chordata > Mammalia > Chiroptera > Vespertilionidae > Corynorhinus > Corynorhinus townsendii. The sequence continues at coordinate 19,690,614 of JAPDVU010000001.1, forward strand.
GACCAAGTTTTGCGGTTAGAAAGAGACAATTTTCCTTATAAAAGTGATTTTCTTTGCATTCAATAAGGCTATAGTTGTGGGGGGGGGGCAGATGCTGTTACTGTCACATTTCAAAAACAGTTTACTCAATGTGGACATATACAGATAAAAAAACAACCTATTTTAAATAAGAAGCTAATACAGAAGCCTAGATTTTGGGAAGCATTTTTCCTGTTTTTCCATATCCCACACAGCTGACCAAGGATAGAGGGTTTATTAAATAGAGCACAAGAAGGGGTATTTAAAAAATTTGATGAATTTAAAGTTACCAGGTGGCCTGTATACCAGCGTTTTCTCCCACAAAATCAAAGGACTCTTAATTTCATGTTTTTCTATCTATTATATAATTGAAGAGGATGGGATGAAGAAATCTTGGGTGTCAGAGAAAATAAAATGTAAGCTGAGCTTTTGATTTCAAACTTTGAAAAAAAACAAACACACACACACCTAATTTTCTTCCATTTCTAAAGTTCCTTCTACTTTTCTGAGACACAAACATGTCTTTCTGGTGATGACTCCAAGGGTATTTAGATTATGATAATACACTAATCTAATTTATGTGCAAGAATTTAAGAACAGGCCTTTGTTGACATTGTCTGAGATTTTAAAACTAAATAAGGACTTTTGTTCTCAGCCACTGAAAACATGTTTACACCAGTGAGAGCCTTACTTGTTTTACTCCTTGTGCCTCAGATTTAGAACATTTGTTGCCATTTCACTTCAAAGAGTATTTGACAGTTTTTCTAGAGGTTTTTTTTTGTTTGTTTGTTTTGTTTTTCTGGAAGTGGTACTTTTTTTCCTGTTAATCTCTAGGCTTCTACCACTTTGTTACACAAAAATGAATCTTAAAGGGGCAGAGCAATGAAATGCCAAATTAAAGAGACAAAGTTTGAAAATAAATACTTGCCCAAAGAAAGTTTATTATGATTTTGTCAAAGTAAAACAACTCAATTTTATCTTGATCTTTGGTTGCATTACTGGATGATCTTACAGGCGCTTTGAAGTTCAGATAGCTCAAGAATCGTATCATAGTCACTTTGTAGCTCTTATATAATTTAAAAATGAAAAAAAAAATCCCTTGAAATTACTGATGTTCACAGTAAATCTCATATTCAAAACCTTATTCCAAAAAGGAATGTGAGGAGAAAAATATGAGTAGGAGAATATATATCATTTTATAATCTTATATGAAGCCTGTTTTCTATGCCTACCTTATGAATCATTCAATGTCTGCAAACCTACAATACATATAATTTTAGAGAAATGGCCAAGTATGAACTGTAATTAAGAGGCAAACTCTCTGTTGTAGAAGTATTTACCGTAAAATACCTAAAGAGCACCATTCTGAAATGTTTTCCAAGAACGTAATAATAATTTAATTTATTAATTTAATAATCAACCCTGAATTTAAAATTTAGCAACATATTAAGAAATCATATATGGCTTAATTAGCTACTTATCATACATTTATTCAGTTTGTCTAAAACAGCACGTAAATAGTTATCTAATAAATTTAATCTCATTTGGTAGTCAATTATTGTTTTTGACCTCCTGGTTCATAGGTAGATGCTTAACCACTGAGCAACACTGGCTGGGCAGGAACAATTATTTAGAGAAGTCTCTGAAACTTACCCTGCCTTTATATGACAGACTAATACGAGAGCTGTGCTTTATTTCCAACGTAAAAGAAGGAAATTTGACATAATAATCATTGATATCCTATGTCAAATTTAAGAGTCAAACTAACTAGTATATAATACTCAGAGTTAATGATTAATAAATGAAGCGAAAATACTCCTCCAAACAGCAACTACATTGCTTGTATATTGAAACTTACCAAGTAAGACATTGGTATTTAACAAATTAATTGCCTCTAAAAATAACTAGTTGCTAAACTATGGAGAAGGGCAGGTTGAGAATGAAGAAGGCCTTTTAATGATATTTTCCTCACAAAATAGTAAAGAATTCTGAAACACATTGATTTATATGTTTACTTATAGAGAGTATTAATTGAGAGTATGACCATTTTTATCCATTTCATTTAGTTGTATTCACTATACATGATTAATCAAGGGGAAAGTATCTATTTTGGGATATAGATCTATATGAAATGTAAAAAAAACAGCTTCCTTAGACATACATTAAATAGCCTCCATTAGTAACCTGTCATGAGCTCATGCCCATTAAACCTTTGTAAAATATTTCCAATGGTCTAGGATCTGACAAGGCCATTATAAGTTAGTTTAGTATGCAATATTTTTTGCAAATACATACAACTTTTATTATTTTCAGGAATTATAAGTCATTCATAAAAGTGGTTACATAAAACAAGTGTAATTAAGTAATCTGTTCATTCCCCTGTGGCAGTCTTCACACATGATTGAAGACAGGCTGACTAAGCATCACAATTTTTAATAATTTCAGCATGTTCCACTAAATGTGAAAAGAAAACCCTTGTAATTGGGAAAGAAATGTAATAAAACTTTCTGCCCCCATAAGTGTTATTGAAATGTAATATTAAAAAAATAAGTGCATATTTGATGAGTGGTGCTAGTTCGCCACACTTTTTACTTTAAAACCATAGTTAATAAAAGAACAGGACATTCAGGATGTGTGAGCATTGATTACTTTGGGTTTCTCATAAAAGAGGCCTGATTTCACAAAGGCAATAATTATAGTTGTATGGACAAATTCCATGCATATTGGAGAAAAAACTTGTGAGAAAGACAACTTTTTTCAATATCTTTAAATATCAAGCAGTTGTAAGTGAAGATTCTAAAGCGGAAAAAAAATTAGCTATGCTATTTCCAGCCAATCTAAATACAAATTATGATATATCAATTATTTTCTTGTTGAAGTAGGTTAATGTATAGTGGTATAATTAAGCAAATAATTTGCATATTAATGTAGAAGCTCTTTCTAGTCTCATGACACTTGCTCTTAGAATTAGTATCCTTCCACATAAAAATATTTTGGGAAGTACTAAGAAGACAATTCCTTTTATCAGATATATTTTCCCCAGAGGTCAGCATTACTATTCCATTGCTTTTTTTTTTTTTTTTTACTGGACTTTTTCACAGCCCTAAAAATCCCCTATACTATCCTCTTCCCAATACCTGGTATCCACTGATACTTTTACTGTCTGAAGTTTTGCCTTTGCCGGAGTGTTTTATAGTTTTAATCAGACAGCATGTAGCCTTTTAGATTGACTTCATTCTCTCAGCAATAAGCATTCAAGTGTCCACCATGTCTTCTGGTAGCCTAATAACTCATCACACTTTGTTGCTGAATAATAGTGCATTATATAAATATTAGAGGCCTGGTGACAAATCTGTGCACAGGTGGGGTCCCTCAGTCTGGCCAGCAATTGAGGCTGATCAGGGGCTGGGGGGCTAGCCAGCCAGGGACCTCAGGATCTTGGCCGGCCATGGGAGGTTGGCTGTGGGAATGCACTGACCACCAGGGGGCAGCTCCTGCATTGAGCGTCTGCCCTTGGTGGTCAGTGTGCATCATAGTTACTGGCTGACTAGTTGTTGGGTCTTTTGGTTGCTTAGGCTTTTATATATAGAGATTTGTTTATTCATTCAGCTATTGAAGGAGATCCTCATTGCTTTCAATTTTTCTCAATTAACAATAAAACTTTTATAAACTTTCATGAACAGCTTTCTGTGAGGACATAAATTTTCAACTCATTTGGGTAAATATCAAAGACAGTGACTGCTAATCTTATAGTTAGTTCACCTATTTTTAGCTGTATAAAATTTTACCAAATTTTATTACCACCAACAATGAACAAGTATTTTCATTGCTCTGCAAATTCACCAGCAATTGGTAGTTTCAGTTTTTTTTTTTTTTTTTTTAAGCCAGGTCAATAGATATGTAGTGGTATCACACTGTCATTTTAATTTGCAATTACCTAATCACATATGATGAGCATCTTGTATATTGCTAATTTTCCATCTGTATTGTTTCTTAGATAATGTGTCCATTCATGTTTTTACATCTTTTTATTTGGGTTGTTTGTTTTCTTATTATTGAATTTTCAGAGTTCTTTGCATGTATTGGATTATGTCCTTTAACAGACATGTACATCTTATGATTATCCCAAGTTTCTTGAATATTCATTTCCATATTTTTTATCTTTTTTTTTTTTGCCTTTGCATTTCAGTTCTGGAAATCTCTATTGCTATATCTCCAAGCCCACTAGTTATTTCCTTGGTCATGTCCCATTTACTGGTCCTATTACGGGCATTCTTATTTTCTGTTACAGAGCATTTTATTTCTAGCATGCCATTTTGAGTCATTCTTAGTTTTAATTTCCTTGGTTACTTTACTCATTTGTTCTCACTTTGTGTCTACTTTTTTATTAGAGCCCTTAGCATATGAACCATAGTCACTTTAAATTACTGTTCTGATAATTTCAAAAATTCTTGCCAAATCTGAATCTGGTTCTGATATTTGCTTTGTTTCTTAATACCGTATTTTTTTCTTTTAGCATGCCTTGTTTTTTTATTGCTGCTGCAAATCCAGACATGCCATATCCAGTAAAAGAAGAGGTATATATGTCCTTTGTGTGAGCTATTTGTTTAACTGTCCAGGAGTTAGACTGTGTTTACTGTTTGTTTTACCTATACATGCCAGGGGCTAAAATCTCCTTTACTATTTTTGTTTTCATCTTATTTTTTTCCCTAGAGACTCCTCAAATAGGGTCTGTTTTAGTTTCGTGTTTTTGCTTTTGTTTTTGTTTTAATCTGTAATTCTCTGTTGTTATATAGGATGCCATTGTTATAAGGCTGAGGTGTTAGGAAAGGAGAAGCATTATGCAAGTTTTATGATTAGGCCAAAGTCTTCCATTGAGCCTGAGTTGAGTATCTCCCTTTCTCTACATGAAAACCTGAGGTTGGATTTTTCTCTTCCCACAGTTTGGTTAGGTTTTGTTAAATTCCCAATTGGTTAGGCTCTTGTAAAAGAGTTTCCTTTAAGGTCAGGTCTTGCCAAGGAGAACAGAGACCATTATACTAGTTCAAAACGGCAACATTTTTTCTTTCTTTGCTGGAACTAAAGTATTTTTCTCAGGTCTTCAAAGTGAAAACTTGGCTGCTCTCCTGGTGATAAACTTATGAAAGTGTGGGGGCCTCCCTGAGACTGGGCCCATAAAGTTTTTAAGTCACCAGCTAGCCTACTCCATGCCTCCGGCAATTTATCACTTACAATTTAAAGTATTCCTACTGATATTGGCTTGAGCTGTAGGCTTCTGCTTCTGGGCTCTCCTTCCCACAAGCTTTGATTGTCTGTGTGTGCCTCTTCTCCAGTTTTCATGTCAGTAGTTTGCCCTGGGACCTCAATTCTGGGATGGACCCAAAAAAGTTGATGTTCAATTTTTTTAGCTTTTTTAAGATTGTAATTAAATTATTTTATTTATTTATTGTGTGAGCCTGAGAGATGACTTCCAAGCTCTTTACCTGACAGATAAAGAGTTTGGTAGCTTTTTAGTAGAAGTAGCAGATTATCTTTTTCTACAGATTCTTTCTTTACGATGACAATTTTGTATCAATTGAGTCATCTTCCAGCTTTCGTGGGAAATAAAACTTTGGGATAATATATTTTTCATTGTATCATTTGCTAAATAAAATGGTTCTATTTTGAATGACCTCAGTTTGAGTTAACTCAGCCAATACTACTGTTTTATGGACTCAGAGAAGAAAGTACTATATAAAATGTGTGTGTGTGTGTGTGTGTGTGTGTGTGTGTGTGTGTGAGAGAGAGTATGAGATTATGAGTGTTTGTGTTTCTGCTTCTCTTTGCATAACATAAAGTTAGCCATCTCAGAAAAATTAAATCTATTGTAAGACATTTCACAAAGCTTTTCATATGTTTGTATTTTAGCATATAATTTAAAAAATCATAAATACATCTGAAAAATATTTTCCCCCATTTTCATGTAGATTACTAATATTCAGAAATAAATTATTTGCATGTGCTATTATGGCCTTCTTATGTTAATTATCGAAATCACATTTCAGCCTATATTTTCAAATAAAATAAAGTATCTCTACAATATACTTATGCAAAAAATTTCAGAAGAGTTGATTAAAAAAAAATAAAATTGAAAATATAATGCTGATTTGGTTTGAGAAAATAGTGGAAAACAAATCTAGCATAATCCTGAAACACTGTATAAAGGGAATAGAGACATTATTTTTAAAAAGATGACAAGGAATATCAAAGTACCAAGTGTTAAAAGAGGACAAAATGGTAGAATGTTGTTGTGGGTGGGAGAGGCCAAGGAGAAGGTTTCTGGAATAAATGTTGTTTGAATTGATGCTTGGTTTCACTGAACAGGAGATTCAGAAGAGTCCAGGCAAAAGGAACAGCATCTGAGGACGAGGGAGAGAAATAACTGGGCACTTAGGGTGGGGACACCTCTGACTCCTGGAACTATGGAGAAGAAAGGAGTGTTGACGATCTTCCGGTTGTCTGAAATCCCACTGGAGCATGATGTTACTCCACACGCTCTCTTGTGGTTCTCAAACACTGTTGCAAATACCCACAATGCATCCACTGCCAGATTGCTCTGAGAATGATTTGATAGCCGGAGGTGACCCCTGCTCCGGCACCACCCATGCAAAACAACTCCAATGACATTCCTCCTGCCATTCTCAGTCATAGTCATGGAGGAATACTTTATCATTTTAAAGAAGCAAAGTCATACTTGATTAAAATTAACAAAACATCTGCTTTTTTGAAAGACACCATTTAAAAAAAATGAACAAGCAAGTGACAGGCTGGGAGAAATGCTTACAATATGTATGTGTATATCTGAATCCCAGAATGAAAACTCCAAGCTAAAAAGACAAACCAAGGAATGAGCAAGAACCACAATAAAAATAAGTTTAAAAAAAACCCAGACTAATTAATTAATTAATTAATTAATTAAAATTTTGAAAACCCAGAGAAAGACTTCACAGAGGAAAAATGACAAATAGGTAAATAAGCACATAAAAATTGTTTAATATCATCAGGAAAATGCAAGTAACCCATAATAAGAGGACAGGGCACATCTTATGTTGGTGAGAATGCATAGCAACTACAGCTCTCCTACTTGTCAGATAGAGTGTAAAATAAATAATCATTAAAAAAATGGTAATGTCTTATAAAGTTAAAAATATACCTTGTTATAACCCAAAATTTCTACTGTTGTTTATCTGGGAGAAATGAAATCATATGCCAGTATAACAACTTTTACAAGAATGTCCCTAAGAAATTCATTCATAAGTGCGAAAAACCAGAAGACAACCAAAATGTCCACCATCAGGTACAGGTATTGTGTTAATCCATATAGTGTACTATTCTGGATTAAAAGGGACACGTTTATGATTCTTGAAATAAGCTGTATAAATCCCAGTGTGTAAGCTGCAAAGAAGAACTACCAGCAGAAGAGTTCCTATTGCATTTACATAAAGAGTTTATGTTCTGTCCATTTGAAGTTTAAAACTATCAAAGCTGTTCAACAGTGAAAAAGAAAACAAAATAGTGATTGCTTCTTAGGATTTGGTGAGACTGGGCACCGAGACAAAGGGAACTAAGTCTCTAGTTTAATAAAAGTGCACTTTACATGTATGTATGCATTTGCCAAAACCTACAGTACTCATATTTAATATCTGCGCATTTCAAAATATGTAAATTATACCTAAAAACATTAGAAGAGATTATTGCAATATCTTGTTATTGGTGTTTCAAGAAAAGTGCCCCTGAAAGAAGAATTAGGAGGAAAACACACCCTCTTCTCTGTCTCTGTGCTCTCCTTCGAGCCCAAACCCACACTTCTGCATTGTGCCCCAAAGGTACTTTCCTCCCCAGGGTTGTTTCCCGGTCCAACACCCTCCCACTTCTTACTGAATCCTTACATCAGCGTAAAACATGCTCTAATTTCTCCTACGCACACAAAAGAAATAATTACTCCTCCCAGTTTCACATTGTCACACTAACCTCTGAAGTTTTATCCTAAATCCAATCCCCCTGTAGGACTGAAAGTGAACTACAATATTCTCCAATGATAATGAGGTCATCTTTGAATTGTCCTTGATTCTTTTTCTCACACCTATTATCAAATATTTCAGCAAATCTTGTTGCCTTAATTGAAAAAAATGCATACAGGCCTGGTTGGCATGGCTCAGTGGTTGAGTGTTGACCTATGAACCAGGAGGTCATGGTTTGATTCCCTGTCATGGCACATGTCTGGCTTTTGGGCTCGATTCCCAGTGTGGGGCATGCAGAAGGCAGCTGATCAATGATTCTCTCTCATCATTGATCTTTCTATCTGTCTCTCCTTCTCCCTTCCTTCTGAAGTCAATTAAAAAACATCTTTAACAAAATGCATCCAGTTTCCCTCCATATTATTCTACTTCCATGCACACCAAACATTATGATCAAAGACAGTGTTCTCTCCAGCATTGATTAGTCCTATGGCCTCCTCAAGGGTTTCCCTGTGTCTAGCTTGTGCCCTTCTGTACAGCGTCAGGATCATCCCATTCCACATCACTCCTCTGCACTGAAGTCTCCCATGGCAGTGGAGAGTTGTAATAACTTCAAGGCCTGAAATATTTCTCCCATCTGAGATCTTTCCCACTCTGAACAAGTCTCCTGCTCCACTGAGCCCCGCTGTCTCCCTCACTTCCCCTTGGGCAGTAAGTAGTTTGAGTAGTTGTATTCCTTGTCTCCTTCAAGACTGATCACATGTCTCCATGCCACTGAAAGACTTCTCAGCAAGTATTTACGATTTAAAAGTCCTATAGGTGGTTGGAGTCTCATCTTCTTTCCTCGCTTTATTTTCCTTCGTAGCATGCATCACCTTTGAATGTAATGCATATTTTATTTTATTATCTGTATATTCCCAGTAGAATATAAGCTCCACGATGAAAGGTATTTTTGTCCTATCTCTAGTAGTTAGAACCATGCCTCATGCATAATGAACACAATTAATACTGAGTCAATAAGTCAATTTAGGAAAAAAAATTGCTGATGGTCTTTTGCTACACTGGATAAATGGCTTATAGAAGTAAGCATCAAGTTTCTTTGATAAGCTACAAGTCAAAAAATCATGAAAACCCCAACACACTGAACTACTGGAGAAAGGAATCAGATCCTTGGCCTCGTACATATAAAGGGTGTCCCCAAAAATGTATATACACTTTTACAGCTCATAGCTCAATTTTGAAAATGAAATGTATTTTAATAAGCACTGTCTTTATAATTATTCCAAGTGAGTGTATACATTTTTGGGACACCCTATATACAATGAAATGATATTACTCAGTATTTAAGAAAAAATAAAATTCTGCTATTTGTGACAACGTAGCTGGATCTTGAGACTATCATGCTAAGTGAAATAAGTCAGTTAGAAAAACATTGAGAATCATATGAGGGATATAAACGTGAAATTAACAAATGAACAAATAAGAGAAACAAAAACTCAGAGACACAGACAACAGTATAGTGTTTGCCAGAGTGAAGTGTGGGGAGGAGTAAAGGGGAAAGGCAGTCAAATGTATGATGAAACATGAATTGACTTTGGATGGTAGGCACACAATGCAATATATTGCTCATGTGTGTAGAAATGTGCATTTTATTGTTTTCAGCTTAGAATTTGGATAATTATCTGGCATAATTGAATGACAGCATATAAATAAACAGCATCCTTTTGCCACAAGATTATAAAACGTGTTAAAAGTGGGCAAGACCCTTGAGGCCTCATTTGTGCCTATTTTGTAAAACATTTTCTTAAAGAAAATGTTTTCATTTTCGTGACCCTTCAGCTTTATTCACAGGTCACAGGCATAGCCACGTACATAACTTTGCCAGGAGTAAAGTAACCGATTGGAGAATTAGATTCTTAAACAATTTGAGTTGTCTTTGACGCCTTACAAACCCTTAACTTCTTGGAGATACTTTGAGTTAAATTATGAGTTATTGTTGTCCTTCCCTCAGAAGACGAGGTGAGAAGTGCCCAAGACACGGAGGAGTTATAGCAAAACGGCAGGAGACGCTGGCCTGTGATTCAGCTGTTCCCGGCTGTTTCTTTGTTGTCGGCTACAGAAAATGGGATGGATCCGCTAGGCATCCATGTCGGTGCTCTCCGGAGATCCTGACAGCGGTGCAGAAGTAAATGGTCTGAGGTGGTACATGAAAGTGACACTCCTGTTGGCATAACCGTTTTACGGTTTTAACAGAGAACCGTCTCTACCCAGTTAATAATCTCAGGTTATCTTGAGTTCCCTGCATCATTGAAGGAAACAGAAAGGGTCTCTGGGAGCAAAGCTGTGCATCGGGATTTGACTGTGCCTCTCATGTGAGCAGAGCTCCTCTGGAAGGCTGGCACGCATCAGGTGAACTGACACTGCAGATGTTTGTCAAGTTTCTGTCGAAGAAGGAAACTGGGATGAAAATTCGGTGAAATGCTGATGTTTGTTTTCCTTTTTTCAATGTTTTTCAAGTAAATTTGTGAAATAGCGTAAATTACAAGTGAGTTATTTCCTTCAGTTATCAAATCCCTTAAATTTAGGGTTTGCTTTCGGGCAATTCGAAAATGTCTGTCAATTTTAAACCCGAAGAGATTTATTGCCGAGTATTAAGGGGACACACAGTCATTGAAAGCGTATTACAGACGGCTTGGGCCACACTTCTGGGAATGGTTTCGCCTTCCAAACGAGATGGCCTCTGCCCTGACCACAGGGTCCATCGCAGAACCCAGCATCTCAGAACGAGAAGGCAGGGATGACGCGAGAGCGCTGTCTTGCTCCTGATCTGGGTCAGCACGAGGGACTCTTCAGGTCCCACCTACCTGCTTCCTTCATTCAGTTCTGAATTCATTTCGTGTGAGTTTATCTGACGGACCAACCTAAAGCGCATTTGCCAAAACCAGCTGCAGGGGTACCTAAGAAACAGAGCTTTTTGCTGTTCAGCCTCTTTTGTACATGGATGCACGCTAAAAGGAACTTCAAATGGATCTTGAGCATCGATACATATCCCCTATCGGTGACATCTTTAAAGATACTTCTATACAGTTTACTGTAAATTGCAATTATGTACATAAGACTCTGGCTTCCGTTTACTTGTATTATATGATTAAAGAGGTGCTCCTATGGGCAACAGAAAAAAAATCAATATAAAAATTTATAGCATATGGGGCAGACAGTCCCTGTTGCTCTCATTTCCATAATGCTTTTATTTTTGAGTAATTGTGATTATCTTTGCTCTTCATATAACACACAGAACTAGGGGGAAATCACTGCCCTGCATTTTTTTTCTGTTTATTTTAATTGACTGAATGGTATTGAAGTTTTCATGGAAACTAACTGGGGCCTAGGACTTTCATTAAGCAAGATACCGTTTATTTGTAAGAAAATTAAAAATAAGTGTTATTATACTATAATATCTTTTCCCTCATCTATGGTGGTATCCCTAAAGATCACCCCTCAGCCTTGATAATTTGGTAGAAGGACTTGCCAGTCCTAAAAAAGCTGTTACATAGTTTATTACAGCAATAGACACAGTTTAAAATCAGTAATGTGAAAGGTGCGTGGGGTAAAGTCTACAGAAACTAGCGGCAAACTATCAGGTGTCCGCAACCTGGGAATCCTTTGGCATGCATTTCATTCTCCCAGGAACTATGTGCGATGACGTGTGTGAAATATTGCCTTGTATTTGACTCCACCTTCTCAGATTGCAGCCAGCCCTTACTCCAAAGCACACGCGCGCGCGCGCGCGCACACACACACACACACACACACACACACACACACCACACACAGCATTCCCCATGCATCACACATCATTATAAACTTATCTGGTCAGATTGGTAGGGCACTTCCCAGGCCTCAGGCATTTAAAAACAAATATAAACAAACAAACCAATAAAAAATAATATTAAAAGCACAAAATCCAAAGAGCTCAGAGGTTATTGTCTTCCCAGGAGCCAGCCAAGGGCCCATTCTGATGATGGCCCTTTCTTTGGAATATGTAATGTTTGAGCAACACAGGCCTGCTGAGTGGACTCCAGCCCACCATCCTTGATGCACGTGGCTTTCCCCCCAACAGATGTAATGAGATGCTCCTGGTTCAGAAGCTACGTGATGTTGTTAGAGCCATGAAAGCACCAGCACACAACTTCCCTTATTTGAAGATATTGTCCATTTAATCTTATTCTAAACTTCTGTTTGTTCCTTTTAAAGTTATATTGTATCGGGATGACACTTTTTTGATTGGTAGGCGGTTCCCTTTTTCCTGGAAGATCTTTGGATTGCATTTCCTAGTCTTGGAAACACACCCATCACCGCTTGGTACGGTGTTATTGGATGTGCACCGAGAAACACGCCTGACTGGCTGCAAGGTGCCAGGATCTTCAGGTCATCGTAAGGAATAGAAACTTCACTCTTCAGGAATGAGCTGTCCATACAGGAACCAGTGGTGGCTGAACCTGAGTAACTTAGACATGTAGAGATTATTTGAATTCCCAAGCACTGAAGTCATACAAATGAGTTAAGAAAGTACCCTTGTCTGCCCATGAAGCAAAGGATTGGCTTTTATTATTTCCTCACATTGATTAGTACCAAAAAATTAATCCTTGAGACAATGACATAATAAGATTTACAATCTGAAACAAGGCAAACATATAGCAATGTTTAAAGCTGAATGGTGGGAAGTCATTTAAGGGGAGTTATATCACAGAGGTATAAAAAGAACTGGAGAATATCAGAAAAGCAAGATCATTCTGTTCACCTCCAAGAAGTGATAACAGTGAAGTGTTAAGAACAGAAGACAAATTTACCCAGAATAAATGTGCTGATTTATGCAGTTGTTTGGTAATTCAAGTTTTTGAGTAAAATATATATTATGTCTATAAATATCCATTGAACATGAGATAAATTCCCTCACACACATATGTTCCATAATTTGAAATATTTCAGATTGACATTCTATTCCTTGAAATACTATAACTGCCATGCATGAGAAACCTTAAATGCCCTCTGGGGCACATGTTAATTTCCTATTGCTCCTGTAAAATTATCACAAAATTTGTGGCTCAAATAATAAAAATGTATTATCTTAAGTTTAGGAGGTTAGAAGATAATAATGCATCTTGGTGGGTTAAAAGCATAGTATGGACAGGTCCATGTTTCCTTTAGGGGTCGAGGAGAGAATCCATTTCCTTGCCTTTTTCTACTTCTTGAGGCTGCCCTCTTTCCTTGACTCATGGCCCGTCTTCTTCCTGGATGTTCAGAACCAGAAGGGTTGGGCATGTCCTGCTCACCTGCAGCCTCTCTGGTTCTCCCTCCTTTGCCTAACTCTTCTGCTGTTACAGAGCATTGAGATTACACCTGCTCCCACTCGAATAATCCTGGATAATTCCCCCAATTTAGGTCAACTGATTAGCAACTCTAATTCCATCTACACCTTATGTCATTTCCCTTTGTCACATAACATAAACCATTCATATATTCCAGAGCTTCAAGACACCTAAGCCCCTTTGGGGACTATTACTTGTAGAAACCATTGGGGACTATTACTCTGTCTGCCATTGGGTAATAGTCACATGCCTCAAGATTGTGTTTGAAATGTACCCGGTAATAATTTAAGAACCTATAATGCATTCTCCATTGGTCACATTGGGGAAGGGGGGCAGGAAACAACTTTTTAAATTCAAGATGAGGCAATTATTTTCAAGTCAATATTTTGAATTCCTCAAGAGAGTTTGAATGAAAGTTAGGTAAATCTTATTGTTCTTTTCACTGTACAAATATTAGTATAGACATTGACATTAAAGAAAGGTAAGCATCACTGTGTTTGATTAAATGATGAAAGCATGAAGATAATCAAGCCAGTATTAGTCTAGGAACAAAAAATAAAAATATATGAATATCGCTTGGCTGTTGTACTTCAGTGGTTAAGCATCAACCCATGAAACAGGAGGTCAAGGTTCAATTCTAGTCAGGGCACATGTCTGGATTGCAGGCTCAATCCTCCATAAGGGGTCCGCAGAAGGCAGCTAATCAATGATTCCCTGATTCCCTCTCAGCATCGATGTTTCCATCTCTCACTCCCTCTCCCTTTCTTTCTGAAATCAATAAAAATAAATATTTAAAATATATATACATATATATGATTACCGTGATTCAATGGTTTTATTAATTATTACTATTAACACATTACTTCTACATATGAATGATATTAATTCAAGAAGAAAAATATTTTTTTAAAAACGGAAAGACTAAATTTCAATGAACTTCTTTAACTCTATGTATTTATGAGTTCTGACACTTTGTCAACTTCATTTATGCTGAAGGTACACATACTAATATTTGTCATGACATGCACAGAAGAAAAGTGCTTAGTGCTACAGTTTTCATATAATTTTAATAACATTTTTCAAGAGAGAGAAATTTGCAAGTTAAATGTGTAGAAGTGTAATCTCAATTTTTTAAAAAAAGACATCATAATTTTTCAAAATTAGATGCATTTAATTAATTATGTCCAAAATGGTTTAGCGCAGAGGAAACATTTTTAAATGTAAATGCAATCACCAGCGTGTAAAACATAGTGAAAATTCTATATTTTAAAAGGTTTCCCTAGCCACTAGCAATTTTTTAATATTTCTGTTCAGATCTAATTAAGGTTCCTTTGAACATTTAGGAGATTTAATACTCAAAGACACATAAAATTAAATTAATGAATGCAAATGCAATCATTGCTACTACGGTTTAGATTTGATCAAATTACCAGGTAACAGTATTAGTGGATCAGCAAGTAAACTGTTGCTGGAAGTAAATGCTACTTGATTTTGATCAGAAATTGTTTTCTGGACATCTGTGCAAAATTACATTGAAAGGCAGCATATTCTCTGTATGTATGAGCCTATTTCTGTTTGCTTGTTCATTTATTTTTTATTTAGATTCCACGTATAAATAAAATCATACGAGATTTGTCTTCCTCTGTCTGACTTTTGCTCAGCACAATACCCTCCAAGTCCACCCAGGCTGCTGCAAATGGCAAGATTTCATTCTTTTTTATGGCTGAATCACATTCCTCTGTATATATGCAGCACTTTTTAATCTATTCACCTATTAATGGAAAATTAGGTTGCTTCCATAACTTGGCTGTTATAAAAATGCTACAATAAACATATGGATGTATATTTTAATGATAGCCAAATTGGAGGAGGATTGGGGGGAATGAATGAAAAAGGTGAAGGGATTAAGAAGTACAAACTGGTAGTTACAGGATAGTCAATGGGACATAAAGAACAAGATATGGGCTACAGTCAATAATATTATAAGAACTATGCATGATGTTTGATGGGTACTAGGGTTATTAGAGTGGCCACTTAGTAATGTCTAGTCACTAGGTTGTATACCTGAAACTAAAATAGTGCATGTAACTATAATTGAAAAGAAATTCAAGTCAAAATAAAAATGAGGCAGTGTATTATAGAAAGTATTTAAAACTTCAGCTTGGTTATAGATTTTTATGTATCTTCCTAGAAATAATACTTTCATCTGTATCCTCAATATGTAAAAATATTATCTATCAACTCTAAGACTCCTTCCTACAGTACTCACTGAATTTCATATAGAGTATATTCTTAAAATATCTAATACAGGTAGAGATGTGCATATCCTAAAGCATAGTAATAGTTTATAAAATTTATGTATTCATGGAGAAACATGGAAGCGTATAATAGAAAGTTATAAGAGTGAAAAAGTGAAGGGAGGGGGACTAAACTCACATCATTAGAATGGGTAAATATACTGTAGTATATTCATGCAGTAGAGTAGTAGACTGAGGTCAAAAGGAAAAACATTGATATGGAGAGAAACAGCGATCTCTTGTCTCATGCACATGCCCCAACTGGGAATCAAACCCATGCCTAGGTATGTGCCCTGACAGGGAATCAAAGCTTCCACCATTCAATGCAGGGGATGATGCTCTAACCACTTAGCTACATGGGCCAGTACAGTAATTTTATTCTTAATTTTTAAAGAAACCTCCGCACTGTTTTTCATAGTGGCTGCACTAAATTATATTCCACTAACAATGTATCAGTGTTCCCTTTTCTCCACATCCTCTCCAACACATTTCTCTCTTTTTGACAATAGTCATTCTAACTATGAGGCGGTGTCTCATTGTGGTTTTTACTTGCATGTCTCTAATAACTAGTGAGGCTGGGCATCTTTTCATATGTCTGTTGGCCATCTATTTATCTTCCTAGGAGAAGTGTATTATTTCATTCAGATGTAGAATAAAAAAAAAAAAGTAACAGCCACACTAACAAAACAAACTCACAGACACAGACACAGAATGGTGGTCACTGGAGGAGAAAGGGGGAGGGTGAAGTTGGTAACGAGGGTCAAATACATGATAGATGAAGGAAACTAGGCTTTTGGTGGTGAGCATGCAATAGCGTACGCACAAGTGGAATTATAATCTTATATACCTGAAAATGATATGATGTTATCAACCAATGTCATACCAATACATTTAACTTAAAAGAAAAAAAATCTAAAGAAACGCGCACACACACAACAATAACACCAACAGAAACTAAAACTAAAACCTATGAGGAAAAAACTTGTTCACTTTGAGAATGCCAGATGCCTAAACTTAATGTAGTCACCAGATTCTGTTTTTAGGTGAGCTTCCAAATTAGGTATAACATTGTCTTCATCCATTTGGGCTACTATAACAGAACACCACAGACTGGGTAGCTTATGAAGAACTGAAATTTATTTCTCACAATCTTAGAGGCTGGAAGTCCAAGATAATGGTGCCAATATGGTTGGGTTCTGGTAAAAACCCTGTTCTGGGTTATAGACTGCTAACTTCTCTGTGTCCTGACCGGGTGGAAGAGGCAAGGAAACTCTGTAGGGTCTCTTTTATGAAAGTACTAATCTCACTCACTAGGGCTCCACTCTCATAACCTAAGCACAATCCAAAGCCCTGCCTCCCAATACCATCACATTGAGTATTAGGATTTCAACATATGAATCTGGAAGGGGACACACATGTTCAGACCATAGCTACATTCATGTAAAGATACCAGGAATGATGAACCTCATTATAGAGCCACACATCATTTTATTTTCTTGAGATCATTAGCTTAAAACTCATTGTCAACATATCAAAAGTCTTCTCTATGATCATCATGCAGTTACATGAATTATAGTATATTTTAAATTTCAGACTGCCTCTTATAAACTATGGTGGATAGTGTAGGCCCTAATGGTTAAGCTATTGGCATAAAAGACTTGACAGCACAAAATACTTAATGTAGTGACTATTGTTTCAAACTCAATCTACTCTAGGACATAACTCTGTAGTGGCAGAATTGATGCAGTATTAGTGGTGTCATTAATCAAAGACACAAAGCAGTTTTAATAATAATAATAATAATTCATTTGCATGGCTTTTAAGGCAGTAGTTCAGTCAAGCAAAACAAAATAGTATAACCCCCCCCAAAAAAAAAAAACACAAAATAGTATCAACGATTTATTTCATATTTTATTTGTTTTCTTATAAATGCCTGAAAAAGGAAATGAAAATGAAATGTGGAAATAGCCATCTTTTATATAAGGGTATGTTCAGAAAAATAGGATCTCTTTTTCTCCTTGAATCAACCAAGTTATAAATGACACTTAATTTAAAGTTACTTTTTACTGTAGCATTGCTTTCTCAAATTAATTAAAACCCATGGCTGTATTATGTACAACACTATACTTGCCTAAATTTCACAGGACAGATAGGAAGTCTAATGCATTGGCTAGGAAAGCTTTCAATTGCATAGTATTCCAAAAGGAAAATCCAATTTTACAATCTAACAGCATTTTTTTTGAGAAACAAAGCAATGATTTAAAAAAAAAAAAAACTCATCCTGGGATGAGTACAGGCACCCAAATTCCATTCTGAAAAGGCTATATAGTACTTGTTTCTTGACATTTTCAAAGTTCATGTGATCCTGATAAATGATTAAAGGTTATCTCTAGAGTATATTTCTGATGACAGTTTTTCTAGTTTTCTACCTAGTTCATAGGTAGGAAAGAATGTATTGTTTAAAGAATAGTTATTTTCTTTTCCACTTGATCCCTTAAGTCATAATTTACGCCATTCTTTATTCCCTAAGCTGATATAGAGTTCTGTGTACCTCAGGATAATATGTCACTGATAGTGATATAAACACATAGGTTGAGCCTTAAGAAATCATATTATTCCTATCATTTCCTGTGATTTTCTTCCATCTGTATAGTATATTATTACTTTATCACAGATCAAGAAAAAATAGAACCCAAGGATCACCTTGAAACATATTACCAAGACTTTTTATAAGGGCTATATAATATACAAGTAATAAACTATTTCCACACTTGAGATGCTTCCATTCTTAACATGTATTTTTATTTTATTCTAAAATTAATTTATGATAAGTTCATTTTAAAAAGTCATGATTAATGCACATAAAGCTTATTTATGACTACGTTTTAAACTAAGTAACTACAACTATAAATGTAAATGTGAATGAAATTTCTAAAATGTTCTTTTATACCCCAAGGGTGACATAATCCCTACTTTAAAAACCAGTAATCAAACATCTTGTCAATGTGCAAGCATTAACTATTATCTAACTCATCCTTAGACCTCATATTCGCCTTGATTAATAATTAGTGTGTTAATTATCTTTACCACTTATATACTTTCATATTAGAACTAGAGGCCCCGTGCATGGCCATCGTGCACTCAGGGGGTTTCCTCAGCCTGGCCTGTGCCCTCTCACAGTCCAGGAGCCCTCGGGGGATGTCTGACTGGGTGTGGGGAGTGGGCCTAAGCCGGCAGTCAGACATCCTTAGCACTGCCGCAGCGGTGGGAGAGGCTCCGCCACCGCTGCTGTGTTCGCCAGCTGTGAGCCGGGCTTCTGGCTGAGGGGTGCTCCACCTGTGGAAGCATACTGACCACCAGGGGGCAGCTCCTACATTGAGTGTCATGCCGCCATTCGATTTACATATTAGCCTTTTATTATATAGGATTAGTTAGAAAAAGACTATTTCTCTATAGCCCACGGAAATATTGGGCTAATATTTCATTATATAGCAAATTCAACAGGGCAATTTTCCAAACTTTCTACACTAAGACACATCCCTATATTTTTTCCATTCTTGTTCTCTTTTCCCTTATACTTCTCTTTGTTCTATGAGGCACACTTTTTAATTATTCCTCATTTATAGATGATATGACTGAGGCAGAGTGAAACAGATTCCTGCCCACTTTTTCACAGCCAATAAATGGCAGGACTACAGTCTAGGAAAACCTGTAATGATTTCTTCCATTAAAGAACTAAAAAGTCTCATCTGTTTATTTTGTTCACTGTAGTCTAAATATAAGTGAGATCATGTGATACTTGTCTTTCTCTGACTGGCTTATACTGATGAACCAAATAGATCCAGAGACATAGAAGTATGCAACAGAATGACAAATCTCAGAAAGAAGAGGGTAGTGGGGAGCATGGAGAGATTACCCAAAGAATGTATATGCATATATGCATAGCCCACTGACACAGACAATAGTGTGGTAGGCCTGAGGAGGAGGCAAGTGAGGGGTGGAGGGAGTCAAAGGGGGGAAATATAATTTAAACAATAAAAATATTTCTTTTAAAAAATGGCAATTAAAGATAGAGATTAGAGGAGGGGAAACCATTGAAAATAACTTTATTCTACATATCCCACTCAGTTGAAGCACTCTTATCAGCTTAGTATTTTGGAAAGATATAGATTATTACATTAGTATCCAAGAATCATTTATAACTATGCGGAGATGTCTCTATGATATTTGTTAAATTGTTAAAAAGTTATAGAAACCATGTAAAATATTTTTCTTCATGCAAACAAAATAGAAGAACTAGAGTTTAGTCAGGCAAGGGGAGCTTTCCTAGGCATAATACCAAGGCAGAAACCACTGACATTTAAAATTACAGAGCAGAAAAAACTAATTAATTAATTGGGCCAAAAGGGAACTATCCACTGCTCTGTCTTATAATATTGATGGACACATAATTGTAACAATTTTTCTGAAGTGCTGTTTGATTATATTGATGCAGTTATAGGCTCAGACTCAGAATACATATTGATGATAATGCTATAGACAGAGACACAGTTATTACACTAGGCTTGCTCTGAGTCCAAAAATTCCACTTCCAGGAATTTATCTTAAGGATCTAAGATGACTAGTGAGAAACATGTCTGGATTTTTCATGGCAGAAAAGTTTATATCAGGAAAATTAAATTAACCTAAATTGCCAATAAAGGTGGATACTTCAAAACATTGCACATTTATACTTGCCTTGAACAAGATGCAACTATTGAAAATGTCGATGCACTCCTGTGGTTTTATATGTCTCTATTATATTGTTTTACTTTTTCAAAGTTCTGAAATAATATATGTACATTTTATCACTTCAGTTTTCTTTTTTAAAATAGATTTTAGTGTTTTTAAATGTGGGTACATACACATAATGAAAATACCTTGAATAATAAATATCAAGATGTAAATGATTGAAAAAACCTTAAAGTCTACGTTGTGAGATGGGTATCCACCACGGTGAGGCTGACTTGCGTGGAGAACTGTAAAACACAATGAGCTTTTGAGTGTAATCTGAGCATGATTTCCAGCTGTAACACATAGTAGCTGGCTGATCTTAGAATCCTTATTGTTTCTGGCTTCAATTCATTTACCTATAAAATGAGGCAACTATATTAATGATGCAAATGTATTGTGGCAATTAATTGAGCTGAAGAAGATGAATGATCAGTTACAGCTCCTCACAAACAGGTAGCATTCAATAAAGAAAAATTACTATTATAAATTGCTATGAAAATAGTGTAATGGTCAGTTATAAGAGAGAATATAAACTCATGCTGAAACTAATTTATTGATACCTGAGAGATACAGTGTATTCCATCTGGCCTATTATTTATTTAACTGTCACATATTATCTATTTTAACTTAATTTATTTTGCATTCATTCATTGGGTGAACAATTGCAGTAGATAATTTATAAGATCTTCCTAATCTTAATGTTACATGGAATACATAGTAGTTGATAGAAGACCAAGTATTTGGGTCACATTTACTACCTTTAGTCGGACTATATTTATGGTACTTTATAACAGAACACTTTCCCCTTTTGCTTATACAACTGGACTTCTTTTAAAACATAATTAGTAGGTTTTCCTTCAAATTTTAATTTTTTAAAAATATTTTAAGTATGTTTTTATTGATTTCAGATAGAGGAAGGGAGAGGGAAAGAGAGATAGAAACATCAATGATGAGAGAGAATCATTGATAGGCTGCCTCATGCATGCCCCCTACTGGGAATTAAGTCCGAAATCCAGGCATGTGCCCTGACCTCCTGATTTATAGGTCAAGGCTCAACCAACTGAGCCACACCGGCCAGGCTAAATTTTAATTTTTAATGATACTTTCTAAAAGCTTCCTAAGATTCGTCATAATTTATGTCAGGAGCATGGATCATCACTTTTGCTACCCCCCCAAAAAAAAATTTGTATGAGATTTTGAGTGTTCAAAAAATATAATAGGGGAGTGAAATAAAAACAAACAAACAAAAAAATCACACACACAGAGAAACTGGTTTTTACTGGTAATTGATTATAAGTGAGATTTTAGACCACGTTATACCCTCAAGTTGCTGTGAACAGAAACAGAAATGTAGGCAGCAGGCCGCTTGAGTGCCTACAGGGTGCTAAGTGTTGGAACAGACACCTGTCTTTTCATATGCCTTGACAAGCCATTTTCAGCTCAAAGCCACAGATGAAGTTTTAACAGTAGCTAAATGAAATAGCTCTCACTAAGAATAACAACTTAAGCGTGATGTTTTACAAGAACCAGTGGAAGAGCAGGATTCCTTCTCTTGTCCCTGTGGATAAATGGTTAATGCGCTGAAGTGTAGTATTTAATTACCTCTTTTTATTTTGTCCTTTATTATTTTAACGTTCATAGCTGCACATGCTGCACTTGGCCATAAAATTATATAGTCTATTTTAAGGTGCATCTACACTCTTTTTCTGGCTGATTTTCTGATAGACTGTATTTTTCCCGTGGTCTCCACACCATGGGAAGGATTTTCTCCAATCAGTTCCAAATTTATAGCCCTTAAACTTTACCAGTGTCATGTCATTAAACGGGGCAGGGGGGGGGGGTGTCTATATGTCTGCAATCAATTAGAAATTGTCTGTAAGTTCCAGCCTCCTCCATTTGATCATTCTACTTGACAAGATGAAGATATTAATCCCAATCGCCAATGTCTCAGCATACAAATTACTCTGAACACTACACAAAATCCTACCATACCAGATCCTTTCAAAAAGAGAAAATATACCAATTTGTAGGGAAATACAAAAGAGACTGCAAGTGTGTCCACGGTGGGAAGCATTAAAAATAGATTTTACTTGTGAAATTTGAAGATGCTTGTTTGAAAACTTTCATTGGAAAACGGGTGTTTTTCTCAGGGTTATTATTTAGTTTTCTTAGTTTCAAAAGCACAAAAAATAAAACTTGAAGCACCTTAAGTGCCCAGTATAAATTGCTGATAATACGGGAATTTTATGGTTGCCCAGTCATTAGTGACATCATTATGATATCTTCTTATTTTTCCCCTGTATACAGGAAGAGAGAGCTAAACAAGTTCTACCATTTCAGTATTTTATTGCTTCATGCAAAATAAAAGATATGAACATATTGCATCATCTTAAATCACACTGATGCATAGCAATGGTATTCATCTAAATGTGAATCACATATATTTACACATGTACACACATATAGATATACTAGTATGTTATATACATACATTTACATATCTATGTGTGTTCATTTATTTATGTATTTATTTTGAAAAAATGAATTTAGAAAAGTACAAAATTCAGAAAAAAATCTTGGCATATTTTCCAACTTCTATCTAATTGCAACACACTAATTATCACACATTAATAAAAATACTAAGAAACTCATGTTGAAATCATTTATTTGCAAAGATATAAGCACCCCTATGTTCATTGCAGCATTATTGATGGTGGCCAAGACATGAAGACAACCAAAGTGTTATTCAATAGAGAATTAGATAAAGAAGCTAAGGTACAATGGAGTACTACTTAGCCACAAGAAAAGATGAAATACTACCATTTGCTACAACATGAATGGACCTTGAGAATATTATACTAAGCAAAATAAGTTAGTCAGAGAAAGCTAAGAACCATATAATTTTCCTCATATGTGGGATTTATAACTGAAACTCAGAGACACAGAAAATAGTATGGTGGTTACCAGATGAAAGGGGGTGGGAGGGTAAAAGGGGCCAATTACATGGTGACAAAAGATGATTTGATTTTGGGATGTGGATACACAATGCAATGTATAGAGCATGTATCATAAAAATGTACACGTAAAACTGTATGATCCTATTAACCAATGTCACCCCAATAAATGCAATTCTAAGAAACCTCATATTAATATAACAATAGGTAAAAAATAGCATATAATTTTATTTGTTCACTATTTTGTCTTCAGGCATAGAAATAATGCCTGGGAAGTGATTAGTAACATTTATTGAATAAAAACAAGGACTTAAATTTCTATTCATTTATTTTATTAAATAAAGCTTCACCTAGAAATTACAATTTGGTAAGCACTAAACAATATGCTAATGATTCTAAAATAAAAATTACTCTGGCCTCAATAAATGCCCAATCTAATGGAATAGATACCTATTTATCCTATATAATAAAAGGCTAATATGCAAATCGACTGAACAGCAGAACAACCGGTGGCTATGATGCATACTGACCATCAGGGGGTAGACACTCAATGCAGGAGCTGCCCCCTGGTGGTCAGTGCAGTCCCACAGGGAGAGCACTGCTCAGGCAGAAGCCCTGCTCATGGCTGGCGAGCGCAGCGGTGGTGGCGGGAGCCTCTCCTGCCTCCAAGGCAGCACTAAGGATGTCCAACTGCTGGCTTAGGCCAGCTCCCTGCCCCCAAGGGTTCCTAGACTGTGAGAGGGCACAGACCGGGCTGAGGGACCCCCCCACCCCCTCAGTGTATGAATTTCATGCATCAGGCCACTAATATATAATAAAAGTATTATATCATGATTGTCACAATCCTCAGAGGCACTGAACCATTTCCTACCAAAGCTCTGTTGGAAAACCCACGTGCAGACTTTTAGCGGCTAACTGGAATAAAATATTTCCTGCATTCTGTACTGTTTAAGAACGATCAATTCATAATATTTCTCATTTCTATTAGCCTGGAATGCTGCATCAAATGCAACTCAGTAATCATGTTTCCATGCCAAGTCTCTATTCTTATAACTTTCATCTTTTCTTTTCTTTCTTTGTATGTCTGCCTTTTTACTGACCCATTTCACTGTGCCTTAGAAACTTTCCTTTTGAAGACTCAAAAAAATTTTCTTTATGCAATGTCCATCCATCTTCTTATTTAAGTGGAATCTGACTGCTCTTTCAGCTGACCTCCTCTCCTTCAGTTTGTTGCATTTGGAGCTCACTATCTGATTATATTTCTTGGCAGCTTGAGAGTGTCTTAGCCATTCTCTATTACATTTGTTTCATTACAATGTTGACCAAGATCTGGCAAAAATCCTTCTTTGGTTATGTTAACACCACCTGCTGCTTAATAAACTTTCAAGATATTAACTGAGTTTATACAATTCTCAAGTCTTTGTTAACACAAGAACTTTTTCCTAATACATGGAAGGTGAGCTTTCTATTAGAAAAGAAATTATACTTAACAGAGAGAAAACAGAGTTAAATTATGGTGTTTAGAGTTATAAAATAGCCCCTTGATACCTACAGCAATGAAAATAACCTCCCGGTCTCATTGAAAGTGCTTGGGTTCTCTAGGGAAGAGAGGGGGAAAATGGTCTCAGGAGGCTAAGGTGAATAATTGAACATAAAATTTTGCTGCAAAAGACATGTGGAGGCCGGGAGCTATTTAAGTGTTGGCTTTGGTGATGAAGGCTGTGTTCACATATGTAGTTATGGGAAAATAAAAAGAAAATTATTATCTGGAGTTTCTAGAATTTTCTGGGCTGTGGACACTGAAAACCACCTCTAAGGCTCACATGACCTGAAAAAAACATGCTTGTGACCATTGCAATATACACATGTTTATCAGTCAAACATGTTCAATGTATGAAATAAACCCTTGCACAGTGCTGCTACTTTATGGAAAATGACATTTTCTTGTGGACTTCTTGCCATAAAGATGTGACTCCTCTATCCAGGCCTGAGAAACTTTGTGGGTACATACATGCTCATGGAGTGAAGATCTCCAATAACAGGGCTTTCTCTAGCCTCCTAGAGAGTCTTAATCTCCTTTATCTTGATTGCTGAAACAAACTGCGACTTGTCATTAATCTTTCACAATTCTATCACAACTTCCATGTCATTTTCCAATAACTGCTGGAATAAATGCTCTTAAATTTGGTCCAGTTACATTAATTCCCCATCAAATACCTTCAGAAAAAATGTTCTTCCCCATTTGGCCTTTTTACTTAATTCCCATATTTATCACCGACTGTACTATCATCTTTTTCCCACATGCAATATAGATACATTTTATATTTTATTTCCTAGAATTTTCCATTCATGCCATTACACCTCAGAATTATTGCACAAATTTTTCTATGTACATGTGTTGACATTATAAGCATGCACTCCCACAAATATACAAGCACACACATCCATCCATGCATGTATACATGAGATATTTATTTATACTTTTCTTTTACTGAGGACTTCAGTTTAAGAAATACTATCTTTAGCAAGCAAATTTCATCCCTAGTGGAGAAAGCATGTCTCTTTGGTGTACATTTGCTTTTAGCATCTCGCTCTTCTTACTATCATAGATTTTGTCACACACTATCTTAATGGCATATTAGCATCCCTCATTCTTTCATTATGTGCCATGTATCTTGAAACTAAGAATCATGTATTAATGTGTCATCAGCACCTATTATAGTACATGATCAATAAAAAGGTTTTAATGAAAGACAAACTTAATCATCATTACATTTTTATGTTGATAATTGAGGCAGACCAAAGAATGCCTCCCTACTACAATGCTATCCATATCTTATCCCTGAAACTTGCAAAAACATTATATTACATGGAAAGGGGAATTAAGTCTCATATTGAGTCAAGATAGCTAATCAACTGATTTTAAATAAAGATATTATCATAGATTATTTGAGTTTACTATACTGAATTCACTCAAATGAAGTGATGTGTAGGCATACCCAGCAGTACCCTTTATGCAAATATAGGTTATATGCAAATATTATTCCACTTTATATAAGGAACTTGAGTATCCACATGTATCAGATTATATGCTCCAAATATAGCCATTAAAACTAATGCTTAAAATATAGGTAAGTCCATATAATTGGAAATTAATTTTATACTTGAGAGAAATCGTGCAGCTAATAGAAAATATTAATGATTTAAGTACTATTGTTTTTGGACAATTGTGGGGGAGGATTTTCTCTGTTGCTAGTGCAAGTGGGGGATCCCTTTTCCCAAGGAGTGCTGGGGGATGGGTTCTTACAATAGCTTAAGAAAAAGTATTTTCTAAGACTGCCATGGAGAATGAGAGAGTTTTATGTGTGTGAAGGTCTATCCCTTCGTTCCAAGTCCCAATCCCTTACACCAGTCCTGAGGGGGTACAGCTGGAACTTCAGCAGAGCCAGAAGCACAGCCTGTGTCCAGAGTTTCCACTCCATGGTGGAGCTGAGACCAGCAAAGAATCTGGCTAACTTTAGTCCATCAGTCCAGTGTGAGTGGGGCCCACCCAGGCGTAGGCCATGTGGGCAAATGCAGGGCATGAGAGCCCCATAAGCCAGGAGTCAGGTATGAGCAGCAAGAGAGAAGGGGGTGGCTTCTTTGTTCAGGAGCTTATGTATCTCCGATTTTACACGCTTGCAGTGGCCACACCTATTCTGGCAATGACTTGCTCCCAGGTGTGACTGACACATAATCACCTTTTCTACATTGTCCAGACGTTACCAGACATGCCTATAATATTTGGCCTCCTCCTTGTTCCTTTCCAGTTAATTAATGTCTCAGTTAATTATGACAGTATCACTATGATAATATAATTTGTCAAAATATGTGTCAATAATCAAAGCTATTGTAAGAGGGAAATATAAAGGTTTAATTTCATTAACTCAAAAGAAAAACAGAAAAACTATAACAGAAACAATAATAATAAAATCACTAATGAAATAAATAAATGTTTGATAACTGAACCAAGAGATGTTTTGGTAAACAAATTAAATATGACAACAGAATTTTATTTTGTAGTGATTTATATATTAAGTTATAATATTGGGTCACTGGTCTATGATTTAGCTATGATGAAACTATCATTTTCACATAGTAATTTGGAAGTTTTTAGCAAAAGAATTGTCCTACCTGATTGCAGCATATAAACCATATGCTACATGTGCAAAAAATTCCTGGGATAAAAATTCAAGTCCAATAATCTACAATGTCCAGAGTATGGCATGTCCCTTATAGGCCTATGGTGCATTAATAACTATGACATATAATAGTCTTTGTGTATGTTTTCATTTACTTCACAAATGCAATATGAATTTAGGAATCAGAGAAAATTTGAAGAGTTTATAAAGTTTGTGTCTTCTTGTAATAAGTATGGTAGTTTTAAAATGTTAATCTAAAAAGACTTGTCATTAGACACACACATATTCAGACTTTATATATGTATATACTAGAGGCCCAGTGCATGAAAATTCATGCACTGGAGGGGGAGGTCCCTCAGCCTGCCCTGCCTCCTCTCACAGCCCATGAGCCCTTAGAGGCAGGAGGTGACCCGGCGACCAGGGGATGGCGACTCCCCCATCACACCTCTGCTGCTGCCACTGTTGGCAGTGCAAGCCTTGGCCAGCCCTGGTTACCTGAGCCTCGGGCGGTCCTGGGAGGCTGGGCAGCCACCATCCAAGGCTTGCCTGCACCCTGGGCTGGCCCTGGGCAGCTGGAAGTCTGAGGGGACTGGGGAACTCTGGAGGCATGCATGCAGCAAGGCCTGGCCCACCTGCTGCCCAGCGGGGCTGAGGGGATTGGGCGCTGCCGTCATGTGGCCATGGGTGCTGCCATCTATGAGGGAGGGGCAGTCAATTAGCATATCCCCTCCTTATGGCCTGTGGGTGCCGCCATCTTTGCGACGGCAAGAGGGTCAATTAGCATATTCCCTCTTCATTAAATAGGATGTAAATAATTCATAAATGCTTATATATGCATATAAATGAATGAATTTACTTAGGCAATTAGCAAAATGCCTTTACCTATCTATCATAGGGGTCATTTTTAAGTGCTACATATATGAAATAGGTGAAAAGAATATAAGTAAGTGGCAAACCATAATTTCAAGGATCAGTGTATGGTCATTAATGAGCTCTGACAGGCTTAGGAAAAGATATACTACTTGAACTTAAAAGCCCCCATAATTAAGTGATGGCCATTTGAAATTTGTTATTAACCTTGCTGCAGCTTTTCTTGCCCTTTCTGCCCTTTCTCAGAAGACCATTAGGAATTTCTGTGAATGTCCTGATATTTAATCTCATTCATGGAGTAGGCTGCCGCTCACTAAACAAAGCCAAAAAGAGAAGCGCCACTGCATATGGAGCTCCCTACACAGCAACACATTCATAAATAATTCAAATGTCCTCTACTTCACAGGATTACCCTTTCAGCTGATAACTTCAGTGAGGAACTGAGGTCACTTTCTCAGCACTTTTCAGAGAACACAACTCAGAAAACTTTGCAGTGCTGATTTTTTTTTAAATGTTTCTGCATTACTGTTTTTAATTTTTTCAAAACAATAAAATAAAGTTCCATCGAGGCAGAAACTAATTTAAAGGGTCTGACACATAGAGGATGTTTACTAAGTGTTTGAAGAACGTAGGTGTTTCAGAAGGCTGGGCAGGCTTTCGCATAATGTAGAAGAGATTAGTAACCATTGCATCAAACATTTCCTAGGCTTCAGCTGTGAAGATAACCAACTTACTCAGAGACAGAGAAAGTGTGCAAATAATCCTGGGTCCAGCAGAATAATGCCCTATGGTTTTCAGATCCCCTTATATGTTGGCTCTCTTGCAAGAATGTATTATTTGGCAGAAAAAAAATTGTGTTTGTATGTACTCTGTTTCTTAAAGAAATTTATAAAAGTCGTGGATTTCCTCTACTCCTCCTTCCTCTGGGTGGGGCCAGCTTGTCATGCTAAGAAAGTGGGCAACCTAGGCAGCAACCAACCACTCTTACAAGGATCAGGTCATGGTTCCTTTCATGTGGCAATGTTAAGGGATAAAGTGCATGGTGCATGTAAGTCCTATTGCTCCTTGTCATGACATCATGCTTTGACTTCAGCTGTTATTCTATAGTAGAGCCAAGTAAACAAAGGCAATATTTTTTTAAAACATTTTATTTGCAGGTGGATTTCCTAATTATGTTATTGTCACATGTGAGGTGAAGAGGCCAATGTACATGTGTGACATCTCTGGGTTTAGTTCTATTAATATTTTTATTTCTTTTTCTATTCTGCCTTGGGACTTTGCACTTTAGAGGTTCAAGTGTTTCAACCCTTTCCTCCATCTGCCTGTTTTTTCTCTGTGCTTTCTTTGTCTTTCTGAACGCCCACCCCCACTTCCCACCCCTTACAATCTTTGAATAATGAGAACAATGAGTAATAAGCGTGTCTTTTATTCTATCTGCCATTAGGCTGCCCTTCTCTCCTTCCGTACCAGGTACCATAGCTTCTATTCTCAGCATTCAAGCTATAATAATACCAAAACAGTCAATCTCTGCTTTATTTTAGTATGCCTTACGCAGGTATTTTGTTGTTTACCTCCTTTTAAAAGGAAGCCCATTAGTGAATTTTCCCCTGTCTGTAATAAAAGAAAATAAACACCCAATATTTTAAAAACATTTTGATGGCTTTGACTTTGAAAAAGTCAGTATGTGAATCTTGAACCTACAGAAATATAATAAATCATCTATTCTACCCCTTAACATAGTCCTTTAGAGAAACCCATTATTTGGGAAGGAGTCATTCTCCTGTTGACTTCTTTGACATTTTGGCTGTAGCTTAGATTATCCTCTTTGTCCTTATTTTGAAAATTAGTTGTAAAATATCCGCAGCCCTGGTTTCTTCTTTCAAAGGATGATACTATTTTACCAGGTCCAAAAACAATATATTTAGACCACAGTAAACAGCTTTGACCTACTTCTTTGCCCTATTCTAAGTGTGGTCATATTTTACAAATGTATTAATAACTAGAGGCCTGGTGCACGAAATCTGTGCACAGGTAGGGTCCGTAGGCCTGGCCAGTGTTCAGGGCCAATTGGGGCCTTCTAGCTGCCAGCTGGGGACTTCCTTCTTTCTGTGCCACCCCCTGGTGGTCAGCTCACATCATAATGAGTGATCGAACTCCTGGTCGAACTCCTGAGGGGACAATATGAATATTAGGCTTTTTTATATATAGATTGGTAGGCCATGCCTTCTAAACTGAAGTATTTTCACCATTAGATCACCACCAGAATTCCTATAGTTTGAAAGATAAATTCTTAAAGTTTGATTGCAGTTGAAGTCACTGTATAATATCATAATAAAATTAAGTTTAGGTGAAGAGGCTGTAATATAAATCAGAACAAAAGCACTTTGAAACTATTGCTTGTTTAAATGAAACTTTCCATGAAATTTTCCCTCAAGTAGGAATACGAATGTTGGACAAATCCATCCCAAAGAAATTAATTCTACATTTTACTAAAGACCAGGTAGCTTCCATGGGGCATATTGTCTCCAGCAATTGTTTGTCTCCTAGAGTGAAAGAAGGTATACTGTTCAGTGAAGGCCTCCAACTCCAACAGAGATGTTGCTCCAGCAGATAACCCCATAAGGACTAGAGTTACAATCATGCATCCTGGATAACTGGGTTCACATTTTTATGGCTTCTTCTTACAAATCTTGACTGACATTTACTCCATCCCAGAACTACTTTAACCATATTTGGTCCTTCTCAGTGCCTAACCAACCAGTATTCAGCTCATCTAATTGGTGTGACATCTTGCAGTATTTTCCCATTGGGAAATCTCAAAGTGTATTTTTGGAGACAGTTTTCCATTGGTTGCTTATGTTTCTGCACTTATTATTTGTTCTAGGTTATGTATTGAGGGATGTTTGTATATTGAACAAACTTGGAGGAAGGACAAAACTTCCTTCACAGCAAAGTGCAAGCATCCTTCCTTCTCTTTTTAATGTAGCCCATTGAATTTGAAGATATTATCTGTTTCTCTTTTGCATATTCATGTGGGGCTTGGATAACTGAACCCCCAACCCCCACCTCTCCCACACAAACATGGCTAATACTATGGCTACTGCTGTTGCTATAAAAAATAAACTGTCCTTTTTTTCTGAACCAGGAGTATGTGTCTTCTCTCTGCACCCATGAAACCATGGAAGGCTCATTTGTTTGCTTGCAAGTAAGAGGGGAGAATCTCAGACTCTTCACAGTTTTTAACTGTCATCAAGCTCCAACATATGACCAAACACAAGGAAAGCTGGAGCTAAAGCCACAGACATTTGCTTCTGTGAAAGGACTGTGCATTCAGTGATACACAAAAGGTAAAGGGCCTGGTATAACTTTTTCTCATGGATTATATTTTATATTTCATGCAGTTGTTCAAATGGCATGGGTGCTGGAGGCAAAGACCAAAAAGTAGTTAACATATAAATGTGAGAAGTCCATCAGAAGGCTGATGGACTTTGATATTCAGCAAGGGCTGAAAATCTGCAAGTTATTACCTGTTGCTGGCTGAATGGCCAAAGGCAATTCCCTAACCTGAAAATCCTTTTTTTGTTTACCAAACCTTACCATTGATGTCTATTTGCTTTGCTTAAAGGGCAAATGTATATTTTAGTAAATAAAAAGCTATGGGTCTGGAGATTCAGAGAGCCACTCCACTAGAGGGTGAGGCCTCTGCCTGGATTTCCCCCATGCCTTTTAAATTTATATTACTTGTCTAGTATATCCATTTGTGCCTGGCCCCTTCTCCAGATCCTTGAACCAAAAGATTGTAGCACATGGGAGCTAAGGTGCATATCACTCAGGAAATTTTGGAGTATGGTTCATACAAGAAAAAGTAATTTCATCCAGTGTCTATCCATTTACTCGTTTATTTGTTCATTAACTAATTATAAAACTTTGACTGAATTCCTATTATGAGCCAGAATTTGGGCGAAAAACTGGGTATTAAGTAACTAACATGACAGGGTTCCTTTTTTCCTGGAGTTAAAATTGATTTTCATGGTTATCATTATATATATATACACACACACACACACATATATGTCTCCCTATCTTTATCTA
This sequence comes from Corynorhinus townsendii, assembly GCA_026230045.1. Classification (NCBI taxonomy): domain Eukaryota; kingdom Metazoa; phylum Chordata; class Mammalia; order Chiroptera; family Vespertilionidae; genus Corynorhinus; species Corynorhinus townsendii. The sequence goes on from JAPDVU010000001.1 coordinate 19,723,165, forward strand.
ATCATTGTAGTAAGTCTTATGAGGAAAACAAATGAAACATTTTGAAGAAATATGTTGCTGAATGTTAGGTAAGCAGCTTTAGAAAGAATGTTCTTGGTCTCATATGCATGTGATATAAAATAATTACTCAAATGAATTATTTAATATAATCTAGAGGAAAACTAAATTGCAATCATTATATAATTGAAAACAATAGGATAGTTAAAATAGTTTGTGTGTGCCTGTGTGTGTGTGCACATGCGAGTGTGCGTGTGTGTTTCTTTGCCTGGCTCTATTTTATATGTGTTATGATCTGAATGTTCATGTGTCCCACCAAATTTATATGTTGAAATCTAACACCCATGGTGATAGTATTAAAAGGTAGTAGCCTTTGAAGGTTTTTAGATCATGACAGTGAAGCCATCATGAATAGGATTAATGCTCTTTTAAAAGTTACACCATACTAGACTTCTGGTGGGAGGATCTGAATCTCCTTGTATGTTATATATATATCTAAGAACAATACTGCAGACCTGAAACTAATCTTGAATGTCAACTCTAATTAAAAAAGAAAAGCAATTAGGAAAGATTCTGGCATGGAGGTACTAAAAAATAATAGCTTTTATTATTTAAAAAAATAAATTTTAAAAAGTAAAAGAGACCCCCGCCCCTTCTGCCATGTGAGAATACAGCAATTTATGAGGAAGTAGTTCCCCCCCAGACACCAAATCTACCCATACATTAATCTTGGACTTCCCAGCTCCAGTGCTATAAAGAAAAATTTTTCTTCATAGGTCATTCAGTCTATGGTGTTCTGTTATTGAAGCATGTGTGCACTAGGATAATATGGTAGAGAATGGAAGCAGTGAGGTTACACGTTCAGTGAAGTCAATTGGAACAATATTTTTCTTAGAAAGGAGATGCTGTTTGTCTCTTAAGCTTTAGTATAGTGTATGATTATTAAAGCAAGGACAACATCTTACTCCTTCTGATGTTTCCCCCAAAGCCCAGAAAAGTCTTACGTGAAGAAGGTACTTTACAAATAATTTAGAAAAATATATACTTCTTTTAAATTGCACCTTAACTAAAGATTACTTGGGTTCACTTTGCTTTGTGTAGAATATTTCAAATATGTTAAGGACAAAATGTTCTCTCCCAATAACATTTAGAGTCATCATTACTTTAAGCTCCCAGATTCACTTGTTTATGAAGTGGGACTGTGATTCAAGAACATTACAGCTTGTACTATAATGGTTTTGAATTAATCACCAAGCTAATGTATTATAACTTAGGGAAACATTTCTCAGTTTGGTTTATTGCTGCTCTTAGGTTATGGCCATAATATTTTTTTTAATTAAACAAAGTAAACAATAAAGTGAAAGTCTCGTGAACTTTCAAACTTGTCATATTTTTAATTTTGCTTTGGTCTTTCCATGGCAAAGTTATTTTACAGGTAGATACAAATTTCTAGTGTCTAGGCTTGTTACTTTAATTTACAAAATATAAGAGGTTGAATATTGGTTTGAGACCATTGTAATTAACTAGTTATTGATAATAGGAAAGGAGCAAAAGGGAGGCCAGGCATTATAAGCATAGCATTTGAGCAACTTCACCAGGATGCTGAAAGTTCACCCTCTCCAGGGAACCCCCAGCCCATTCCTGCAGGTCACTGGGGAAAGGGGTCCAACGAAAGGGGAGATGGGCACATGCGTAATGAGTCGAGTGACACAGGGCTAGTGCCTGTCAGTCAAGCCTGGGGAACCATGGATTGGCTAGAGTAGGCAGGGCCATTGCAAATCCATGAGAATTTGGGAAAGCATAATCCCACTGACAATGGAGCTCCCTCTTCGTTCTCTGGTTCCTTTGACTTTGCTCTTGCCCATGCTCCCTCCATAGCCACATGCCACCCATCCATGCAGCCTCCACATGCAATGGACTGATGGACTGCAGTGGGAGATACAAACTGAGCTAGCCTGGTGCTGGATTGGGCTATGCCCTAACATGGCATGGAAAGTCTGGGCACTGGCTTTGATGTTGAAAGCAGAATGGGACTTCTTCTATGATGGGACTGCAGGAAATGGGACCTTGAAAACTCAGGGGTTTGATTCCATAGAAATAAAGTTTTCTACAATATCTCATCCTCCTGTGTGAGTCTCAGAACATTTCTTTTCTTGGGATAGCACAAGAAGTTCACTACCAGGAGCAATGGGTGGGGACAAGGAGATTTCCCCAGCCGACAACAGATTGACTGTTTACTAAACTTCTGATCTACACATACATAAATCAATAATTAATGACTGTGAACTGGGTTTTTTTGTTGTTGGATTTTATATTGCTATATCAGGTTTTATAATTTATAAAGATACTGCATATAGTAGTCACCTCTTATTTCCCTTTCCATGGCCAACTGTGATCAGAAACCATTAAATGGAAAATTCTAAAAATAAACAATTCATACATTTTAATTTGCACACCATTCTGAGTAGTGTAATGGAATCTCTCGCTGGCCCACTCCATCCCACCCAGCATGTGAGTCATCACGTTGTCCAGCATATCCATGTAAACACAACTCACTCATGAGTGACTTAGTAGCCATATCAGTTATGAGATTGGCCATCTTGATATCACAGTTCTGTGTTCAAGTGATCCTTATTTTACCTAATAGCCCCAAAGTCATTCACATAACTTTTATTACTACAGTACTTTTTTTTACTATCACTTTATTTTATTTTTAGTTATTGCTCTTAGTTTCTTGTTATGGTTAATTTATAAATTAAGCTTCATCATAGGTATGTGCGCATAGGAAAAGCACAGTAAATATAGGGTTTGATACTAACCAGTTTTAGGCATCCACTGGGGATCTTAGAACATATCCCCCATAAAGGGGACTATTATTAACACTGCAGACAATCCCACTTCATCAGTATGTCCATCACAGATCAGGAATGATTTCTGTGCATTGCTGTATTATGATCAAAAGATTGTCTGATATAGTCCTATATTTATGCCTGTAGTTGCTTAAACTACAGTGCTCTTGTTATTTGCTTATCCCTGAACAGTGCTTTTGAAAGATGGCATGCAATATAGCAGATATGACTGCTAAAATGTTATTATTGTCTGATACACTGTATAAAATAGGTGAATTAATTCATAACTTGTATATTAAATTAGAACAGAGAAAATACCTTTGGGTTTGTATTTTTCAGAGTTTTTTTAAAATAATTCTTTGAGGTTATTTTTGTGTAATATATGTCATGTAGCTCAAACTCTAAATTCAAAAGCAGAAAAGAGTTATCAGAATGAGTTTAGAAAATGATAATTTTAAGAAACCTTCCGGAGATCGGTTATATTGTGTTAACTTGAGAAATATAGGAAGAACATTTTTGAGGGGTATTTTTATTAGCATCTCACATGCCCTTATTGATGTCATGTTTCTCTTACTCTCCTTTACATTGTTATATCCTTTATGATCTATAATAATCAATAAAAATTCATAATAGTACTCCTCTTCAGAAATATATTATTTTAGCAAGAATCCATGATCAGAAATTTCAACCATTATTTATCTGGTAAGTAGAATATCAATAATTTTTGCCCACTGTCTTGTCAAATGTTGATATTTCCAAATGTAGAGGTATACAATTCACTTTAAAATGCATTTTGAATTGAAAACAAGATTGTGTTGAAGCCTAGTTATTTCAATTTATATTAGGCCTCCCGTGCATTCTAATTTACTTATAGAAAATATTGTTCATTAAAACATCACTTTTTCCATTTGATTTATGCTGAAGCTTCAACTAGTCAAAGATGTCAGTTCTGAAAAGTATTACCATTTTATAATTTCTGTTACCTAGGCTAAATGGATATCCAATTTTAGTAAAATTATCCAACAGTTTTCAAATACCAGCATGAATTTAAAACATAGTTATTATTCCTTGAAAATCAAGTATTGAAATGTACTAGTAACAAAATCTCAGTCAGATCATAAATGAAATGAACCCACACAAATAGCTCTTAAAACTTTCTAACCTATGAATTTGAAATCACTGCCTCAGGGTAGTAGATTCAGTGTCTGCAATATACTTCTTAGGGGAGAATAAGGTGAGCTCTAAGTCACTTTTTGCCTAAGGCTGACCTAATAGTGCTTCTGGCGTTTTTTGTTTATTTTTATTTTTTGGGGGGTCCTATTCAAAAAGTACAGTGCTTGGAAATCTATATACCTTAAAGATGATATTTTCGATGTTTGTCTTTCACTAGATCAAGTTAATGTAGTTGGACAGAATTTCACTAAATTAAATAGTAGGGTAGGAATTGTGTAAGTAGTGCTACTCAAAGTCGTTGCTTTTTGAACTATGTCTTAGTGGTCCAGGATGAGGTAAGGAGTTTGACAGAAATGATAAATCATTCCTTTCTTCTTTGAGAAAGTCTTGGTATATATAAAAATGTCAGCTGAAATAAAGTGATTTACATTTTTGCACAAGCTCCTAAACTCCTTGTGAATCATAACAAATTTCATGAATCATTATTGATTTTTCTTATTTTTGTTACACTATATAAAGGACATTTAGACATTGGCAGTTAAACCTCTAGAGGTGCTATTGTTGAAATGACATAACATGCACTGTAAATTACTTCCAATAAGGATGGAATATGCAATTTATTAAGACACAATGGCAAACCAAAAATCCCACCATTTTTAAATATAAATCCTGCCGATAACCAATTCTAGCATGTAATAATTACAAGAGTTTTGTCAAAAGGTTGATGTGACTTGGGGCAGCTCAACAAGGGTGAGCCACATATGTAGTTTACCTGTTGGAAATGGCTAAACGTCACTTCCCCCAAACCTGAATAGGATTGTCTGCTGCCCGACAGCTCAGGGCATGTTATTACCTCCTGTTGGCCAAACACCTGAATAGCTGTAAGCTATTCCCCAAACTAATAATGCTTCTGTATTCTACCCTTTGAAGTGTATTATCTCACCTTGCCTTAGGACAATTTGTGTTAAATAAATATCACGGGATCCTTAGACAAGGGTGAGTCTTTAGCTCCTTCAGCTGAAGATCCTCTGACCCCAAAGCCTTTCAAAATTATCTTTTGTCTCTGGACTCTTTAATCATCTACACACAGCCCCTTTCTGCAGAATGCTGAACCCTTTGTAAGGCTGGGAAAAGAACCCCGGCATTATGACGCCCAAATGAGGGGCACCAACAAAATCCCAACTTTTAAGAATTGTGTGGCATTCAATCCAAATTACAGACCTTGAAGAGTAACTGACTATTGATTATGTGGACAACTTGAGGCAATGTGTCCTGGGTAAATTGCACAGATTACAGTGTGTGTATGTGTGTGTGTGTGTGTGTGTGTGTTTTAACCAGTGTTTGATTATTCTGTCTAGCATTCATAGAAGTGTTAACATAAGAAACATCCTGCATGAACCTGTAGAGAATTTTTATGAGTTTGTTTGAGACAAACTGATGATATATGGACATATGCCAGGAAACAAGGTCTCAAATGCTTCAGAGAGAAACAGTTTTCATCTTCTTTTATGCTTTTAAAATTAAGGAGGAAAGGTAAAAGATTACACGGAGGTAGGAGGAAGCAAGACCAGGTCGGGTTAGCGAATAATTCATGAGATGATGTGTGCTCTCGAGAGTGGTTATGGATTTTTTTCAGTGGTGTGTTAACCAAGATAAACAAACACAAAGACAGGGATTGCTTAAAACAACGACAACCCTTTTACTAAAAAGTTATATGTTGGGGCCTGACAGCCCACCATGACCTGTCCAGTTAGGAGTTTATGATCAGACCACCCTATAAGGTTACTTTTCAGAGAACCTCTTTTTTACCCTCCTCCACAGTAGGCTGGCTAATTTTAAATCAACTCTCATAATTTTTAGCTGTTACAAATTTGATTGATTTCTATTGTTGCATACATACATATATTTCTATTTAGGTCTTTAAAATGTTCACAATCTACATTAAATATAAAGTATGTGTATGCCTTGGAAAATTATACTGCAAATTAAAACTAAGAAGCATTGAACAGACTGTCAAACCTCAGAGGGAAGGCGGGGAGGGGGGAGCAGGATGGTAAGAGATCAACCAACGACTTGTATGTATACATATAAGTATAACCAATGGGCACAGACAGTAGGGGGGTGAGGGCATGTGCTGGGGGGTGAAAGCAGCCAGGAGGAGGTCAATGGGGAAAAAAGGAGACTTATGTAATACTTTAAACAATAAATAATTTAAATTAAAAAAAATAAAAAATGATATTGCACATATTAAAAATAGCCTGTCCCAATTTCCCATAATCTATCAGTTATGTGGAGTGATTTATAAAGCCCCCACTGCATCACAACTATCCTTGGTTGGGATGGGTGTTAATGTTCTTATTTCCATATAAGGGTTTGATCTATGAACTTATCGAAGCTATACTTTTGCTAAGTGGCCTCATGGTCTTGAATGAAAGTAGCTCAGGACTTTACACATGCAAATAATATGGTATAAAGACATACTATGCAAGCTATACATACATAAGTTAAACAAAGGGCATTTGCCACTTTGCATATTCATATAAAGAAACATCATTGGGAAAAAGCAGTTTACATAATTTATCAACCATCAGTCCTAGGTGTTTGGAGGGAAAAGCATGAAGAGACAATACCCAGTGGTTGGCAAACTCATTAGTCAATACAGCCAAACATCAACAGTATAACGATTGAAATTTCTTTTGAGAGCCAAATTTTTTAAACTTAAACTTCTTCTAACGCCACTTCTTCAAAATAGACTCGCCCAGGCCGTGGTATTTTGTGGAAGAGCCACACTCAAGGGGCCAAAGAGCCGCATGTGTCTCGCGAGTCGCAGTTTGCTGACAACTGCCTTAGGCAACTAGTCTCTCCAAAGAATTTTCAAGTCTCTATCCTTCTAGACTTTTGCATAGTCCTGATATTCTCTTATCATTGGGCTAATTTCTGCAATGAGGAGTTAGTTAAAATCTGTCCCAAAGGCAAAAACAGAACTTAAACCTAAGACAGCTTTGAGTCTTCTCAGGGATTTATTAGTTTCTTTTTGGTTTTAGTATCTGAAACACATCTTTTTCTCACTTAAGAAGTTTCCCAAAAATTGACTTTAGAAGAGGCATCTAACAGCTTAAGTTAGTTTCAGTATTTTCCCAATTGCTATTGTCTTAAAAAACTACATTGTTATGCCAGTATTCAATTTCTATTATTTGACATATCCCAATACAAATAATGCAAGTAATAGCTCTTTATCAGACCATCAACAAAGATTCAATACATATGTCACAATTTCCCTGGGTTTTCAGCAAGTTTTATGTCCTGTGTATTGATCAGATATCATTTATAAAATTAAAATTTAAAGTGTTAAAAATATATCTGCAAATATTTTCACTTAGATGTAATTTTGAAAGAAATATACTTTTCAAAATACCACTTTTTCCTGTTTAAAAAATTTATTGAAAGCTGATAAAATATTTAGCCTGATTATGAATGTTAGATTGAATACTAATTAATAAATGTAGATTTAAATTATTATATTCTATTACTAGTAAAAGTGATTTAGTCCACAATGAACATCGGTTTGGTGATATGCTATATCCAGATATAATAAAGTAATTATTAAATTATAAGAAAATTACACCATCAGTTTTGTTATGAAGCTTTTAAAATGCTATTTGTCATAACCTGTCATTCTGCCATTATGTAGCATTTAGTTCATCACCACCAAGCCAATATTATATGAAATGTTAAAGGGTGTTCTTTAAGAAGTAGAAAAAATGTTAAAAATAAAATACAATAAGTATACATCTACCAACAATTGAATCTGGAAACAAAGTAAACAGCAGAACAGAAACAGACTCATAAATGGAAAGAATATTTTGATGGTTGCCAGATGGGAGGGGGGTCCCGGAGATGGATGATAAAGATTAAGAAGTAAAAATTGTTTTTGTTTTGTTCATCAGTTTATGTTGTTCATTATATTCCACAAATGAGTGAGATCATGTGATATTTATACAGATCCAGGGACAGAGAAGCATCAATCAGACTGTCAAACTTCAGAGGGAAGGTAGGGGAGGATGTGGGTAAAGGGGAGAGGAGGATGTGGGTAAAGGGGATGTATGTGTGTGGGGAAATGGGGGGATAAGGACACATGTGTAATACATAATCAATAAAATAAATAAATAAATTTTTAAAAAGAAGTGTAAATTGGTTATTACAGAATAGTCATGGGGATCTACAGTACAGCATAGAGAATATAATCAATAATATTGTAATTACTATGTAAGGGTGTCAGATGGGTACTAAATGGCTTTATTGGGATGATCACTTAGTAAGCTGTATAATTTCTAATCACTGGAGTATACATCTGAAACTAATATAATATTGGATGGCAACTGTAATTAAAATTAAAAAAAGTCATTTTCAAAATAAGGAATATACACTGAGTGGCCAGATTATTATGATCTCTGAACGCACAATGAATGCATAATAATCTGGCCACTCAGTGTGTGTGTGTGTGTGTGTGTGTGTGTGTGTGTTGCATGAATTTGTGTATGGGTGGGGTCCGGCCAGCCTGGACAGGGGGAGGGGACATAGACGGTTGGCCAGCCTGCCTGCTAGTCGAACTCCTGGGAAATTTGCATATTAGCCTTTTATTATATAGAATATACAGTGAGTGGCCAGATTATTATGCGTTCAGAGATCGTAATAATCTGGCCACTCAATATATATATACTAATAAAAGCCTAGTTGGTGTCTCGCCCTTGCATCATCACAAGATGGCCGCCCCCATGTTGTCACAAGATGGCCACCACAAGATAGCCACCCCATGTTGTCACAAAGATGACTGCCCCACATCGTCCCAAAGATGGCTACCACAAGATGGCTGCCACAAGATGGCCAGCAGGGGAAGGCAGTTGTGGGCAATCAAGCCAGAAGGGGAGGGCAGTTTTGGGGGGGAGGCAGGTCTGCAGGGGAGGGCTGTTAGGGGTGACTGGGCCAGCAAGGGAAGGGCAGTTGGGGCAATTAGTACTGCAGAGAGGGCAGTTGGGGGTGATCAGGCCAGCGGGGGAACAGTTAGGTGTCAATTGGACCAGCAGGGGAGCAGTTAGGGGGCTATCAGCTGGCAGACAGAAGCGGTTAGGGGCAATCAGGTAGGCAGGCAAGCAAGTAGTTAGGAGCCAGCAGTTCCAGATTGTGAGAGGGATGTCTGACTGCTGGAGGAGTCCCAGATTGGAAAATGTGCAGGTTGGGCTGAGGGACAGACCCCAGTGTACAAATTTCATTCACTGGGCCTCTAGTGTGTGTGTGTGTTACACACACACACACACATACACACACACACACACACACACACACACACTAGAGGCTTGGTGCACAAAATTCATGCATGGGACAGGGGGGTGTTCCTCAGCCCAGTCTGTACTCTCTCCAATCTAGGACCCCTTGAGGGCATTCAGACATCCCTCTCACAATCCAGGACTGCTGGCTCCCAACTGCTCACAGGCCTTCCTGCTTGATTGCCCCTAACCACTTCTGCCTGCCAGCCTGATCACCCCCTAACCACTCCCCTGCCATCCTGGTCACTCCTAACTGCCCTCCCTGCTAGCCTGGTCACCCCTAACTTCCCTCCCTTGTTAGCCTGGTTGCCCCTAACTGCCCTCCCCTGCAGGCTGGTCCCTGCCAATTGCCCTCCCCTGCAGGCCTGGTCCCTCCCAACTGCCTTCCCCTGCTGGCCTGGTTGCCCCTAACTGCCCTCCATGCAGGCCTAGTCCCCCCAACTGCTCTCCCCTGTAGTCCTGGTTTCCCCCAACTGCTGTCCCCTATAAGCCTGGGTCCCCCCCAGCTGTCCTCCTCTTCAGTCCTGGTTACCCCTAACTGCCCTCCCCTGCAGGCCTGATCACCCCCAACTGCCCTCCCTTGCAGGGCTGGGCTCTCCCAATTGCCCTCCCCTGCTGACCTGATCACCCTCAACTGCCCTCCCCTGCCGGCCATCTTGTGGTGGCCATCTTGTGTCCACATGGGGGTGGCCATCTTGTGTGTTGGAGTGATGGTCAATTTGCATATTACTATTTTATTAGGTAGGATACTTTTCATTTTGAAGATGTTTAGATATCTAAAATATGACTATTACTTGTGGTTCCATATTCTTTTATTTCCACTATGAAAAAATTCATATGATTTGATTCAAGTAGGGAATACATATTGCCTATTTGGAAAAATGATGTTTATTCTCATCTCATCCTGAGCACGTGGTTTAAATTTAATACACTTCAGAGTTATAATTTTGCACTTGTTAAAAGCATTTATTGTTATTTCTGAAGATATTCTATATAACTGAACAAAACTTTTATTTTATTTAATTATTTACAAAAACAATTATTATTTTTATTTCTTCCCATTGAGGGTTATTTCAGAATTTTTAGAGAGGATGTAGAAGTGTTGGAATATGTGGTTTTGAATAGTTACAAATTGGTAATTTATACAACTGTTTCTTTAAAGTTCACACATATTGTGTGCTCTCTGCTATAGAATATTTTGAAAGTTAATTTATGCTATGTTTTGCATAATTTGATTTTTGGAGGAAAAGTTTGTCAAAATGATTTTTAAAGTTATGCATTCTTTCAGCATTAATTTATTCAGTGACTTATCAAATGTCTATGTGGCTGCTACTACTTTTGATTGCGATGGTTGGACAGAACACCTGGATTTTTTGGAGCTTTTATCATGGGAGGCACAGTAAACAAAAGCTACTTCCTAAATAAGGAAGTTGCATAGTATGATCAAAGATGAAGGGCACAATGGGGGAAAAATAGTTCACGGTGAGAAAAATGAAGATTGCTGGGAAGAGATGGGAGTTAACATTTTAAATAGGAAGCTCAGGGTAGTTATAGTGAAGGTGACATTTGACAAAAAATATGAAAAGGTGAGAGGGTTTGTCAAGAGCTATCAGCAGTAAGACCACTCCAGACAAAGGGATTGGCTATTGCAAAGGCCTTAAGGTTAGAACATGCCCGGCATGTCTGAGGAATTGCTGTGAGTGAGTGAGGAGTACCAGGGAATGAGGTCACAGGGGTTAAGTGAGTGGCTCAATCACTTAAAAGCTTAGCTATCATTGTAAAACTCTAGCTTTTATATTTGAAAACTTACTTGTGAATTGAATTTCTGCTAATAGCTGAGAGTTCAAATGTCTATAACTTCAAGGAAGCTTATTCTACCAAGACAGAAGAAAAAAAAATAAATCAGGTTTCAATACAGTGACAAATGCTATGAGATCCAAGTGAAGGGAATTATGGGAGCTGAGAAGAAGGCCACCAAAAGCAGACTGATATAATTGGTGACATTCTGTACCTACAGATTGGTTAATATTTTCTAATTTTTTACAGAAATGGATTTACACTATATATATATATATATATATATATATATATATATATATATATATATATTGATATATTGTCTGGGTTTTTTCTCTCAGCATAATTATTTTAAGAATGCCACAGATGTGTAAATCAATAGCTCATTTTTTTAAATTCTGAGAAGTATTATCTTGTATGAATATATCATAATTTTTATCATTGTTGTGTTGATGGGCATTTATATTCTTTTCAAATATCAGTGATTGAAAATACAGCAGATAAGAAATTCATGTACAGGTTTATGGATGAATATAGGCTTGGTTTTTCTTGAGTAAATGCCAAGAGTAAAATGTCTAGTTTATATAACTGGGACACATTTAACATTTAAAATATTTCTCAAACTATGTTCCAAAGTGGTTGTATGATATTAATATCATCAGCAGTTTATATCTTGTTGCTTCACAACCTTTCCTTGACCAGGTATGAACAGCCTTAATAATTTTAGCTATTTAAATAGATAGGTAAGCATATCTCATTGTGATTTTAATTTGTATTTATTTTATGTCTAAATGTGGAGTATTAAAACAATTATTATTTTTTTTTTTTAGAGAGAGAAAAACATCGATGTGAAAGAGAATCATCAGTCGGTTGCCTTCTGAACATTCCCCAACCTGGGATTAACCCACAACCCGGGTATGTGCCCTGACCAGGAATGGAATCTGCCACCTTTTGGTGTATAGGATGATGTTCCAAACAACTGAGCCACACTGGACAGAGCCTGATGCGAGTTTAAATGAGTAAAAACTTATATTAAACTAGGGCCTCAGTGCACAAATTCGTGCTCCTTGAAAAGAACTGTGGGCCACGAGATTGCGGTGGGCACGGGGTGGGTCTCAGCCCATCCTTCGTGCCCCTGCCCGGCCCTTCCCACTGAGGCCCCTGGTCCCCTGCCTGACTGCAGCCCTGCTCCTGCCACAGCCATGCTGATGGCGCAGGCCCAGCTCGCACCCATTGATGGTGTGGAGCAATTGGGGGAGGCGCCAGCAGGAGGTGCAAGTGGGGCCAGCACCAGCAGTGGGTACAAGCAGCGGCTGCTGCCCTGATTGCCCATCAGGAGCAGGGGGAGGTGGAAAAGCCTTGAGGGGCAATCGGGGCTGGCAGCCACTGCTTGCACCCATTGAAGGCGAAAAGTGATCTGGGCCTGTATCAGCGCCAGGTGCTGGCAGCGGATGTGAGTGGTGTCTCCGGCACCAGCAGCGAGTATGAGCACTGGAAGGGACCTCAGTGTGTTGGAGAAAAGAATCTGTAGTAACCACCAGAGGCTCGCCCGGATGACAGCAACCTGTGCCCTGCCTTGGTCTGGCAGCTCAGCTCAGCTGCTCCACCATACTGCTGTGGCCGACACCCACCATGTTCCACACTTTGCCACCTACTGCAGATGCCCACCATGTTCTGTGTGCACCCCTTGGTGGTCAGCGCACATCATAGCGACTGGTTGTTCAGTTGCTCTGTTGCTGGGTCTATTGCATATAAGCCTTTTATTATATAGAATAAGATGGCAAATTATGAAAGCTAAATGAATGACTTAATAGTAGCTTATGGAGGAAAAGGGTGAATATTTTCTACAGTTTAGTAGTGGAATTCTTTTACAGAATTTATTTAGAATCCTACACTACTGTACTATAATGGGCACTTGTATATTACAATTTCATGTGAAATAAGCTTACTGGGATGACTATGTTTCTTATTTAAATGAAAAAAATAGTCTTGTATTTCATTTAAGGGTTTTGCTTTTTTTTCCATAGGAATAAATTACATTGCTAGTTGCAGAGTTTTGTTAAATTCCAAATCTGTCACTGATAAAAAAGCTTTTTCAGAGAGAAATCACTTTATAGAAAACACAAAAGTTATGTAACACTCAATTGTGATACCATCCATATCTCTAGTTACAAAGTGATACCATCCATATTAACTCTAAGCCAAATCATTGCCAGATGACTTCCTAACACTGACTGTATGGATGGGATCTAGTTTGACTAAAAGTTTTTATTTTATTGAGGCATAAACAATTCAGAAAAAACAGGTATTTGGAATGAAAGATAATGTTTTAAGAGTTATTCGGAGATATTAAACTACATATTTTCATCTTACTCCCTGCCTAGCACACAGTGCTATCCACATGGCAACCACTACAATACTTAAACTAATTACCTAGACCTCAAAATGTATATTAATAGGAATAAAATGTAGAATTTTTCTGGGACAGTTAACTATGAACTATATTCATTATTTCTAGCAGTTAAAGGGAAAGTACCAGTAATACTGACTTTGAAATCACTTCATGTTAATTGATTATAAGATAGCATTGAAAACAAACAGACAAAAAATAATGGAAAGGAATTAAAAAATAGAGATTGACCCAATATACTCAATGTGTCTTAAAGTTATTAGAACCATTTACAACAGAAATTAGTGTTCAGATATTCATTATGCAAGCATATTCAGAAAATAAATGTAAAACAATAATCAGTGTGTATGGGAATGAAGTCATTCTGATAAAGGACAATTTTTGTATAGCTATCACCTAAAACCATTGTTTTGCAATTCAATGCTTTTAATTTTAATTTATAAAAATATAAAAATAATATGTAGGAATAAGTCTATTGGTACCTTGGAACATGCACTCTAGTTGTTTACTGCTCATTGTTTAAAAGTCAACAAGTTTAGAACTCTAAAAAGCATAGTATTATGGAAAAAGGTAGCCTTCATTCTTTTCAAAGACAAAGCAGGTGACGTTGTATATGCTATATCAGAGGAAATAATCCATCTAGTAGTGTTGGTGGAAAAAATGTGACAGATTTTTTGTTGTAACTTTAGAACCATACTTAAGACAAAATATTGTGTTAATAACCTTAAATAAAGTAAAAAACTATTTCTAGCTCATTGAAGAGTACCTAGGAAAAACTATAAAGAAAGCAAATGGTAGTGATTCTACTAAAGGAATTATATACAACTAGAGGCCCAATGCACGAAGATTCATGCAAGAATGGGCCTTCCTTCCCCAGGTTGCCGGCACCACCTTTGCTTCAGCCAGAGCTGCCTTCCTGCCTTCCCATGCTGCCCAGAGGCCCCAAGTGGCTGGGGTGATGAGGAACGCCTGCATCTTTGCCATGGTGACGATGCAAGCATCCTGCCAGCCCCTGGCTGCTCAGTGCCTGTGTATGCAAATTAACCCACCATCTTTGTTGGGTTAGTTTGCATACTCACTCCTAATTGGCTGGTGGGCGTCACGAAGGTATGGTCAATTTGCATCATACTCTTAGAGTAGATATGTTTCAACAGTTTCCATGTATTTTTCCTAGAAAAAGCTATTCCATTTAAATTAAAAAGAGCTCTATTCTCTTGCCAATTTAAATAGGAGACATTATTTGTTTTTCAAATTAATCAATAAAATAAGTTAACATATTTTTAGGAAACAAATATGCACACTAACTTAAAAATAACAGTATTAGCCACCTGCTAAGTCTGGATTCTGCCAGGTGACAAAGGCCAAATGCCATTCTGCTCATAGCATGCTGCAAAGCCACGTCCCCTTGGCACCCACCTTTCCTATTGATATGTTGTGCTCTATTGTTTAGATATGCACAGATTGTCCCATATAGAGACCTCTCTTTTGTGGGTATATGGGTGAGTGTGTATTCATTCTCAGAAATGGGCATTTTTTTAAAGCAAATTGATAATATAATAATTCATCTTAGTCTTGTCATTGGTATAACATTACTTTCTCAAAAGTTTTGGTCCTGGAACTTTAGTTTTCTAAGTTAATTGTAATATAGCAATTATATTGCATATTTCATCAGACATCTTTAAACCTTAAAAAGCATGAGTCGTTTTATCAATATACACTTTATGTGCACAACACTAAGGATAGAGCAAAGCAAATTAATATTTAAACAAATTAAATTTGTTTTCTAATTTTTATGTATACCATAAATAGATGACATTGGTTAAAATTGAAAACAGTTCTTATGAATCAAAAGAGTGAGTATTCACCTTATTAATACAATACATGGATATTATTCTCAAATTTTAACTTAAAAACTGTCAAGCATCCATTTAAATCATTCATTTAAACAATATTTCTTGAAGATATTAAATGTCTATGATGTGGCAGTAATTTTCTAAGTTCAAGGTACATGGATAATACACAATTTATAAGTTTCCTAGCTCCTTTTGTATTTTGGTTACACTCAAGCCTCCCCCCCGCCTCCGATATCTTTATTAAACTTAGACATTAATTTATTATTTTAGAGATATCCTAATGATTTAAGTGCATACTACTGTCATTACTTCCCTTATATTTTTAAAAGTCACTGAATAGAGATTAAATTTCCATTGTTTCTATAATATTTTGTGGGAGACTGATAATAAAAACAACAATAAACAAAAAATGTCCATGTTTGACACCTCATTCAGCAAGGGCATTGCTCTATCCTTAATGTTGTGCACATAACATGCCTATTGATAAAAAACTAAGGTTTAAAGATGTCTGATGAAATAAGCATATTACAATTAACTTAGAAAACTGAAGTTCCAGGACCAAACACTTTGAGAAAGCAAAGTTATATCAATGATAAGACTAACGTAAATTATTATATTATCAATTTGCTTTAAGAAATGCCCGTTTCTAAAAATAAATACTTGGAGGGTAGTAGTGAGAACTACTAAACCAATGATAGCAGGAAATAAATTAGCTAAATGGCATTTTACACTTAGTCATACCTGGTTATAAAATTTTAAAGAAAATCTAAAGCATAACATGTGGTCATATACCTGCCCTAGATATAGAAACACTGATTGTGTTTTTAAGTATGACATTTTAGAAATTATTCTGTCCTGTTTCTGACTTTCTGAAAGGTAATGATCTTGGTACTTCACCATGTATGATTATTGAAAACCAATTATAACAACAACCTCTCACTCCACCATTAACATTATTTAAAAATATTTATATATTTTAATAACTTATTTTCTTGTATTATGTAATAGGGCAGATAAAGAGAAAGAAACCTTTTGGCTTTCCCATTGCTTTTATCTTAGTTACATCTCATAAAATCAATAATAGCACTCATGGGCATGCACTAAGCTGAAACAACACCAATTCTTCTCTTTTAAGCCACCAGTGCCACTGAGTCTTGCTATCAAACTGCAGTGTATATCTTTTGGCTCACAATACTTAGTCAGTAATTTCAATTCTATGAGGTTCTCCAGGGACATTTTGAAAACATGGATCTTTTTAAAGGTTATTATTATGTGACATGAAGGCATTCTACAGCAAATTATTAAATGGTTGGTATTCTTCTATCCATCTGAATAAGCCATCAATGTGATGATATGCTGAAATTTAAGTGTTAAATAAAAATGACAAATTGTGTGGTCAACAACATCCTCTACTAAGTGAATACACTAGCCAATAAAGATGTTCCCTTCTTCCACACCAGCTACAATTCTTTTAGAAATCTACAGACAGTAAGTCTCAGCAGACCTATCTGATATGTACGTGTATCCCCATTTAGGTTCTTCCTCATATGGTCATTTTCTAAAGCAAATCCGCGTGTTCCAACCTTAAAACCAACTACATGTAAAACTTTTGCTTTCCATAGGTGAATTTTAACTTCTTTACTTACAGAAAACTTATCTCATATGAATCCTTTGAATTTTTCTAATGATACCATTCTTTTCTTTACTCTCATCTTTGTCCAACTTTCAAAACTGAACTCCTTGCCAGTTCGATCATTAATTTTATCACATTGTGTGTGTGTGTGTGTGTGTGTGTGTGTGTGTGTGTGTGTGTGTGTGTGTTTAAGAATCTGGAGCAACTATTCCATCAAAATTTCAAGTATTTCCTTCTTCTCGAGCACTTGACCTTTGCAAGTCTGTTCCAGAATTTCTTTTGTCAAATGGGGTGGGGATAAAAAAACAATCAAAGTGTACCTTCCTTTAAAACATTATTTTTTACTCCTTCTTCACAGAGCAGAATGTCTCAATATAACAAATTAAAAATGCTATTCCCATTTCCCCACAATTATTCCTTTTAATCCCTCTACATGACTGTTTAAAATCCAGTGCAATTAAATTCTTAATGCGGAGAATAATCTTTTAATTTCCAAATTTGCTGGCATTATCTAAGGTTTTGTTATGCATATTGTACTTTATTTGGTTCATATCTCTTTGTTCTTCACTTCCATGCTTGGCTGCTGCTTCATGGGATTTTCCTGGTTCTATATTATACCAAACATCCAATGTATATTTCAGTCTTTAAAATCTTCTTCAACTCAAGTATTGTTTTTACAAATATTCCGTTTTTTAAATCTAGCTAATTATCAAATTCATTTTATGCCTCAAGCTTTAACTATAATCTCCAAAATTCAGTTGTTGGACCCCTTCTATTTTCAATTCGAGAAGTTAGGAATATCCTGTGAATCATCTTGTCCATGCTCTCTTCTAATTTTCTAGTTTCATGCTCTGTATATAACTCTATGCTGCTTATGGAAAGCTCATTTTAACAAAAACACACAAGCAGGTTAACAGTAAATATATAGTTAAATATATACCATGCTAAAACTAATGAAATAAAATTGAAGGAGCTATCGTGTTAGACAGAGTACATTTAAGAATAAAGAATATCACTAGGGGAAAGAATGTCATTTATATTGATAAAATTGTAATTAATAGAGAGATATACACCACACTTAATATTTATGTTCCTATATTCTAGCACTTTAAATATCTGATGAAAAAGCTAATAGAAATTTAATGGGAAATAGACAAATCTATGCCTATATTCTGAGGTTTCATCACTGACCTCTTAATAATTAATAAAACAAGTAGGAAAAAATTAGTAAGAATATAAATGTTTTGAACAATTCTATCAACCAGATATACCTAAAGTGACATTGATAGAGTTCTCCACCCAATAAAATAGTTACAAATTATTTCAATCATACAATGCAATTTTTGGAGAAAGAGTGAAATTAATATAGAAAATGTGTTTTGAAAATCCCCAAATATTGAAAAGCCAAATAATACACACACAGGTTCAAGAGAAAACTTAGCCAGTTTTCTCAGTGGGTAGAGTGTAAGCTGGCAGACTGAAGGTCCCGGGTTTGATTCAAGTCAAGATCACAGGCCAGGGTTGCAGGCTTAATCCCAAGAAAGGTGGCATGCAGGAGGCAAATGATCTCATCATTGATGTTTCTCTCTCTCTCTCTCTCCTCTCTCTCTCCCTTGACCTCTCTGAAGCCAATCCTATATAATAAAAGGCTAATATGCAAATAGACCGAATGGCAGAACAACCGAACAACTGGTCGCTATGATGTGCACTGACCACCAGTGGGTGTGTGCATAACATGGCGGGCGTCAGCCAAGGCAGGATGGTAGAGCAGGTGAGCAGGGGCACCAGACCAAGGCAGGGTGCCTGTCCTGTCATCAGGGCAAGCCTCTAGTGGTCACTGAAAATTATTTCTCCCACGCAAAAATGGTCCCACCAGGCACTCGCACCTGCTGTCGGCACTGGACCACTTGCAACCATGGCTGGCACCGGAGCCACTGCTCGCACCCACTGCTGGTGCATGGCATCGGCCCCAATAGCTCTGCATAGTCAGTGGGTGTGAGCAGTGGCTTTCAGCCCTGATCACCCCTGAGGGCTTCTCTACCTCCCCCTGCTCCTGAGGGGAGATCGGGGCAGGCAGCCGCCTCTCGCACCCATTGCCAGAGATGGCCCTGCTCTCACCTATTGCTGGTGCCAGAGCCGCCACTCACACCCACTGCCAGCCCCGGTCCCACCTGCATACGCACCTGGCACCGGAGCCGCCACTCACACCTTCTGCTGACCTGGCACCATCAGCAGGTGTGAGTAGTGGCTGCCAGCTCTGATCACCCCTGGGGGCTTCTACACCTCCCCCTGTTCCTGAAGGGCAATCAGGGCAGCAGCTGCTGCTCATACCTGCTGACAACGCTGCCCTGCTTGCACCCACTGCTGGCGCAGACCCCAATCACTCTGTGCCTGCAGGGGGTACAAGTGTGGCCGGTGCCATCAGCGTGTGGGAGCAGTGGCAATGGGAGTGGGGCTGCTGGCAGACAGGTCACAGTGGGCAGTGGTGGGAGGGGTCAGGCAGGGGTGTGGAGGATGGGCCGAGACCCACCCCTGTGCCTACTGCAGCCTCGCAGCCCACAGTTCCTCTCAAGGTTCACGAATCCATGCACTGGGCCCCTAGTAAAAATATATTTAAAAAAAAAGAAAACTTGGAAAGTATTTTTATGTGAGTGAAAATGAACACCCAGCATATTAAACTTTGAGGGATTCAGCTAATACAATGCTTAGATGAATACTTTGGGCACATATTATAAAAGAGGAAAGTTTCCAAATCAATGAGCTCAGCTTCCATCTTTTAAGAAAATAGAAAGATGAAACATAAAAAAATGTTCAGTGTCATAAGTCATCAGGAAAATGCAAATTTAGGAGAGCTAAAATTACAGCAACTGTTCATACCAAGTATTTGTGAAGATGTTGAGAATCTTGGACTTTCTTTTACTGCTGATAGAAATGAAAAATGGCACAACCACCTTGGAAAACAATTTGACCATTTCTTAATGGGTTAAATATACACCCATTCAAATATCAAATATTTAAAAAATGCAAAGCTTGGCATAACACTAGACAAATAGGTTATAGACAAATAAACTAAAGATAAGCTAAAAAATTCAATTGCATTCATAGGAAGAGGAGTACATATTTTACTGCACTGAGATACAACTGTCAAATGTATTAAAATGAAAAAGTTTGCCAATTTTAAAATGTAAACATTCTATATATTTAAACTAACTGAAAATAAATAAAATCATCCTCAAACACCGAAATCAAACTGAAATAGTTTAACCTAATTGTATATTAAAATTAGTAGAATAAACCACACAGAAAAAAATTAATGGAAACTTTTTATATTAATTTGCCTATATTAAAAATAACTTTTATGTAACAAATAGAACAATAATAGGGTAAAAAGGCAAGCCATAGCCTAGTAAACAATATTCAAAATACAGATGGACAAAAAACTAACCTTATGGAAAAATAGTCAGAAAGATTATGTGTAGAAGAACAATTCTGAATAACAAGCAAATATGTGTAAAAAAATGTTGTTAGTGAAGAATAACAAATTTCAAATGATATCATTGTACAGTCATCATACTTGCAAAACACCTATAGTTCTAAAATATAAAGTACTGCAAATAAGAAACCTCATATGATAATGGTAGGTATATAAAATCAGAAACATATTTGGTAAAAATTGGAAAATATATAATAAATTTTAAGGCACACTCCAAGTTAGCTTTTCAGTATACAATCAAGTTAGCCTTACATTGTAGAATGATTTAATAAGAGTAGCTAAACAATGCCTATCAGTAGGGAGATGGAAATATAAAATTTGGGTATACATATATTAGAACCAGAGGCCCGGTGCATGAAAATGCATGCACTTGGGGGGGAGGTGGGAGGTGTGTCCCTCAGCCCAGCCTGTGCCCTCTCGCAGTCCAGGACCCCTTGGGGGATGTCCACCTGCTGCGTTAGGCCTGATCCCCTAGGGAGCAGGCCTAAGCTGGCAGTCGGATATCCTTAGCGCTGCTGAGGAGATGGGAGAGGCTCCTGCCACCAACACTGTGCTTGCAGCCATCAGCCTGGCTTGTGCTGAGCTGAGCTCCCCCTGGGGGAACACGCTGACCACCAGGGGGCAGCTCCTGCATTGAGCGTCTGCCCCCTGGTGGTCAGTGTGCTTCATAGTGATCAGTTGTTCCTTGTTATTCCTCTATTAGGGTCAATTTGCATATTATCCTTTTATTATATAGGACACAATACATGATGCATTAGAATAAACTAAGCACATCTGTGTGTATTGACATAAAAAGTATATTAAAATATGATATTGTGTGTAAAGGAAAGGTAGTTGATACCAGAATTATAAGACATTTATGTGAAATTTAATAAGGAGACTACAGATATGGAACTACCATACGGATTTTCTCTGCTATCCATTGGTAGAGAATTATTATGAAACCTTTCCTATGAAAGAGGGTGACGTGAAGCATATTCCCTACTCTCTGAAAGTTTGTGTTACTCTACTTCACTTTTCCAAAAAGCACCATTAGTATCTGTTTTGCTAACAGAAAGAAATCAGAAGAGGGTTTTCGCTTTCACCAAAAAAGCCCTTACCGTACTTTTTCTGGAAAGTGAGGGTCACCTGTAACCCTAAAGCCATGGACAGCAAAAATAACCATATGTCTAGTGAGGGAAGGATAGCAATTAGGTAATGGAGTCTGGTATGAATAGAATGAGGATAAAAGTCTGTATTTAATCTTTTTTAACACCTCATTTGTATGCACATGTGTGTTTGGTACATTACCTTATGCTGTTTTTAAAATTAGAGCAAAAATAAAAATAACAGAAGTTTCATGTGCATCTTTGGGAAGATTATAGAATTCCAAGTTACTTTATGGAGATGTTTTTATAGCACCTTAAAGCCAAAGGGCGAATCTCTTATTATTAAAGCAAAAACCAAAACCTAACAAATGAAATAAATTTTAAATATTTAATGGTATCATACAACTTTATTATCTTGTGGTTCCAACCTCTTTGATGAGTTGTGAAAGCTGTTACTTGTAGTGATTTCAAAGTTTTAGCTTTTTTTTCTTTCTTTTCTAAATTATATGCCTGATCTGTAAACATTTCTAATCCTCTTTAAGTATTTTAGGCCTAAAATATCCTCGTTAAAAATTATGCAAATCTTCATTATAAGACTTTACAAAGAACTTATTTGGCTTTTAGCCTATCCTTTTTAATATGACTGTTATCCAATAATCCTCACTTGATCGTTTTTCCATTGGTAATTTCTCAGGTCCTTCCAAGTGATGGATGAAGACTCTCTGGGCAATAAATGTAAATTAATACATATACATTTTTTAAAAAATGTATTAATAAGTAATAATATTCTGGAGTTAAAACATAATATTCTAATCCTTGATTTTAGAATTGAATATCTTTTATTTGTAGAATTCAGTATTTTCTTCTATATCTAATAACCAGTTTAATATAGAAGATAACATGTCATAAATAAATAATGGCATTCATTATGTAGAAAATTTTTAGCAAATCAATATGCAAACTAATATATTAAGTACAACTGTTCAAATAATGGACTATTGAGTAGATATTTTGAAAAGCAGGCTAAGGGAAATTCTGTTCATTGTATGGTAATCAGGAACAATAATTTAAAGATTATTTCCTAACATTATAATTAATTATTTATGTAAAGCATTTTTTTGTGTTTCAGTCAAGTTTTAGAAAATGAGTGAGGTGCTTAGGTTAACATATGTTACATATTTTCCCCATTTAATTAAAAAAACACCCCTCTCCTAATTCCTTTGTGCGAGCGCGCGTGTGTATGTGTGTGTGTGTGTGTGTGTGTGTGTGTGTGTGTGAGTAGTATGTAGTGTGTAGTGTGTAGAACCTGTTGTCAGGATTGGATATTAAAGACTTGTTTACCTATTTAGGGTCATTTTCAGGATACCCCATCATTTTTATTTCATCTGGATTCAATTCACATGTTGAAAAGTGATTTGTAGGTGGTTTTTATAAGTGGTATTTTTTGGCTTGTGATTGCAGACTTCTAGATGATTCTTGAAGTCCACATACTTTTCTTTATGCAGCTATATTACATTTTCTTCCTCTAGTTTTTTATGAATTCAAGCCAATAGAGTGTGAGTAAAAGTAATTGACATTATTTTCGTAAAACCTTTCATGCTTGTCTCTCCACTTGTCAATGGCTGGAATTACAAGGACACCTAGAATAAACCCCGGTGTATACTTTAATAATTTTGTATTGTAGAAAGAATGACTAATTAATAAGTGTGTTAGGTAACTATATTTGAAGGCTCTTGGTGGGTGGTACTTGAAAATAATTCACAAAGCCCTGGCAGATGAGGCTCAGATGCTTGGGTGTTGTTCTGTGCACCGAAATGTTGCTGGCTTGAACCGGGTCAGGGCACGTGCCTGGGCCGCAGGCTCAATCCCTGGTAGGAGGGTGTGTAGAAGGCAGCTAATCAATGTTTCACTCTCACATTGATGTATCTCTCTCTCCTTCTCCCTTTTCCTCTCTAAAATCAATAAAAATTATTTAAAAAAGAAGTCACACAGAAACATACACATACAATTTTTCAGTTATCCTTTATGGAACATTTGAGGAGTATTTGCTTTCATCCACCATTAAAAATGTCACCCTGGCCACTGTGGCTCAATTGGCTGAGCTTTGTCGCATCCACCAAAAGGTTTCCGGTTCAATTCCGGGCATAGACCTAATTTGTGGGTTTGGTCCCCCGTTGGTGTGCGTGTGGGAGGCAACTGATCAATATTTCTCTCTCAAATTGATGTTTCTCTCTCCCTCTCTAAAATCTATTTTAAAAATGTCTTCTAGAAACACTGGGGATATAGCAAATACAGTCACTAAGGGATTTTAGTGCCTCATATAGGACTTAATTGTGAAGGGTGCACTGATCTATTTAAGCCTAAATATGTATACTAGAGGCCTGGTGCACAAACTTTGTACACAGGTAGGGTCTCTAGGCCTGGCCGGCAATCAGGGCTGATCAGAGCCTTCTGGCTGCTGGCCAGATCCTTCCTTCCAGCTGCTGGCTGGGGCCTTTTTTCATTCCACGCCATCCCCTGGTGGTCAGCGTGTGTCATAGCAAGAGATCTGTCTCCCAGTCGAACTCCCATGGGGACAATTTGCATATTAGGCCTTTATATGTATAGATATAGTGCATATATATTTATATGAAATCATTTATAGGTTGTGGCTCCTCCAACTCCATATGTTTTATCTTGTGTGTTGATTCAGGCTTCACTATTTCAATTAACTTGGGACACTTTTTAGTCTCATTATCCAGCCTGGATCTTCATATCTAACTTCTTATAACCTAAAATCAAGAGCCACGGCTTCAATACCACTTGCCATAATTAATAGTTTTTTTCTAGAAAATTATTTTGTGCATGACAGTGTTTTAATGTTAACTTTAAAGAGTTCTTTTCTCTATCATTGTTATAGTTTTGTCATGGGGGCACGACAGGTGGCAGATGCACAAATTGTGATTTCTTATTCCATCTGGATCAGTAATGCAACATATATTTATTATAATTAAGCTTTGTTCTGGCTCACCTTTCTTTCCAGTATTAAATCTTACAATTAAAATTGATAATGAAGCACAACAGACTACAGAATTAATTCAATTACTGTATTAAAATGAAATATTTGAAGTCTTTCTTTTGATTTCTTCCCATTAATTAAATCAAAAGCAATATATAATAAATGTTATGTTAAAAAATACCATATTGTTTATCAGATGTAAAAACTCCTTCTTTTCAAGGCCCTTGAAAAGAAGAATCAAGGCATCATTTGGATAATGACTTGAGAGTGACAGGACTGCAAATCATATCTATTTTATATGTACCCAATCACTACAATAATAACTGTACAATTTGGTGTGCAGAATCCAAACAGCAGTTCATGGTATGGTAACAGTCATTTAAATCTTTGATGTTTAATCAGATGTTTATAGGAATGTAGTAATATAATGTTTTTATTGTTTATACGAATATATAATTTCTCCTCATTTTTACTCATTCCCTGATCTGCAGTTAAGTATATTTAATAATCAGTGTTGAGGTTCCTTTCTATTGTATGGATTACATTATATGCTCTAGGCACAAAGCAAGAGAAAATAATGGAGCTTTCAAATACTTACGCTTCTTGTCTCCAATGAATGTAAGATAATTGCATTAAGAAAGAGGCAAAATGTTGTGCTTTTATCTAAAGGAAATGGTTATCATTGTCCAACAAAGAATGAAATAAACTATGTAGATAAAGACTCTACCTCAATCCAACATAAATCATGCAAAACTAACACATTTATTCTAAATGTCTTTGAAATTTGAGAATGTATTCTTTGTCTAAATAAAAAGGAGCTGGAAACAGGTTAAGCTGTATTTCATAAAAAGTAGGAAAAATATGAATCTTTTGTCAACACAAACTGTCCTTAACTTCATCGAGGTTATATATACTAGAGGCCCGATGCATGAAATTTGTGCAAGGGGCTCGGCCCCCACCAACACAGCGGTGGGAGCCTCTGCCTCGGCCTCTGCTGCCACCGTGGCTGCCTCCTTTGCTATATAGCCCCTGCCTGCTGCAGCAGCTGCCTTGGCCCTCTCAGCCCTGGCTTCACCCAGAAGGTCATCAGGAAGGACATCTGGTCTAATTAGCATATTACACTTTTATTATTATAGAATATATATGTATGTGTGTCATGGCCATGTAATAGATTTAAGGAAAATAATCACACAGATAAAATATGAATTAATTGGATGGTGATTAAACAGAAGCACACTCTTTTATTTATATGTGTCAACATTAAAATGACTTATAGAAAAAGTTTACTTATTTATACAAATATTCCAGTATGCATAGTTTTCTATAAGGCACTGAGCTAATCTATGTGCACGTTTATTTAATTCTTATTATAATCTAACTAGAGGCCCGGTGCATGAAATTCGTGCATGGGGGGAGGTGTCCCTCAGCCAAGCCTGCACCCTCTCCAATCTGGGACCCCTCAAGTGATGTCCAACTAAATGGCCAGTCAGACATCCCTCTCACAATCTAGGACTGCTGGCTCCCAACTACTCGCCTGCCTGCCTTCCTGATTGCCCCTAACCACTTCTGCCTGCCAGCCTGATCACCCCCTAACCACTCCCCTGCCAGCCTGATTGATGCCTAACTGCTCCCCTGCCAGTCTGATTGCCTCTAACTTCCCTCCCCTGCAGGCCTGGTCACCATTAACTGCCCTCCCCTGCAGGCCTGGATCCCCCCCAATTGTCCTTCCCTGTAGGCCCAGTCACCCCCAACTTCCCTCTGCCAGTCTGGTCACCCCTAACTGCCCTCCCTTGCTGGCCTGATTGCTCACAACTGTCCTCCCTTGCAGGCCTGGTCCTTCCCAACTGCTCTCCCCGCTGGCCATCTTGTGGTAGCCATCTTGTGTCCACATGGGGGCAGCCATCTTTGACCACATGGGGGCAGCCATCTTGTGTGTTGGAGTGATGGTCAATTTGCATATTACTCTTTTATTAGATAGCTATAGTTTTTCAAATGGGGAGCCTATAATTTAGATAGTTTAAGTAACCTACTCAAATGGACCTGCTATTATATGGCCAAGTGAGTAATCAAGTTTGTCTTACTAGTCAAGCATTGCTTATGAACATTACCGTGTAATGTAGAAGTCAGAACACAGCCAGAGGACAGATGCAAGCTTACATAATTGTTTACTGTATAAAGGAAGGTTTGACTCTCATAAAATTTCTTACAATACAATAGAAAATTGCTGTGAAAACCATTATGGATCTCTTCATATGTGTATGTTATGATTTTCTTTGTAAGTATGTATATACTCAAGTTAAACATGCATATATTTGAAATAATCTTTTTCATTTATGAAAGCAATTTTCCCTATTGAAATTTTAAGCCTGCATTTAATACATAAAACCCAAGCTCAAAAATATTTCACATAATCTCACAATTCTCTTCCATTCTCATTTAATATTTATTTCAATTCTTCACAATAAAATGCTAAACAATAATGTATGTTTTTTCTGTAACAGACACTTACTAAATTACAATATTGATATAAAAGAACACTTTACTAAATGTGTATAACAGTTTTTCTTTGTGTAGAAAAACAAAATGAAAAAGAGTATATTCTTAATTTTGCTGTTGCTCATAGATCAAGTTACATTTCAGAAAATGCTTTTTTTACTCCACCAACATCTTTGAACTACAAGAATACAAATTTTAGCAATTGGACAACTCATACTATCCTATAAGGAAAACTGCAGTTTGATGGTAATAGACTGGATTTTGGAATCATACAATGGGTCTCAGAGAATTCATTTACCTCAATTCATCTTAATTTCCTTTTTTTGTAAAGGCAAATGTCACTACCTCCATGATAAGTTTATTTTGAATTTTTCCATAAATGCTATTTTTTAAAGTCTTAGCATGTATACAGGCCACAAAGAGTAGTAGTCTAATCAAACATTTAAAATTCTGGGTTCTGGATTCAGAAAGAGTACAAATCTCTGTTAATGGCTATCAGTTATGCGATCAGAGGTGTACTAACCACTCTAGAGCTCAGTTCCACATCCGCACAATTGGAATTTCTAAAATTCCCTCTGCATGTGAGTGGCAGCTATTGTCTGGGCGTGTCCTA
Organism: Corynorhinus townsendii; assembly: GCA_026230045.1. Classification (NCBI taxonomy): domain Eukaryota; kingdom Metazoa; phylum Chordata; class Mammalia; order Chiroptera; family Vespertilionidae; genus Corynorhinus; species Corynorhinus townsendii. The sequence continues at coordinate 19,750,889 of JAPDVU010000001.1, forward strand.
TGTACAGCTCTCAGCAAAGTCAGCAATCCTCTGTGTTTCATGGCCATTATTACCAAAAGTCTCATTGTTAAGAGCAGCAGAATGAGGAAGGAAGGAGTAGTAAATGCCTAATGTGATATAATGTAGATGATGACAATATAGCTGATGAAAATAACTTTTAATAATGAAATTTTTACTTCAAATAATGTATTGTTGTGCTTTCAATGTAATCTTATAAAAAAAAGTTTGTTTTTTTTTTTTTTTGCCTAAAGTGAAATACTTGAGATTTAAAAAATATCTACATATAGAAAAAACTGGTCATTTCATTTAAACAAAATTGCCTAAGGTACTAGTTTGAAAAAGAAATATGCGTGTGTGTGTGTTTGTGTGTGTGTTTTTTATTTATATGTAATATATAATAGTAATATATTTGTATGTAAAGCATTTTATATATAATGGCAACAAAAATTGGAAATTACCTTAAATGCTATAGTAGAGAAAGAAGAAGGACTCTCTCTTCTTTTACTATGTAAATTGAGTACTACAACCAAAGATTTTAAATCTTCATATCATGCAATCTCTGGTCACATCATTTATACTTAGAATTTTTTTTTTTCTACTTTCAAGGAAGCACTCATGGCCAAGATATTTAGAAACTGAAGATTCTTAGACAACTATACCAACAGTTCAGGGAATTTGTCCATTTTAGGTTACTGCGATAAACCCATTACTAAGAATACTACTTGATAAGTAGTGCATAGAGTCTATAAATATTTGCCAAATGCCAATGACATTCTCATTTCATTGACCTAATCAGTTTTTATCTACCTTTTACCTCATCCCCAACCTAGATCCAAGTCCATATCCACTGTTTTGTGTGTCGTTTTAAGCATTTCTTGGCACATAGCATTTTGAAGTCTAAGACTATCCTCCCATTAGAACATATCAGGAAACCTCAGAGTCATCTCAGTCGTTAAAAATTATTTTCTCATTCCCAGTGGCTTATGATAAGCAGAGATTTTTTAAAAGTAGGATATTCCCAGAAAAACTCTCATACACTTAATAAAATTCATCAAGAACTTTGTGAGTTGGTTCTAATGCTCTAGGTCAAGCTCATTGAGTTGTACTATTATCTAAAAATGTGAAGATTGGAATAAGAATACAGTAATTAGCAATGAAGCCAAGATCTAAGAAAATTGAACCATCTGTCTATTACCAAGTGCTTTGATGCATTGTCATTGTACTGATGGGAGTATGAGGAGAGCATGGATCAATCAGATAAGACATTTTACAGTATGTTTGCCTTATTGGAGTTGTTAGAAACATAATGCTCATATTTATTCAGTGAATGTGACATGCATTTTATGAGTAATTACTGGCCAGATAGTAAAATATTGCCAGAGAAATATAAGGTCACTAGCACGCAGATACTTATAGCTGAATTACATATTCTGGATATGTTGAGTATAGTAACATATTTTTTAAACTTGAGAAATAATTTTCTTGAAAACACGTGTAGCCATTTGCCATAATTTTATGCATGATAATCAGCAAATTAAAAATAACTTTATAGTTTTAATGTCTATTTAAAAGTCAGACTCTGTTTTAGATGTTAGGATTACCTCAGTAAACAAAAGGATGATCCCTAAATTTGTGGAGCTTACATCTTAGTGTAAGAGACAGAGTAAGCAATTAACATAATTACTAAGTAAATTTTATAGTACATTAGGTGACATGTACCATGGTTATTAATCAAAGGATAAGGAAATAATGGAACAGAAAAAGAAGGAATATAACTCTGTGAGGTGATAAGCAATTTAATATTGAGTGGTAAGGGTAGGTCTCAGTGAGAACTTAATATTTGTGTAAATACTTGAATGAAGTAAAGCAGTAAGCCGTATTGCTATCTAGGGGAACAATGTTTTGGAAGGGAGAACATTTCTCATGATCAAGGATTAGAAAATAGGCCAGTAATTTAGGAGTGGGGTGTGTAGTGGATGAGATTAAAAAAAACACACACACAAATAAACAAATTACTAATAAAGAATTCAGATCATGCTGGCACTAGATATCACTAAAGGACTTTGACTCTTACACTGAATGAATCAGGGATCCCAAGGTTCTGTAGAACAACATGATCTCACTTGTATTTAAAATTTATGGCCACTGTGATTGTTGAGTTGATTTTTACAGCATTGACAATAATTATCACATAGATTATAAACATTCTTTTACCTTTTTAAAAATGTTTTTCTTTATTGATTAAGGTATTACACATGTGTCCTTATCCCCCCCATTGCTCCCCTATCCCCCCTAATCATGCCCTCAGGCCCCTGGTCTCTGTGTCCATTGGTTAGGCTTATATGCATGCATGCAAGTCTTTTGGTTGATCTCTCCCCCTTACTCCCACCCTCCCCCACCTTCCCTCTGAGGTTTGATGGTCTGATCAATGCTTCTCTGTCTCTGGATCTGTTTTTGTTAATCAGTTTATGTTGTTCTTTATATTCCACAAATGAGTGAGATCATGTGATATGTATCTTTCTCTGACTGGTTTATTCCACTTAGCATAATGCTCTCCAGTTCCATCCATGCTGTTGCAAATGGTAAGAATTCCTTCTTTTTTTACTGCATTACCTTTTTTAGAACTATTTTTCCAAAATGATCATGAATTCCAAATTTCTAGGATATTGATGTCTAAATTTTATACATGATTTTTATTCCTCAGACTGGAAGTTTTGGACATGTAGGTAGAAATTCTGGAAAAAAAACATAATGATTGGTCAAGTGCAAAATACTTCATTCAATCAACAAATATTTTTGGACTTCCTGCAAAAGCCTGATACAAAAGATACAGTAGTGAACAAAACACGAAAATCATTGACCTCAATGTCAGTTACTTGTTGGGATAATCTATTCATCCAGTGAATGCATGAAGCCTTTCTTTAAAATCTAGATAACAAACAGAATTGTGCTTATTAAACTGCTCTTTCCATCATATTCTAATTCTAGTATTTATGAAATTACCATCCAAACATGCAGGTACTGAGAGGATAACAAATCAATTACACTCTGCTCACCTTACACAATTCAATCACAATAATAGTAGCTCATGGCATCTTGCATCCACCTACAAAGCAGGCTCAATCGTCACTGGGTGATTCAGTGCGTAGTAAAACCTCTGGTCCTTGCTGATGTCCTCTTATGGAGTCTTGAGTCTCTTTCTGTGCTTGTGCCCTTGACAGTGGGGCACAGTCTCATCTTTGAATCCTCCTATTCCCTACTCTAGAAATCTGAACAAAAGTGGTTCTACTAGATGTGAATGCATAACTGAAAACTTCCCCACATAATTTGGAGAGTAACTTAAAGTGTTGTAAACAATAAAGTATCTGCAGATATTAGAAGATGAATCTTTGAGCTTTGACATCCTCATCTGCAAAACTGGGATACTCATAAGCTACCTCGCTAAATTATTGTGAACAGTTTTAAAGATAGAGGTATGGCAGTGCCTTATTAAAACAAGTTTCAATCTTATTATTAATTAAACTATAGGTATTATTTCAATCAATTGTGACTCAAAATATGAAAAGGTTGAAAGACCTATGTTTTCTAATGTAAGCTTCTTCCAGAATTGAATGTATTAATTTTATCAGCTTTAATGATGCTCAGACAAATTGCATAATAATGATTCCCGGCCCAGTTCTAGAACCTGAATCTACTTCAGCATTCCAATGTATACCTCAATAGCTTTCTCAAATTATCAAATGAAACTTTAAACTGTAAGCATAACTATAATGTATACACACACATATATGTGTATATATATATATATTTATACTTCATTCTTAAATATACTTTTAAATCAATTAGCATAAAGTAGATAAAAAACAACTAGACAATATAATGCTCTTATATGGTAATTATGTTACAAAATAATTTAAAATTCTAGGATTCTAATGATGACAGAGCTAGCTAGTCTCTATCAGTATAAAGTATAAAGTACATATGAAGGCAAAAAGGCATATTTCAGTGAATACTTAAAGTGGTTTCAGAAAAGAGAAAATTGAATTAATAATTAATTACTTCTTTGTAAAAGGACTTTATTTGGCAGGTTCAAAAAGCAGATGGCACATTGAGACTGGAAGTTATTAAGATATGAAAATTGTGTTTCTCTCTATTGGTTCTACAATATCAGTACAGTTTAGTCCATAAGAGCAGGGTAATTTGTTGAAAAAGACAGGTGTATTATGATTTATATGGAAATTACCAGTATTCTTTCTATAAAAATATTATAAAAACACTTAGAACATTTAATATAAAATATATATATATCTGTTGTAAAGTGTAAGGCCTAACCCCAAAAGTAAATGAAGACTATATATTGGTTTGGAACTACCATGGGGTCACTCCTTCCAGTGAATAATGTATTACTGGTCTTTGGCCCAGTAGCAGTTGAGTAAGATGCTCAATATTTGGTGGGATATTTTGAATTTAAACACATATCCAAAATCTAGAGGTATTAATAGGCCCTCCCTATCAAATAATCAACACAGAATTTAAGCAATGTTTCTTTATCAAAATTAACTGCACGATAGAGCAGCAAACCCTAGTGTTTTTAATTATACTGGGTATAAAATACTTCCATCAGGTTTTTTTTGGCTTTGAAAAAAAAATAGTTGGTGATATAATGCTCACTCTAGAACTTAGAACTTCTAAGGAAACTTTAATCAGTACAGCTTGTATAGCTAGGAACATGCCAAATGCAGTGGAAAGGAAAATATCTATGAAATACATGAACAGATGTCTACATGCTCTGAGGATCATGCTCAATTTCTAACAATTTTGCCCTAATGTAATGGGACAGACATAATCAATAAGGACCTTGGTTAATAAATAGAAGGGCTAAAATGGCTGAAAACCAACATTTTAGAAAGCTGTTGCATACCATCCTATCAATGGAAAAACAATTCTCTATTTTAGCTAAGTTTCTGTCACAAGAATTACTTGAAAAAGGATTCACTGACTCATCTGTGATAGCTATGTGGTGATTGAGATAAGCACAGAGATACTGCAATATGGCAGCAGAAGTTGTAGAAATTGCTATATTTCTAGACACTAAGATTTGGGGGCTACATAGAGAAAGAGCTAAAGTAGAAAATCTAGATGGTGATATAGAAAATTACATAAGGCCCTTTGTATTGGTTTCACAGCCTGGCCTCAGACGATAGCTTTAAAAATCCAAACTTGTACTTTCTTTAGTAAGCTGCTAAGCATAGAGAAACATGGCTAAAATGAATGAAGAACTCTTTCCATGTACTCAACTATTGTTTTATGTAATATTTTAATTGCATTAATGTTTTAATTCCCATCATGTGTTAATAATGTCCTAAGATTGTGCTTGTTACAACAAAATAAATTTGAAATTTCCAATGAGAGGAGAAAATAGTATATGTCTTAAAACAAAACAACAAAAAACAGGGTACCTCCCATGTGATTGTTTGCTGTCTTTCTCTCATTGTTCAATGAATGTGCATTAAAACTCACTCCACACTCCACAGGCAGCCATCTGTGTTCCTGTGTTTAGAAAGTTTTATCTTATAAGTCTTTTCTCATGACACTGCTGACTATTACATAAATCACAGGGACATTCAACCCCTTGGAATGGAATCAGAAACCCAGAAAGCTGACTACTGTCAGGACTCATAAAGAGTGCAATTAATAAATTTATTATTTAAGAGTGGAGCTGTTTTTATTCCAAGAATTCATGTAAATTGGAGTGTTAGCCAGAGTGCATAAAAACAGCTATGCTAAAATTGTCTTTCAACTTCAGGTTCCCCCATTTCACAATCATTATGTTTTCTGCTTCATCTCTGCTCTGTCAGCTCTGCTCGTGCCAGAACACATAATTCATTCATTCAATCACCAAAGGTCCACTTAGTGCCATTTCTGTGTGTGTGATGAACAAGACAAATCCCTGGCATCATGGAGTGTATCATCTAAATTTTAAAATCCGTTTTTATACTTGAAACCACAAGTGTAGCATTATTTATAAAATTGAAAAGCAAACAGATAGTAACAACTTTAAAGAGAAATAAAATATCATATGCAAACTCTAGTGGGATTTATCTCAGGGATGCAAAGATGCTCAACATACACAAATAAATAAATGCGACACATCACATTAAGTAAATTTAAAAAATAATGATATAAGCACCTCAATAGATGATGAAAAAACAATTGAAAAATTCAACACCCCTTTGTGATTTAAAAAACACTCATTGGGTATAAAAGAAATGTACTTTGATATGATAAAATCCATATATGGGGAGGGGAGAAAAATGGCGGTGGAATAGATAGACATGTTCCGAGCCTTGTCCCTGAGCAGAAAGAAAGAACAGCTGAGGGTCGCACGAGGAGTGTTTGTTGGCAAGTTAAGAGACAGCCAAACTCCAGGAGAAGGTGGGGGACTGCTAGATGGGGTTCCCCTGACCAGGCAGCCCCCACTGTGGCTGGGTCCCCTCCCGGAGCCACTGGCTTGGACACAGAGACCGCGCCATCTTGATAGGGAAAGTGGAGCTTATCAGAAGCCTAAAAAATACACAACTGCAGCAACCACCAAACAGCTGCGAGCCCCAGAACACTGGTCCCCAACTGGCGCAAACTCCTGGATTCAAAGGAGCTCTTCATTCCACCACAGAAATGTCAGATTTTGCCTGGGATCAGGTGAGGTCTCTGGTCCCAGTCAGAGAGAGAAACACGCATTTTGTGGGAGCTGGAGGACCAGAGAAGTCTGTGCCTAGAAAAATCCGTGGCTGGTGGGGCTGGCATGATCCTTGAATGTTGAAGGGGGTCCTAAGAGCTGCTAACAGAAGGGATCCCTAAAAAGCAACCCATTTTGATCTGATGTGCAGGGACAGCCTAAGAATTTCAAATGTGTGCCGGCTGCTTAGACTCGAGCGCAGACCCATTGTTCGCGCACTTGGGCTTTTTCCTCTTCAAATCCTTGCTTCTGATTACTAAGCCCAATACATAGGATCACCCAGTTGGGGACACCCTGGGAGACTGCAGGGGAAAGTTGTTTTTCTGGAACCTGGGGGTCGGAGCTGGGAGTAACCATCAGAGAGCCAGCTCTGAGGCAGCCCACTCCCACAAACCGGTATTGAGTGCCACAGGGATAAACACAGGCTAGAGAGGCCATAAATAGACCCGGAAGTCAATCCAGAAACACTGCCACCCAGGGGCTGAATCACAAATTGACTCGTGTAATCAAAAATAAAGGAATATGAGAAATTAAGACTCCGCCTGCTTAAAAATCAGGACTGGCTTACAACAATGAGGAATAGTAGAATGGAGGGAACTGCAATACTGTCCAGACTGAGAAATAGGCATGTCAAACAGAACAATAGAGGAAATGAATGACCTTCACAATTGCACATTATATATATATTTTATTTTTTTATTTTCATTTTTTGCATCTTTTACTTAAGAAATTATTTTTTCTTTTTTTTCCTCACTTGATTTTACCTTTTTAATTATTAAATTTTTATTTTTAATCAGTATTATTACTAATACTATTTTACTTTTTTTTTTTAAGTGTCATTTTATTTTCTCTTTATTTAACTTTGGGACTAGTGTTCTACATTCTATTTTCATCTTTCCTTTAGCATTGTTTTACTCTATCTCAACTCTAACTTTATGCCACCACTCTCTTCCTAACTTTTCCCCTTTTGGTGTCCTATTTATCTTGCCACCTTCCTGCTTTAAATCTTCCCTATTCTTTCTGTTTACCTCCTGTTAAAATTTCACCCTACATATATATCTAAATTCCAATGTCCTGCTCCAAGTCCATACACATCTCTCTCTTTGCTGTCTTAACTACCCAAAAAATTGTTTTCCTCTCTGTCCTTTAGTTGTTGTTTGCTTGAATGTTGATTATATCGAATTTTTATGCTTTTTTGTGAGATTGATTTGCTTATTCTTTTTTTTTGTTTGTTTCTTTGTTTTTGTTTGCTTTCTTTTTGTTTGTCTTTTGCTTCTTTTTTTCTTTGCCTTGCTTGATATTAGTTGGTGTTGTAGTTTGTATTAATCCCCAGGTACCTGTGGCTGGCATTTGCTGGGATTAGTGGTTGCTGTATTGGATTTTTCTCCCCATATATATAGTTTGTTCCCCTTTTCTCTCTTAGTCTCTATCTTGTCTCTCTAATTTTTTTCTTTCTTTTCCCAATTTCATTTTGACACTCCCTTTTTTTCTCTTTTTCTTTTTCCTCTTCTTCTTTCTCTCCTATCACCTAATTTGCCTTTCTCTGGTGTCACCTTTATTGGAGGTTATTAATATTGTGAATACATTTCTGTTCAGTGCCTTGTGTGTTGTACCTGGTTGTGTTGTATTTTGTGCCTTCAACGCAGGAGAGAGAGAACTACATAACCAGACATCTGGAGAAGAGAGTACATGGGGAGATGAAGAAACAGCCCGCTTATGAAAGAAAACCAGGCATCACCAGAAAAGGAAGTAAATGAAACAGAGGCAAGCAACCTGCCAGAGAAAGAATTCAGAGAAATGGTCATAAGGTGGCTGAAAAGAATGGAAGACAAATTCGACAATATGAGTAAGAACCAAGAGGAAATGAAGAAGAACCAAGAAGAAATTGTTACAGCAAACCGAAGAAGAACAAAGCAATACTTAGAGAGATAGAGTTACATTTATTACGCGCGGGTCCAGAGGAAAATGTCTCTCAAATTCTGGGCCCCAACATGCAGGAATTTTCCCTATTTATATGTTTTTACCTTCTGTGTCTCCCAAATATGGGGTGTTTCCGGTCCCTATTGCAAGTTCTTAAAAAGCCTGTATGTGCTGGGGCCTTGAGACCTCAACCAGAGGCCTGGCCTGGCACCAGCACTGATAACCTTTTCTGGGGAAGGTTTAATGGCCTCTCTGAAGTGGGAGTAGCCTTAGCAAGCAAGAATTTACAGAAGCCAAATAGCAGGGTTAATATTTCAAACAGCAGTATTTATATAAGATGGATGCTTCAAAATAAAAAATGACATTGCTGCTGTAAAGAACTCAATAGAAAGCATCAAGAGTAGACTATTAGAAGCAGAGGACCGCATCAGTGAGCTAGAAGACAAGATGGAAAAAAAACCCAAATAGAGCAGCTTCTAGAAAAAAAAAATTAAAAAGCAGGAAGAGAGCCGAACGGAACTTTGGGACAACACAAAACAAAACAACATCCGCATAATAGGAGTTCCAGAAGGAAAGGAAACTGAGCAAGGAATAGAAAACCTGTTTGAAGGAATAATGACAGAAAACTTCCCTGATATAGGGAAGAAAAAACTCACAGAGATCCAAGAAGCTCACAGAGTACCAACCAAAATGAACCCCAAAAGACCAACACCAAGGCACATTACAATTAAATTGGCAAACACCAACGACAAAGTAATAATCTTAAAAGTGGCCAGAGAGAGACAGAAAGTTACATACAAAGGAACCCCCATCAGACTAGTGACTGATTTCTCAACAGAAACTCATCAGGCCAGTAGGGAATGGAATGAAATATACAAACTCATGCAAAGGAAGGGTCTGAATCCAAGAATACTGTACCCAGCAAGGCTATCAACCAAAATTGAAGGTGAAATCGGGAGCTTCACAGACAAAAAAGGAATAAGGGAATTTATTACCACCAAACCAGCAATGCAAGAAATACTAAAGGGTCTGCTGTAAAAAAAAAGAAGGAAATAGAAAGCGAAGGAGGAACACAGGCATAAAGAATAAAAATGGTGACAAATAAGTACCTATAAATAATAACTTTAAATGTAAATGGATTAAATGCCCCAATCAAAAGACATAGGGTAACTGACTGGATAAGAAAACATGACCCATATATCTGCTGTCTACAAGTAACCCACCTCAGAAAAAACAATGCACACAGACTGAGGGTGAAGAGATGGAAAAAGGTTTTCCATGCGAATGGAAATGAAAAAAAATCTGGGATAGCAATACTTATATCTGACAAATAAGATCTCAAAGTGAAGGACATAACAAGAGATAAGGAAGGCCACTTCATAATACTAAAGGGAGCAATCCAACAAGAAGAAATAACTCTGGTAAACATATATGCACCCAATACAGGAGCACCCAAATACATAAAAAACTCCTGGAGGATATCAAGGGAGGGATTAACAGCAATACAATCACAGTTGGAGACTTTAATACCCCACTATCACCATTGGACAAATCCTCTAAACAAAAAATCAGCAAAGAAACATCAATCCTAAATGACTCACTAGACCAGATGGAATTAATTGACATCTTCAGGACATTTCACCCCAAATCCACAGAATATACATTCTTCTCAGGTGCACAGGTGTCATTTTCAAAGATAGACCATAAGTTGGGTTATAGGCAAAGTCTCTTCAAATTCAAGAAGATAGAAATCATATCAAGCATCTTCTCAGATCACAGTGGCATAAAACTGGAAATCAACTACAATAAAAACAATCCAAAGAAGTCAAACACATGGAGACTAAACAGCATGCTATTAAACAATGACTGGTTTACCAGAGAGATCAAAGAAGAAATAAAAAACATCATGGCAAGAAATGACAATGAAAACACAACAATCCAAAATCTATGGGACACAGCAAAAGCAGTCTTGACAGGGAAGTTCATAGCTCTACAAGCATACTGCAAAAAAACCAGAAACAATGTTAATAAATTACCTAACCCTACAACTCAAAGAGTTAGAAAAAGAGCAACAAGAAAAGCCCAGAGTAAGTAGAAGGAAGAAATAATAAAGATCAGAGCTGAGATAAACAACACTGAGACCAAAGTAATAATATAAAAGATCAACAAAACCAAGAGCTGGTTCTTTGAAAGGATAAACAAGATTGATGAACCTCTAGCCAGGCTCACCAAGAAGCAAAGAGAGAGGACCCAAATAAACAAAATCAGAAATGAAAGAGGTGAAATAACAACAGATCACACAAAAATACAAAGGATTGTTAAAAAATACTATGAACAACTCTATTCCAAAAGACTGAACAACCTGGAGGAAATGGACATTTTCCTAGAAAAATATAACGTTCCAAAACTCAATCAGGAAGAATCTAAACAGCTCAATATACCAGTAACTATGGAAGAAATTCAAGCAGTCATCAAAAAGCTTCCAGCAAACAAAAGCCTGGAGCCAGACAGCTTCACAGGAGAGTTTTACCAAACATTCAAGGAAGAACTAAAACCTATCCTCCTCAGACTATTCCAAAAAATTCAAGAGGAAGGAACACTTTCAAGCTCCTTCTATGAAGCCAGCATCACCCTAATACCAAAACCAGATAAAGACAACACAATGAAAGAGAATTACAGGCCAATATCCCTCATGAACATAGATGCCAAAATCCTCAACAAAATTCTAGCAAATTGGATCCAGCAGTACATCAGAAAGATCATACACCATGACCAAGTAGGATTTATCCCAGGAATGCAAGGATGGTACAATATCAGCAAATCAATAAATGTGATACATCACATAAACAAATTGAGAGATAAAAACCACATAGTCATATCAATTGATGCAGAAAAAGCATTTGACAAAATCCAACACCATTTCTTGATAAAAACTCTCAACATGGTGGGAATAAAAGGATCATACCTCAACATAATAAAAGCTATATATGATAAACCCACAGCTAACATCACACTCAATGGGCAAAAACTAAAACCATTTCCCCTAAGAACAGGAATAAGACAGGGATTCCCACTCTCACCACTCCTGTCCAACATAGGACTGGAAGTATTAGCCATTGCAATTAGACAAGAAGAAGAAATAAAAGGCATCCAAATTGGAAAAGAAGAAATAAAAATGTCCTTATTCTCAGATGACATGATACTATACATAGAAAAGCCCAAAGACCCCATCAAAAAACTACTAACCTAATAAATGAATTTGGCAATGTAGCAGGATACAAAATTAACGCCCAGAAATCTATAGCCATTTTATACACCAATAGTGAACTTACAGAAAGAGAGTATAAAAAAGCAATCCCATTTACCATTTCACCAAAAAAATTAAGATACCTAGGAATAAACTTAACCAAGGAGGTAAAAGAACTATACGCAGAAAACTACAGGACACTGAAAAAAGATCTAGAGGAAGACGTAAACAGATGGAAGAACATACCATGTTCATGGATTGGTAGAATCAACATCATTAAAATGCCCATACTACCCAAAGCAATCTATAGATTCAATGCAATCCCCATTAAAATACCAATGGAATATTTCACAGACCTAGAAAGAACTCTTCAAAAATTCATCTGGAATAAAAAAAGACCCTAAATAGCCACAGCAATCCTGAGAAAGAAGAATAAAGTAGGAGGGATCTCAATAACAGATTTCAAGCTGTATTACAAAGCCACTGTTCTCAAAACAGCCTGGTACTGGCACAAGAACAGACATATAGATCAATGGAATAGAATAGAGAATCCAGATATCAACCCAAACCACTATGCTCAATTAATATTTGACAAAGGAGGCATGAACATACAGTGGAGTCAAGACAGTCTCTTCAATAAATTGTGTTGGGAAAATTGGACAGATACATGCAAAAAAATGAAACTAGATCACCAATTTACACCATACACAAAAATAAACTGAAAATGGTTACAGGACTTAAACATAAGATGGGAAACCATAAAAATACTAGAGGAATCCACAGGCAGCAAAATCCTAGACATATGCTGAAAGAACTTCTTCACTGATACTACCCCTAGGCCAATGGAAACTAAAGAGAAAATAAACAAATGGGACTACATCAAAATAGAAAGCTTTTTCACAGCAAAAGAAACCATCAATAAAACAAGAAACCCCACTGTATGGGAGACCATATTTGCAAATGTTATCACTGATAAAGGTTTAATCTCCAACATCTATAGGCAGCTTATACAACTTAATAAAAGGAAGATAAATGATCCAATAAAAAAAATGGGCTATGGACCTAAATAGAATCTTTTCGAAAGAAGACAGAAGGAAGGCCAAGAGACACATGAAAACATGCTCAAAGTCACTAAGTATCAGAGAGATGCAAATCAGAACGACAGTGTGGTACCATCTCACACCTGTCAGAATGGCTATCATCAACAAATCAACAAACGACAAGTGCTGGCGAGGATGTGGAGAAAAAGGAACCCTCATGCACTGCTGGTGGGAATGCAGACTGGTGCAGCCACTGTGGAGAACAGTATGGAGTTTCCTCAAAAAACTAAAAATGGAGCTCCCATTTGACCCAGTAATCCCACTCCTGGGAATATATCCTAAGAAACTAGAAACACCAATCAGAAAGGATATATGCACCCTTATGTTCATAGCAGCAGAATTTATAATAGCTAAGATTTGGAAACAGCCTAGGTGCCCGTCAGCAGATGACTGGATCAGAAAACTATGGTACATCTTCACAATGGAATACTATGCTGCCATAAAAAAGAAGGAATTCTTACCATTTGTAGCAACCTGGATGGAATTGGAGAACATTATGCTAAGTGAAATAAGCCAGTCAATGAAAGAAAAATACCACATAATCTCACTCATTTGTGGATAATAAAAAACACATTATAAACCGATGAACAAAAAGATAGATACAGAGGCGTAAAGCATTAAACAGACTGTCAAATTACAACGGGAAGATTAGGGAGAGGTGGGGGAAATAAGAGATCAACCGAAGGACTTACATGCATGCATATAAGAATAACCAATGGATGCAAAACATTGGGGGGTGAGGGCATGTATGGGAGTGAGGTGGGGGGGGGGGACAATGATAAAATATGTACACATATAATACCTTAATAAAAAAGTGGAAAAAAAATTCCATATATGGCAAGTCAACAGGTAACATGATACTCAATGGAGAAAGGTTAAAAGCTTTTCCTCTAAGATCGGTAACAAGACAAGCGTGCCTACTCTCACCACTCCTGTTCAACATAACACTGGCAGTTCTAGCCAGTGCAATCCAAATAAGAAAGGGAAAAGTATGCCCGGCCTTCATGGCTCAGTGGTTGAGTGTTGACCTTTGAACCAGGAAGTGAGGTTCAATTCCAGGTCTGGGCAAATGTCCAGGTTGTGGGCTGGATCCCCAGTAGGGGGCCTACAGAAGGCAGCTTTTTGTCTAATGGGTTAAAACTATGGGCAAATCACCTAAACTCAATATTATGATGATTCTCTCTCATCATAGATATTTATATATCGCCTCTCTCTTCCTCTCTGAAATCAATGAAAACATATTAAAATTTTTTTTTAGTATATATTTTTTTCACACCTTCTATGGCTTTGTACTTCCTCTGGCTGAGGCATCCTTTTCTTGTCATCAGTGAGGCAAATCCCTGTATCTCCTTTAAACACAAGAATTGCTTCATTTAAGACAAGCACTCCCACACAGTCTTAGCTGCTCCTTGTTTGTAATGTTTGAATGCCTGTATACATCATCATCACATCGTGCTGTATTTTACTTTGTTTGTTAATGATTGTTGCATGTGTATTTGTTTGTGCTGTGAAATGTGAGGTTCTTGAGTTCAAGGGGCTCTAAACTAAATCCTTCTTATCCTTCAGAGTTTAAATTAAGTATCAGTTCCATAGGGAGCCCTTCCTTTTTCTCTCAAATCCCAATTTGTTATTTCTCTTTGTTCTTTGATAGAATTCCCTTGTAAGGGAAACTTTCAATTTGTATTGTGACTTCAAACCCTTTACAATGTTGTATGCCTGGAATAATTACACATTCCTGAGATCCTTGTGTGGCTTAATATCTGATATCATTTAGAAATACCTTCAAAGCTGACTCTCTTGGACAGGCCTTTTTTTGACCACTCAGTTAAAAGATTCCTTCTGAATCACCACTATCCTTCATTCTGCTATATTTACTTCAAAGTATACATCACTATTGCCTCCCCCACCTCCCACCCCCGGCCACAGATATTTAGTTGGCTTCTCCTATTAGGCTCCCATTTATCTGTATCTCCCATTAACATATTTCTCCATCAGGGCCTGGAACTTAGTTTGCCTCATCTTTGATTTTACCACCAATTTAGATAATAGTGTTCAACTAAGAGCAGTCATGCAATAACTGATTGCTAAATGAGTGAACTGTTTGATACCTTTATTAGATTCTCAACTTCACAAGGTCAAGAATGATAACTGTGCCATCCTTCATCCTCAATGACTATTAATTCCTAGACACTCATATTACTATAATCCTATATAGAAAAGAGGTAATATTCAAATTTACCCTCATACCCTCGCACAAGATGATTGCCCCCATGTGGTCAAAGATGGCCAGCAGGGGAGGGTAGTTGTGGGCTATCAGGCCGGCAGGGGAGGGCAGTTAGGAGGTACCAGGCCTGCAGGGGAGGGCAGTTGGGGGTGATTGAGCTGGCAGAGGAGGACAGTTGGGGCAATCAGGCCGGCAGGGGAACAGTTAGGCATTGATCAGGCTGGCAGGGGAGTGGTTAGGGGGTGATCAGGCTGGCAGGCAGGCAAGTAGTTGGGATCCAGCAGTCCCGGATTGTGAGAGGGATGTTCGACTGCCGGTTTAGGCATGATTTCACAGGGATCGGGCCTAAAGCGGCAGTCGGACATCCCCCAAAGGGTTCCAGATTGGAGAAGGTGCAGGCTGGGCTGAGGAAAACCCCCCTCCTCAGTGCACAAATTTCATGCACCAGGCCTGTAGTAGTATAATAAAGGGTTAAAACCATAGAAAAAACATGCAAATTAGATATTATGAAACTTTCTAAAATTGGTGCTGGAATTAAATGTGAACTACAATTTTTATTATTTTTAAAATATCAGATTTTAACTTAAATGAAAATATTTGCATGGTAAATAAATAGAAAAGTATAAAACTAAATAATTCCTTAAAATGAGACTTAAGTAGGCATCACTGACAAGCAAAACTTTCAAAGGCCAAACATCCAAAGGCTGAGAAGGAGAAGCACAAGTGTGAACTATGCTTCATGGCTCTTCCCTTTATATTTGGCAAGTGGTTTCATTCACAGCTTTCCAGTTCTTCAATTTTTGATAAAACCTTCAAAGAATCTACAATTGATGATAAACATAACTCCCCAACATGCGAAATGTTATAGAGAAAATGCTAACTTTTTTTCCCCCAGTTTGATAAGGACATGGTGAGACTATACTGGATTCAATGGAATAATGCACAAGTAAATATGATATGCAATAATAACTTATTTTAATAGTGTAGTGGCTTTATAGTATTTTAAATATATCTGTTTATTAAAATTTCACAAATTAACAAAAGAAAGCAAACAAACAAAAAACAGGGGGCAGAGAGGGTAAATATATAATTCAAAAAGTAGCATATGTTCACAGAATATCCATATCCCAAATACAACTATAGACTTCACCAGCAAAAACCATAGTAAATATGTGATTCAGACCTTACTAGTCAAATCATAAATGGGACCTTAATTATAAATTCTTGTATTTGGACCAAGTAGGCCATGGGTGCTGCAGATACATTATAGAACTGCTATGCCACCCCATCTAGGATGGGTCATTCATTCCATTGCTGCCTGGTCCAAGCATTGATTCTGGTAAGAACCACTGCCCTGCCATACTTCTTAACCTCACACATATTGATGACACTAACCACTCTTTCATTTCTCTGCAACTGCCACTATTTTAAAATGTGGAAGTAGTTGGAACATCTGTGCTGGGAAATTGTAGAAATAAAAAAATGGAGAGATGACCTTGCAAAGTGTTGTGTTATTTCTAAAGACGTGTGCATCATAATGTATTTATACCTTAAGGAGTGTTAACAGCACATTATGACTTTTAGGAGGATCCATAGGATGTGGGTACTAAGTAATGCACTGAGATTAGGCTCAACACTACCAGTCCTCCAGCAATTGGTAATTGCTTCCTCATTTCCCCTCTTATGGGACCAAGAGCAACCTTGGTGGTAAAGCAAGAAGATAAATTGAGGCTCATATACCCTTTGGCACTAAAAGCTATCACTCACTTCTGGCTTCCTAAATCTTCTTACTTTACTTATTTACGTTGGCTTTTCCCTGAATTCAGAATACGTGAAACTTCAATATGTCAATAATTATCTGTTTTAATAACAGGAATTTTACAATATTCTAATCACCGTAGCTACCATAGGCTTCTTAAGTTTTAACACTTGTAACCAAAATTTGCTTTGCCTTCTCAGATTGGTACATTATGATTTAATGAATGTATTTATTTATTTTTAACTTAATTTTATGATTGACAGTGTTATAGATGTCTCCTAGTTCTCTCTTCCCCAGACCCTGCTCCACTCCAGGTTGTTTGTATCCAGTGTTTATGCATATACATATATGAGTTCTTTGGTTAATCTCTTCCCATTTCCCCTCCCCCTCCCCCAGATATGTCAGTCTGTTCCATGTACACTGTAATTTCAAAGTGAGGAGAGTTCTCAGTAATGCCACACTCAGTAATCTACTTTACAACTCCTAGATATGGTGATATTTGTTCCAATAAATCACCCCACATTTATTATCATCACACAAGACTTCAAATGGAAACATCAATCAAAACCATTCATGTATTTACAACTTCTAGGGATAAAGCTTATATTTATGTTTTTGTGTGTGTGTGTGTATTTTGGGTAATCATATTCCTGATGAAAACTAACCAGATTGTCCTCATATGTGTAGGCAACCTAAATAACACCCTATTGATATTAGAAAGAGACAAAGCTAAGAAGGGCTAAAGAGTGATATAAGTATTGCCTAGGTGAAAGAAATCAGTGTCATTACATAGTGAATATTTCAAATCAATATTGTATAGTTCCTTTGGGAATACTAAGCCAGATATTTAAGTGTGATCTTGTTTATTGTTTAATTCAAAACTTTGATGAATATTAACCTAAATAGTAGGCTTTTAGAGTTTGAAAAGACTAACAAAAATGACCCAATTTCATGCGTGTTTATATTTCTGTTTTAGTTATGAAAATCAAAGTGTAACTGTTAGTTCAATATTGTGAAAAGAATAATGCTTATGAACTCTAAGAGCATAACAAATTTTCAGATCATCCTGGAGAGAATCCAGGGAACATGTAATTAATTGATTCTCAAATGCTCACAGAGCTAAAGGATTATCTAGTAGTATGTATTGAATACATAGGACCAGCATACAGCCTTTTATGTGTGTGGCTAATGCATATTTCTATAAGTGTTTGCTAACTAGTCAGCTACTACAGAGATATTAGGTAGGGCAATTAGATAGTTGTGCTTAATAAAATGAAAGACAGTACTAAATGACACTACTAATAATCCTAAAAAGGGATAAAATATTAAATGGTAATTACAAGTATTAATCAACTTTCTTCCATGCTTATGAATCTTCTAGCCTTTCATCCTAGTTGGAGTGGTAGATTGTCCACAATGATTGTGAAAACCTAGCAATGACTTGGTAGTGAGTGCCTACCATCAGTAATGATAGGTTAAAATGATTCTGGTTGGTCTTGAATAAATGTGTCAATTTTAAAAAACATTTCTGTGTGTGTCATAAAAAAGGGAGCAATAGTAAATTCTTGCTGTTACTCCATGAGACCAATAAAATTATACTGTCAACAAGAGGCAGTTGACACCATAAGTGTAGTTAACTATTTTCAGATACTATACTTGGAAATTAAATTCCAGTATTTCATATGACCTTGAGCTTTTCATAGAAAAGAAGCAGTGATATTGTTTACAGTTGAGGGCACTTCAGTTATGTAGCTATTTTGAACATGTCTATTATGATTTTCTTTTTCTGTGTAACGGATTCACTCAGATCAATCTGGATTGAAAACTAATTTCATTTTTGAAAAGGCTAGTTTTATAATTTAAAATGGTTGAAAGAAAAATATTTGTATTACAATAATATATTTATGTCTGAACAAGCCAATAATCCATATATATAAAAGGCTAATATACAAAGTGTCCCCTCAGGAATTCCACTGGGAGACCAGGAGTTCAGTCACTTGGTATGATGTGCACTGACCACCAGGAGGCAGTGCGGAATGAAGGAAGGCCCCTGCTGGCAGGCCTAGGGACCCTGCCCATACATGATTACATGCACCAGGCCTCTAGTTATTATAATACTGACTCCTACTGTTCAGAGAGAAAATTTTAAATGCAGTTATTATGCAGTATGCTTCTAATTTTCTATTTTCTTAATTACCACTGAATTTCTCTAGTTCAAAATGTGAATTTGACAATATAGACAAATTATTATGTTAGGTCACCTGCATATTTTTACTACTACAATGATAGTACAGCACATTTTACAAAGTCAATATATTTTACAATGGGACTGATACACATAGCATAGGCATACACAAAACTATAATGTCAGTATGCAGTATGGCATCAATAAATAGAAGTATCCAGAAGTTTGAGTGAGATCTATGAATATTGTATAAGATTATGACACCATGTAGTTCCTATATAAAAAAATATGTTCTTAAATTGGAATTATAATTAACAAGTACAGTGTATATAATTGCAATGGATTTTAACTGTTCTTATTCAATAAACAAAATGAGATAATTTTTAGTTTGGTTATATTTTGACCTGATTTGTAACCATTTTATGTTAGAGAGAACCTTCCTGAAATAAGGGTTCTTAAACAGATAACTTCTGCTGCAAATTTTTAAAGAAACTTTTTTTGGTGATATAAACTGTTAGATAGCACTTTACTCTTCTAAATGTCTTATGGTAATAATATGTAAGCCATACCAAAGCTACTAAAACACATATGTAAATATACAACAATGTTTAAAAATTATTTTATGACTCCATCATATACTATTTAACAAATTGCTGACAATCTCTCATCATTGATGTTTCTATCTATCTCCCTCTCCCTTCCTCTCTGAAATCAAGATAAATATATTTTAAAAGAAGGAAAAAAAAGAAAAAGAAAATGTATTTCCCCCAGGCTATACAGTATACTGTTTACAGAAGACTTAACAGAATCTTTTACTTTGATGATAACTGTTATTTCCTATACTTCAGTCTTCACCCTGTTGGAAATATTAAATAAACTAAGAATTAATAAAACAAACAAAAAAAAGATCTTTATTTCAATGAAAAGGGAGGGGCTCTCTTTTTCAAAACTGAGCCTTCAGGTGACTCTAATATTCGTTCACTTAGTAAAGACATTGAAGTATTTTTAAAATTACAGGTAATGGTAAAAATTGCTCTTCCAGCATACCTTCTTGTATTTTCAGTGGTTGTGGTAGGAGCTTCCATTTTATCTTCTTTGCCCCTGGTTCCAGCCAGTCTCTTGCCAAGACCAATTACTTTGTCCTAGGTTGATGTGCAATGCAAGCTTGTTTTCTATTTTGTGAAAATAAATATAATTAGCTTATATTAATCAGATAATCAATGTAAGTTAATGCATGAACTAGTTAATGCATTACTATATGAGGAATAAAACACAAAAAACAAGCTCTGCTGTTATTGAATTACAGTTTATTAAATTACAGTTTACTATTAAATTGTAGTTTACTTAAACCATTGGTCTTTAAACAAGTAGGCATAGCCCTGGGGGATACAGAGGAATTTTCCAAAGATCAGAGCATATTAACAGTTTTAAGAAATCATAGTCTTTGTGAAAGGAGTTAGAACCAGAATTAGGCAGACAGGGCAAGGGGTAAAAGGAAGGAGGAAATATGGATGATGGTTGGAGTCAGCTAAAACTGTTACAGGATTCCAGGGCAGGAGAAACAGGGAAACAGACAGCAAAGTTAAAACAAGGCCAAACAGTGTGGGCAATTTGCAGCCAGCTTGTAACTAACAAACCATTATCATCCCCAGCCAAGGACACAGAGCAAATGGTAAAAATGAACCCTCACCAATGAGAGAATGCAGAAAGGAAGGAGGAAAGGGCAGAGGAAAAGAGGGATGTTTTACTCCCAAGCAGAGAAGCCTGCAGTCTCAAGGCTTGGCAAAGTAAAGTTCCCAGGTGTTTCTCATGAATTCTGGGAAGGCCACCACAAAGTAAAAAAAGGACCTTGAGAATAAATCTGTACCAAAATATTCAGCAGAGGAATTTTGAAGCCTATAGACAGGAGGGTACATAACACCTCAGACCCCCACCCAACTTGCTCTTAAGATTAGCTGAGAGCCTGTCTTTGCTTTGAAAGCCAGATGTATAGGTTTGCCAGCTTTGCTTTTGTATTTTTTTTTTCAATAAAGATGCACACTTTAATTGCTTTACTAAATTAGCTTTCCACAATGCAGTCAAGGTCTCTCTTACAAATTCATTTATATGAGAAGACCAGGATCCAGGTTGGAGAAAGCCCTGTCCCCCTGCCTCAGGGGCCTGACCTGCCCTATAACACCTCTCTGGTGTCTGTGAGAGGTGCCTATAACCACAGGATA
Source organism: Corynorhinus townsendii (assembly GCA_026230045.1). Taxonomy (NCBI): domain Eukaryota; kingdom Metazoa; phylum Chordata; class Mammalia; order Chiroptera; family Vespertilionidae; genus Corynorhinus; species Corynorhinus townsendii. The sequence goes on from JAPDVU010000001.1 coordinate 19,772,279, forward strand.
GTCATCCTTATGTACTGTGTGCTAGCATTTATTTCCTACTTTCTATTTTGCAAAATTAGTCTTCCGAATTTACAAAACAAAGGCATTCTTAACTGGCATCAATCTTATTATGGTATATTACTCCATGTGCAAAACTTCTATGGAATCAAATAGGAGGGCAAGAGGGAAAATATTTTGCCAATGAAGACTCTTTTTGAAGGGAAGGAAGATGGCTGCCAATGGGAAGGCAGACTGCAAGATAGTGCATGAGTGAGAGAATGAAAGGAGAGTGTGTGGTTGCCCAGGGAGTGAATATTTCTGGGTGAGGAACAGCTATACTCCAAGGGACTGTTGGGGACTGCCAGACCGGGTTCCCCTGACTGGACAGCCTCCACGGCCGCTGAAATCTCTCCTGGAGCAACCAGCTCTGACATGGAGATTGTGTCATTTTGAAGGGGACAGTGGCTGTTATCAACACCCAGGGAACAGCTGCAAACACTGGACCTCAAGCAGCAGGAATAGGTGGACTCGGATGAGCTCTGCACCCTCTCAAAGAAAGGTCAGATTTCGCTTAGAAAAAGGTGAGGTCTGCTATCCAGGCAGGAGAGAGAAATGCAGGCAATGGGAGCTAGAGGTTCCAGGGAAGTCTGTGCCCCACAAAATCTGCAGCCCTTGGGGCTAACGTGATCCGCAAAAGTGGAAGGGGATCCGCAGGGCTGCTAACAGAAAGGAACTCTAAAAAGCAACCCATAGCTGGACTGGGCGCAAAAAGGCAGCCTAAAATTTTAACAGTGTGCCGGCTGCTTAGAGCTAGGGGAAAAAAGACTGCACAGACTTGTGCACAGTGCCAGAGGGTAAAAGTCACTAGTTCACACACTTACTCAAGCTCTTTCTTTTTCTCTTTAAATCCTTGCTTTTGATTACTATGCCCAGTACATAGGATCACCCAACTGGGGACACTGTCAGAGACTGCTGGGGAAAGTTGTTTTCGTGGAACCTGGGGATCAGAGCAGGGAGTAATGATCAGAGAACCAGCTCTGGGGCAGTCCATAACCAGTATTAAGTGCAGAAGGGAAAACAAATTCTAAATACTGGCTAGAGAGGACTTATAGACCCTGAGGTCAATCCAGAAACACTGTCACCCAGGGGTTGAATCAAAAATGGACTCTTGTGTAAACACAAATAAAGAAGTCCAAGAAACAAAGAAATACTGCCTGATGGGAAATCAGGACTGTGGTTTACAATACAAAGGAGCAGTGGAACACAAGGAACTACAATACTGTCCTGACTACCGGACAGGAAACAGGCATGCCAAACAGAACAGTAGAGGAAGTGAATGACCTTCACTACTGCATATTTTTATTTTTTCATCTTTTACTTAAGAAACTAAATTTTTTATCCTTTTTCCTCACTTGACTTTACCTTTTTAATTATTATATTTTTATTTTTAATCAGTATTATTACTACTACTATTTTACCTTTTTTAACCTTTTTTTAAAGTGTCATTTTATTTTCTATTTATTTTATTTTGGGAATAGTGTTCTACATTTTATTTTAATTTTTTCCTTTAGCATCATTTTACTCTATCTCAACTTTACCTTTATGCCAACGCTCTCTTCCTCACTTTTCCCCTTTTGTTGCCCTGTTTCTCTTACCCTATTCCTGCTTTAGATTTTCCTTATTCCTTCTTTTTACACCCTGTTAAAAATTCACCATATTTATATATCTAATTCCTGATCCCCTAAGTCAATACACACCTCTCTCTTCTCCTTTTTCATTATCCAAAATTCTTTTTCTCTCTGCCCTTTTTTTGTTTGTCTTTTTTGTTGTTGTTTTTTGTTCTGTTTTGGTTTTTTGTCCTAGGTTTTTTTGTTTTATTTTGTTTTGTTTTGTCTTGCTTTCTCTCTGTCATATTGTTGTTGTTAGCTTAATAGTTGCTTAGGATGGTTTATTGGTGAGACTGTTAATCTTTATTTTGTTTTTGTTTTTGTTTGTTTTTTGCTTCTGTTTTTCCTCTCCTTGCTTGTTGTTAGTTGTAGTTTGTAGTTTGCATTCATCTCTGGGTGTTTGTAATTTGCATTTTTGGGGATTAAGTGTTGTTTTATTGGAATTTTATCCCCATATAAATAGCTTTCTCCCCTCTTTTTTATTCTCTTTCTTTTCTCTCTTACTTTTTTCCCTTTTCTAAATATCATTTCTGCACTCCTTTTTTTTTCTTACCTCCTAATTCTCTTTTCTCTGGTGGTCACTTTTATTTGGGATTATTAATATCATGAATACATTGGTGTTCAGTGCCTTGTGCATTGTGCCTTGTTGTGTTGTATTTTGTGCCTTTAAATCAACACAAGAGAGAGAACTACATAACCAGGTAATGGGGGAAGAGAGATCATGGGGAGACAGAGTAACAGCCCGCATATGAAAGAAAAGGAGGCATCACCAGAAAAAGAAATAAATGAAATGGAGGCAAGCAATATGTCAGAGAAAGAATTCAGAGAAATGGTCATAAGGTCGCTGAAAAGAATGGAGGACAAATTCAACAATATGTGTAAGAACCAAGAGGAAATGAAGAAGAACCAAGAAGAAATGAAAAATGAAACAGCTGCTATAAAGAACTCAATAGAAAGCATCAACAGTAGACTAGAATAAACAGATGACTGCATCAGTGAACTAGAAGACAAGGTAGAAAAAAAAATACCCAAGCAGAGAAGAAAACAGGAGGTGAGCCTAAGGGAACTTTGGGACAACATGAAATGAAACAACATCCACATAATATAGGTGCCAGAAGGAGAGGAAACAGATCAAGGAATAGAAAACCTGTTGGAAGAAATAATGATAGAAAACTTTCCTGATATAGAGAAGAAAAAACTCACACAAATCCAAAAAGCTCACAGAGTCCCAAACAAAATGAACCTCAAAAGACCGATGCAAAGGCACATTATAATTAAATTGGCAAATACCACCAACAAAGTAAGAATTTTAAATGTGGCCAGAGAGAGACAGAAAGTTACCTATAAAGGATCCCCCAACAGACTAGTGACTGATTTCTCAACAGAAACACATCCGGCCAGAAGGGAATGGAATGAAATATACAAAGTTGTGCAAAGGAAGGGTCTGAATCCAAGAATACTGTACCCAGCAAGGTTAGCAATCAAAATTGAGGGGGAAATCAGGGGCTTCACAGACAAAAAAGGACTAAGGGAGCTTATTAACACCAAACCAGCAATGCAAGAAATTCTAAAGGGTCTGCTGGAAAAAGAAGAAATAGGAAGTGAAGAAGGAACCCAGGCGTAAAGATTAAAAATGGCAAGAAACAAGTACCTATCAATAATAACTTTAAATGTAAATGGATTAAATGCTCCCAATTAAAAGACATAGGGTAGCTGAGTGGATAAGAAAACATGAACCATATATCTGCTGTCTATAGGAAACCCACCTTAGAAAAAAGGACTCACACAGACTGATGGTGAAGGGATGAAAAAGGTTTTCCAGGTGAATGGAAATGAAAAAAACTAAAAACCAAAACTGGGGTAGCAATGCTTATATCTGACAAATTAGATCTCAAAGTGAAGGACATGACAAGAGATAAGGAAGGTCACTTCATAATACTAAAGGGAGAAATCCAACAAAAAGAACTAACTCTGGTAAACATATACACACCCAATACAGGAGTGCACAAATACATAAAAAACTTCTGGAGGATATCAATGGAGAGATTGACAGCAATACAATCATAGTAGGAGACTTTAATTCCTCACCATCACCATTGGACAAATCCTCTAAACAAAAAATCAGAAAGGAAACATCAATCCTAAATGACTCACTAGATCAGATGGAATTAATTGACATCTTCAGAACATTTCACCCAAAGCCACAGAATATACATTCTTCCCAAGTGCACATGGGTCATTTTTAAAAATATACCATATATTGGGTCACAGGCAAAGTCTCTTTAAATTCAATAAGATAGAAATCATATCAAGCATCTTATCAGATCACAATGGCAATAAAACTAGAAATCAACTACAATAAAAACAATAAAAAATCAAACACCTGGAGACTAAATAGCATGCTATTTATCAATGACTGGGTTACCAGAGAGATCAAAGAAGAAGTAAAAATCATCATGGCAACAAACGACAATGAAAACACACAATCCAAAATCTATGGAACACAATGAAAGCAGTCTTGAGAGGGAAGTTCATAGCTCTACAAGCCTATAGCAAAAAAACAAGAAACAATGGTAATAAATTACCTAACCCATCAACTCCAAGATTTAGAAAGAGAGCAACTAGGAAAGCCCAGTGTAAGCAGAAGGAAGGAAATAATAAAGATCAGAGCAGAGATAAATGAAATAGAGACCAAAAAACAATACAAAAGATCAACAAAACCAAGAGCTGGTTCTTTGAAAGGATAAACAAGATTGATGAACCTCTAGCCAGGCTTACCAAGAAGCAAAGAGAGAGGACCCAAATAAACAAAAATCAGAAATGGAAGAGGTGAAATAACAACAGATCCTGCCAAAATACAAATGATTAGGAAAAAATACTATGAACAACTAACTCTATTCCAACAAAATGGACAACCAAGATGAAATGGACATAGTCCTAGAAAAATACAATCTCCCAAATCTCAACCGAGAAGAATCAAAAAACCTGAATAGGCCAATAACTACTGCAGAAATTGAAACAATGATCAAAAATCTTCCAGCAAACAAAATCCCTGGTCGGGACGGCTTTACAGGAGAGTTCTACCAAACATTCAAAGAAGAACTAAAACCTATCCTCCTCAGACTATTCCAAAAAATTCAAGAGGAAGGCACACTTCCAAGGTCTTTCTATGTAGCCAGCATTACCCTAATCCCAAAACCAGATAAAGACAACACAATGAAAGAGAATTACTGGCCAATATCCCTCATGAACATGGATGCCAAAATCCTCAACAAAATTCTAGCAAATAATATACAGTAGTACATTAGAAAGATCATATCCCATGACCAAGTGGGATTTATATAGGGGATGCAAGGATGGTACAATATCCGCAAATCAATAAATGTGATACATCACATAAACAAACTGAGAGACAAAAATCATGTAATCATATCAATTGATGCAAAAAACACATTTGACAAAATCCAACACCCTTTCTTGATAAAAACATGCAGCAAAGTGGGAATAGAGGGATCATATCTCAACATAATAAAAGCCTTATATGACAAACCTACAGCCTACATCATACTCAATGGGCAAAAACTAAACTCATTTCCCCTAAGAACAGGAACAAGACAAGGATGCCCACTTTTACCACTCCTGTTTGACATAATATTAGAAGTACTAGCCATAGCATTGAGACAAGAAGAAGAAATAAAAGGCATCCAAATTGGAAAAGAAGAAATAAAACAGTCCTTATTCACAGATGACTTGATACTATACATAGAAAAGCCCAAAGACTCCATCAAAAAACTACTGGACCTAATAAATGAATTTGGCAATGTAGCAGGATACAAAATTAACGTCCAGAAATCTATAGCCGTTTTATACACCAATAATGAACTCACAGAAAGAGAAATGAAAAAAAAAATCCATTTACCATTGCACCAAAAATAAATTAAGATACTTAGGAATAAGCTTAACTAAGGACATAAAAGACCTGTACTCAGAAAACTGCAGGACATTGAAAAAAGAGATAGAGGAAGACATAAACAAATGGAAGAACATACCATGTTCATGGATTGGTACAATCTACATCATTAAAATGTCCATACTACCTAAAGCAATCTATAGATTCAATGCAATACCTATTAAAATACCAATGGCATATTTCAAAGATCTAGAACAAACTCTTCAAAAATTCATCTGGAACAAAAAAAGACCCCGAATAATCACAGCAATCCTAAGAAAGAAGAACAAAGTAGGTGGACTCTCCATACCAGATTTCAAACTGTATTACAAAGCCACTCTTCTTAAAACTGCCTAGTACTGGCACAAGAACAGACATATAGACCAATAGGACAGAATAGAGGACCCAGAAATGGACCCAAGCCATTATACTCAATTAATATTTGACAAAGGATGCAAGAGCATGCAATGGAGTCAAAACAGCCTTTTTAATAAATGGTGTTGGGAAATTTGTTTAGAAACATGCAAAAAAATGAAACTAGATCACCAACTTACACCATACAAAAAAAAAAAAAAACAAACTCAAAATGACTAAAGGACTTGAATGTAAGATGGGGAACCATAAAAATCCTACAAGACTCCATAGGCAGCAAAATTGCAGACATATGTTGTTGCAATATCATCCTAGGGCAAGAGAGACTAAAGAGAAAATAAACAAATGGGACTACATCAAAATAAAAAGCTTCTGCACAGCAAGAGAAACCACCAACAAAACAACAAGAAAGCCTACTGCATGGGAAAACATATTTGCCAATTTTATCTCTGATAATGGTTTAATCTCCAAAATTTACAGGGTACTCATACAAATTAACAAAAGAAAGATAAACAACCCAATCAAAAAATAGACAAAGGACCTAAATTAGACACTTTTCAAAAGAGGACATTCAGAAAGCCAAGATACACAAGAAAACATTCTCAAAGTCACTAATCATCTGAGAGATGCAAATCAAAACAACAATGCAGTACCATCTCACACCTGTCAGAATGGCTGTCATCAACAAATCAACAAATGACAAGTTCTGGCTAGGATGCAGAGAAAAAAGAACCCTTCTTCACTGCTGGTGGGAATGCAGACTGGTGCAGCTATTGTGGAAAACAGTATGACATTTCCCCAAAAATTTAAAAATGGAACTCCCATTTGACCCAGTGATCCCACTTCTAGGAATATACCCCAAGAAACTAGAAACAACAATCAGAAAGGATATATGCACCCTATGTTCATAGCAGCAGAATTTACAATAGCTAAGATTTGGAAAAACCCTAAATGCCCATCAGCAGATGAGTGGATTAAAAACTGTGGTACATCTACACAATGGAATACTACGCTGCTATAAAAAAGGAGGAATTCTTACCATTTGCAACAGCATGGATGGATCTGGAAAGCATTATGTTAAGTGAAATAAGCCAGGCAGTGAAAGAAAAATACCACATGATCTCACTCATTTATGGATAATAAAGAACATTATAACCAGATGAACAACAAGATGGATACAGAGGAGGAGAAGCATCGAAGAGACTGTCAAATTATAGCGGGAAGGCTGGGGAGTGTTGCGGGATGGGGTAAGAGATCAACTGAAGGACTTGTATGCATGCATATGAGCATAACCAATGGACACAAGACACTGGGGGGGTGGGGATGAGGGTATGTGCCAGGGGGCTATAATATTTTTAGGGTTATACTAAATATGACTCAAGATTAAGTGTTTTATACACCTTTTAAAATCTGTAGTGTGTTCATTATTTGCAAAGATACTTACAACCTATTTACCCAAATCAAATTATTAAATATTTATTCTAATAACAAACTATTCTCACCTTATTTTACCTCTAAATGTTTAATTGATTCTAACTTCTAGTAACAAAACTATAAAATCAATGATAGTTGTTAAAGGTATTTCTTTAAAATATATAGACCTCATCTTCCATTAACTAAAATAATTTGATCATGATGTCTAATTATTTAATAGAGTTATAATTGAATATTTATGTTTTATCCTTAAATATTTTTAAAGAATACCAGATTTTTATGTACTCATAACTAAATTACTAACGTAACAATGTCTTCCAATTGTTAATAAATATTTTATAATTTTATCTATGTATTATAATGGAAAATTCAGCAATGAGAAACAGCACACAGATTTATTAATGTTAATATATTAGGCCCATACTAATCATGATTTGACCATAATTAGTAATACAAGACATGTACTTTTCATTGTATTTATAATACTTCATGCAATGAATATAAACCATATTATGTGCTTCAAAAATGAAATCCCTCTTTGTCTGACAGAAGTCAAATAAGGTTTGGCTGATTGGTAAAATATATATCACTTATTTTGCAAATATGGTAATATGGTAGGCCTATTCATTCTATACATTGTGGAGAGAAATATATACATATAATATTTTGACAAAATATGTAAAATTCAAGGAGTGTAAAAATACTTTGTCCAAAAATGTAGTATTACACAGAGCATTAAAATTAACTTTGAAAAAATATTTCCACAAGACTCTAATCAAATTGGGCAGGGAAGTTGCCATGGACTAAAAGAAAAAATGATTACAGGCATATACTCTTTACTTTTGTTACAACCTTTAAAGGCATGGAATTAACAAAGTTCATAGTTGTAGTTAGTGAGTATAAATCCTTTTGTAGATCAATTGATTGTTAATTTTCTGACTTTAACAAAGAAGAAACAAACTAACAGGGATATTAATTTTTATACTATTGTGATCACTATTTTATGTCTGAATTATAAACTGAGAGGAATTTAAAACATTTTGAGACTTTTCTTTAACAATCCCCACCCCCTTATAAAATAAAAAAATTAGCAATGGAATTGATTAGAAACCCTATCTCATTATAACAATATAGAATTATCCATGGACTTCAAAATAATCCCCTTCCTAATTTTATTAATAAATTGTACTTACTGTCTAATATTTATAGGCATTTATAATATAGTTTTCATTTTACTAAATTATCTATAATAATAAAAGCATAATATACTAATTAGATCAGACAGCCGAACGACCTTCTGGACAGCCTTTCCAATGACCTTCTGGATAAAGCCAGGGCTGTGAGGGCCAAGGCAAGCTGCCATGGCTGTGAGGACCACGCCCCTTGCATGAATTTCATGCACTGGACCTCTAGTTTATAATAATTCAATAAGCTGCCTTTTTGTTTGAATTATTTATGACTTTATAAGTTATAAATAGTTAAACTTTTTTAACTATTTATAACAATCTTTTAAAGTTAAATAGTTAAAAAAGTTTAACTATTTAAACTTTTTTATCTATTTATAACAATCTTTTAAAGTTAAAAGATTGTTGAAAATACAAACATATGTACCAATTTTTATTTCAAAAGTGTGATTGTCATTGATAAAAGTTCTGTTACAATAAAATATAATAAACTAAAAAAATTCTGTGGCAAAAGTGAAATGAAAATAAATACTCAAAAAAGAATTATGTAAAATTAACTGCTGTTAAAGAAGAGTCTGTTTGCATATACGTTAAATAAATATTATTGTACTATGGTAAAAGAATGATTTTACAGCTTTTTTCTTAAACATCAATATTGACAATATTCTTAAAATGCCATACTTTTTCAAAAAATAGCTTCACTAATTTCAGAGAAGAAGGGAGAGGGAGAGAGAGAGAGTCAGAAACATCAATGATGAGAGATAATCATTCATTGGCTGCCTCCTACATGTACCCTATTGGAGATTGAGCCCCCAACCTGGACATGTGCCCTGATCAGGAATGGAACCATGACCTTCTGCTTCATAGGTCAATGCTCAACCACTGTGCCAAACCAACTGGGCTACATACTTTTAAAGAAATAGAGAACCTACCCTATACCAGGCACTGGACCATAATCGCGTCATAGCAACACTCAAAATAAAATGCCTATTCTGAAAACTTACATTATATTCTAGTAGGAGGTAGGATAAACATTTTTAAGGCTACTAGAGGCCCGGTGCACAGATTCGAGCACCAGTGGGGTCCCTCAGCCTGGTCTGCACCCTCTTGCAATCTAGGAACCATCAGGGATGTCAGACTGCTGGTTTCAGCTTGATTCCAACAGTCCAACATCCCCCAAGGGATAGAGCAGTGCACGAAGCAGCAGGTGGCTGAGAGGAGCCCAAGGCCGGGCCTGGTTGCTCCCGCTCATCCTGACCCCACTACGCCTGCCACTGCTGCCGCTTGGTAGTGCCGCTGCAGCCGTCTGGCTCATGTTGGTCAGCTGAGCAGCACTCCCGCTGTGGGAGCACACTGACCACCAGGGGGGAGCTCCTGCATTGAGCATCTGCCCCCTGGTGGTCAGTGTGCATCATAGTAACCAGTCAACCGGTAGTTTGGTCGTTCAGTCGCTTAGGCTTTTATATATATATATAAATGGATTATATATATTAACAGATATAGATATCTATCTCTCTATCTCTATCTCTATCTCTATCTCTATCTCTATCTATATCTATATCTATATCTATAAAGGTGCTATGAGAATAGGGAGGAAGGAAGGAATAATATTGCCACAAATGATTGTAGCACTATTATTGCCTGAGTGAATTAATGTATGATTATGGTCATAAATAGTGCTTTATTTATGCAGTATGTCATGTAATAATGAATATAACCAGGTGGTATTGAAAACTTTAAGATTGATATCTTATTTGCTAACTTGGTAACAAATATATAACTTGGTATCTGGTAATACTTTTATATAGTATTCTAAGAGTTGTTTGTAAATTTACTCGATAAGCCTTAAGGAATATGATGCATGGCTTGTGTAATGTAATAGAAATATATAAAATTTTCAGGAATTTTATTGTTTATATATTTCTATCACCTCATATAGGCTACTCCTTGGTGGTTTGAAATTCTTTATCACTTTTTCAAAGGAAACTCCTTGTCCTCCATTCCCTTTTCTTCTTTCCTGGGGCTCACAGCATATATCTTGGTCGTGAGACAGTTTTAACAAATGAATGAAGAACATACCCTAACAGAGCAAGTTAGAAACAATTGGCATGTTACATTACATTATGTAGTAGAACCACATAACCCACTTGGAATACTCAGGTCTCTCTACACTGCAGAAGAAGAAAAAATTTCTATATTGTTTGAGCCATTGCATCTTGGTTATCCTTTTTACAATGACATAGTCAGTGACAGGTTCCCTTCGTTTGATTGATATAGGGAGACAAGCAAGTCTGTTCTTGGTTGAAAGATCAGGAATATATTTCAATTTAGAATGAATGGAAAAGTTCAGATTGATCAATGTGGGAGAATGACATAATGAAAACCCCATGCATGTTGCATTGCAAAATCAGTTGAGTACATCAAAAGAATCATTTTTTTTTCTATTTTTGAAAGTGTATTTTTGAAACAGGGTAGGAAAGGTACCTGGTATATTTATAAACTTATCAGAAATGAAGTTACAAAGCATTGCTCCAGGAGAGATGATTTTTGTCATCACTATTTTACTGGGAAATTCTACATCATCGAAGCCTTATCATTTTGGTGATATATGATACTAATAAAGCATCATGATGACCATGATGATGTATATGTGAGTCATCATATATCATCAGAATGATATCTCTGAAATGATTTATCAGGATAGTATATCACTATGGTGACATTACATTGATGTTGAAGTAACAGCAGGAATACATTCCTCAGACTTAAATCCTCATTTTAATAAAAAATGCTTTATTTTTATGAATTTATTTTAATGAGAAATGAAGTGTTCTAGTATGCCAGCTTGATAAAAAAAAGAAATTCAAAATATTAAATCTGTGTATTTGACTACCATGGAGAAGGTACTATCATATAAAGAAAGATTTAAATGTACAAATCAAATGAACTATTCAATTATTTCTGGAAATATTTCTCTCTTACAATCCAATTAAATATGGTTACGATTTTGTCCCAGATCTCCAATTATTGTTAATTTTTTTTACACATGTAGTAGGTTAAATCACATGCTTTAAAATAATAATGTAAAAGAGACTTCATGTTCAATTTCCTTCTTGATAACCATTGAAAAAGTTGTATCTGAGCATCAAAACACAGATGTCCAAATGAAATGATCAGCCCCAAGTAATAGGTGAGTAGATATGTTCTCCACTTCTCTGAGTACTTAAAATCAAACACACAAGCAAAAACAAACACAAAACAAAAATTCATATTATTACTTAATCTGGGGTAGAGTCAGCACGTCATTCAGACAGACAGTAGGATTTAAATTTACCAACTTTCTGAAGTCAATGTTCTTATAATCTCCTTTCACACATCTTATGGTAGGTGAAAATTTGCTATGTCCTGGAATGCTGTAGGAGTATGCCTGCCAAGCCATTCTGTGATGGAGGTGCAAGAGTTGGTGTGATATTTCTGGCTTTTGATTTATGTGGAGGAAATAGTCACTAAAAGGATTGAGGGCTTAAGTGGTTGCTACTAATTGCTATTGATAAAGGAGTACAGAATATAGGGCAACCTCAGAATGATTAATCAGAAATGTAAAGGAAAGTGTGGCAGTATTTACAGATATTTATCTCTTGGACCAAGAGGATGCACAGAGTTGAAGACAGACACAGGGCTCACATCTCATACAGCTAAAAGTGTCCATCTCGACTCTTGGAATGTCAGAAACATTAAGTCACACATTTGGTGACACCAGCAACAATCCATTGTAAAATGGACATGGCAGACCTAAGATTGGGCTAGAGCAGATTCAGAGGGCAAAAGTGAACTGAAGGAATGGTCAGTTGGTTCAGAACTTCTTGATTTTCTTTCAGTTCACTACTGCCTTATAAGGGAATTCCTACATTCAGCTGACAGAGAAAGAAAAAGGCCGAGTTTGTTTCATGTATGGGTCAGGCAAGTATGTAGGCACAAGCTGAAAATGTGCCTTCATCATCGCCCCACTCAAAAGTAATCCTGGTCCCAGCTGAGTCAAGTCAGGGATAAAGTTGGCCCTGTGGGCAGTGGTCAATGCCTTGGATTATGCAGGAACCTGGAAAGAGCAAAATTAAGGAAAAGACTGGGGAATAAATATGTTAATAGATAAGTTGTACTGGAAAAAATGTGAAAATCTTTTAATTGCACAGTAATATGCACCAGAGAGCATTCACTAAAGGGAGGCATAAAAATCCATATTTCTACAACTCTGTTGGATATTTCCTAATGGAAAATTTGCAGATACCTCAACTTGTCCAAAAGCAAACACCTCATGCTGCTTTTTAAAATTTGTTTCTTTTCATTACTTATGTCAGTTCATTTGAAACACAATGTTCTAGCTTTTGGAGAATTTTATCAGGACAAAGGTCAATCTTCTTGTACATCTTGTGGAAATATGGGATTGAATGTGAAGGTCATATGGGTTTCTATGTGAAAGAGAGTCTGAAGGAGCTATAAGAGCATTCAAAATCAATTCTGGTATAGCCACTCCCTATTACAAAGGTAAACTGAAGATGTAAAGAACACATGCAAATATATGTTTGGAAATGAAAGTGATTTTTATCATAGCAATAATTGCTATGATGTTATCAGAGCTAATACTTGGTTGAAAATATTGTCTTGAGAATGTAATCTATAAGAACAAAGGGATACTCTTAAACTTTATATGGTTTTTCATGTACTCAAGAAATATTTGAAAAGTTTATTTTATTTAAGTAGCTTTCACTAAAGCAAAGAAACTAAAAAGGAATATATATGGTGTGTGTGTGATACATATTCATCAGATTCATCAGCCCCTGGACAATTAATAATGTATGTAACACTTACTCATCAGAGCAGCCTGGTGTAGAAGACAAAGAACCTCTCTGTATGAGTAGGTCATATTAAATAGTTACATAATATTCATTCATGCAAGATCAGTCATTGAATATTTAAATTGATTAAGACTGGAATCTTATTTTCAGGGAAATTTGAGACTACAATATTATGTAAGGAAACAGATATGAACTAAGAAGACAGTACAGGAAAAAAATGTATCAGGATTTGTCTTGCTATATTTAAGATTGCATTTTAAAAATTAATAAAAAATATATAGCAGAAAGTTAAATAAATTGAGGTAAACAAAGTAAATGTGTGATCTCATTGGGAAATGAGGGTAATTCATTGATGAACTATTTTTGAGTCTTTTCCCTAAAATTACAAATTATAAAAACTGATTTAGTTTATCTGTAAAATTATAATTGACACTTAATTTTTATATCACTGTATATTTTATTGTGCTTTTTATTTCAGAAGAAAATACCATAAAAATAATGATTAAACAGTAGGTAGTGATACTTTTTAAAAAATATAAAATTTCTATTTTTATAATTTATTCTTTGAACATATTCTTCTTTACATAAATTTCATATGTATGTATTCTTATCTTAGAATACTGTACAAACACATGACACTATTGAATTGCAAGGAATTAACTGAAAATTTACCTTGTTTAGCCTATTATTTTAATGACTTCCATTATTTCAGTGTTAATAGCAATCTTTGAAGCATGTTATTTAATTTTTAAAAGACTAGTTTTTAATATTATTTCTATTAGGATATGTCAAATATAGTATTATATTGGAAACATACTCTGGATGTGTTACAGAATTCGTATAAAGAGAACAGATGACAACCTCAAGGTCAAAAATCAGGTGTTAATAAGAACAGAGTTTTTCAAAGCTTTCTTAGCTCTTCAGTTGAATCCCTAGATGTGCCAGCCTTGTAAAGGCAGCAAAAAGGACAAAGAGAGGTTATTGCTTTCAGGGTCTATATATATTGAGGTTCACTTTATTGTTGATGCTATTTTCAGTTATATTTTATAAATCAAATATAATGGATGACTTTTATTTGCTTTTACTTTTATGTTTTATAGATATATAAAATTATATAATACATATAATTATATAAGTATACAGTTATATGCAGATATGGTTAGGCTTTTTGTGAGTAGAATTGGAAATTATATGAATTATTTATTAAAAACTAAATAATAAATAATTAAATCTATGTACAAGAATATGAAGTCACATACAGAAATGGCTGATGGGAAAATATAAATATAGTATTTCAAGCTGAGCAGAGCATCAGATTTGAATATCAAACAAATAAATTGACATTGCTATACAAATTACAGTGAATCTTAATTGCCTTACCAAGTATAAATGACACTGTCACCTGGGTAACAAGCTTGTAAGTTATATATAAGAAATTCACATTAGATTGTAGAATTTCCAAATTCCAAAATCACGTAAAAAAAAAATCAGGTCAATTATTATGTTTAAAACACACGATTATAGAATGTTGTTTGTGTGTGTATATGTGTCTCTGGGAGCATGTTTGGCAATTCATGAATTTCTAACCCAAGGACAAAAATTGCAGCTGTTTAAAAATTGATTTTAAAGAAATGCTCAGCGTATATAAGTTTCCTCCTTGCAAAAAACAATCAGTGACTACTTGTGCAGGCACTGACTGAAACCTAGCAACCTGTGCTTTTGTGACTAATGTCTGATATGCCTTATTTTTTGTTTTGTTTTGTTTGTTTGTTTTTAGAAAGAAAAATCGGTATAAAGTGGGGTTAATGATCTAAACTTTTGTATCAGAAATACTTTTGTTATAATTTTGGTATAATCATAAATGTTACATTTTTACCTAGAGAGAACATTAGCAATTAAGTCCCTAACCCTATGTCATTAAAGCCTGAGCAGACAAAGTTGTCATTTTATTTCAAAGACAATCAGTGGAAAGAGAATGCCAATCTCTTGATAACAAACTGCAAATGAAACAGAATGAAAGACACAGAAAAACTAAAATAAAATTAGTGTTGATACCATAGGAATGATATTATATCTGAAATGTATTTCTTTTCTCTTTTTTTTGTAATAGCCCGAAGTGGGTGCACCGTTCCCAGAGGTGCTGCAATATCAGGTCGATGCGTGGAGTGGAGGGAGCAAGCACCTAGTATTTCTTGATTATTCATTAATGATTCTGCTTTCTGAGGAGAAATAAATTTGATCAACAAAACTTCTCTCATAGGTTTTACAAGAAAAGGTAACAAATAAAATCTACATTGAAAATGACATAGAAAACAAAATCACCATTATTTCTATATTATATTACATTAATTGGTTAGTGGAATTAATGGCAATTTTAACACTTAAAGGAAATGTTTAGTATTAGCACCTGAAATTCCAATTTGAATGAGGTCTTCCATGCAGTGAAAGTGTGAGGTATGCTTGACACGGGAAAGTGTTTCCAAATTCTGTTCCACTAACTACCAAATGCATTTGGTTAGAAAGAATAATAATACTTGGGAAAAGTATTTAAAAAGTTGTCAAAAAGTTATTTTTACCAAAATCAGGAATTTGCTTACATGTTAATAATAAAAAAATATTCTCAAATTTTCATATATTATAATAAATATTAAAGCAATAAAGGCTTGTTAGTCACAAAATGAGCATCCCAAGCTAAATGTAACAATGATGCTTCTTAAAGATTTCTATTACACTACATTATGCTATAGCAACTATCTCATGCTTATTATAATGGCAGATTCAAATCAAAACAAAAAATATACTTAAATTTATTAATTTGCTCATAATATACTTCTTTTAGAAGAATATTCTTTAAAAAGCTAGCTAGTTTTGGAATTTAATTGAAAATAATGGTCACGTAGCATAAAATTCCTTCTTAAATTAACTACGTTTTTTTCCTTTCCATTATATTTATTGAAAACTTACTTAACTCTTTTTTTAAGGAACAAAACGCACTGTAGCTAGCTACAGTTTTGTTCCTTAAAAAAAGAGTTATAATAACAGTATTCAGAAAATTAATGTTGGCACTTCAGGCTCAATGTTTCTGTTTTAATCCTTAGCCTTAATTTTTGTCCTTGATTTCTGTGTCACAAAGTTGAGAGGATATAGATAGTGATTAATATAATCTGGAATCTAATTCCTCCTGGATAGTATTGCTTCTATCTCATTGGATTAACTCTTCTTGGAAAGATGCAGGTGATTATTTTCTTCAAAAAAAAAAAAAAAGTAAAGTCAAGGTCAATGAAAGCCTGACATATGTGTGGATTTATTTAAGAAATATTATAGTTACGTAGCATAAAACTTTTAAAATATATAGAATAAGAATAATAGAAATTATCCACAGCCAATGAAGGAATTTTATATAAAGTGAATGGGATTAAGAAGCAAAAATTGCCACTTATAAAAGTAGTCCTAGCGATATAAAGTACAGCATAGGGAATATAGTCAAATATTGTAATAAGCATGTATGGTTCCAGATGGGTACTAGATTTATACAGTGATCACTTCATAACATATGTAAATAGAGTCTAATCACTATGTTGTACACATGAAACTAATATTATAGTAAATGTCAAATATGATAAAAATCTAAAATATTTTAAATGGAAATAAATAAATAGCCAAAGGAGAACAGCCTCAAATTCTTGGTCTTTAGAAACATTTTATACTAAGTATGGCATCAGGCAGAGACACCTTTTTATTCTTTCATATTAAATGCTTATTCCCTGGTATTGCACTTCAGATGAGTTTTGAAGTTATTGTCATTATGAGTTATTGAAGTTATGTTATTGTAGTTTTTATAATGTGAGAGCTTAATTAAGCATGTGCATCTTTAGAATCATTATAAAAACATAGTTATATTTACAAAGTAAGTTTACAATGAGCTATGTTAAAATCAAGTCTACATTGCATAGTAAAAGATTTTAAGAAAGAAGTCTTTATTTAAAAGTTGATTTTATTTCTTGATGCAAGACCTATAATTAATGGGAAGTTACCAGAACTAGTGCACAAAATTATGATTCCTTGTCACTGGAAATAATAATATTTAGCATGTATTAAAAGCCCAACTTACTATTTTTTTCAGATATATTTATTAATTAAATCTTCCAAACTCTTCAGGTAACAGCTTGCCTTCCTCATTTGGCCTGTGAGTAAACAGAAAGGTCCTATAACTTGTTTTAAGTTCACTCAGTACTATGTGGAAAAGCTGGTTTAAATATTGGAGTCCTGCCCTAACTGGTTTGACTCAGTGGCTAGAATGTCAGCCTGTGGACTAAAAGGTCACAGGTTCGATTCCAGTCAAGGGCATGTACCTTAGTTGCGGGCACATCCCCAGTAGGAGGTGTGTAACAGGCAGCTGATCCATGTTTCTCTCTCATTGATGTTTCTAGCTCTCTATGCCTCTCCCTTCCTCTCTGTAAAAAATCAATAAAATATATTAAAAAAATATTGGAGTCCCTGTACTTGACCACCTCTCTGTGTGGCCTATTACAGCTTTCTTTTCTTTGTAATACCGTAATCATTTTTTAACTAGCAATGACAATGGTATATAAAGAGGTAATGAACTGTATTCTCTTTTTCAACTTGAGATCTATTTAGCATAGCCTTTCAATTTCCTTACAGTATTTTCATGACTCACTTATTTTACTCTAGAATGTTACTTGCTATATGGCCAGTGTTATGCAGGGTTATTAGCTGGTACCTGCTATTTAGCCCACAATGTTGTTTATAGAGGTATCCCTGTGTTTTTGGTGCCCAAATTTTGAAAGGTGACACATATTTTGGATATCATTCTTATTGCCAGCCATTAGAAATAAAATCATCTCCATCTTTTTTATGGAGTGGAAGTACGGTAAATTAAAAGAGATCTTTTTCTCTCCCTCGCCAACACTCCCCAGCCTTCCCGCTGTAATTTGACAGTCTGTTCAGTGCTTTACTGCCTCTGTATCTATCTTTTTTTGAGGGAGGGAAATAGATCAACCAAAGGACTTGTATGCATGCATATAAGCACACCAATGGACACAGGACACTGGGGGTAGGGGGGTGGGATGAGGGCATGCGACAAGGGGTAGGGGAGGCTGGGGGAAGGTCAATGGGGAAAAAAAAGAGATATATGTACTAATATATGTAATATTTTAAACAATAAAAATATTTAAAGAAGATATTTTTCTGCAATTTAATTCAATATAGCCATATACATGTGTGTATGTTTACATATATATACACATAGGCTTTAAATAAAAGTCTAGGTAATTATTATTCATATTTCTTATGGATATATTTATTATTATGAATATCTATAATATAAAATATTTAAATTAAAATGTATAAACATTTTTTTTCATTTTATATAATTGTCCCCATAATAACAAAATTAACTACTATATATACACATATATGTGAGTATTCATATCTATATTAGATATTTAAAGGTAAATATTTATTGAAATATATATAAACTAGAGGTCCCCTGCATGAAAGTCATGCATGGGTTGTGTCCCTAGGCCTGGCTGGCAATCATGGCCAATCTGTGGAGCGACCGGAGGGACTATTGGGGCCCCTGCTTACACCCACCTTTGCATGGCACCACCCGCTTGCCAGCCCTGCCTGCCCTGCTGCAGCTGCTGATTGCTATCTATGGGGCAACCAGTGGGGTGAACGGGGCCCCCACCATGGTCCTGCTCTTGTTGAGTCTCACCAGCAGTGCCTCCACTGCTGCTTGTTGCCAAGGCCATATCACGGATGCCCTCCATGTTTTGCACTGCCCCCTGGTGGTAAGCGCAAGTCTAACTCCTGTTCAGTTGAACTCCCGCCCGTGGATATAATTTGTATATTAGCCTTTTATTATATAGGGTTAGATGCCCGATGCATGAAGATTTATGCAGAATGGGCCTTCCTTACCCTGGCTGCCAGCAAAGCCTTTGCTCCAGCCCAGAGCCACCTTTCTGCCTTCCCACGCTGCCCAGAGGCCCTGAGCAGCTGGGGCAGTGCAAAATGCCTGCATCATAGCCCTGGCCATGTTGCAAGTGTCCTGCCCCCATCCACTGGGCACCTGTGTATGCAAATTAGCCCACCATATTTGTTGGGTTAATTTGCATACTCACTCCTGATTGGCTGGTGGGTGTCACAAAGGTATGGTCAATTTGCATTTTTCTCTTTTATTAGTGTAGACTAGAGGCCCAGTGCACGAAATTTGTGCACAAGGGGGGGAGGAGAGTCCCTCAGCCCGGACTGCACCCTCTCGGATCTGGGACCCCTCAGGGGATGTCCAACTGCCTCTCACAATCCAGGACTGCTGGCTCCTAACTGCTTGTCAGCCTGCCTGCCTGCCTGATTGCCCCTAACCACCTCTGCCTGCCTGATTGCCCCTAACCACCTCTGTCTGCCTGCCTGATTGCCCCTACCTGTTCCCCTACTGGCCTGATTGCCCCTAACTGCCTCTGCCTTGTCCTGTACCTGAGACCCAGGATTCCCTCCTCCAGCCAGTTGCAGGCACTCAGGATCCGAGCTTCCCTCCCTCTGGCCAGCCACAGGCACCCATTACCTGGGCTGGCTATATCTCAATGACCACAGAGCAGGGGACTGTGGGCGGGTGGCTTTGCCCAGGCCACAGCCACAGCGCTGGCCCCTGGGACCTGGGGCTGGCAGCTTGTCCCTCTCCCTGGCCATATCCTGGCTGGTCCCCATTCCTCTCTTGCAAGCTCATTTGTGCCTGGCTGGTCCCCATTCCTCTCTTCCCATTGTTGAGTGTCTGAGCCATTATGGCATGATGACGTGATGACCACTTGCATATTAGCTCTTTATTATA
This sequence comes from Corynorhinus townsendii, assembly GCA_026230045.1. Classification (NCBI taxonomy): domain Eukaryota; kingdom Metazoa; phylum Chordata; class Mammalia; order Chiroptera; family Vespertilionidae; genus Corynorhinus; species Corynorhinus townsendii. The sequence continues at coordinate 19,792,564 of JAPDVU010000001.1, forward strand.
TAGTATGATTGCATAAACGTTCCCAATATAGCTACACATAAGTTGCTTTTAGTTATTGTTACTTTGAGTAATTGAAGTTTTATATTTAAGTGCTATTGGTAGCAGTGTCAATATTTAAGATAAAACACATGAATACTGAAAGATTTTGAGGCTCATTCATTAATTTGACGCTATCCTTGGTAGACACTCCTTCTTTATCTCAACTGTTTTTTACTTGCACTCTGTCTTCTACCCACAACTCAGGGCCTTTGTGAATTGCTTGAATCCCAGGGAAGGATCTGCATTTAGGTTAAAATGTAATTTTGAAGTATTAGATTATATTTTTCTTAAGGATTTAGAAAGAATATTCAGCATAGTCTTATTTGAATGAATACAAATTCAAAATGCCTTCTTGGAAGATTTCTTTTTTTCTAAAAGATATTGTGATAAAAAATATTTGAAACATCCCACAGTCTGAAATACAACTGGGACGTGTTGTTTGAGAACATATTTTTTGAAACTGAGACTGCACCGGAAAATTCAGGATATGCAGTCAACAAACTAAGGATGACAGAGACATGAAAGTGAATCCAATGTAAGTAGAGACACTCCCAATACACACACACACACACACACACACACACACACACACACACAGTTTACACCTTTTTTGTCTCTGTGCTGTATCTTTGTTTCTATACAGTTATTTATTTCAAGATGATTATCTAATCAATGTTAGTTTTTAAACTCAGACTTTATAATCTCAAATTTCAATCAATATGAAAAACATTTTTACAACATATAACTTCTGAGCATATTTCATCTGTTCACTATTTTATTCAATAATCATGAGTTTCCGATACCTATTTTTCTGTTTTGTTCAGAATTACACATAAATTCAAGGTATACCATGGATAACAAATATTAGCAGTAGCAAGATTATAATATTTATGTTGCTGTAGGTTCATGGGCAAACGGAAGTCCACAGGAATTGTCTTGGAGGCCAAGAATAGTTAAATACTTATTTTTAATTCTTTAAAATTTTAATGTAAACAATATGTGCGTTTCACACATATTAATATATGTATCTTTGAACATCTGACTGACAACCATCAATATTACAGCGAGATTTTCTTTTCATTGTGCATGTATTTGTGTTTATGTGTGTTTTCCTAATCATATTTTAAGTGTTGTTGTTTCTATTCACTAACCAAGGAGTACTACTTAAACTATCATGAGATAATGAGAAAAAGATACTAACTTTAAATTGCACAAAGTAATTCTTGCCAGGCAAAATCCAATATTATCTTGTCACCTTGGAGAAATTGAGGGAGCTTTTTTTTTTTTACAGTATAAACAGAGAAAATTGAGCAATAACTGAGCCAGTACTTAACACACAGAAATATAAGCATGCCCAGGGTAAGTAAACCTAGGCCACAGCACTCACTACCATATTCATATTTTGAATAGTACTTAATTTTAGCAAAACAGCACTGTAACAAAATTAAAATATATTTATTGTGTTGTTCATTTTTTGTTTAAAACGGCATTGCTTTTATTTTTGAATAAATGTAATAAACATTAAAAATTTATTTCTACTTTTATGTGTACACATTTAAGTAGTATTATAATACAAACCTTCTACCTAAACATCTAGTTAATGCATTTTACTTTAAAAGTTAACAAATAATAATAAAGTGTTAAAATATTTATATATTAAATACATATATTAAAGTGAAAGAGAAATTATATTTTAATGTGATATAAGTATTTGATATGAAATGTATTGACATTTAATATTAGGTATTATATTAGATTTTTGTAGAAATAGAGAAATGACGATGTTTAAAAATTTATTGTGGTCTTAATTTTCTATATATTAAAATATAAACTATACTATAACAATTTCTGTTTCTAATTTTTTAACTTAATTACTTTTCTGTGTACTTGGCTTTCCTCTAAAGTTATTGGCAAGTTTATAGAATAAAAGTATGTAAAGGCTTAACATAAAAAAGTGAAAACATTTTCAAATTAGTGACCTTTGATTTAACCCTGTGTTAAACTGATCAAATATGATATTACAATTTTAGCCTTTCACCCTGGCCATTTTGCTTAGAGGTTAGAGTGTCAGCCCATGCACCTAAGGGTCGCAGATTCAATTCCCAGTCAAGGGCACATACCTGGATTGGAGGTTCAGTCCCTAGCTCTGTTGGGGGCAGGTGGGGAAGGCAATCAATCAATGTGTGTCTCTCTCTCTTCCTCTCTCTGTCTCTCCCTCTCACTCCTCCTCCTCCCTCCCTTCCACTCTATAAATCAGTGGAAAATATACCTATGTGAGGATTAACAAAAATAAAATAAAATTGAAGCCTAAACAATAGTGTTGAGCATGGAGTTTAATTTCCTTATATAATATACTTAGTTTTAGTAGTCTAGTAAAAATCCAGAGGTGCATAATATGAAAAAGTATTGAGATTCAACAAGAAAATGTCCCCACTTCAGGCAAGTAGAGTTTATTTTAATGAAATTAAGTCAATGAAAATAGAGTAGATATTACTGTTTTACAGGAAGCGCTACAGAATTAATATGGTCTCCAAGTCTGATAAATGACTTATGGATGGAACTAGCTTGCAAAAGAAAGCACACTAAGATCTTATTAAATGTTGTTAAAAACTTAAAGTGAAAGGACATCGATTTAAAATTAATATATATATATAATCTTGTACTTTTCTATATTTCAGAATAAATGCATTAATCAAGAATAGGGGAGAAGTACTCTAGCTGGTTTGATGGTTTGACTCAGTGGTTAGAGCGTCAACCCAAAGGACTGAAGAATGACAGGTTTGATTCTGGTGAAGGACACATACCTCAGTTGCAGGCTCGATCCCCACCTCCACCAGGGCACATGCAAGAGGCAACCAACCAACATATCTCTGTCACATGGATGTTAAAATCAATGGGAAAAAATATCCTCAGGTGAGGATTATCAATAACAACAAAAAGAATAAGGGAGAAGTAAGAGGGGTAAAAAATTTTAAAACTAATGTAAAGAATTACAGAAAATAGTAATAAAGGAAATTGAAAAAATATTTCCAATGTAAATAATTTTAAATGGCATGGAAGGGATATCTATTGAGATGTTTTTTTATTTCTCAAAATAAATTACATTTTTCAGTTCTAAGGAAGCAAGGAATCTCACATTTACTTACTGATACATGCCATACAGTAGTACATATTAATAGAATTAATTTTGAAGGAAAAGATCTAAAACAGTAAACTTCTGAAAAACCAGTACTTATCACATAGCTAGTTCCCAATAATTTTAGCACCTACTCTTCCTTACTTCTCCTCCTCCAACCCAATATTCTGATGTCAGTTTAAGATAAGGGGCTTTTCCATTGCACATGACAAATTATTTATTTTAGTATTATTATATGCAAACAATATGAACACTTTATGAAAATGCACGGGTTCTGAAACCTATGGACCCTTACCTGAAAGTCTGTACAAAAGTAGAAGACAAAGATGCGGAAATTTGATACGTAATATTTATCCCTAGTAAGACTAGAGTCATCATTAAGCTAACTGTGTGAACAAATTACCCCTGAACAATGCTTTTCAAAGGATTGGGAGTGGTTTCTCAAAGTTGAGAATCCTTGCATGACATGACAAAGAGTACTAATCTGACAGTGTAGAACACATGCAAATAGTGAAAAAACAATAAAATATTAATGGTCTAAAAAATAAAAAAATGGGGTTTTGACAGAAAATTATTCTAATAGGAAAGGTTATAAACACCCAGTAAAATAAAGTACCAGACAATATGAGTATGGGAAAGAACTACCTGATTATATGCCAAGACTAAAAAGATAAACAGTACACATTTTGTGGAGAATCCCGTGTTGATGATCTCATCTTACTCGATCATACTTTCTGGCTTCCTTGTCCTTCTCCTTTAAGCATATTCCCTAATCTCCTAACTCACAGACCACCTCCTATGTGACTTTCAGATTCACAGGAAGTGCATTTGGGTAGAGTAGGATATATGCTACAAAGAACTATCACTAGAGGTGTGGACAAGATACCCTCAGTGCCCAGGTGAAGCAGCTGCTTGATTGGGAAGACAAAATTCTGTGTAAAGGGGGAAAGAAAGCACCAAGTCAATGTCAACAAAAGACTTGAACAAATTCTTGCTGCTAAATGTAAAAAAGAGAAAAAAGATGTAACGTGTCTGGGAAGTATAAAGAAGCGAAGTAAGGAAAGACAGGATGGCCAAAACAGAAAGTGAAGGTGCGCTGCTTTCACATGTGGGACACATCCTGTCAAATATAAGAGGAGAATGATCAATTGTTTTCATTCTCGCTTTCTAATGCTCACAATTTAATTACTTGCTTTTTCAGAGTCTATATGTGCCTTACTACGGATACAGAGGCTGAAAATAGCATCTTTTTCTTTCTTTTGCTCAGTGATTCTGTGCATCATGCATGTGACAGGAGCTCAGCCGGGCACTCTACTTGGGGTTGCATGCAACTTTTGTCGGGTAAAATCTGCTTCGAATTATTTTATACTGCAGCCACTGCGGTTGATAATCTTGCTTGGTAAGTAAGTTTGTATCTTTTTGCAATTTTACAATATCATACCACTGCCTGTTTTTATGTCTATCTCATTCTCTTCACTAAGAGTTCTAGAAATTTAGACACTTTCTTATTCATCTATTTAAATTCTCAGAGAACTGGCATAACACAGGAACTGTGAGATAAAATGCCTCCAAAGGCCAGGCTCAAAAGAAAGAAAGGGGTCCACACATACCATGTAAATGATACAGGGCTTCTTGTGGGGACACGTGCTCCATAAAGCTCACTTTTCTGCACAGCGTATGAGGGTACAGCGAGTCTTAAGTGTCAAAACGTACAAGTGTGTTAAGAATAAATGTGCTTAACATAAGCCTCTCTGGTGTCAATAGCTGGGGAAAAGAAAAACAATCAAATAAACCAATGTTTCCAAACCATGACTAGAATATTTACTTTCTTCTGTGCAAGCACAAATCCTCACCAAGGAGAGAAATGATCCTCCTCCTCCTATATAATAAAGAGCTAATATGCTAATTAGACCAGACTGCAGAACAACCTTCTGGAACCACCGTTCAGAATGACCAGTGGGTAGGGGAAGGGGCCGCAGGGCCATGAGGCAGCTGGGGTCGCAAGGGCCAAGGCAGCCGGGCCTGGGAGGGCCTTCCCTTGTACGAATTTCATGCATCGGGCCCCTAGTTTAAAATAAATGAGAATATGGCATTGGAAACTATCATTTGACTGCAAAAGGGAAATGTCTGTTTGTGTGGTAGAATGACAGTACAACATTAAGAGATGGGAGAGGCTCCCAGACAGGGTGACATCCTGTCCCAGCCACCTGGTGGTTTTACTGCAGCTGCAGACAATGGGACCCAAGAACAAGAAGACCTGTGTATGCTGGAGAAGGGGGTCTGGTTTAACCAATAAAACGTCCCCAAATGAACATCTTTATGTGTGTACTTACTTTATCAGCAACTTTAAAATTATTTTTTTCACTATTACCTAATAATAAATTATCAGAGGTAAATGAGATAGTTTCCCACAGAGTCTGACAGATATGGACAAGATATGGAAATGGAACAAAAAGGCCCCCAAAAGAGTATTTATTAATTATTATTATATTAGAAAAAACTGTCCTCGTTTTATTAACTGTACATTTATGATTAACTCCAAGTCCTTTCTTTCATCTGAAATAGCTTAAATGTGTGTGTAATTATAATACAGGCAACAACACATATATGTTGGAAAATGGCCACTAGACAGCTATGTAAGTTTTGCATAGCATAGGGTAAGTCTTCAATCAGTGTTTGTATGAGCACTGCTAATAAAAATGTATTGTGTATCCATATATTCCAATTTAAAGAATAAAGTAAAATGCCAACTTGGAAATAAGTTTATCATCTCAACCACTGGTCTAATGTAATATTTTCATGATGTTGTATAGCCTTTGTTCTATGTTGAAATAAAAAAAAAAGATAAAGTATACATAAAAGACAAAAGGCTGCATAGCACTCTTTGAAATGTGTATCGGACTTGCATTGAGCTATGAGAAAAGCGGTCTCTAGTGATGCTACACATGTCTTTTTAAAAGGTGGCTGACACTGTCAGGTGTAATAGTGGAGACATCTATGTAATCTTGTTTGATGTTAAATCCAAGGGCAAAGTCTAGATTCCATCGCCCAGAGCAGGACTGTTAAATGAACAGGAGGCTTCTCTTTCTAGGTCTGTCTCTCAGGGAATTTTTGAAAGAATGACCAAATATGATTTTTAAAAGTCTACTTAAATGAAAATAATATGTGTTGTTTTGTTTCTTTTGAGTAGTTGTTGATATGGGGAATTCAAGTCCATTAGAAAAAAAATACTTTGTATTATATAATCACTAAATTAGCACTTATAACATTTAAACAGGGTTGGAGAATGAAGAATTATTGTGGAAGTCTAGACTATAACTCAAAAGCAAGACCTTAAGAGATTGACATGTGAAGTCCTTGTGCATTTATTGAAGTTTCTGAGGAAAATGATTTGTAATAATTTCTCACTGATTATCTGAGCATAAAGGTGACCTGGAACAAAAATCTAATAACAAAAACTAAATAAGTTGATGAGAACAAATCAATGGTACTTTTAATTATATGAATTAGGTCTGTTAATATATGACATCATAAAATGCATAAAATGCAAATACATAATTTGTAAAATGTGAATTAAAGAAATGCACTTTTTCTCTATCAAATAACAAGGGCACTTCTAGAGGTATAGAAAAAAAAGAAAAAAATGATTTGTATATTTTTCTACAATGCCTCTAGCTGCAACCAAGAAACTCAAATTGTTTTCTTTGTTTTATTCCTCCTTGCCTTGCCTATAGGAGGTATCAATACCTAAAATAACTGCAAAACTTTAAAAATACAGTAAATTTAAGGGATAATCTAACAGCAAGGACAAATGGTCAATGTAGACAAACATGAAAAACAGCAAGGTTAAATAGAGATTACTATATATTTCAGTGTCAAGTATAGTCAGTTCAATAAATAATACAACAAATATGAAATCTACAATGTCAACTAGAGATAGAGGCTGGGGATATTATAGACTGACATTACTGTAATTAAGGAATGAAAAAAAAAAGCAGCATTTCAGGACATAACAAAGTACGCCATCTGTGCCTGCCAACTATAAATATTAAATATGGAAAAAGAAAAGACAAACAAAGCTAATATAAGCATCGAGTCATTTTGCAAATTCATAAAGAATCAAAGAAAATCAAAGAATCATTATAACCTCTAAATGCTTCTAAGGGTAATTTGTTGATAAAAGAAGCTGGCATCACTTCATAATTTACAAAGGGAGATAGAAGACAGATGTCAGTAGCAGATGTACATGTCCCAGAAAAGGGAAGAGGGAATGCTGAAGCAAATCAGGATCATTTGCAAAATAGAGATAAATAAACGGGGGGAAAATAAAGATGGAAAAAAAACACCCACTTGTTTTACAGAGTTGGCTTAGTTGTCCTACCAAATCAATACAAATCTCTAGGTCATCACATACCGATCAACTTTGGAAGTGGCATGGATTAAATAGACAAGTTTGGCTGCCTTACTTCATGTGTAGAACTATGCCAGGCCAGGAAGATACAACAAGAGAAAAGAGACCACTAGCTGCAGGGACCTCAAGAGAGGATGAAATACAAAGTACACAGGTGGACACACAAGTCAGAGTGTGTTGATAAATTCCTCAGGAGATGGTGAAACAAGGGGGGTTCCTATTTATCAGTCATCCATTAGCTCAGCATTCATTCACTATCCACCCATTCCTCTACAAACCATTGAGAAACTATTCTAATTATACCCTCAAACACAATATGGTTGAAGGTATTTTAGAGGCCAAGAAGATACAATTAAAAGATAATTAATTTCAAATAAGAGCTCTTTATTGGATTTGAAAGACACTGAATCAGTCTTTATTTAAATGCATGGGTAGAAATTTGATTTGCCTAGTTATGTCCTGAGTTCTTCATAGAGTAAGATGAGAGAAATAGCACTTGTATTCCCTTTCATTATTCCATATATATACATATATAGACATTATACATATGTATGTATATATAATGCACACATAACTAATACTTTATTATATAAACATGCTCATATGTGTACCACAAATGACTATATGCATAATATATATTGTATATATGTGTGTATATGTATAAACTATAGGTGGAAGATATTCATTCTTAGATTCAACAGTAAAGTTGTTCATACACAGATGAACATAAAGATAACTTCGCTGAAAAAGTGATCAAAACTCAGCAATAAAACTGATCACAACTTAAATAAAACTGTATATTTATACATATATGTACACACACACTTATTTTGCTATTACAACTCATATTTTGTCATTTACAAAAAAAAGGTAAACTGCAAGGCTGAGACTGATTTTAAAACCTGGTAATATTGATCACATGTGCCCTCTCTTCTTCTATTAATGACCCTAATGAGGTTTATCTTTTAGGGCTAGCTGTTCTGTTCTGATCTATTTCACTTAGTCCTTCTTAAAAAGAGCTTCAAATGATCCTCTTACCCTTTTGAACTTACACAATATTTAATGCCAGTTTAGTTCTTGGTAAACCAAAATGATGAAAAACAAAGTGGCTTAAAAGAAAATACTGTATTGGAAAAATCACTTTATCATATTTACTAATGTTTTTAGTTTACTGGCCAATTTATTTTTTACAGGCAGAAGTTCAGGTCAAGTATACATCAAACCATACTTAATAGAAGCCCAACAACCTGTAATGGTTTTTACCTAAATAATCTATAGATATAAATATTTCCATATCTCTAGCATTATTGAACTATTAATAGTTAATGAATATTAAATTAGGTATATAACTATCAAATTTATATAAAATATGAGCTCAAGCACTCTGGTAAGTCATGAGTTATATGTTTGTGGGCTTTCAGTAGAATGACTAGATGCCAAACCCACCATGTACATATCATTGATCTCAAAAAACACAAGTTGAAACTAGAAAGCCTTAGCATAAATTCATATTAACATGTGTAATCTGTGATATGTGTGCACGTGTATACACATACATCATGTTCTGTCCTGATCTCTATACTATAATCTTGGTAGGATTATTATTTTTTAATATATTTACTTTTATTTACTTATTTATTTTTAACAAATCTTTATTCAGATTATTACAATTGTTCCTCCTTTTTCCCCGCATAGCTCCCCTCCACCCGGTTCCCACCCCACCTTCTGCCCTTACCTCCCCCACACTGTCCTCATCCATAGGTGTACGATTTTTGTCCAGTCTCTTCCTGCACCCTCCATACCCCTTTCCCCCTGAGAATTATCAGTCCACTCCCTTTCTATGCCCCTGATTCTGTTATATTCACCAGTTTATTCTGTTCCTCAGGTTTTTAATTCACTTGATTTTTAGGTTCACTTGTTGATAGATATGTATTTGTTGTTCATAATTTTTATCTTTACTTTTTTCTTCTTCCTCTTCTTAAAGAATACCTTTCAGCATTTCATATAATACTGGTTTGGTGGTGATGAAGTCCTTTAGCTTTTTCTTATCTTTGAAGCTCTTTATCTGCCCTTCAATTTTGAATGATAGCTTTGCTGGGTAGAGTAATCTTGGTTGTAGGTTCTTGCTATTCATCACTTTGAAAATTTCTTGCCACTCCCGTCTGGCCTGCATAGTTTCTGTTGAGAAATCAGCTGACAGTCGTATGAGTGCTCCCTTACAGGTAATTAACTGTTTTTCTCCTGCTGCTTTTATTATTCTCTCTTTGTCTTCTAATCTTGGCATTTTAATTATGATGTGTCTTGGTATGGTGTCTCTTTGGATTCCTTTTGTTTGGGGTTCTGTGTTCTTCCTGGACTTGTAAGTCTATTTCTTTTACCAGGTGGGGGACGTTTTCAGTCATTATTTCTTCAAATAGGTTTTCAGTATCTTATTCTCTCTCTTCTTCTGGCACCCCCATAATTCTCATGTTGGTACACTTGAAATTGTCCCAGAGGCTTCTTACACTATCTTCCACTTTTTGGATTTTTTTTCTTTTTTTGCTTTTTTTGTTGAGTGTTTTTTGCTTCTTTGTATTTCAATTCTTTGACTTGATTCTTGCGTTCCTCTAGTCTGTTTTTGGGTCTCTGTATGATATTTTTTATTTCAGTCAGTGTATGTTTAATTTCTAGTTGGTCCTTTTTCACATCTTCGAGGGTCTTATTATATTTATCAGCCTTTTCTAGGATATTCTTGAAAAGCCTTATAACTGTGGTTTTGAATTCTATATCCAGTCATTTGTTTTCCTCCATTTCTTTCGTTTGTGATCTGTTTCTTTGTTGCCGCATTTTCACTGCTTCCCTGAGTTGGTAGGGTAGCTTTGTGTGCTAGGTTTCCTATATGGCCCAGTGGGTCGGCCTCCCAGTTACCTGAGGTGGACACTCTTGGTGCACCCCTTTGTGGACTGTGTGTACAGCCTTGTTGTAGTTAAGTCTTGATTGTTGTTGGTATCACGGAGGAATTGACCTCCAGGCCCGTTGGCTGTGAGGATCAGTGTGTCTATGCTGGGAGAAGTTCGGTGCTGGAGACAGCCTTATAGGATTAGACTTACCAAATTGCAAAAGCCTCTGTGCTCAGCTTGGATGGGGTGGAGTCTCAGGGTGGAGCAGACAGTCTTGGCTTCCCGTCAGCCCTGCCCTTGCATGCATGCGCCTCCAGACTCCTGCCTTCCCAGGCTCCCAAGCCTCCGCCAGAGAGTCCAGATTCCCCCTGCAAGAGCATGGGTCCCCAGGGGCTCGCTTGGAACTGGGGTTCAATGCAGTCAGAACTGGGGTTCAGTGCAGTCAGGTGCTTCCCACTCCCTTCTGCTAGGGAAAGCCTGTGGCAACCTCCTCAGTCTTTGTGCACACTGGCACATGCGCCTCCCCTCCAGACCCCCTCCCCCACATCTCCGAGTCTCCGAGTGCCTTTCTCTCTACCTAACAGTCCAGACTCCCCCTGTATGAGCCTGGGTCCATGGGGTTTCGCCTGGAATTGGGGTTCAGTGCAGTCGGAACTGGGGTTCAGTGCAGTTGGAACTGGGGTTCAGTACAGTCGGGACCTTCCTTCCCCCTCCTGCCAGAGAAAATTAACCAGGCTCTCAGCCGCCCTTCCTCTCTGCACGCACAAAGACCCTTTGCTGTACCTCAACCCTTTGCTGTTCCTCCAATTCTCCGTGAGCTTTTCTCTTTCCTTCTAGTTGTAGAATTTCCACTCAGCCAGCTTTCCTGTGGTTCTGGATGGTGTCCGTTCTGTCTTTTAGTTATAGTTTTGAAATTGTTGTGAGAGGCAACAGTTTAGGTGCTTACCTATACCGCTGTCTTGGTTTCTCTAATCTTGGTATGATTATTAATAGTATTTCCTTTCATTTATATTTACAGATACACACCCGTGTATCTATATATCCTATTGAAATGAATAAATGAAATAGTTCATATATTACATACCTTCCTCCTCTGAGACTACTTTTCATGTGTGTCCACAGGTTTACATGCAGGTACATTCAAGTGAACTTATGGATACAAACATATCCACACACGTTTACATAAATACATAATAATGTAGTCACACACACTAATGGATTTTTTAAAAAATTTACATCATAATAGTTCATGGGTGTAGTTTTAGCAGAGGATTAGTATAGCTGGGAACTAGATTTTTTCTCTAATCATATATGCGTTGTTAGCCATTATGTTAAAAAATTTTTCCTGTCTCCGGGTGAAAATTCTGATATAGTGACATGCACAAGATGGAGATGTCTAGAAAAGAGAAACCTATTTTTTTGTTGTTTGGTGAAATCATGGATCTGTTTAATAATGAGAACTACAAGTTGGAACCCTGCAATGAATGCTTCCAGGGCTCCTAGATAGAGTGGGAAGTCTACTTCCCTAAATGTAGTTAAGGGTAAGTTGTTCATAAATGCATTCTGTGCATTTCACATAACAAGAGCCTTCACGTGATGCACTAGACAAATGGTACTGAAGAATCAACTGCATCACTTCTGAGACAAAGACATTTTTTTCCAGACACTTTCATGCATTGTGTCATTGGGTGCTACACTAGTAATCTGGGGAGGAAAAGACAATAAAAATTTGTAAAACATGGTAGGGATCATTTCCTTCCTGGTTTGAATCAAAGGGAGTACATTTAAAATCATGTAAAGGTCTATGAAACCAGCTACTGTGGATACAATAGCAGCAATCAGCTTGCTATTGCTTTTACTGATGGCCCCAACATATTTGGTCTGAATAAACATCTGACATTAATAGTTCCCTTTTGCCCCACTACTATTTTAAAAAATGAAACCTGTCTTCACTACACCACATGAATCAATTTGAGGCTCCTATTCTTCCCATCAGCATTGCTCTAGATTTTGTCATCACCACTACTATGGATTCTGTCTACAGAAGAAAATCTAGTGAACAGAGAGTTGCTACTCCCATTGGCTGACAGGCAAGGCCGTGACACAAATGAGTGAATTCCCGATTCCTTACCAATCATGAGAAGTGGGGAATGGAAAGGGTGGTAGTGATAAGGGTTGGGCATCAGAATTCAACTATTTTAGAAAAGGTTTTGTCCATAGTTAGCACCACCAGTTTTAAGCTTCAAGTATATAATGGTTATAAAGTGCATTTACTAACAATAATGAGGATCCAAAATTTAAAAAGTTGGATTAGAGGACTGACAACTCAGAAAAATGGGAGAGAACCGATATCCACAAGGCAACATTGGAGAGACAAGAGTTGACGATGGCTCTTAATATAAGGTGACAGGAGAAAATTTGATGTGGGGTGGTGGGCACACAGTGCAATATACAGAATCTTATAACATGGAAACCCACACCTGAAACCTTTATGTGCATGTTGACCAATGTCACCCCAATCAATTTAATAAATAAATAATAAAATAAATAAAAAAGAAGACTTAAGAAGTCTATGTGTTTGTGAATGTATGTGTATATTATTTATTTTTCCTGAATGAGATGATCAATCTGGAGATTTCCCCTCCATTCTCCCAAAAGAGTATACTCTTATCACTGGAATAGATGTGAAAGGTACCCTAAGGTGTGAGCAGTATGTGTCCATATTTGAAGTTGAAGTCCTTGTATCTTGCTAAGCTCTGATCTCAAGGTGGGATATATTCTAAATTCCTAATAATCACTGCAAATGATCTAAATTGGCCTTTGTCTAAACTACAAAACTTAATTGTAGTTAATGCTTCAATAATGTAGTTCTGAAGCAAAATCTTATGAATGACAAAATCATTACTCATTTACATAATTCTTTAAGGTGACTTTTTGTTTTACATAAACACAGTGTAACCACAGGGATGACAAAATAATTTACACGTTATTTTGAAAATGGAAATTATTATATTGAACTGAATGTCCATTAAATATTGATTCTAAATTTAAAGTCCTTTTGATGAAAATTACATCAAGTGTCTAAAAAGTCATTTCATTTCTGCATGTAATGCAAATATAAGTATTTTATATATTTTTAATATTTCCTAAATACTTACAGATTTTACTGTTTGTTTCTTTGAAAGATGAATCAAAGTCAACAGTAATTAATATTTTGTTTGCATGTACCTGCAAATAATAAGCTCTCATATATTACTTTTATATCTCTAATTCTATTCTTATGGTCACTTCTTCCTACTGCTTAAACATGATATCAATAGCATAGTTAAAATATCAATAAAAATGTTGGTGGTCTTGAAATAGTATGCAGTCTCTACTGCATTTCTATGTAGTTTGGTGAAAGCAAGACCAAATCTAGTCATCTCTTTTACCATTAAAACATTTATTCGTGGCACAACCAGTGTGACTCAGTGGTTCAGCATTGACCTATGAACCAGGAGTCAAGGTTGATTCCTAGTCAGGGCACATGCCCAGGTTTCAGCTGGATCTCCAGTGTGGAGCATGCAGGAGGCAGCCAAGCAAAGCTGTTTCTCTCTCATCAATGTTTCCATCTCTTCTCTCCCCCTTCCTCTCTGAAATCAACAAAGATATATTCAAAAATATATTTACTCATGTACTTTTCCAAAATGTAAATTTCAAAATATAGAAAATAGTTGGATTCCTTTTAAATAAAAATTTTAAAAAAGTAAGGCAAAAAATAAGATCATAAACTCTGGGGATTTCTTACTTCTGACCATGTAGCCTATTTTCAGCTCAATTAAGCTTAAAGATCTATTGGCTTTTCCCTATAGTATCCCCAGCAGGTTGACTGTGTCTTTTTCTTTTTAAATACCCTTTAACCCAACTGTTTAGGAAGGACAAGGCAACTTCTTAAAATTCTGCCTATGTTCTCAGGAAATGTCATTCATCTGGCAGGACTCCCAGTGTGTAGCACAGCTTGATCCCCCCGCACAGTCCCCCAAACAGCCAGGCCTGACACTAAGGAGCTCTTTCAATGACAGGCATTCATTTATCTGAACTTACTCTGGACTTAGAGAATACGTGTGGGTTTTTTTCCCCCTAATCTTCTCTAAGGGGCACAGTCTGATGTGTCTGTGACCAGTCAGTATTCCTCCTGTAGAAGTTTTATACAATAGAATGGCTTTAAGATGTTTTTCTATATATTTTTAGTGGGAGTCCTGAAATGTGTGAATGAAAATTATTTTAAGACATTTTTGGCAAATTCCTTGTTTTAGAATTGGTGTTTGGCTTTGTTTAATGAGAAGGTAGAGCTTAAAGTTCACTCATTTAATTTACACCTAGAAAAAAAGAACAAAAGTAAAAATGACATAGTACAAGTGTTAATGATAGGATTTTGCACAGGAACATTCGGAGACTTGTTAAAATTTTTAGATGAGGAGCTTTTCCAATTTAATCAAGATTTCACAACTATGAATTTTAAAAACATGCATTGTGCCTATGTTTATCAACATGATATTATAAATTTAATTTGCAATTATATTTTATTTATTACAAGGATCCTATATAATATGCAAATGGTTGTCATGCCCTGGTGCTGGGGCCGGGGGACCTGAGGCCGAGCCGGGGGACCTGAGGCTGCGCCCCCCACCCTGCAGGGCTTGATGGAGGTGGGGCCAGCTGGGTCTGGGTCTCACGTGATTTCGAGGCATGAGCGGGTGGGCGGGGACTTGACTCCAGGTCCCGTGGTACACCCCAGACTCTGACAGAAGGGAGATTTTTTTTCATATACATTTTACTAATTTTCTTTCATCTCTGGCACTTCTATTATAGAGAAAGGGCAAATAGCAATATTAAAATATTTCCTCTAATTAATTTCCTTTTAATGTGCACAAATTTTGTGCACTGGGCCACTAGTTTATATATAAAACAATTACTTTAGAAGCAGGGACTCTTTTTTAAAAAAAAATATTTTTGTTGATTTCAGAGAGGAAGGGAGATGGAGAGAGAGATAGAAACATCAATGGTGAGAGAGAATCATTGATTGCTGTCTCCTGCACACCCCACACCAAGGATCAAGCTAGCCACCTGGGCATGTGCCCTGACTGGGAATCAAACTGTTATCTCCTGGTTTATAGGTCAATGCCTAACCACTGAACCACACCAGCTGGGCTAGAAGCAGAGACTCGATTAAATCCTGGATGTACCATTTACTACTTGTGAAAATATGTGTAAGTTTCTTAACTTTTCTGTGTGTATCTTTAATTTTAAAGTAAGGATAAAAAGGGCACTTAACTCAGAGTCACTATGAAGAATGAATTAATCAATGTACAATGTTTGCTACTGGGATTGGTGCTCAGTGAGTACTCACTAATTATAAGCTCTTTGTTGGTGCTAGTGCTTCTAGGCTTCACTCACCCACGAAGTCTATTATTTAAAAAGAACATTGTTTTTTCAGTTAATCTCCTTTCGTGAAGTTTCAGTTTACACAAAGGTTATTATATATTTGGAATTTTATATTTCTTATTTAAGAAATACTACGGAGTCTTATCCTATCTAATAAAGAGGGAATATGCTAATTGACTTCCCTGCTCTTAAAGATGGTGGCACCCACAGCCACAAGATGGCGGCGCCGAGTCCCATCAGCCCCGCTGGGGCGGCAGGTGTGTGGCAAGGCTAGGCCTGCCCCCAGGTGGGCCCGGCTGCTCCACCTGCCTGCCTCTGGAGTCCGCCAGTCCCCTCAGCCCCCCAGCCGCCCAGGGCTGGCCCATGGTGTAGGGAAACCTCAGATGGCAGCTGCCCAGCTGCCCAGGGTCACCCAGGGCTCAGGTAACCAGGGCCGACCAAGGCTTGCGCTGCCAGCAATGGCAGCAGCAGAGGTGTGATGGGGCATCTCCTTCCCCTGATTGCTCAGTTGCCTCCCTCCCGCCCCTGAGGGCTTCCAGACTGTGGGATGGGGCAGGCTGGGCTGAGGGACCCCCTCTAGTGCCTGAATTTTTATTCATTGGGCCTCTAGTTTGATTATAAGACTGAGTATATATATAGCTCTATGTAATCTATACTAGAGGCCCGGTGCACAAGATTCATGCACTCAGGGGGGTCCCTCAGCCAGACTTGGGGCCTCTCACAGTCTGGGAGCCCTTGGGGGAGTGGGCCTAAGCCTCAGTAGGACATCCTTAGCACTGCTGTGGAGACAGGAGAGGCTCTCACCACCACTGCTGCACTTGCCAGCAATGAGCCTGGCTTCTGGCCAAGTGGCGCTCCCCCTGCGGGAGCACACTGACCACCAGGGAGAAGCTCTTGCATTGAGTGTCTGCCCCCTGGTGGTCAGTGTGTATCATAGTGACCAGTCATTCTGCCATTAGGTCAGTTTGCATATTAGCCTTTTATTATATAGGACTACTGGCCCGGTGCATGAAATTCGTGCAGGGGGTGGTGTCCCTCTGCCTGGCCTGCACCGTCTCCAATCTGAGACCCCTTGGGGGATGTCCGACTGCTGCTTTAGGCCCAATCCCACAGGGATCGGACATCCCTCTCGCAATCCGGGACCACTGGCTCCTAATTGCGCACTGCCAGCCTGCTCATCCCTAACTGCCCCCTCCCCCCTTGCTGGCCTGATTATCCCCAACTGCCCCCACCCTGCCAGCCTGATTGCCTTAACTGCCTCTTCCTCAGCCCTGTCACCATGGCTTTGTCCGGAAAGGAAGGACGTTCAGAAGATCTCCCAGTCTAATTAGCATATTACCCTTTTATTAGTATAGATTATATCTGGGTTCAGTTCAGTACTAGGAAATTTACTTCAATGAATATGTTAGGACAAAGTCACCTCTGTCTCCATTGCCTTGCATATAGATAAAATGATGTTCATTTCACACATAATTTTCCATCACATAGATCTTTTAATATAGCAAATATAATGCCTTTTCCCTAATAATCTGAATTTCCATGTATGTGCTATATAAATTCTACTGTCCTGATTTGGAAATAAATTGCCTTTGGCCATTTTAGTGATTAACTTCACCAAATCTCTATAAGTCCATAGAATATACTTTGTATTTATAATTTTCAAAATCTATGATTTTATATATATATATATATATATATATATATATATATATATATATATTTTAATTTAGGTTCCATGATAATCTATAAAAGTAATAATTATAGCCTTGCTTTACATTAACTATTTCCCCAATCATTCTCCATTTGACCAGCTGGAATGCATAGAGGGCATTAAAGTAGGATATCAGAGAGTGGAGGAGAATTGGGGAGATCAGAGAGGTCAAGATCTGTATTTCTCCAGCCACACCCTACCCCCAACATGTAGCAATTATCTGGCTGCATCCCTCTAATAAATGTGATAATTTTAGTCGGTCTTCCCTGCTCTCTATACATACACAGAGACAACAATTTCCTATGCTTATTTCTTCACTCATGATGTTTGTAATGGTTTATAGGTGTAGCTAGCCATAGTGTGTTGCACAGTCCTCTGTTGGTTTCCCTTAAGCCTGTCCACACTCCTCAGTTTCCTCCTTCGCATGTGTCACTTGTGGTCTGCTGAAATCTTGAATCATAAAATAATGAACTCTTAATGTTAAGGTACTTAACACAAGCTATTCAAGGAAATAATGTCTTACAAGTCAATAATTTAACAAAATAAAGATAAATATTTGTTAAAGGAAATTTTTGAACTGTATTAAATAAATTAGTGTTTCATTATGCAGCAGGAATTACACTGCATATGAGATTTTGGGTACGCTTACCTAAAAATAGAGCACCCTGAGTTCGCATGGCATTAAGGCAGTATAGCACTTGTGAAAAGTAAAACTGCTACCTGAGCATCCCAATGCAATGAGCTGCCTGACCACTCAGCATTAATAAAACAGGGATATGAGAGACGAACAATTGTTAACCACAAAGCTTAAAATAACAACTGTAGCTTTTCTAAACTATTCATATTATTTACAAATGTTTGTGAGTATGCAGAGATACTGTAACTCTCATATAATATGCTACTGCAAATAAAGTGGTGGACCTTCCTTGGAAAAGAGATTGACATTTTCTTCAAAGTTTAAAACTACAGTTACCATATATCCCAGCGATTCCAACCTAGGGGTATATTAAAAAATAACGGAAACATAAATCCACAAAATAAAGTGTACATGGATGTTCTTAACAACATTATTCATAGTAGCCCCAAAGTAGAAACCACGTAAATATCTATCAACTGATGAATTACTGAAAAACCTGTGATGTATCCACACAAAAGACTATTGTTCAGCAATATAAAAGAAGAAAGTACTGGACTTCTCTAGTTCGGCTTAGTGGATAGAGCTGTCGGCCAGTCCACTGAATGGTCCCGGGTTCAGTTCCAGTCAGGGGCACATGCCCAGGTTGCGGGCTAGAACCCTGGTAGGAGGTGTGCAGGAGGCAGCCATTCCATGGTTCTCTCTCATCATGGAAGTTTCTATCTCTGTCTCCCTTCTCCCTTCCTCTCTGAAATAAATAAAATATATTTTTAAAAAAGGAAGTACTGATCATGTTGCAATATTGGTAAGCATTGGAAACATTAGTCTAAGAAGCCAGCCACCAAACATGACATATTATCTGATTCCTTGCATATGAATTGTTCAGAATGGAAAAATTTGTAAAGATGGAAATTAGATTACTATTGGCCAATGCCTTGGGGACTTGACAGCAAATGAAGAAAGAGTGAGTGCTAATGAGTACAGGATTTTTATATGGAGTGACAAAAATATTTTAAAATTGATTGAGGTAATGGTTGTACAATTCTGAAAAACTATTCAATGATAAACATTAATTGAGTGAATTGTATGGTATGTGATTATATCTTAATACAGCTATTACATATTTTTAAAAAGTATACTTATTAGAAAGATTAAAAGGATTATCTAAAATATAAATGATGATGATGATGATTAACTATAAACTATTTATTGGTGGCTTCCAAAAGAGAAGACAAAGACATATGGAATGTTAGGGCAATTCTTTTTTTAAGATATATTTTTATTGATTTCAGAGATGGAGAAAGAGAGAGAGATAGAAACATCAGTGATGAAAGAGATCATTGATAGGCTGCCTCCTGCATACCCCACACTGGGGATGGAACCCACAGCCCAGGCATGTGCCCTGGACAGGAATCAAACCTTAACCTTCTGGTTCATAGGTCGATGCTCAACCACTGAGCCATGCTGGCTGGGCATGTTAGGGCAATTCTTATCCTTATGACAACGCATGTTTAGTTGTTTGCAGTCTTGGGTTACATTTTACTTTCATCTAAAGTGTACATACAAGAATTTCTTGGCATATTTCTTACAAAATGCACCATCTTCCCTTAAAACAATTTAAGTTAACAAATGCACACAATTGAGTAAGTGCAATATGCTTTAAACATATGTTCACTTCTTACAGCTTTGATTTCTGTTTGGTTTTTATAAATGTTCAAGCTATTTCAAGGTCTCTAACTTTTTATTTGGATGTTCTAAGGGATTTGAAAGCAAATCTCTAATATTTTTAAATAAGTATGTGATTCTGCAGAAGCTAATTAAACATCTGTGAACATTACTTAAGATATACAAATTATACTAGAAAACTGCATTTTTTCTTTTTTTTAGAATTGGCATCTCAGTAATATCAATGGTTAGAATAAAATAATGAACAGGAATAAAAGTCAGAAATTTAGAAAAGGAGTCATTACATTATTTGAAGTTTGAAAACATAGCTATATATCTGTGTGATGTTATCATAATTAAACATATTTATACATAATAAAGTTTACCGAAGTAGAAACCAGCAGTAGTTTGGTGCCAAGGATAATTTCAGGGTTAACCTACAGGCTGTTGTTTTGCAGAGTAGAGTGGGACTATAAAAATGATTGTGAGCCCAGCTGGTGTTGCTCAGTGGTTGAGTGTCAACCTATGAACCAGGAGGTTGGTCACTGTTGGAGTCCTGGTCAGGGCACATGCCTGGGTCACAGGTTCCATCCCCAGTAGGGGGCATGCAAGAGGCATCCAATCAATGATTCTCATCATTGATATTTATCTCTCTCCCTTTCTCTCTGAAATCAATAAAAATATGTTTTACAAAAATGACTGTGAAAACTAAAAATAATTGAAAATAAGCATATTAATCAGTGCAAAAATCATGCTTGTTTCATAATCCATAAAATTGACAACATATAAAATATATTTTAATATTTGTTATAATTATAAAGGTAAATGAACAAAAGAACATAATATGTATTTAATAGTTATTAAAACATTAAAGTGATTTTGTTTCTTTAAAAAATACTTACCAAGAATAGTTTGAATAATGTTTGCCTTGTGTTTATTATAACTTTCAATGTGGAGGTCACTTCTTCAATTGCTGAGAAGATTATCTTACTCCTTTCTAAATTTGGATTAGCCACCCACATTTAGCCCTTTGTACTTTTAACTGTTAGAAAGATCTCTGACAGTTCCTTGAAACTTCTATGTGAAGTATTTTGCTGGTATCACTTTCTCTAGGATGTCTTCATTTTTCTGTGACAAAGATTTTCCTCATTTCTGTTGATACTTTCACTATGTTTCTCTAGATTAGTGGTCGGCAAACTGTGTCTCGAGAGCCACATGCGGCTCTTTGGCCCCTTGAGTGTGGCTCTTCCACAAAATACCATGGTCTGGGCGAGTCTATTTTGAAGAAGTGGCGTTAGAAGAAATTTAAGTTTAAAAAATTTGGCTCTCAAAAGAAATTTCAATTGTTGTACTGTTGATATCTGGCTCTGTTGACTAATGAGTTTGCTGACCACTGCTCTAGATTCTCTGGAAAGTTAGCAGTATCAACATGTTCAAGGTCAGGTATTCTCACTATAACTCTATGTGTTGTTTGTGTTGTTTTTTGTTCTATTTCTCTTCCAGTGTTATCTTTTGTCATTGCTTTGTTGCCCTTTAAACTTGTTACTTACCACTTAAAGTATTATTAATTTTGCAATCTGATTGTGAGACAAGAAATCAGCAAGGACTGCATAGGGAACACTTTTTGACAGACTTTGAAAGAAGTGACTGAATTTGTTACTGATCAGGAGGCACATCTATGGTATATGTAATTGGTGCTTCATTTGTAGATAGAAACTGAAAAGTTTGTACCTCATGTAATTGTTGACAAATAATATGCCACGTTATTAAATTACGAACCATGTTACTGGTGAAACTTTATAATAGAAGAATGAATAAGCCACATGTCATAAATAGGAATAATGTTTACATACATATTCATTATGAATGAATCTTGAAATTTTCATGTTAAGTGAAGTAAACCAAAATCAAAGGGCACATATTGTATGATTCCATTTCTATATAATATCTAGACTAGAAGCAGAAAGTAGACTAAACTTTATCTGGGGCTTAACTGAGGGAGGAATGGACAATTACTCCTCTTTTATTGTAATTTATTTTTTAAGTGATACAGTGGTGATGGCTGTACAACATTGTAAAAGTAATTAATGCATTAAAATGATTGCATTTGTGGTATAAGTATTTTACTACATAAATTGTTTTTTAAAAGAAGGCAAATTAAAACATTTTCTGACGAACAAGATTATCTCATGTAGTCTCTAGAAAATCCCACTGTATAGTCATGATAGAATAAGCATTAAAAAGATAGATAAGATCTTATACAGTGTCTCTTAACAGGAGATGATTGGCAACGTCTAAAGATATTTTTAGCTGTCACAACTCACACTTGAGTTTGGAATGACAACTGGAATTTAATGAGTAGAGGTCAGGTATTCTGCTAAACATCTTAAAATGCATGAGAGCCCCCTGCAACAAAATGTCAAAAATGTCAAAACTGTCTAATGACCCCCCTGAAGAATATTTGAGGTCCTCCAGGATCACAAAGTTAAAGCTTGGTATGGTTTACAAAAAGTGTACTGATTTACAATCCAAAAAGAACAGAAAGTCTCTTCAATAAAAAACTGTAAATCAGCAAAGAAACAGTATTACTTTTGTTAAGAAATTACCATTCATCAACAGACAATAATACACGTGTTTATTTTCTAATTAACAGGGTAGCAGCAAAAGTTCTGAAATAAAATCTTGAAACTGAATTGGATAATGCTGTCCTCGGTATATAAACAGAGTAAATAGGAAATGCTATTATTTTCTCACACACTGTATATATTTAACCGCAGGCATCTAATGTTCATTGGCCAACAAAAGAATAAGCAAGATTAGGCATGGCCCACTTCAATTTATTTTCAATTCGGTAAAGCAAAGGGCCCATTCAGGCTCGGACACTACCCATAGAGGGTATAGTTAGGGGCCTGTCTTTATCTCCCTTGCAGTAAAAACTCAGAGTTGCATGGTTTAGTAGCTTTGTTTAAGACCCTGCTGTTTACTTGAGGGAACACAAAGTACCCAGCTTGCTTCCTGCTTCTAGCTAAGCAAGGCTCAGCATGACTCCCCACAGAGTTTTACTTCTGTGTTGGGAAAGCAAATGCAAAGATGCCTTCTACAAAGCAAATACGCACTGAGTCAGGGAACTGGGCCAGAGGCTCAAAGAATGGCAGCTTCTGGGGAGGGAGAGCACATCGCTGGCTCCATGTGAGCTGCCCAGATGTGGAGCTGATTTTGGCAAAATCTGAAAGAGGCTAGACAATTTGGAGTGCATAGAGAAAAGCCTCAGGTTACCTTTTGTTCTGAGAAGGTCTTCTCCATTCACAGAGACAGCAGGATTCGGCTTTGCAGCCCCTAGTCTTCAATCCCTCACACACACACAGATGCTAGCAATCATCGCCCAGTAACCCTTGGAACTCAGGGCCTTTACTTACGCCAGCATACTCAATGGTGCCATGACAATGGCTGAAACTCTCTTTTTTACCTCAATGCAGTGCTGGCTCTCTGGTTTTATATCATGATATTAGTATTATAGGGTTCTCTAGTATTTTGATAACATCGTTCCCTTTAATACATGGCGAAACAGGCACTTCAAATACTGAATAGCAAAAAAAGTAATAATACCCGTTACATAGTAAGCAGCTCCTTATTGGCTACCCACTATCTGCAATATTTTTCAAGAAGTGTTCATGTAATCTTTACAACTTTTCAATGAGGTAGTAGTATTATTATTACCTTTTTCCAGAATAGGAAACCAAGGTATAGAGTTTGGAATGAGTAAGATCATAAGCCTACTAGTATAAAGCCTGAGGGAGAATCAAATTTCTTAAGCTCCAGAGTTAATTTCCTGTAATAAGTAATATTGCCTCCTTATAGCAATAGTATCATTTATCTTTAAAGAAATGTCTACGAATTTTATGTATAAAGTTTGTTTAGAACTGCTGATATAGGACAGAAAGCCATAGAAAACCTGAATGAATATACTGATAATGAGCTACAATACATAAATAAATTAATCATAAGATTGGAAATATTATTCAGGCAATTTACAATTGAATTTAAGCTTTTTGTATTGAAATCTTCTAGGGCAGTGGTTGGCAAACTGCGGCTCGCGAGCCACATGCGGCTCCTGAGCCACGGTTTGCCGCTCTGTTGACTAATGAGTTTGCCGACCACTGTCCTAGGGGAGTACAAATCACTAGTAAATTTAGTATGTTCTGTGTATAGATGATACCAATCATTAGTTATATATAATATCTTCTCAGTATATGGAAAAAAGAACTAGAAATCATACTTTCTATGGAACACCAAAACCTGAAAGAAAGTTCAAATGCCTTGGCTGGTATGCTCAGTGGTTACAGTGTCACCTGTGTACCTGAGGGTCACTGGTTTGATTCCCAGTGTACCTGGGTTGCAGGTTCAATCCTTGGCCAAGGTAGGGGCCATGTGGGAGGCAACCACTTAATGTGTGTCCCTCACATCAATGTTCTCTCTTCTGTATACCCTCTCCCTCTCTCTCTTGCCCCTTTCCCCTGCCTCTCTCCCTTCCTCTCTCTCTAAAAAGCAATGGAAAAAATATCCTTAGGAGAGGATTAACAAGCACACTTCTAATTTTAATTATACAAATTTTAGCACATATACATATTAACCAGCACTTATTCTTAAACCTAATAACTTGTTCATTATTTAACACTTATCTTGCACTCATTATTAGACTATGGTTTCTTCTTGCTTCTAGTGCCACTTTCTGAGGAATCCCAAACTTTCTTTTTATTTTTCTATTGGTAGCTATGAAAGAAAAAGTAAAATGTACATTAAAAAACAAATTGAGCCTAGCTGGTGTGACTCAGCAGTTGAGCACTGACCCAGGAACCAAGAGGCCACAGGTTGATTCCCTGCCAGGGCAAATGCCTGAGTGTCTGGCACAAACCCCAGTAGGGGGCATGCAGGAGGCAGTGGATCCATGATATTTCTCTCATTGATTTTTCTAAGTTTTGGTCTATCTGTCTTTCCTCTCCCTTCTTGTTCTTCTTCTTCTTGTTCTTGTTCTTCTTCTTCTTCTTCTTCTTCTTCTTCTTCTTCTTCTTCTTCTTCTTCTTCTTCTTCTTCTTCTTCTTCCTCTCTCTCTCTCTCTCTCTCTCTCTCTCTCTCTCTCTCTCTCTATATATATATATATATATATATATATATATAAATCAATCAAGTCATATTTAAAACACACACACACACACACCCACACACACATTGAAGTCAACTGCATATTGGGATTTATCAACAAAAACCTTCAAGTTGCAAACTACAACTTTATGGTATATTTCCCCTAAAATTATGTCCCCTCCCACCTTCATCTCCTCTTTCTTCTTTGTCAGACATCTCGAATCTTTCAAAATTTGTATTTCTCCTCTAAATGCCATTCCAAAATATAACTTCTTCCTACTTAAAAAAAAAAAAAAAGACCAAACAAACAACAAAACCTCCCATTGCATACATATCATTACCAACATATATTTTTTTCTATTGTGGATTTTTCTTATTCAACTTTGTTTCATATATACATGGTGTCCCAATAAATGTATACACTTTTTTTTTCTGATAGCTCAATTGATGTTTCTTTTCAAGTTTAACCCATTGGAATTAATAATTATTAATAAAGTTTAAATGACAGATTTATTTTCTAGGTATATATATCTTCAGCAGAATTGAATAGAAAAAGAGTATGGGTATCTAATAAACAATTAATAGATTTATAATTTAACAAAGCACCAAGGAAAATTAGAAACAGAAACCACTAACCTTTGGCTATGATACATACTAACAGAAAATATAAATTATTTCCCAAATATGAATCTGTACAAAATTATTTTAAGTGTTTTTGAAAATTTTAAATATATTTTTATTGATTTCAAACAAGAAGGGAGAGGAGAGATAGAAACATCGATGATGTGAATCATTGATTGGCTGCCTCCTGCACAACCCCAGCTGGGGATCTAGCCCACAACCCAAGCATGTGTGCTGAGTAGGAATTGAACCGTGACCTCCTGGTTCATAGGTCCATGCTAAACCACTGAGCCATGCTGGAGGGCTTTTTTTTTTTACAATTTTAAAAGCCTTCAAAGCTGAGAATGTACTATAATTATTGTGTATGTCAAATATGTTGTATGAAACTCATTATTAATAGGATTGACCACTTTGAAAATATAACTTTCTGTTACAAGAATGCTGATCTGCCTGGTATCACAAGTTTCAGGTTATTAGGCAGTAAATATAAATTATTTTACAGGAAATTATAGTTTTTATACATCATCAATATTTTTAAATTTTTATTTATTTAAAGATAGTAAATCTATGACATTCTACCACCTTGTAGAAAAAAAAAATAAGAAAAAACCCTAGCACACTGAAGATGTAGGGGAAAAAAGACACACCCAGAAAAACAACATTCTTGTAAAAATTTGCAACCAAAAGTGAGTTTGCTATAACATAAATATATACAACTTGGTTGGATATATAATTTTATAAAAATATGAATTGCAAACTAAGAAATTAATTTAAAGTGCCACCAGATTGATAGCTCTATCTCAGATTTGATAAAACAAGATCAGAATGTCCCTAGTGAAAGGCATTACCTGCCACTTGTAACAAGATGGATGGACCCTGAGGGCATTATGTTAAGTGAAACAAGTCAGAGAGTGACAAATACTGTATCTTCCCATTTATATGTAGAACAAAACAAAACAAAATATATCTAAACAAAACAAAACAAAAAAAACACCCAAAAGTTATAAAAAAAGAGATCAGAATTTAAAAAATATATATTTTATTGATTGTAGAGAAAGAGGATAGGTAAGGGGGTGGGGGCAGAGAGAGAAAGAAATCAATGGGCTGCCTCTTCCATGTCCCCCTACTGTGGATCAAGCAGGCAACCTGGGCATGTGCCCTGGTCGGGACTCCAACCAGTGTCATTTAGGTGCATGAGATGACCCACCAATAAATGAACCACAACAGCCAGGGCAAGAGATCAGAGTTATGGAGGGTGGGATACTTCGATAAAATGGTCAAAAGGTACAAATTTCCAGTTACATGTACTGGGGATATAATGTACAACATGATACCTATAGTCAACACTGCAGTGTGGCTTATTTGAAAATTGCAAAGAGAGTAGGTACTAAGGTATCTCATTGCAAGGAAAAAATATTTATTTCTCTCTTTTTTTCATATCTGTATGACAGATGAATGTTAATGAAACTTATTTTGCTAAGCATTTCACAATACATATGAATCAAGTCATGCTGTACACTTTAAATTTATATAGTGCTGCATGTCAATTATATCTCAATAAACTTAAAAGAAAAAGAACAGTATTCAATTATATTTTCAGGATTTCACAGGTAAGATTCTATGAAAAAAATCTCTTAAAATGTTAGCAACAAAATGAAGAAAGAGCACAACATGAGTGAAAGTCAATAAAGAAACGGGAAAATGAGAATCCCCAATAAAATCAATTCTTGAATTTGTCAGATGCAGATATAAAATATTCCATTATTTTTAAAGTGAAAGAATACAAAAATACAAAAATCAGGAAATATAATATCATCAACAGGAGGAAGGATATTTTAAAAGTACCAGTAAGTACTTTTAGAAATGAAAATGAGTATGCTTACTGATATTAACAGCTAAATATATATATAACTTTCATAGCATACTAGTCAAAATGGAAGAATTGCTAAACTTAAAAATACAACCAAAGAAAGTATGCAAAATTAAGCTCAGAGATAGAAGGATATAGAAATAAGAAAAAGCTTTTTAAAAATGGAGAATAGAATAATAAGTGCAGTATATAGTTCCTCTGATTTCCAGAAAAACAAATGAGCTATTGAGCTAGAGAAAATATTTATGATTTACATTAAAATATTATCTCTTAGAACAATAGTTAAATAATTTCAGTAATGCAAAAAATTATTATCGGCATTACTCCAATTACTTTCATATGTATCTTTTCCTGTGTATGTGTATGTCACCTCCTGTCTTACTGTCTCTGACTCTGTTTATCTGTCTCTACACAAAAGATGGACAGGGGCTGTTTAATCTTCCAAGAAGTGTGAGTACAACACTAGTTCCAACACATGACTGAACCAAGTGATTCAAAAAAGAAAAACAAAAAGGAAAAGAATGCTTAACACTCTGGAAAATGACACTTACCTATAGAAGAACCTATGCTATTCAGATTATTTGACACATTAACTTGTATTTTCCCTACCTAAGTGTTTCAATCACTTAAGCCCCCCTCACCCTCAGAACAATGTCTATCTACACTAATAAAAGAGAAACATGCAAATTGACCATTACTTCGCTACGCCCACCAGCCAATCAGGAGTGAGTATGCAAATTAACCCAACGAAGATGGCAGCGACCCTGCCCCCCAGCCGCTCTGGGACTCTGGGCAGCATGCATGCAGGCATGGGGCAGGACAGGACACCTGCTATAATGGGGAGGGCTGGGGGTGGAGGGCAAGGGGCGGAGGGAGCTACAGGGGAGGTGCGCTGCCCAGAGTGAAGACTGAAGGCGGCGGCCAGAGGGAAGTCCTGGGTCCTGGGTATTGGAGGAAAACCAGTGCCGTCCGCTAGAGGAAGGAAGGCCTATTGCATGAATGTCTTCATGCAACGGGCCTCTAGTGTTCTATGTAAGTGGTAATGTTACATTCGGAGCAGATGCTTAATTAATTAATTAATTTTCTCAAGGATTTAAGACAAGTGAAGAAGTATCTACTGGGACTAGATCCTGAGACAAAAAGATATTCATTCTGAAATACTATAATCCTACTAGAGGCCTGATGCATGAAATTTGTGCAAGGGTAGGCCTTCCTTCCTCCAGCTGCGGGACCCGGGTTCCCTCACAGCCTCAGCTTCATCTGAAAGGATGTCCAGAAGGACGTCGGTCTAATTAGCAAATTATGCTTTTATATATATAGATCATATAGCTCTCTCTAAGTGTGTGCTTGGGGCAAGGGCCTTTCTGACTGGTTTAAGAGGTGTATGAAGTGACACTTGGAATAATAATGAAGTACAAAATTTAGATCAAGTTGATTTCTAGTAGGAAGGGATATGTGCTTCATCTATATTGGTGTCTTAGTCCAGTCAGGCTGGGACAACGAAATGCCACAGACTGGGGACTTAAATAACAAATATTTCTCACAGTTCTGGAGGCTGAGAAGTCCAAGGTCAAGGTGTCTGATAACCATCTTCTCTCTGTAACCTCATATGGCGTTAGGGGACTCTTTCCATTCAGAAGGCTTCTGTCCTCGTGACCCAATCATCGCCCAAAGGCCACACCTCCAAATAGCATCACCATCACAAATGAATTTCATGGGGTGGGAAACATTCAGTCTATAGTAACTCATAATGTTCTACTTAATAAACTGTGCAGTTTATTCACATGTATTTAATTTATCAATTATTATTTGCTTTGTAATTTTTCAAGGAAATTATTTGTATAAATAGCTCATTCCCAAATTCCCAAATCCTCTCATGGTCTATATAATTGCTGTTTAAAATTATGTAAGATCCTTTCTTGTCATACAGCTTTATTTTCCATATTCAATATTCAATATTAAAATTGTATAGTAAACTTCCACATGATCATAGAATAAAGTTAGCATGAAACACTTCCCATGAATGAATCCATTCTCCATTCTCCATCATCACTAAGCACACTGTTACTCAATCTCCCAATGTTGATGTCTATAAGTGGAATGTCATGATCACAAGGAGCCATCTGCTCAAAGTTGGACTGTCTGAGTTGTTAGACCCTGTGACATGTATAGCAAAACCTCCTTGTCTGTCTGATTATTCATGCATTTCATTCAAAAATTGTTCCTATTTTTGCTTTCTGAAGTCATATAGAACAAATATAACTCAAAGTAACAACTATTATAAATACTAGAGGCCTGGTGCACAAAATCCGTGCACTCAAGAGGGGTCCCCTCAGCTGAGCCCTCAGGGGATGTCCAGCTGATGGATTAAGCCCACTGCCGCAGAGGCAGGGGAGGCTCTTGCCACCGCCACTGTGCTCACCAGCCAGGAGCCCGGCTTCTGGCTGAATGGCACTCCCCCTGTGGGAGCACACTGACCACCAGGAGGTAGCTCCTGCATTGAGCATCTGCCTCTGGTTGTCAGTACGTGTCATAGTGGCCAGTTGTTCTGCCTTCTTATCGTTTGCATATTAGCCTTTTATTATATAGGATTTTATCATCTTGTACAGACAATACAAGTGTAATGTTAACAATTGAATTTCTTACATATCATTGAATGCTTTATGATTGGTGTTTATTCCTAAAATTTTCTACCCAAACTAATATTTCAGAGGTGAAATGAATTAGCCCAGAAAAATGTAGTGTTTTACAAGATCACATTTAAGAAGTTAGCAACTTTTGATTGCAGGACATTTCCATGCATCATTAAGTAGATAATAGATAAATAGATAAGAGAGAGAGACAGATAACTGATAGATGACAAAACTTTAAAAAAAGCCAATTATCAATTGTACTTCACTAGGAAGTGAGTGAAATTCTGATTATAGAATATTATATGTGTTAAATTTTGTTTTGAGGGTTGAATGAAAAAAATTTCAACTATTAAAATGGTCTTAAATATTAAAACTATAATTTAATAGTACCTCCTTCCCTTTTGCCTAATTCATATATGCATTTCAAAAGTATGCATTTTGTTTATATCAGTGTCTTTAATCAAAAATAATTTAAATATTTTTAAGCAAAGGAAAAAATCACATTCAATTACAGTCTGCTAGGAAAGTTAAATTTTCAGTATGGATGCTCAAAAGTGGCAAAGCTAAATGACAGGTATAGCTGACATTCAGATACTTTTTTTTTTTTCTTATTTCATCCAACCACTGGTATATATGAGTTCCAGAAACAAATTTTGGCAGATTGTTATTTGGGGTAAAAAATGAAGTTTGGAATATAAAATATTGAATTTCTACATG
Organism: Corynorhinus townsendii; assembly: GCA_026230045.1. Lineage (NCBI taxonomy): Eukaryota > Metazoa > Chordata > Mammalia > Chiroptera > Vespertilionidae > Corynorhinus > Corynorhinus townsendii. Next base: position 19,823,443 of record JAPDVU010000001.1, read on the forward strand.
CATACTAGTATTTAAATGTATATTCGGAATGTAACTTCCAATTTTATTACCATGTTTTCCTGAGGCTTGGCTTTATATTCATTATAGAATAAGCTTGACTACTTTAACAAGTTAACATTCTATTTTAAACCTATGAGTCATATGATTTTTCTTTCTTTTCACTATAAACATTTTATTAGATTTGTTTGTTTTTATGCAATGTGATTATAGTTAAATGGTGAATTAAAACTAATGTAGAATTAAATGTTATATAAGTCATATAGAAAATGTATGCCACAAAATGTATGTGTGTGTCTCCCTGGAGTTGCTTCACCTAAAACAAAACAAATGTTTAAATATAGAAATAGATTTCCAGATTGATACTGAAGGTTTCCTTTTTTTATTGTAAGAAGAAATTTCTCTTATTGAAGCCTAAAACAATGATTATCCAACTTTTACATATGCTTAAATACATTTGTAGTGATAAAATACCTTCCTAATAATAATTACTTTTTCAATAATTTAAACTGATCTTCTTCATTGGATCTATTGGCTTAGGCATAGTATGTTTCAAGCTTACATATATCAGTCAACCACTAGGGTGAACCCTAGAGGATTTCCAAACTGCTCTCTTCCTTAGTATACTCATCTATAAAAACTGAGGTTAACTAAGCACTCTTGAAGGTTAATTCTGACTCTAAACCTCTTTGATTTTAATTTAAAACTTAGCTGTCTGTATACTTGGAATTAAAATTTATTTTATTTTACTAGTAAACAAGAGAGAAGTAGCTCTACTCTTTCCATAAATATTAGTAAATAGAGTATACAAAAGAAAAGAAAATGCAATTTACTAAATTATTGCAGTGTTTTAATAGATTATGATACATTTTGGATTTATAGAAAGAGTATTTTAAAGCATTTATATATGAATTGTAAAATTCATAATAGTTAAATTAAGTGCATTCATTAAAAACTTGTGAAATGTTTTTATGTTGTAACTAGCATATTACCTAATGCCTATAAAATATATTTATAGATGAATCCTAACTGCCTATTCACCAACATTTTTAAAATGCATTTTAGGAGCTTTGTATTGTGCAGTATTCTTTTTTATGATGACTTTACGAAAACTAGGCTTATAAAATATAGTTGATTATTGTCATTTCTGTCATAGACAAACCACAATTGATGTGGTTTCATACATGAACACTTTGTCCAACGTATCATCTCTCTACTTTGTTTACAGAATCCACTAGATTTGGCAAAATGCGTTTCATGGGAAAACAGTAAGTTAGCTCAGTGATAACCTTGCAACATCATTGTTGTGTCACAGCTGAGCAACCTCAGACTCTGCTTTTTATGTTTCAGGGTGGTATGAAGAGAGCTTACCTTGATCTCATCTTTGAGTTAAGATTTCTATGTTTTTCTAGGGCTAAGGTTTTCTGAGCAGGGCTGTTAGCTGTCATGGAGTAACTGTATTCTTATCATGCTGTCCTTTGAAGCATGACATCATGACTAAAGATGAGAAGCATTACTGGATTGCAGACACCTGAGCTGAATTTTGATGGATTTTCTATAGTAGGTTAAAGTCTCTGTGGACAGAAAACCAGGCCTCCTGATTTACCAAAGAACTAGTTGATGCTTTAAAAGAGAAAGGAGAGTGATTTCCTGAATGACAAATGCTAAAAAGATGTCATTCCTTAGATTAGTGAATTCGGTCAAAATTAACATTGCTTAATTGCAAAATTGGGCACATTCTTTAGTACAGTGCTAAAAGTAAATTTTATAGACTCCAAGTATACCTTTACTAGAAAATCAGCTTGTATATAATAATTATATAAATAGGCATAAATATTTTCACTGTGTCTTGAAGTTTTAAAATACCATTTATAATTTTAAAAAATTAAATAGCTGTGTTTTATAAAATTATAAAGATAAGGATTCTGAAGTTCTTCAAAGTCACACAGCTAAAAAGTGATTTTCTAGGTAAACAATACCAATTTACATCCTGGTTCCTAAGAGTTATATTTCTTTTTTCATGTACATGTGATATTTAAGAGAATTTGCAAATAAATTTAATGGTTTGCTATTTGTATTTCATTGGCAATTTTAAATTTTTTTAATCTTTTTAAGAATGTAGGGTTGTTGTTTTTTTAAGTGAAGATAAGTTGGCAGAAATGTTGAATTCCATAATATATATGTTAAGTAGGACAGATTATCATGAGAATGTATTGATGACATATCCTATATACTAAAAATATAATATGCAAATTGGTGGGGGGCAGGGCCAGCGAGCAGGTAACGCCAGGTCAGGCAAGGCATGTGTCAGCATGCAGAGGGAGGCGATAGCGATGTGGGGGCAGCAGTGACCAGCAGTGGCAGAGGGGTGATTGGGGGTGTATGGCAGGGCCAGCCACTTGCCGATGCCATCCCTTGATTGGTTCACCTGGTCGCCCACCAAGGAGGGAGGCCAGACTGTGGCTTACACCTGCTTCCCCCGGGGAGTGGACCTAAGCCATTTGTTGGACATCCCCTGAGAGCTCCCAGACTGTGAGAGGGTGCAGGCCAGGCTGAGGGACACCTCCACCCAAGTGTATGACTTTTCATGCACCAAGCCTCTAGTTAATCTAATATCAAACTCCATAATGATAAAGAATTTAAAAATTTCTGGCATAAGCTTTACCCTGCTGTATATCCTATAAACTGTTAGAATTATTTATTTCATTTGAATATTTTTTATCTTCGTGCTCATAGGTCTTTTTATTAGAATGTTGAAGGAAAGAAAACCAATGTAAAGTTGATACCAGTCCTTCAAACATTGCTCACTAAAAAATGTTTTACTTTGTCTGCTTTGAGTTCTTACTCATTACCAGAAACCTTGCTATATGTTGTAATAAAATACCTCGGAAAGAAAGAAAGAAAATGAACCCTTACTTACAATTTAGTACAAGAGACAAGCTTTAAACAATTAATTGCATAAATAAATAATTTTAATTATGACAAATGGTACAAAGCACATGCTGACGTGAATGTGTACTTACAATGGGGGATGTGTGGCCTCAGGTTCAAAGGCTTGGAGAAAGGGCTAATGCGCAAATTAATACACAAGTCAAGAAATATAAATTTGGAAATTATGGGGGAAGCCAGGGAAAGCTTAGCTATAGTAGCCAAGTTCCACTGAGTCTCTGTTCCCATCTGCTTTTATTCCTAAAAGGCAATTGTGTATTGCCTTTTAGGAATGCAAACAGACATATCGATGGTAATGTTTAGTAGACAGATTATCAGGTTGGGGGATGTTGCTTTAGGCCATTGAGTCAGCAGGAGGTAATATAATGCAAATATTCACTCTGTGAATATCAAAGAGCCCAATTCAGCCTTCTGACTGGACTTCCCAAATTTATATTAACCACTGTTGATCTTGGTTCTCAGCAGATGTGATCTGGTTTAAGGGCTATAGAACAATTTTTGAGGAAGTGACACCCAGGCTGAGTTCTGAAGGACAAGGAGGAATTGTGTAGGAAATAAAGCCTAAGAAAGAAAGACAGGGGGAGCACTTTGATGCACCATGTACGAAGTTCAAAAGCATCATGGCATGGTGAAGCATCTTTAAAAAGCATATTCTCACTAGGAATAGACAGGATGCATCTTTGAAAGCTGATTGCCAAGCTTGACAATTTAATTACTCACTTATTAAATTAATATGAAGTAACCCTTTTTATATCTCCATTTTACAGACAGGTTAACTAAGACCCTAAAGTGTTTTTTTTTTTTTTTATGTAAATTCACCAAAATAAAGTCATAGTGAACAGCAAAGCAGGGACTTGAAACGAGTTTCTATTTTTTACAATATTATACCTGACGTCTCATATGAAAAGACAAAGACTCAACAGGGAATTGGGGTAGAAAAATGTCAATTTCTTAAATAATAAGTAGATCCATGACTTTGATAGGAAGAATCAGTAAGCAGTACCTCGCTGAACCATATTGAAGCCTGAGACAAAAGAAAAAATATCTATCCCCCAGTTATTTATAATTTCATGTTTTCCTTATGGTGGGATTTTTCATTAATTTTTATTTTTAAAATATGGCATTACAATATTGTTTACTTTGATTATGGCTTTTTGGTGCTTCTTTACAATCTGTGCCCAAGGCAGATGCCACAAAACTTCCTCTTGTCCCAAACACGTAGGAGCAAAAGAGGCCAGGGAGTTCAGTGCAGATGCAGAAGAATGATAATAGGATGAGCCTGTAATCAAAGTGGCTCAGGAGGAAATTAAGCATATTGATAGAATAATAAAGAAGGAATGACAGGCACTCAAATCTAGAGATCCTGATAAGTTGAGATGTATTTTTGGAGAAGAGGTATGGGATGGAGAACGGAATAATTCAGAAGATTTGATGAGAACTTGGATTCCTTGAAATACAGGTTTTGGAGAGGCTGAAGTTTTATTGGCAATGATAAAGGAAATGACTGAAAAACTCACCATATGCTAATTAAAATAGAAAACGTCTCTGAAAAACATTGCTAAAAACGTTAGTTGACACACATTAGCTGCCCAATATATTTTCTTGATGTTTATTTAAGTTATAAAATGTTTATTTGCATAATATGAAAATATTTTGTGTCTGCTTAAGTGCTTGATGATGTAGGCTTATATATATATGAAGCTGGCCAACACATTTTTGAGGGGCTGAATGCCCAAAGTTAAGGCAGAAAATAGATCTCAGAGTCAGGTTCTGTATTTATTTTGAACAGGAACGCATCTTCACCTAATTAATTTATATAAAGCATGATTTTTCAAACCTTAACATATAATGACTAGAGATAATTTATAATTATTATGCCTGGCTCTTTCCAGAGTCTCTAACAGCTTCTATGATAAATGATAGTTACCTGCAATGTGGAATGTTAACACCTGAGATAGAACATCCTGACCATATGTCTGTCACTGCAGGAGAGTCCAGGAGGCTGGTGAGAAGATAAAAAACACTGGGTAATTCCTCCTCATAATTACAAGGAAGTAGAAACTGATCATTGACAGATAACAAATTAGATGTAAAATTATTGCTTCACATGTTTGGATATTAAGTGAGTTCATTTATGAAAATATACGCAATGCCCAGGAGTTAAAGCACAGAATTTCTTCTCCAAAAAAATATGTGTACTTAACTAAAATTCCTCTTAATATGAGATCAAATGTAAAATTTATTACTTCAAACACAAGAGCATCAAACCATGAATCTGGGTGAGGTTATGCCCATTTTTAAAGCTGCAAATTGAAGTTAACAGATCAAAATCAATTAGGTCTGCTAATCAGTTCACAAAGGTGTAAATTCTTAATCAGAATTTATTACAAGGCTGACAATGTAATTTAACAGCAGTGCTTAAATCCTGATCAGACAATTTAGCTCTCAGACTCAGGTCCTTTTTTTTTTTTTTTTATCTTGAAGGAAATGGAAAGACTATTTTAATGTTAGCATCATAAGGCAATTGTAATATAAAGCATATATACTATACATAAGGTATGCGATATGAAATGTATGTTATAAATACCATTTAGTGCCAAAAAAGCTTTTTGACCTATTGTATGAGAATTGACATTTAACATTTATATTGTCATCACATCATTTTATTTTGGAATACATCAGGTGGTAATTTCCCCTAAAAATTCCTATTTTAAAACCCTCACGAGGATGTTTTCAATTTTCCATAAAAAGAAATACTTCAAAGCAGTGTAGTACCATTTGAAATGAAGCCAGCTGTATTCTCACCACTGCCCCTGGTGACAAGAGATTCCATTAGCTTCAAGTTGTTTAGCAGAATTAGTCCCCTTAGGTGTTTTAAAGTTATGCAATGTCAAGTGCCTTTAGAAAATGACGTGGAATATCTGTGGCAGTTGACTTTGAAAACTAAAATTTTACTTTTTGCTATAATTTTTTTAATCCTCACCCGAGGATATTTTTCCATTGATTTATAGACAAAGTGCAAGGGAAAAGGAGAGAGAGAGAAAGAGAAACAGCTATGTGAGAAAGAGAAATATATAGATTGGTTGACACAGCAATTGGTTACCTTCCATTCCTTGTTCAGAATCAAACCAGGTACCCTTCAGTCTGCAGGCAGATGCTCCATCCCCTGAGCCAAAGTAGTCAGGGTATATTTTTTACTTTAATCAAATAGATGTTTATTGAGAGTGTATTATAAGTAAAAATAAGTTATTTGGGTTAAATATTGATGGTTACCACAGAGATTTCAAGACCTCATTTTTTTTTTTTTCCCCTCTTGGCCACTAAGTTTTGTCTTAGCTTAAAAGGGAGCACATATCCTTAACTTAATAAGAATAATATCCTGGAAAGTTAATTGGATTACATTTCTGAAATTCTAATGAAAAGCATTTTAGAATTTAGTTGCACGTATTTTATGTATTACTTGAAGTATATTACTGTCTCTTGATTTTAAAAACCTCCGTTTAAAACTGCAACAAACTAATAAAAAAATTGCATCATTAGTACTTTAATATATTTTGGAAGTCTTGCGATGAGCAGTTTCTAGGTATTAGTTATGGGTTGAGGTAGGATTGAGCAAAATCAACATAATACCTGCTATAGAAAATCCACTTAATTGTTTAGACAAATAGTCACATATCGTAAAAATATACATAAAGGTCTTAGAAGTAATACAAGTCAAATCATTATTTGATGAAGAAACTGCATTCCAGGGATGTTGAATGGCTTTTCAAAGTAAAAAAGCTAATTACTATAAAACTGACCTAAGGTGCAAGTCTTGTAATGTGTCCAACTTGGCATAATTTTATCCATATTTAAAATTTTCAATTATTACTCTTTCCTTCGCAATTGTTGAAGATAATGAAAAAAGGACTTGTATAATAACATTTTTCTTTACCTTGAGTTTTTGTTTAAATACATTATATATGTGTGTGTGTGTGTATATATATATACACATATAGAAAGAGAGAGATAAAAAGATGAACCAATAATTTTCAAAGAAAAAAATCACTATCATATTAACCTAATGCACATAAAAAATGAGATGTTTCAGGAAAAAATGACAAATTGGGAAAAATCTGACTTCAAATAATAATCTTTAGTTACTCATGCTGTAGAGCTGAGATGATAGTGGTTCAGGAAGCCAGAAGCCTTACACAGACATAGTTTTCTAGTAGAGGTCTAGGTAGGAAATGCGTTAGTTAATCTGCTTGATTCTCAAGCTCTTTTCAAATCATCAGTGGACTTTAGAAAGCCTTGGAAAGAGGATTTATTTTCAGCAACCCCTCAGGTTAAAATGGTTAATAGCTGGATTAAGTGCTGTACCTCCAATGACCTGAAACAGGAAGGGAATGAGCACAAATGAATAATGTGTAGGATTGTGGTACTTTATTCCCTTGAAACACAGACAGAGAAATGAAGAGAAATTTGGACTAAACAGTAGAATTTTAGAATTGGAAATGATCTTAAATAAAACTGGGACACTTTATATGTTTCAAGTTTTTTTAATAAACACTTCATGCTTATTACTTAAATGTAATTCTCACAATGCATGATATGTAGAGTAATAAGACCTTCATTTAACTGAGGTAGAAATGAGAGTATCCAAAACTCACTTTCTTTTTCAAATAAGGCAGCTGAAATTCAGGGCAGGGATAAGGGGGGGAAGAAATTCTCAACATAGTTTAGCAGTTTAGTGGATTGGTAATTCTGACTCTCCTGGTCTCTCATGCATAATTCAGCATTTAATTCCTGCCATAATACTGTGTGCATGTTTGTGTGTGTGTATGTGAGTGTGTGAGTATAAAAATGGCTAAATAGACAATAAATGACGGATGATAGATAGATAGATAGATAGATAGATAGATAGATAGATAGATAGATAGTAGATAAAAATAGAAAAAATAGATATGAAAAATTATATTTGAAAATGTGAGTAGGCAACTTATAGCATCTGTAAATAACTAGAGCCCTGGTACATGAAAATTTATGCACTGGAGGGGGGATCCCTCAGCCCGGACTGCTCCCTCTCACAGTCTGGGAGCCCTTAGGGGTGGGAAGCGACCCAGCAATCAGGGGAAGGCAACACCCACATCACACCTCTGCTGCTGCCACTGATTACCTGACCCTTGGGTGGCCCTGGGCGGCTGGGCAGCCATCATCCAAGGCTTGCCTGAGCCGCAGGCCGGCCCTGGGCAGCTGGGTAGCCACCATCTGAGGCTTGCCTGCACCTCAGGCCGGCCCTGGGCGGCTGGGGTCTGAGGGACTGGGGGACTCTGGAGGCAGGCACGTGGCACAGCTGGACACACCTGGGGGAGGCCCAGCCATGCCATGCGCCTGCCGTCCCAGTGGGGATGAGGGGACTGGGCACCGCCATTTTATGGCTGTGGGTGTGCTGATCTTTGAGGGCATGGCAGTCAATTAGCATATTCCCTCATTATTGGCTGTGGGCGCTACCATATTTGTGAGGGTGTGATGGTGCGTTAGCATATTCCCTCTTTATTAGATAGGATAAGTGAAGTATAATAGATTGCATAAACATACTTTGAAGATATATTTCAGTAGAATATTATCATTTAATTTATTGAGTCCAATAAAATCAAATTTATATGAATTTTTACTTAATTAAAAGTTCCAGTATTTTTATTGCTTTTTAATCATAAATATGGTCACATTTGTTACATAATGAACATTTAAAAGTACTTATAATTAAAGAATTATTCCACTTGACTTAATTTTTTATTTTTGTACACATTTGAATTTTACTACAGTGAAACATTACAATAAATGCATATTGGTTTAAAAAGATTGACAAATATTTTCTTTATTATGTTAATCTCCACAATGATCAATTTCTGCACATACAAAGGAAATTTTTAAAAAATAATAGCTATATACATTTGTGAATTTGTCTTAACATAAATAAAGATGAAAGTAAAGCAGATATTTTAACTTTCAATATCTGGCCAGTAATAATTTCTGTTGTTGAAAAAAATTAAAAATATGTAAGGAAGACAAAAAATAACTCAGTGATAATTGCTGACCTTTTAATTTTGCCTATAACTTACATATAATTATTTGTATATGTTTGTGCATGTGAGTGTGTGTGTAAATATGTAGTGCATTTATTTCTAAGACACCAGTTTCACATATTCACACATGATCTAAGTCTTCTATGTCAATACTTTTGTATAAAAACATAGCTAATACTGACTTCAATTTATGAAATAAAATTTGAATTAGGTGTAGCTCAGATAAATGTCATTTATTAGTATCACCCTAAGTTTGAAAGGACAAATGGAGATATTAATCTTTATCATTATTTGTTTTTATTAATTCCTTATGAAACAAAATATTTTTCTGATTTATTTTGTTTAGTGTTTGTGACCTAGAAAATTAGCAGTTTCTAATGTTATATATGAGATACTAGTTTGTAATATGAAATATGAAATATGCCTGGGAAAACGCATTAATTTTATTTCATGCCCTGTACATTTTTCTATTTTCTATTCTTTATGGTCAACAAATAGTGTTTTTTATATTTAAAGAAATTAAACATTATCTATCCTATCTTATAAAAGAGAAAAATGCAAATTGACCATACCTCTGCTACTCCCACAAGCCATGCCAACCAGCCAATCAGGATGGGTATGCAAATTAACCCAACAAATATGGTAGAGGCCATGGAGCTGGAGAGAGCAGGAGTTTTGGGTTTTCCCCAGGAATGGAGGAAGCCAAGATTCCCACCCACCCTGGCCAGCCCTGGCTTCTGCTCAAGACTACAAAGTTTCAATTATAGATGATAAATAAATCCCAGATACCAGGGCCTCCACTTGGGTGGCCAGGGGGCGTGGCCTGCCTGCAAATCACCACAGGCCCCTTGACCAGGTTGCCCCATGCCCCAAGGAAACTCCACCCTGATCTGGGACACCCTTCAGGGCAAACCAACGGGCCCCCACCCGTGCACCAGGCCTCTATCCTATATAATAAAAGAGTAATATGCAAATTGACCATCACTCCAACATACAAGATGGCTGCCCCCATGTGGTCAAAGATGGCTGCCCCTATGTGGACACAAGATGGCCACAACAAGATGGTCAGCAGGGGAGGGCAGTTGGGAGGGACCAGCCTGTGAGGGAGGGAAGTTGGGGGTGATCAAGCCTGTAAGGGAGGGCAGTTAGGGGTGACCAGGCCTGCAAGGGAGGACAGTTAAGGGTGACCAGGCCTTCAGGGCAGGGCAGTTGGAATGACCAGGCCTGCAGGGGAGGGCAGTTAGGGGCAATCCTGCTGGCAGGCAGAAGTGGTTAGGGGCAATCAGGAAGACAGGCAGGCAAGCAGTTGGGCGCCAGGAGTCCTGGACTGTGAGAGGGATGTCCGACTGCCAGTTTAGGCCCGTTCCTACCAGGATCGGGCCTAAACTGGCAGTCGGACATCCCTCAAGGGGTCCCAGATTGGAGAGGGTGTAGGCTGGGCTGAGGGACACACACCCTCATGTACAAATTTCGTGCACTAGGCCTCTAGTATATATAAAAGCCTAAGCCACCAAATGACTGAACCACTGGTTGACCAAACAACCAGCTGGCCGGTTGCTTTGATGCACTGGCCACTAGGGAGTAGATGCTTAATGCAAGAGTGCCACTCAGCTGACTGACCCATCCCAGAGGCCCACCAGCCAGGTGGCAGCCACTCACTCTCTCAGTAGTCCTGCAGGTCCAATCTCTAGAGAACAGGCCAGACAACAACAGACCTGTGCTGCTGGCATGATCCCAACAGCACCACTGGCCTCCTGGAAGGTGGCCTCAAGCACTGTGGATGCTTTCCCTCCCTAGACACTCCATAAGGAAGAAACTATATAAAAGCATCTGCCAGGTGACTCCTGATAACTGGCGTGAACATCAGTGGGACAGACCCAGATCCTAGGCCAGGAAGGGCATCCTACTGCCCAGAGGGCCAATTGCATCCCAGTCCCCACCCTCCAACCCCCACACCCTTGGGATGCCCGTCTTCTGATCGCAACTGACTGGGCACGAGCCCACAGCAGGTGCAGCAGGGTTGGATGAGTGGGAGTGGCAAGAAGTATTGGACTGTGGGTTTCTAAACTCAATCCCTGCAGGCCAACTGGTGGGACCCCACCCATGCACGAATCCGTGCACTGGTCCTCTAATATCCTATATAATAAAAGGGTAATATGCAAATCGATTGAACCGTGTAATGATCCTGGTCGCTATGATGAGCACTGACCACCAGGGGACAGATGTTCAATGCAGGAGCTGCCCCCAATCCCTTCCCCCAGCTGGCAGGCTCCAATCACCCATTGGCGAATGGGGAACCGAGAGTGGGTGTCGGCATGGAGAGGGGCTGACTGTAGGCAGCCAGGGAAGATGGCCTTGATCACAGGCAAGGCCTACGGATGGTACCCATGCACGAATTTTGTGCACCAGGCCTCTAGTATAATAAGAACACAACTTAGCAAAATCAAATATATAATTTTTCATAAAAATATGTTTTCAGAGAAAAAAAGTTATTTAAAATGCTCAAGTGGTTTAGCAAGATTTCTAGGAGCATATCAGTAAATATCTTTTGAAATATAAGGAATAAGAAAGTGTTAACCTAAATTTAAAAAGCTGAAATCAGAGTCCACAGGCTTTATTTAGGATCAAAGAACTGCAATTGGGAAGCACAATTTTAAGCAGAAATTCAAATAGTGTCCTGATTACAGTGAGAAGGCAAGGTATTTGTTTTGTTTTGTTTGTTTGTTTTTTTAAAGAGAAAATTAAAGAAATAAATTACATAAAAAGAAGAAAGAATTTCTGTAATTGCTGACAAGCTGAATTACTCTTGGCTCTCCCAATCAATTATTGATTCTATCTGCAGATAGAGCGTTCATACTGATCAGGACCTATGGTCAGGATATCCACTGTCCTGCTGGCTATACAAACAATGGTTTATAAAACAATGTTGGTTTGGCCCAGTCCAAAGGTTTGGCTGAGTCCAAAGGTTTGGCCCTGTCCACAGTTTTGGCCGAGTCCAAACAATCCAAAGATTCAAGGATTAAGACATTCAAGGCAGTTCCTCTGGAATGGCAGCTCAGACTCCATTTTGAAATGGCTCCATTAATGTTATTTCTTTTTTGACAAAAGCAAGATTAAAAGTAATTTCTAGCTTGTAATGAAGTGCGACAGAAGTCAGCTGAGGTTGGTTAGAGTGATAGGAGCCAATAGATTGTATACAAACATTGAGAACATCTTGAAGATGAGATATGCCAAAAAATAAAATTTACATGAATACCCTCTACCAAGTGTCTTACAAAATTAAAAACACACACGAAGAACCTCTATTTCTGAATATGAATATGCTGTGCACAAGGCCCATGCTTCTCAAATGTTAATGTGATTGTGAATCTCCCAGGGATTCTGTTAATATGTAGATTCAGATTCAGCAGGTCTTGAGGGAGGCCTGGGGTTCTGCATTTCTATCAATATTCAAGTGATGTCCACATCGCTGGTGTGTGGACCACTCTGAACTGCAGGATTCTAGGTACTCTGCTAGTTATTTCCATATTGCTGTGAGCATGTGGCACTATGTTAAATTTGTAAATGATAAATTTGAGGAAGTTTCTAAATAATTTATTAAAACTTTCATAGTAATTGGGTTATTTTCTTATTGCTGCTGTAACAAGTTACCACATATATAGCATTCTAATTGGGATGAAAGTTATGGGGCTTTGGGTTAAAGATCCCCAAATGGCTGAGCTGTTGGCAGTGCTCATATACAGCTTGACATACCCCAATTTCATGCTACAGGCAGCTCGCAGTCTCATGAATCCTGCACAACCTCAGACTGGCTGTGCAGTTTCAATAGAAAAAATTAACTGTGGAAATTCAATTACAAATTAAGTGTATGACAAAGAATTACCAGATATTGGAAGAAAGCCAACCTAATGAAATAGTACAAACAGAAGTGGTTCAGGAAATAGAATTAATAGATAAGCTGAACAGGTTGTTACATAACTAATATGAACAAAGTGATTCAAAAGTATACTGGATATATTAAAATACCATAAATATAAAATAAATGATCACATGGAATGGACTTGATAGCTGGGATAAATATATAATGGACACAGTTAAGGAACAAATTAGTGAATTTAAAGATAAGACCGAGGAATACTCTGAGAGCATGTCACAAGGGCATATGGAATTTATGAAATCTAGTTATAAATCAGAAACTAATCTTTCAGAAGCTGCAACATTTGTCTGATAGCGAAAGAGATAAGAGAGAAGGGTATAACGTCAATACTAAAGACAGTGAGATGAGAATGGCTCTGAAATGAAGGAAAAACTTAGACTCCTAGATATTTTATTGATAACTCTGAACATTTAGGAAAAGAGACAGTCCTAAAGGATTACAGTTAATATACAAAGAGACAATGATAAAAATGATGTATGTAAATATCTATCTACATATTTAATATTGACAACACTGGATGTAATTTTAAAAGACAGTGAAACAATAATCATGAGGAAAAGTAATTTAAAATATACATTTCAATAGGCAGTCAAAATATAATTATTGTGTAAAAATAAAAAAATGTTCATATATGTAAAATAAATAAGAGTTATCTTAAAAAAATAAGTATTCTCCCAGCCCAAATTTATTTTACAATTTAAGAAGATAATAATTTTCCTGTGTTGAACAAAAGCATTAATAGCAAAATATTGTATGTACCATTTTATACTTCCCTTTTAATAAAGCAGAAACTTTCAATCATTTTCTTATTTGAGTACATATAACATATGCCAGAATATAATATATAATATAATTCAAATATTAGTATTTGAATTTTTAATAGCATTAAAAATTCAAATACTAAAATATTCACAATTTTTAATATCTTACCACTTTTATAGTACACATTATTAAATATAATGTTGTTTCCAAATTATTTTTAGTGTTATCATTTAGTTCTATGCAGATTGCATATATTTTTGTGTTCATTTTAGAGATAAAATAATTTTTACCATAGAATTAAAGACCTATAAGATTTTAAAAGACTCCAAAGGAAATGCAAAATATATTAGTATCATACTAGTATTTGCTGAGAAGGTCCTCTGAACTTTAAAAACAGAGATTAATCAAAGTAAAATCAATTTTCAATTATCTGTGTGAGATTGTATATGATTACTAAGATCCATCACTGTGTACAACTGGGTTCTAAATCACATACAAACATTTTTTAAAAATTATATGTTTTTTCTTTATTGCTCTTAGTGCATCATAGGATAATAAAGGGCTAATTTTGTGGAATATTTCAAGTGCAAATAACCCAACCCAACAAAAAAGAAAAGTGTGAGTTCATATTTTGAGAAGGCCAAAGAAGAGATTTTAGATTTAACTAGCCAAACATTACCAGGAAGCTTTCAGCATGGCCGTCCTGAGGCAGATTCCCCACATAGTCAACGTTTAACATTTTCAGGAGCAACAGTGTGCCTTTCCATTAATGCCAATACAACCAACTCTTGGTATGCACCTTATCATTAGTTTAAATAGAATGCCTGACTTCAGACTAATCACTCTAGCCAAAGGGACAAAGTACTTGTATTGAACAAACTTTAGTCCTGTGAAAATTCAAGTCAAATCATATAAAGCATATTGGCGAAGGAGAAGAAGAAGAAGAAAGAAGGAGGAGTAAGAGGAGGGGGAGGAGGAAGAGGAGGAAGAGAAGGAGGAGGAGAAGGCAAAAGAGATATTCACTAAAACTAGTCATAATCTCTGACTCCATATGGCACTCTTTCCAAGATGAATATATGGCACTAAATTAATTCACACAAATTATCCAGAAAATATAAGCTTAATCTCTATAATGAAATCTTATTGCATTATCTATAAAAGAGACAAATGGAGGGACATGTCTTTTCCATGTATTTCAATTGAAGAATATAAAAATTAAACTACTCAAAAAGTTATATATTAAGTCTAAAATATTTGTAATGTTTTAATTTATATAGAAACCATTGTCAGTGCTACAAAAAGCAATAAACTATTTTAATTAATATTAAGCTTTTTGATAAATACTTGACTTCGCTTTGAGTGAATGACATTTATTCTGGCATTTAAATTTAACTAATCAAGTTTCTCAATTTTTTGTCCATCTTATAAGAGATATACCTTGATGATCAGTTAGTAGGTTTCATTATTTCATAGTTTAAGGCTTAAAATCTGCCTCCTTTAAAATATTTGGACACTATTAATATTAACATTAGTTTGCTAGGTCTATTATAGTCTCCTCCCTATGCCCACCACTATACTAACTCTCAGGAAGATTATGAGGCTGCTTCTATCTGGTTATTTTCTATATGAAATATTTTATCTAGATGTGTGAGAGGGGCATGGGGCAGAATAACTGCTCACACCGTTATATTGGCTGGGCTGCAAAAGTATTCGTTGTGGGCCGCATGCGGCCTGCGGTCCATGAGTTTGATATGCTGACTGCAGTGTGTCACCCAGAGCCTCTGCAGACACAAAGCTTTCATTTCTCCAGTTGCTGAGATTGTCATTCATCTGTTGATGGCTTATGGCGGAATCCTTCTCCCAAGCTATGTGCTCAGGGGGACAGAGTTCATTCCAAAAGTAGCCCACACTTAATGACTGGGCAACAACGGGAGTATACAGGTCTGGCTCTCTTGACATCATCTGAGACATGTTGGAAGGGTCAACCAGCTTCAGGGCTCCTAACAGGGTTGGAGAGAAGACTTTGTTGCAATTGCATTACAGCTCAACCTCTGCTTCTGCCAAATCCTGCTTCCCTTACTGTTGAAGAATGTTGTTCCTGAAACATTTTCAATACCCCACTTGGCAGCAAATATTGATGTGCCAACCTGTTTCCCAAGTTTGATGGAACCAACAACATTGCTTGTGGATGTGTATCACAAGGTGCAGGAAACTGGATCTATTTAACTCTTGAAATTTATTTTTATTTTAAACTCAGGTGATATTGAATAATTCCACAGTTTATGCAATATAATGTTTTTATTGCCTGTCTTACAGAAAATATATAATTCAGAATATTTTTCTCTGCAAAGGAAAAGAGATGAAACATAAATATTGCATTAATTTTCAAGATACATATAATCATATATGAATACAAAAATAAAAATCTTTAAGCTCTACATTTTTCTTTATTCTTCTGGACTTAAACTGAATGCCTCCCAGAAAATATACAAGTTGCATAAAAGAAATTAAGATTTGTTTTGCTTTAAATGTGCTATTTTAGAGCTACTACAGAAGCGTCTAATGCAATTGTATCTGTAACAGGATCAGAACGTTTCAGAGAGCCATCTATCTTTCTCTTTCTAGGCAGACAGTTGTCTTGTGAATCATAAGTTTATGTTTCTTGGTGGCTCTATTAATGTCAATCTATCTATAAAAAACAAATTTCAAATCAGTACTAGGTTTTTGCAGGGAGGTGACAATTAGTAATTTTCTAAGTTATACTTAATTTTTTCTGATCACTTTTAATTTCCTAGTTATGTAACTTTAATTATTTGAGATGTGTATAATTATGTATTATATTTATCATTGCAGTGAAATGCACCTGTTATGCAATGTGTACTTTCTCAGTACAGAGAATTGAAAATAATTTTTAAAATTGTAAATACAAATCACATGAAAATATAATATTGAGATCAAATTTATCATGGTACTTACAACCTGTGCCTTTGCTTATTTTATTATGTATGTTCCTCTCTAGAATGTAAGAGTCTAGTACTAAACTTAACCCTTCACCACTGCTTTACTATGTTTAGCACAGTGTCAATCAATTAATATGCAGTCATAAATATTTGTTAAATTATTGATTTAATAAGTTAATTAAATGATGAACAATAATATATTTCCATACAGTGAAGAAATATTAACAACTGAGTTTGAGAGATGAGTAGATTGAGAAAGAAAAAAAAGAGAAAATAAAAAATAAATCCCAGGGATCTGCCTTAAACTGAATAGAGACTATTGCCCTTTACAGACAATGGAAGAGTGTTGGACTTTAATATTAATAGGCATAATATTTGGGAATCATTTTGGAAATGTGGAACATGGATGCCTAATAACCACTTTGAAATAAATGTTAATATAGATACAAAATTCTAGAGAAGGGATAAGATAACATTAGTTATAGCATACTTTGGTGATAAGTTAGAATTGTCAATACTACACATATGGAATCTTGATAAAGGCTTTACAGATAAATATATAAGTTGCATTAAATGATTTGTTCTTCATTAAATAATCCTAGTAATCATTAACTCTATAAACTTTCCAACTAAATAATGATGTTCAATATTAATAATATCTCTCTATATAAAATCCTAAGTGACTGTTATGACCAGTCAACTGAATGACCAGTCGACCAAACGATGCTCAACCAGGAGATGGCCCCTGATGGTCAGTGTGCTCCCACAGCCAACCTCCCAAGACAGCTAACTTCCCACAGTGCCTCCCCCCTACAGGCCAAATTCCCATGGTCCCTCCCCCAGTTGGCCATCCCTGATCAGCCCCTCTGGCACTGGGCAAGACTGCCCCGGTCACCCTGATTGCCAGCCAGGCCAAGGAAACCCACCTGTGCACAAATTCATTCTTAGCATCTCATTATCTTTTTATGTAGTGGCCCTGTGCATGTCTTGTTCTTTCTCCCTTCAATATTTTGTATTATACTTTGGCTCATCTTAAATTGTTTTTGACATTACAATGCAGTTATACTCCCCATATTGTAATGTCTCCTTTCTTACTCTCCTATATCCCACTCAACTTTCTTCTTGAAGGTTTTCTTGAATTCTTCCAGGAAGAGGCAACCACTCCCTCCCTTATGTATTCTTTCATTCATTCAACAAATATATATTTATACCTATTTTGGACTAATCATCCAGTTAAATAAGAAAAATACAACATAGAGACAGGGGCACTATCCTCATAGAGTTTATATTCCAATAGAAAACACACACACATTAAAGGAAAATTATAACTTGGGGTTAGTTACATGCCTGAGAGACAGATTTTGAGGTAACAGAAATTAGTAGAACAGATTCATTAGATATGTTTATGGAAATGTTTGTTTTCTTTTACAGTGTGCATTTTTGGTGTGTGGTTTTACATTTCCTCTATCAGTTTAGTAGCCTCCTAATTTCTCTCCCCCTCTGCCTCAATGTAAGTGCCAAAATTCATTATAAATATACAGTGTACTTATATTAATAATAGACGACCTGTGAATAGATAAGAAAAACAATTTTTTGATCAGTGCTGGAAATTACTTATTTCAAATTAGACTATTTCTATTTGAGCTGCTTAGAGCTCAAGCATATGCTTATTGCTATACTCACAGATATGTGGACTGTGAAAATAATCCACAGTTCTAACATATGGTAAAAGGCATCTTTTAGCTGATATACACAATCTACACATTTTACCAATTTTCTTCCATCTTATTTTTTAACTATGTCATAAAATGTCTTTATTTTTCCACAAGCTTTTTATTGTCACTTAACTTCAATAAGCATTATTATAATGTTTTTAAAAATTGTGTATCTATTATGTCACAAGCCTTGGAAATGCTTGACAATATAAAATGAATTGAATGCTTAATAAAAAGAGTAATTTCTTTTTATTGTAAATAAATAAAGAAGCATTTAGGGACGGTTTAGCACCCTTAATTTTAAAAATGTCTTCTAGATTACAAATCTAGTTGTAAGAAGAAACTCTGACCATAAACATAAGAGTTATGAATTGTTATATTCAATTTTATGATCAAAATCTGATATAAGAATAACATACTCTTTGTAGAAAACAAACACAGAAAATCAGCAAAACATAAAAAGTAAAATGTAAATAAAGTATGGTATAAAATTTCTTTACTTAGAAATGAGCGTTCTTAACATTCTGACATATATACTTCCATGCATTGTTAAAAGGTCTTTTACATGCATAAACCACCCCTTAAACAAAATTAACTGTGGTTCTCTATTTTCTTCATTAAAGATACAGATTTATATGCATGGAAAGATAAGTTCTCAGAAATGTTAGACTACTTTCTATTGTATGGGACATTCTTCCACTATTAGTTGAACAATATTCATACCAAAATCAATTTTGTGTTTATTAAGTATTAGTGCCATCATGTCATCATCAAATTTATTTTGCTTAAGTAAATATTTTATAAAGCATTTAAATAGGAATTGCAAAACCATTGTTTCCACCATAGGAACAAAATTAATACTTGGTAATTATTAGATTAAAATGATTCACTTTGAAAAACTGTGTTGATAGTTCAGGAGACATTTGCAATGGATTGGAAAATATAGTGTAAACCTGGCATCTTCAGTCAGACTATTCCATAGGTTTCTAAATTCTTCCATAACAAACAAACCAGGTCTCTAAATTATAGATGATAGATCATTATATTAGTTGTTAGTAGGAAAGAATCTTGGATATTCAATAGATAAAACAAACTCTACGTAATTACCTTGAATAAAACAATAATGACAAAAAAATGGGATAGTTTTGTCCTTCAAAACTTTCCTCCTTGTAAATTTTCCATCCTGTCTGCTTAGCAATCTATATGTTTGTGGGAATTACCCAACTCCAGCTCACACTAGCCATCCTGTCTCATCTAAAAGGAGGAAAACAGCCCTGGCTGGTTTGGCTCAGTGGATAAAGCATCATCAGCGTGTGCACTGCAGGGTCTCCTGTTCAATTCCAATCAAAGGCATGTGCCTGGGTTGTGGGCTCGATCCCCAGTAGGGGGTGTTCAGGAGGCAGCTGATCAATAATTCTCTCTCATCAATGATGATTCTCTCTCTCTCCCCCACTCCCTTACTCTCTGAAATCAATAAAAATATTTTTAAATAAGTAAATAATAAAAGGAGGCAAACAAAACTGAGGAGCCACTGTAAAGCTGTGGTCCAGAGGCAGTGTCACCAGGAATTGTGATTCAGAATCTTTCATGAAGTTGCCATCAAACTGTGAAATGGGCTGCAACCATCTCAAGGCTCAAATGGGGCTGGAGAGCTCACTCACTGGATTGTTGGTGGATCTCAGTTTCTTACTGGCCAGAATGTTCCTTGATTAGAAGTCTCTGTGTCTGATGTGGGCCTTTCCAAAGGCTGCCTAGGTGTGGCCGCCTAAGTGTGGCAGATGTTGTCTCCCAGAAAAAAAGAGGGTGCAGAGGGAAGGGAGATGAAGGGGGAGAGTTTGGAATAGCTCAAAAAATATAATCTACAGTGTTTTACAATTCATTTTTGTAAGTGACATATATCACTGCTACACACACACACACTCACAATTAGTCCTGGATTATAAGGTGCAACTTTAATTATTATTCTACTAGAGGCCCAGTGCATGAAATTCGTGCACGGGGCGGGCGGCATCCCTCAGCTCAGCCTTCACCCTCTCCAATCTGGGACCCCTCAAGGGATGCCGACTGCCCGTTTCGGCCTATCTGGACCGGGCCTCAACGGCCAGTCAGACATCCCTCTCACAATCCAGGACTGTTGGCTCCCAACTGCTCGCCTGCCTGCCTTCAAGATCAGATGCACATTGGTCTTCAGACATTTTCTGTCGATAACACTGGCTTCTTTCAGCTGCAGAGCTACCTTGTATCAATAGTAGATGTTTAGACATAGTCCCGCCTCCCTGCTGTCAGGTGAATGAGAGTCCTGGCTGTCAGGTGGCAGAGAGCTGTCTGACCAATGGCTGATTCTGGCTGATTCTGTGGGGGTGGGACTTCCCTCTCCCTGCTGTCAGAGTCTGGACCAGCACAAACTGGGACACAGCATCAAGTCCCCCTGCGCCAAAAGGCCCAGAGTCAACTCCCTGCCCACTTGCGTGTGCCCCTGGACACAGCATCCACCCTCATGGAGGGGCTGACAGGCCCAGACACTTCCAGGGGCTGGGGAGTAGTGAGGCTGGATCCGCTGCTGGAGAGGGTGGATCCCGCCTCTCCCCTTGGTCCCCGTGATCCCTAGCTGGGCCAACAGGCCCAAACACTCCAGCCTCGCTGCTCAGCCCCAGGCACTCAGGAGGCGGCAGAGCAGCGAGGCATGATCCGCCCCCGGCGTGGGTGGAGCCCACCTCTCTGCTTGGTCTCCGTGACCCCTGGGTGGGCCGACAGGTCCAAACACTCTAGCGGCGGGGCTGAGGGGACTGGGCACCGCCATCTGGTGGCTATGGGCACCACCATTTTTGTCACGGAGTGATGGTTAATTTGCACATTACCTTTTTATTAGATAGGATGCTTAGTATTAATATTGTTCTACTTCATATAAATTGTGAAAACATTACTTCAGACTGACGACTTCATTTTAGAGTTTTACTGCGTGTGTGTGTGTGTGTCTGTGTGTGTGTGTGTGTGTCTTTCTAATGGGGACAAACTGACCTTTGAAACATCAGAAAATGTGCTTAATTTTCCAGCCCTTAAAATAATATTCTTGCTGGATATTGATTTCTAGATTGACACTGATTTTTGTTGTTATTATTTATTTTCCTTTCATCACTTTAAAGATGCCATTTCTTTGCCTTCTGGCTTCTGTTGTTCCTAAGAAGAGAGAGGTCAACCATCTTTTGTATGTTCCTCTTTATGTGATGTAACTTAACATTTTTTCTTCTGGCTGCTTTTAAGCTTTTCTCTTTACCCTTGGCTTATAAGGTTACCTATGATGTGTGTTTTATTTGTTTGTATGTCACTTGGATTTCACTGAACTTCATAATGATGTTTTTCACCAATTAAGGAACTATTCAGACATTGTTTTTTTCCCCAAAATTAATTCAGGCTGGCCTTTATTGACATTTTAGTCAATCAACATTCTGCTGTTAAACTTATACATTAAGTCTATATATTAAGCCTATACAGTAAGTCAACATATTAAGCTTCTATAGTAAACAAATATATTAAACTTTCATTTTCAGATACTGTACTTCTTGAATTTATATTTATTTTATTTGTTTGTTTATTTATTTATTTATTTTTCTTTTCTAAAATCCTCCATCTCTTCACTAATTTTATCCATTTTTCCTTAAGTTTTCAACATATTTAAAATATATTTTTTAAAGTCCTTGACCACTAATTTCAACATCTATGTCATTGCAGTGTCTATATGGAGTCACTTAAAAATAATTTTCTGTTACATTTTTTCATGACTTGTAATTTCTGTTTTAGGTTATAATTCTTCATAGGACTTATACTTTTTCTTTCATGTTATACATTTACATGATACATTGAAGAGATTTGTAATTACGTTAAACAGCTGAATTAATGACTGATGATCTTGACTCTTTCAGAATTGATTTATTATTTGTTAGAGTTGATATACTTTCAATTTTACCTTAGTCCTATAGTACATTAATTAGTGCAGAGTCCAGTCCTTACTGTTTGTCTTTTCTGGATTCTTAACTAAGTCACTGAATTTCAAGGAAATATACTCTAGTTGAGCCAGAATTCCAACATCGCTCAGTCCTGCTTAAATGTAGCATTTCTATTAGGTCCTCAGTCCCACAGTGGCTGCTCTGTTATATTTTATTGAAATATACCTTGCTTTTGCACAGCTCAGTCCTGGGACAGGGCCATGTAGAATTCCAAGTTCCCCTTCTGCTCAGATCTTTCTTTAATGGCTCATAAGTTCAAGCTGCGTATGCAGCACAGAATTCTGATTTCTACCTTCTCTACTCAGACCACCTTGCTCTGCTTGCACCCAGTTTCAGGTGCCACAGCCAGGGAAATGGTAACTCTTATGATCGGTTTCCTTTTGGTAAGGACTGCAGAATTTCACTATCTTTTGCTTAATACCTAAAGACACTTGGGAATAATTATTTTTTTACATTTTATCAGTTTTACAATTATTTATGCTGGAAATGCACATCCAATATCAATTATTTTGCAAATGAATATAATATAATTTAATGCATATTTGTTGACTGAATGAATGACCATATAGATAGGCATAACCTCTTGCTGCAATAGTGCAAAGGCCCTAAAGCCATGAGTTTAATCGACCTCTGGTTCCTGACTTGGTGGATATTTTTCCATCACCTTCTTTTTCCAGAAGGTTCACCTAGTCATAAACCATAATGTCCAAATTTGAGTTTTATATGAAAAGCTACTAAAAGATAGATTTTTATTTTAAAATAGTACTAAAGAGAAACAGAAAAACATCTATTCACCTCGGGATTTTCTTATAAGAAGTATATTGAAAGTAACCAATACAATTACACATTCCAGTCATTTTAAAAGGTTTAAGTAAAACAGTATGAACACAATTTAAATGTGTACTTCATTTTTTAAAAATAATAAGCTTTCAGTTTATCATCTTAAGCAACAAAAATGAAGTTCAACTAATTAAAAACCACCATTTTTTTTGTAAATAAGGCACGATTTGGTGAGCCTGTGAGCCATAGCTTTCACGATATCTGAAATTAAGCACTTTCTTTCTCTAATTAATTCTATTTTACTCTAGTAAAATTTATGCATCATGATTACTGAAGTCTCAGAAAATGTAGAATGGACATTAGCTGTTGAACCCTAATTAATAATTAAGTTACACCAGGGGAAACAACACAATTTATTTTGACAGGCGTTATTACCTATCTCCCAGATCACATTGTCTTGTCAGAAGAACCTCAGTCCCAAAGACTTTATTTCAAACATATTGCTTTTGAAATAACAGCAGGGACTTGTGAGCTTCGCTGCATCTCTTGTTTACTATCTGGTGTCATGCTTAATGATCAACATGAAAGTTATTGCTTCCAAATCACCTTAATTAGGATTGCAGACACTTTAAAAAGTTCCTTTCAAGAGCTCAGATCATATAATTAAATCGCCTTCATCTATTGTGATTATGTAAGGCTCTTGTAGGGAAATATCATAATAACATTTTCAGACATTCTGCATTTTTCAGGTAAATTTTCTTACCCACAGTTCTTGCTGTGAGTACAGTGTCCTCCACTCTCCAAGTTAATAGTCGATTGAACCAAAACAGGGCAAGTTAACTAAGCAATGCCATGAACAGGCTGGTCTATAGCCATGGGACAGTCTGCTACATAATGCTGTGCCCAAACCGAGACAATCTCCTTTAATTGAGTTATCCTTAAACTCTTTTAACTGGGGATTGGAGAGTGTTGTTTTTTATAAGTCGTCTTGCATTTTTTAAGTAAACTCCATACTGAAGTGCAACATATATGGAAAAATGCATGACTCGTGTTTGCAGCTTGATAAAATTGCCCAAAGTGAAACAACTTTTGTCACCTCCGCCACAATTATGAAGTGGAATGTTCTCAACACCAAAGAAGTTCCCTTACGATCTTTTTCAGTCACTAGCAACTCACTAAGAAAACCACTATTCTTATCTCTAACACCAAAGATTATTTTTCTCTGTTTCCTAAGCCTTTTTTAAAAATAAATAAAGTAATATATTATTTACTTTTATGACCATCACCTTCTGCTTACTATGCTACTTGTGAGACTCATCTGTATTGTCAGGTGTATCAATGATACATTTTTTTTCTCTTTGGTTCACAGCATTTTATTTTATGCAAAATTCCCAAGTTAATTCATGATTTCTTGAAATACTTGCAATGTAGTAATAGATAGTTACATATTGCCATTATAAAAATTCTAATACATCCCACTTGATAAGTAGTCTAATGAGTATATTAATGTGAGTAGAATTTCCAGTTTATAGATTATGTATACACATTTGGTTAGAGTAGTTACTGCTTGTATTAGTTTCCTACTGTTGTGGTAACAAATTACTATAAAGAGTGATGTAAGATAACATAGAATTGTCATTTCATAGTTCTGGAGCTCAAAAGTGTAAATTCAAGATGTTGAAAGTCTGTACTACTTCTAAAAATTTCAAGGAAGAATTATTTCCTTGTCTTCTCCAGCTTCCAGAGGCTGCCTACATTCCTTGCCTCATGGCCCCTTCTTTCACTCCAGCTTCTTACTGGCATCATCATATCTTCTAATATTTGAACCCCTGTCTTCCTACTGTAAGGATCTCTGGGGTTACATTGGATTTATCCAGAAAACCAAAGATAATCTCCCCATCTCAAAGCCCTTAACTTCTTTACATTTTCAAACTCCCACTTGCCATAAGATAACATCAAGGGAATTTGGGGGGTTAGGACAAGCACATTATTCTGCCAACTACTATAGTGAAGAAGAGATGAGTAGGACCCTTAAATTATAGGCCCTAATGGTTTTTTTGAACACTCTTAGGATATATGTATTAAATCAATCATCTTCTGTGCCCTGGGCTGCCATTGCTCTTCTTTTGGAGTACAAGAAAGTTCTAGACACTGTGTGTGTGTGTGTGTGTGTGTGTGTGTGTGTGTGTGTGTGAGTGTGTGTGTGTGTGGTGTGCGTGAATGTTAGTTATACGGTGTTCTAGTTGTTTTTAGTGGGGCTCACAACTTTTTTTAGGATAAACTTCTTAGGATGACTGACTTATTTAATATCCATGAGCTAAAGTATATAAATTGAGATTAAGTAGCATAAATAAAGAATAACAGACTTATTAAGCTACTTTCAGAAATAATACATAGGTGAATATAAAACTCCAAAGTGTAAAGTTATCTCTTTATGGTTACATATAGTTCTTAGGTTGATGGCTATTTACTATAAAACTCTATTTTGTTAATAGTTTAGAGCTAAAATAAAATTATATTCCAAAACAATTGATCGGTTATACATGGGCTTGGGAAAGCTTACGGGAGAAAAAAAGGAAAAAAAAGTATATTTTAAAAATAACATAAAAGTTAAGTTGATTTTTTAAATGTAAATTTTATCTTTGTAATAAGGTAGGTTATTTTTGTGCTATAGATATATTAGCATACTTAAAAACCTACTCTATATTCAACAATTTTATATTGGTACCATGTCATTGTACTTTGTCTCCCAATTTGATTTGCTTTAGTTTAAGTTAATTGCATTTCAGATTATTCAGTTGTTAGTATATGCAGTCAGAGGAGGCAAATTTGAAGATATTTGTTATATATTAAAGTATACATATTTCATTTTTAATAACAAGTTAATAGCACTTTTGATATTATCTCATGGAATGTTACATTATGACTGACTTAATCTTTGCAACACAACTTCTTTATATACTTGATAAATAGAATTGTGGTTGTCCATTTCATCACCTTTATTTTGCTAAATACAATTCCCTGTTTCTTAGAATTACTGTGTCTTCAGGAAATAATTTTTACTATTTCATTCCAATAGGTGGCATGCTTACTTGGAGCTTCTGGCTGACTACCACAAGGAAACTATCCTTATTCGTTCAGTTCTAAATCTGTAGTAAAAGATGTCAAAATGAGCTCTCAAGCAATTATATACTAAAATTATCTCACATTTTGGTACATTAATTGCCACATTAAAATGTGGTATTGACTTAATATTTTAGATACTTATATTTAGTGAATTCAATTAGTATATTAAGGAAATCTGTCAGTTTTCAAATAAAAGTTATGTTTTATTCAGTCTTTATAGAGTACTAATGTAAAGAGGATTTATTTAATATCTATTTCTGTACACTCTACCAAATGTTAGTTAAGTGGGGAAAAACTATTTAATTAAGCAATTTATCTTAAACAGCGACCTCTACTACAATTTTTCTACTGGACAAGTTTGAACCGAGTTTTGGAAGTCATTATTACATGTACACACCAATATTCAGTTTTTCTTTTCTTCCATGCACAAATAAGTTTACACTGGTTTTCACTTCCAGTTTGGCTAAGTTCCTAATAGGCCAACACTCTGGCAGAAACAACTATCCTCTGTATAATTGACATCAAACTATCTAAAGGCTCTGGAAAGTGAACAAGAGTAGCAGATTCAGTGAGGAAGCCAAAATGTAGATGAAGAGATTAGCAGGTGGCATATTCTATCATTACTTACCATGTCTTTTTTTTGTTGGTCACTTCTTGTGGTCATGCTGTAGTTATTTTTTGTTGGCCAGCCATAATTTTGATGACTCAGAGTGTTTTTGGAATGAAGGGAAGAGGACAGAGCTTTGAACTACAGCCACTAAGATGTAAGATAAAACAGTACAAAATGGAGAGCCAAAACGAGGAGCCAAATTTCAATATACAGTATATTACTGTGCAAATCTCTGTGGATAACAGTGCCATCACGCGTGGCAAACTATAGACAACTCAACCAAGAAAATAATAAAAAGACTAAACTAAGATGTTAGCTACTGTATAAGACACAGAATTTTCACTTCGTTTACAACTGAGTTGATTGCCAGTTAAGAAAAAAATATCTACACCCATGGGAGAAATTGAGTAGAAGCTAAAGCTTATACAACATAACATTCAGAATATTATCTAAAATTACTTGACATATAAAGAACCAGGAAAATGTAGCCCATATTTAAGAGTGTTCCCTGTCTAATCTATAATAATAAAAGCGTAATGTGCAAATCAACCGAAGGTCTGAACAGCAGAATGACTGTCTGAACAACCACGCTATGACACGCACTGGCGCCAAGCCAGCCAAGGAGGATGCAATGCGATTGGGCAGGGGCCCCACCATCGCCCCACAATCGTCCTACAGAGGGAGTCTTAGGCTACCCTGATGGCAGCGCTGCAGCAGGTGAGCGGGGCTTCCTTCTGCGGATCCATCAATTGCAGAGCCCTGTGATGGATCGCCCTACAAAGGGAGGCCCAGGCCACCTGGCCAGCAGCACTTTGGTGGGTTGGTGGGGCCTCCCTCTGCAGGGCAATTGATCTGGGGGCCCTGTGATTGACTGCTCCACAGAGGGAAGTCGAGGCCACTGGCCAGTGATGCGGTGGTGGGTATGCGGGGCTGGCCAGCGATCGCCCGGCAGAGGGAGGCCCAGGCCAGCCAAGCAATCACACCCCACTCCTGTAGCCTGCAGAGGTAGGCAAGCGATGGTGGGGGGAGGGCAGTACAAATGGAAAGCAGTGGCAGTGGTGGGGGTAGGGCCAGCTGCCAGCAGCCAGGGAAGGAAAGCCCAGATAGACCTTGATCACCAATCAGGCCTAGGGACGCTACCCAAGGGGTCCCGGATTGTGAGAGGGCACAGGCCAGGCTGAGAGACACCCCCTCCCCTGTGCATGAATTTCGTGCACTAGGCCTCTAGTGAACAAATAATATGAACAGCAAATAACTTGTAGGACTGTGCACATTTGAGGAATCTAACCAGGTAAAATGTTACTTAGCAATATTAAACATCATCAGTTGTAAAAGTGACTAATGTGCCGTGTATTTGCGATTAATTCCCCACTCCCTCATGTCAATAGGCCAGAAGGGTGAAGAATTTGATGTTCAAATTATGCAGGTCTAGCATTTTAAACCAGAGAGGGTTGGACCTGCATTGCCACCATGTGCCCACCATCCAGATATCATTGCTGACATGTACACATAAGGAACTGTTTGACATTGAAACGGGACTCAGAACTGTTGGACATTGAAATTGGGACTCAAACATTTTTTGCTTGTTATTATATGTTTATTTCTAGTCTGCAGAGGCAAAATTTTTTAAAGGAAAGAAATGGGGGGAAAATAGATACAGAGGCAAAGAAGCATTGAACAGACTGTCAAACTACATCGGGAAGGCAGGGGAGGTTGGGCGAGGGGGGCTGTAAGAGATCAACCAAAGGACTTGTACGCATGCATATAAGCACAACCAATGGATACAAGACACTGGGGCGGGGGAGTGCAGGCAGGTGAAGGCATGTACTGGAGGTAGGGAAAGCCGGGGGGAGGTCAATGGGGGAAAAAAAAGGAGACATATGTACTACTATTTGTAATACTTCAAACAATATAAAAAAAGTCACTCCTCATGGTTTTTGATGCTTCATGGTATTATTGTTCTCAATAATTCAATTTTCCAGGCTTGATAAAATGCTCGAGGTTTCCAGTAGTCCAAGTCATTATGTTGTTTGGTGCTCACAGTGAATGGTGACCTTGATCACTGCTTTTCTTTGTGTATTTTCAATAAAAGGGCTCATGATCTTTAAGATATGTTTCCAATGGTGATATCTCCTTCTAAAACAGATCTGACATTGTCATTAGTCATTCAGAGAAGCCCAAGCTGTTAACCTACTTTGTCTTTTCACTGGACATCAAATGCTGAAGTTTACAAGACACATTCTATTCCCCTCTCAATCAGATGTCTGCCTGACACTTTAAGGCACATTGAATACAGAAATGCAAATGTAATTCTGGAAAAATTAGTTCACTTCTTTTCTCTTCATTGCTTTACACTTTTTTACTCTCTACCATTTGAAATAAATCCAAAATTTTCTTAGAATTTTGATTACTTTTCTCTCATGAGATTATGTACTATTCAAAATCTTCAATGAGTTAAAAGAAACTAAAGAATGTTAAATGCAACCAGAGTTTCTTTTCCCAAGTGCAGTTCTTATCTAACACCAAGATATGATTTCTGTTTCCTGTGCTGTCAGTTCATCACATTTCAATGTCAAAAACATTGTTAAATGAGGTCATACATGCTTCCTGTTTTTGAACCTGATTCTGATAAAGCTGAATTTGTAATAATATAACACAAAGACTTCAGAATTTTAATCCATAAATCCTAGCAGTTTACTGAAATGTCTGGTCAGCGGGATTGCATTGCATAACAGCTAAGGATGTCTCTGGAAGTCCTGTTGGTACCTTACTGTGATGTCATGTGATCTGCTAACATGGACATATAGGAACAGAAGCTATAAAAACAGGAAAGAGGATGTTTAAAGCCTCAAATGTTTGGGATAGTATATATATGGTACTACATAACTGACCTGCTCTGGTATACACACACACACACACACACACACACACACACACACACACACACATATATATACTAGAGGCCTGGTGCATGAAATTCATGCAGTGGGGGGGGGTGTCCCTCAGCCCAGTCTGCACCTTCTCCAATCCGGGACCCCTCAAAGGATGTCTGACTGTCCTAGGATTGAGCCTAACCGCTCCCCTGCCAGCCTGTTTGCCCCTAATTACCCTCCCCTGCAGGCCTGGTCACCCCTAACTGCCCTCCCCTGCAGGCCTGTCCCCTCCAAATGCTCTCCCCTGCAGGCCTGGGTCCCCCACAACTGCCCTTCTCTGCAGGCCTGATCACCCCCAACTTCCCTCCTCTGCTGGCCTAGTCACCCCTAACTGCCCTCTCCTGCAGGCTTGATCACCCCCTACTGCTCTCCCTTGCAGGCCTGGTCACTCCTAACTGCCGTCCCCTTCTGCCCATCTTGATGGCCATCTTGTGTCCACATGGGGACAGTCTTCTTTGACCACATGGTGGGAGCCATCTTGTGTGTTGGCGTGATGGTCAATTTGCATATTCTTCTTCTATTAGATAGGATAGAGGCCTGGTGCATGGGTGGGGGCCAGCTGGTTTGCCCTGAAGGGTGTACCAGATCAGGGTGGGGGTTCCCTTGGGGCCTGGGATGGCCTGGGCGAGGGGACTGTGGTGGTTTGTAGGCTGGCCACGCCCCCGGTGACCCAAGTGGAGGCCCTGGTATCTGGGATTTATTTATCTTCTATAATTGAAACTTTGTAGCCTTAAGAGGAGGCCAAGACAGGCCAGGCCAGGCAGAGAGCTTGGCTTCCTCCATTGCCAGGGTAACTCAAACCTCCTGCTCTCTCCATGGCCGTGGCCATCTTGGTTGTGTTAATTTGCATACTTGCTCCTGATTGGCTGGTGGGTGTAGCTTGTGGGTGTAGCAGAGGTACCATCAATTTGCATATTGCTCTTTTATTAGGATATTCTGTTGAAGAAAACAAAGCCATGAAAATGGAGTTGAAGCACACCAATTTCAAAAGTGAGAAGTGAATCTGAACATGTTGCTCTGTCATGGAAAAAGCAGAAACTGCTTTTTGTTTACTCTTAATAATGGCTGCAGCCTGTGTAAGAAGTAATTAAATACCTACATAGTAAAATAGGACATCTGTAATACTTTCAACAATAAAGATAAATTTTAAAAATACCTATATAGTAACATTATGATCCCTAAATGGACAAATTCAGTCAAATAAACCAATTCAATAAGTTATTTGTCATCATATAAACTTGTATAGAATAAATATTTTCAACTATTTAATGATTTGTATTAACATTATATAAATATACTCTTATAAGACCAGATCAAATAGTTGAAGAATATATGAAGGGCACATAAAGATTAGTACAATTCAATTAAAAAGTTTTAATGATCAACAACATTCTAAATAAATATATATATCACTTATATATATTTAATTTATTGGTATTCAGCATTAAACATTACTTGATACCAAACTATTTTTCATATAGTTTCATGATCTTAGCAATGAATTAAATGTGCATATTTTATATTATTCAACCCTTTCTTACATCTTTATATACATTTCAATTGGAATGACAATAAAATATTAGCACATAACTTGGAATGTACTGGAGACCATATAGTAACCATATATCTTGGGTTATTTATAAAAATGGCATATAGGGATATTTTGTCCAATGGTATCATCAAAGCATCTCAAAAATTAAAAACATAGCCCTAGCTGGTTTGGCTCAGTGGATAGAGTATTGGCCTGTGAACTGAATGGTCCCAGGTTTGATTCTGGTTAAGGGCACATGCTTGGGTTGTGAGCTCAGTCCGCAGTTGGGGGCATGCAGGAGGCAGACAATCAATGACTCTCTTTCATCATTTATATTTCTCTCTCTCAGTAATTCTCTCTCATCATTGATGTTTCTAACTCTCTCTCCTTCTCCATTCCTCTCTGAGATCAATAAAAATATACTTTTAAAAAATTACAAACATTGATTTCTTCTATGCTAGCTCTTCTATTTGAAAGTCACCTAAAATATATAGGTCACTACTGTGTACTATTTTTTTTGACTAAAAGTAAAATATTAAGGAATCATTTAAATATGTACAGCAATAACATTTTAGTTTCCTAAATTATGAAAATATCTCTGTTTCCTCTCTTTTTAAATTTGCCTAATTATATACAATTAAGGCTGGTGTCAATCAGTCCATGAGTAGTTACCAATTCTATCAAGACACGCAGTGGAAACAGGTGAAGAGAGCAGACAGAAAACCATGCTAGGTATTTAGTCCTGGGGACATGGACTCATTTTCGATCAATTGATTTTAAAGATACATTCTTGATTTATTTTTATGGTATACCTGGAGGAATACAGTTTTTCAGCAGGTCTTAATGATGCCATATTTTTTTAACAATCTGTAGACCTCTCTATGGTCAAACTTCTTAGCTGCCACTCCAACCTACCCACTCATTATAATAGTGAGCATTGCATCAGATGGTTAAGAACTGCCACATAATCATTAATCTTTTAGGACTCTTATTCTCATCATAACTAAGGAGCCCACTATTCTAGTTCTTTGTATTATTTGCTCAAGTAATCCTTGCAATGCATCAGTGAGGTAATGTCTTTTCCCCATTTTATCGATGATGACATTGAGGCACACAGAACTTGTGAGTTTTTGTATAATTAAGTTATTTTTGGTCAACAGTATTTTCAAGACAAAATACCCTAATAAACATCCATCAAGATTATTATGAGTGAAATTTAAGAAATTTCTGATATCTCAAGTGCAAGTTCCATTCTTCTTTAAAAAGATGTAATCATATGGGTCCATTTTCATCATTCCTGATATTCTTGAGGAAATGTCAAGCTAAAGGCTAAGAATTAACAGTGAAAAGTCACATACCATGAAACAAAGACTGCCAGAAGTTAATCTGCTAGTTTCTTTTCTTTTAAGAGTTATATTTTACTGAGTAAAACCTTTTACTTTCAAGTGACAACAGAGCTTAAACAGGCTTTAAAGTGATTGTGAAGTACAAGAAAGCAACTTTCCCAGCTGACTTGCAGACCTTACTCATAATCATAATCTCATTTGTGGTTCACCCTGCTGTTCATTGTTGTGCTTTTATAGTCAGAAATTTCATAAAGCAGAACCTCACAAAATAAATGGCAGATTCCCTTAAACACAAATGGATTTATGGTATCAATCAGATATGGAATATGCTTAAAGAAATACCTGAGGAGTCAGATATCAGATAGGTCAAAGAAGTGATTCCATCCACATAGGAAATAAATTATACATATATGTATATAATATACAATTAATATATAAATATATAAATATATATCAAATATAATTTTGTATGCACATTATATATAAAGATATATCACATATAACTATACAATTTATTTTATATATAAACACATACACATATATATAATATACACACATATGTATGTGCTTATATATATGTGGATATATATATGAATTAGCGTTGTAAGCACATGAGTAAGAAGGCTTCCAGACAAGTGAGCTCCCAGCAGAAGGTTGGGTGAAGAATGAGGCTCCTGCAGGTGGAAGGAGATCTCATTAGGGGGTGCAACATTGTCCTGGGCACAAAGGGCAGATAAACATAGTAAGTTTAGGGGCAGCAACCAGCTTGCTATGGCTAAATTGCTTGCTATAGAATAAGCATATTGCAGGAGGTAGAATATGAATCAAGAAGTGCCCAGAAGATAAATCATAAAGGTCCTGTAACCATGAGAACACAATTTTTTTCCTGAAATGCATTAGGATTCTCTGGATAATTGTAAACTGTGTGTTGTGTGTTCCACACTGCTTGTTTAAATGATTACTTCATTGCAAGTATAAGGAAAAGGCTGGCAGAATATAAGACCAAGACTCCTTCCAGGGAAATGATAATTTGGAAGATGATTAAGATAATACTGATGATGCTGAGAATAAAAGTAGTAAATGTTATATAGTCCTGTTATGTGCCAGCCTGCTTCTAAGTGTTTTATATATGTTAACACATGAGCAAAGCTGAGATATTAAAAAACCTGCTAGAGGCCCAATGCACAAAATTCATGCAAGGGGCTCAGCCCTTGAAGCTGCGGAGGCTGTCTCGGCCCTTGCAGCTCCTGCTTCAACTGGAAGGTCGTCCGGAAGGCCATCCAGAAGGTCCTTCAGATGTCCAGTGTAATTAGCATATTACACTTTTATTAGTATAGATTATAATATATTCTTTTTTAAATTTTATAAGAAAACTATGATACATTTTCTTATATATTCTCCATTATTCCCTCACAGATGATGAAACTTAGAATGGAGGAACTATCTGAATACTGTCATTTGGATACAGAGTCCAAATTTAACCAAAATTTTATAATGCCACTTAGAACCTGAGGAACCCAACTGGGTACAAGAAAATAAGCAAAGTAAAAATTGTTATAATTAATCTAAGTTATCCACTTCATTAAATTGTCATCACCACTCTGCTTTTTAACAGAAGCCTCTAGCATAATGTCTGCATTTTGCATGCTTCCTCTGATTCCTGCGGTGCCAGCATCTCTTACATCCTTATCAGCTTGCTCTACTGAAGCAGCTGTAGACCTCTGCCTCTTGGGTGAGGCCATGGTTTGTCCTAGAGAAAAGGGGCCGCTGACCTGGAAGCAATGGTGTGATTACCTTAGGCAACCCCCTGATGTGAGTTCCTGGTATTTTGTGGTTGTTTTTCCTGACACACGTGTACCTTAATCTCTCACCAGTCTATTTCCAAAACACATGCATAGGGACATGCCGTCAGTCACGTACTTCAAAGACTCATCTATTCTGAAGCAGGGGAAGGTGATAGCCCCACCGTCTTCCTCTCCCTCACGAGACAGAGCTCTCTCTTCTTTAATAATCAGCATTTTTCCTCTCCCCTTTTCCTAGCCATGACTAGCTAATACCATTTTCCCAGTTGGAAGAAAAAGAAGAAAGGCTTGTCTCTTCCATCAATGGTAAAAGAATGAAACTACACACAAAAATTGTTTTAAAAAAATGCATTAGACACATTTAAGACTTGAAACCAGAAAACTCCTAGAAGACAATTTAGGCAGTAAGCTTCATACTAGCAGTCTTGGTAACGATCCTTGCGATTTGACAACAAACATTAAGGCAACAAAAGCAAAAATAAACAAGTGGGATTACATCAAATTAAAAAAGCTTTTTCACAGTAAAGGAAATCAACAGCAAAATGAAAAGGCACCAGTGGAATGGGAGAATGTGTTTGCAAAAGATATATCTAATCAGAGGTAATATCTAAAATATGTAAAAAAATAAGTCAGTCAGAGAAAGATAAATATCACATGATCTCACTCATTTGTGGAATATAATGAACAACATAAACTGATGGAAAAAAAACAGATCCAGAGACAGAGAAGTATCGATCAGACCTTCAAACCTCAGAGGGAAGGCAGGGGAGGGTGGGGGAAAGGGGGAGAGATCAACCAAAGGACTTTTATGCATGCATATGGGCCTAACCAATGGACACAGACACTGTGGGGGGGGGGTCAGGGCACGAGCGGGGGAGTGGGGGGGCAATAGAGGGATAAGGACACATTTGCAATACCTTAATCCATAAAGAAAAAATAATTTAAAAAAAATAATTTTAAAAAATTTAATTTTAAAAAATAATTTTAAAAATAGCAAACAACAACAACAAAAACAATACGATTTAAAAATGGGTAGAGGACCCTGGCTGAGTAGCTCAGTTAGTTAGAAAGTCATTCTGAGACATCAAGGTTGCAGGTTAGATCCTTGGTCAGGGTACATACAAGAACCAACCAATGAATGCATACATAAGTGGAACAAGAATCATTGCTTCTTTCTTTTTCTCTCTCCAAAATAAGTAAATATGTTTTTAAATGGACAGAGGATCTGAATGTTTTCAAAGAAGACATACAGCTGGCCAACAGGTACATAAAAGGGTTCTCAACATCACATAATTATCAAGGAAATGCAAATCAAAACCACATTGAGATATCACCTATCAGAATGGTTGTTATAAAAAGGACAAGAGGATGTGGGGGGGGGGGGGAAAAGGGCATTCTTATGCACTATTGGTGGGAATGCAAACTGATGCAGCCACTATGGAAAAGAATATAGCAGTTTCTCAAAAAAGTAAATATAGAACCATCATAGGTTCCAGCAAATTGATTTCTTGGCATTTATCCAAGGAAAACAAAAACTAATCAACAAAAATTAACTCAAAAACATATATGCTTATTGCAGCATTATCTGCAATAGGCAAGATATGGAAACAGCCCAAATGTCCATTAAAGAAGCTGCAATATGGAATATTATTTAGTTGTAAGAAAGAAAAAATAATCTTGTAATTTTTAACAACATGGATGGACCTTGAGGGCATATGCTAAATGAAATAAATCAGATAGAGATAGACAAATACCAAGTGATTTCATATATATGCTGAATCTAAAGACAAACAAGCCAACACCCCACCCCCAATTAAAAAATAAACACACACACTCACAGAGAGAATAGATTGGAAATTGCTAGAGTTATGAGATAAGGGGTGAGTGAAATTGATGAAGGGGATCATAGGTACTAAAAGTCACAGAGATATGATGTACAGCATGGTGACTATCCTATATAATAAAAGCCTAATATGCAAATCTACTGAAACAGTGGAACGACTGGTCGCTATGATGTGCACTGACCACCAGGGGGAAGGCCCTCAATGTAGGAGCTGCCCCCAGCCCGCAGGTCCCAGGCCAGCCAAGGCAGTTGCCAGAAGGGGCCCCCTGATCATCCAGTCCGTTGCCCCACAGATTGGCCCTGATTGCTGGCCAGGCCTAGGGACTCTCCCCATGCACGGATTTTGTGCACCAGGCCTCTAGTACTTACTAATCCTGTATTGCATATTTGAAAGTTGCCAAGAGAGTAAATCTCAAAAGTTCTCATCACAAGGAAAAAAAATGTAACTGTATGTGGTGACAGACATTAACTACACTTATTAGGGTGACCATTTTACCAAATATACAAATATTGAATGATTATGTTGTATACCTGAAACTAATATAGTGTTATATTTCAATTATACCTCAATTAAAAAAAGAAGAAAATATTCCATTCATGTTTTTATAACAAAGCAGGATTGGGTTATTATTATTATATCACTAATTTTTGCTGTATATCCTTCCTGCCAACCCAATGTATTATATGATGATGGAGATTCATCATTGGCATTAAACTTTTTCTTACCATCTCCAAAAGGAGCAAAAAAGAAAGGAAGGAAGGAAAAGGAAGCACAGCCTTAAAGCTGTTCTTATTCCAAAGAATATCCTGATATGGGGACCCTCTCTGCCACTGGCCTCGTGAAGGAAGATCTGGGATAGGACGATATGAAGAGCCGGAGAATGGAGCCATAAGGAAATCTTTCTTTGATGTGCAGTGTTTGGATGCCTTCTGAACATTTTCTTAGAGCAATGCTTAAGGCTAAGGTCAGTTCTCTCATTTGGCCTGCTTTCTATATCCTTTGATCCTTTTAATACAATATTGCACTATGTCTGCTTCATGTTGTGATCTCAGAGAAGAAAAAGCAAAGCAAGCATTGGGAAATAAAATATGTGCCTCCGTTATTTGAGTAGCACCATTTTCTTCTCCCCTCATTTCCGAGTTATAAACAATCAGAATCCAACATGTTATATTTTACAACAATAAAAATGTAACGTAAAACCTAGAAAAAAAATCCAATTCAATCCCTAGCGGAGTTCTAGTTTATTCTTACATTGAGGGTACCCAAAAGAATATAATGTGAAACAAAAAATGTAAGTCACATATGTAACTTTAAATTTTGTAGTGTATACATTTTTTAAGGGAAAGGGAATAATGAAGATTTTAATATTTTATTTTAACCTAATTTTTTGAAAAAATATTATTTTAACATACCAATAAAATCATTTAAAAATATTTAACATGGTTTTATGTTGTGTTTTCAGAATCAATAGGTATCGCCCACTTACAACACATCTCAATTCAGACTAGCCAATTTCAAGGGTTCAATAGCCGCAGGTAGTTTGTGGTTCCCATCAAGGACAGCAGATGTAGATAGTCCTTTCAGATCCCAGCTTTATGTGCATGGAGATGGACCTCCTAATTATCCCCTGCGTAAGTGGACCCTGAGTTAATTGAATTGAAAATTAAAATTAATTTCAAGCAAATGTCTTCTGGGCAGAGGCCATTTTAAGTGTTTAGCTTTCATATGAGTTGTCACATTGATTTGAGTTTATTTTTCAATTTTTCATCTAATTTATGAGCTCTCCGTAAAGGACTGTAAACATAAAGAGGAGTGAAGCAATCCAAAGTGCACAGATCAAAGAATGGTCACAAAGCAAACACACCTTGACCCAGTACCCAGCTCAGAGAAAGGAGCAAATACCAGTGGGCCAGAAGCTACTCTTCTGTTACTTCACAGCTGTCAATTTTTTTTCCCCAAAGTAATCACTGGTTTGACTTTTAATGCCATACATTTGATTTGTCTGCTTCTCAATTTTATATACATGGAGTCATACAGAAGGCACTATTCTGTATTTGCTTTTTTTTTCATTCATAATTATGATGGCTTTATTTTTTTAAATTTCTATGATACCTTTCTAAATTGCCAGAACACGGATGCATTTTGAAAAAGAGAAGACAGACAGTCTCTGGCAGCCAAGAACTAGCCAAGAACTGGCCTAGCACTGCCAGGGATGTGTTCCTAGGATATAGCTTGTCACTCTCCGATGGGACAGGCTTTTCTCTTGGGGAACATAAGCAGTTTCACAGAATACCATCAGACAAGGTCTCCCTGTGATCATAATGGATCAGCATGCAAACATGCCAATTCCTGCAAAACTTAAAAAAAGGATATTTATTTACCAAACCACACAAATTATCAAACATCCCTGTATTCTGGCTAATATGTGTGGCTTATTGCTTCTTTATTAATTGTAGACTTGCTTCAGTCCTCCCACCTCTAGATAAGATCTACTAAGAATTAATAGAATGATAGAATTATTTTCATATTTTGACAACACACAATTTAGAGCAAGCCCATTTCTTTGATTCTTCTACCAAATCACATACAAAAGCCAAATCCTGTAAGTCCTTTCTATTGCCCTGCTAAGATACTTCCTTTTTTCATGGTGTGCTTTCTCCTTTGTTGCAACAAGTGATCAAACAAAACAAAACTACAAAACCTTGCTCAACTACAATTAATAGGAGGGCATTAACAACTTAAAAATCGGATTTATGATGCTTTATACAGATTAAAATTGTCAAAGTGTCAATACCTTATGATGAGATCTATCTATTTATCAGTCAGTTGATAATTTGATGGGTAATTTGTTTTCATCACCAGACACTTTAGATGCTGTGGCCTTCTACCTTATTCTAAGGCTGTTTATGAATATTTCTTAGCTCCTCCAATACAATTTAAGTTTCTGTAATACTTTTTAAAACTATGTCCAAAAATTGTGGATTTTGTCACTCATTCATTAAATGCTTTTATGTTTAGAACTATCCCACAATCAGTATTAAATAAATAAGTCATGAGCAAATTAAAAATTGAGCTCCATCTTCTATCTTTTGTTTAATTCTTCCAGACTCCAAAGATGCATAAGGTAAGTGATGGGATGGTGACCAGGAAAGAATACTTTTTGTGCAAAGAAACAAAACAAAACACTGTCATATATCATAGTCAACCCCTTAAACTTTGACACAATTAAAGCCATTTCTAATCAATTTTACTGAAATGATCTAGTTTGGATATCCATTTAAATGGGATGCCAGCCACCTGTTTACACTCAGGAAGCTGTGAGCGCTCTATCTTCTTCCCTCTTCATTGGGAGACGTGCTAGGGACTGTCATCCACTCCTCAATTACACTTCTGTATGATTTGCTAGTCAGTAGTGTGAGATCTGTACCTAGACTTGGCTCAAGTGGATTGTGTGATGGGAGTCCTGGGGAACATTTATGATGCTTGTGCTATTGCAACTGCTGCTCTGGGTTTTCGTTTTCCTGTTTCAAAGACTGGCCGTGACAGTGGCAGAGACAGCCAGTGATTTAAGAGTGAAGGATCGCGCCGCTGTTATAGCTGCAGTGTCTGTGATGAATGGAGGCATCTCCAGTAAGAAGGAAAGAAGATGTGAAATAAGAGAAGAGGGATCAAAAATGACAGATTTAAAGCCATTCTCCCAAACATCAGCCAGTTTACCCTGTGAGGTAAAAACTACACAATTTTAATTTTAAGAGATTTTATGAACTGTCATGCTAAATTTGATTGAATCATGGTTTACAATATAAATCCCCATCTATTTAACACTTACTCTATCTAGCCTGGGAGAAAATTCTATCTATTCTCTGTTCTTGGATTTCTTGAAATTTTGAGTTTTTCTTAAGTAATATACAAAATATTGTTTTTAATAAAATAGGAGAGATATAAAATATTATAAATATTAGCATCATTGCTCAGTAAAATAATCATGTGCTACGATATTTTGCTATCATTTAGAAAACTTCATAAAATGTTAATAAGGTAGATTTTTCTAAAATTTTACTATGTACTCAATCAAACACACAGCATCTTCTATGTGATGTCTATAGTTGTGGCCACTCTATGAAACAAACAAAAAGAAGCCTATGATATATGTTTACTCCATTAAAACTCTAAAATGTGGATACATGAAACAATTGATAAAAAGAAACCATGAACTCAGCAAACAATATTAGGACAATAGGTATGCCAGCATCATAGTTTCAAAATTAACAAATATTTCACAAGGCTTGCCAAGGGCTTATTTAGGTTTGCCATGGAAGTGCTTGGTCCGTTTTACAATGTAGGCATAAGAAGAATTGTTCTCCTTTTGTGTGTGTGTTAAAGAAACAGAGATGCCAACAATTTTAAAAAGGAAGAAATTATTTAATGAAACTATAGGACAGCAGTAGCCAAATAATGTGGAAAAGCAATATGTAGAATAACCATTCTATTATGTATCAGGCTTCAAAGTGCTTTTGATATGTCCTAATTAAAGGACTTGTTCCAGAGACACACACACAGATGTATTTCAGTATGGTCACACTTAAAACTTTTGATGCTTTTCCTTAGTGCTTGTCATATCTATCTATCTATCTATCTATCTATCTATCTATCTATCATCTATCTATCATCTATCTATCTATAGGTATAGGTGATAGGTATATAGATAGATATAGATATATGATATAGATATATAAATAGATCATAGATATAGAGAAGATAGGTATATAGATAGATATAGATAGATATATAGATATAGATATATAGATATATATAAATATATAGATATATAGATATATAGATAGATGATAGATAGACAGATAGATAGATAGATAGATAGATAGATAGATAGATAGATAGATAGATTTTTATTGATTTCAGAGAGGAAGGGAGAGGGAGAGAGAGAAACATCAATGATAAGAGAGAATCATTGATTGGCTGTCTCCTACATGCCCCACACAGGGGAGCAAGCCTGCAACACAGGCATATATCCTGACCAGGAATCAAACTGTGACCTCCTGGTTCAGGATTAATGCTCAGCCACTGAGCCATGCTGGCCAGGTCCCTTAGTGCTTGCTTTTAAATTTGTCATCATCTCTGCAGTGCTCCTTTGAATCCGCTCCAAACTTGTTATACTAACTTATTTTGGGATGACTCAGCTTTTGTCAGCGTTCTAAATAATGCTGAGGAGTGACTAATGTAATCACTTCCAATAATTCCTCAAGTGACAAAATTCTGCTATTTGCTAAAGAAATTTTCCAAAATAAGCTCAATTGCCATTATGAGAGAAAGTTTCTACTTAGTCAATTCTGATTATAGTTGCTTCTTTATTTTTAATTTCACACTATCTTCGCATTAACTTAACTATCAATCATCTCCCAGCTGTATTCCTATTGTGTGGTGGTTGTTTTTTCTATCCCTTCATTACAGCAATTCTCTCACTGCTATGATTATTCTATCTCCTCCTAGGAGCTCCTTGAGGAAAAGGATTATTTTTTAATCTCAGTAACTTTACATAATCAGATTTCAATACATCTTATTTGAATAAATTTTGCATCAAAGTCAATAAAAGGCAAGTTGATTTTCTAAGATGCTAAGCTGTCTAAATTAAAATATCAGTCAACAAAAATGTATAGCCATAGTTATATCCTCAATATTTCTGGAAAAAGACTTAACATGTTCTCTATCATAGTCTTCAGGAGTGATCTTGGATTGTTAAGCAAATGTTATAATAGATAAGATAAAATACAAATACTAATATATGTTGTATATGTACCAAGTTTTCAGAGTACATATATTAATTTGACACACTTGATTCTTGAAATATTCATACATAGCACATAGGACTTGCATTGTTATCCTTCAATTTCAAAAGAGAAAATGAAAACCTTAAGTTATTTTTCCTAAGGATACTCAACTACTAAATGGTAGTAGGATATTGACCCAGGTTCCCTAGCTC
This sequence comes from Corynorhinus townsendii, assembly GCA_026230045.1. Classification (NCBI taxonomy): domain Eukaryota; kingdom Metazoa; phylum Chordata; class Mammalia; order Chiroptera; family Vespertilionidae; genus Corynorhinus; species Corynorhinus townsendii. Next base: position 19,865,805 of record JAPDVU010000001.1, read on the forward strand.
CAGCTTTGCAGTCTTTCTACTACTTTATTAGATAAATAAAGCAGACAAGGAGTCATGCAGTGAAAAAATATACATCTGCATTAAAGTAGGGAAAACACAGAGAATACATAATAGGAGAAATCATACATCAGGAATATTCATAAAGTAACAGAGAGCCTGTCTCTAAGGTGAATTTAAGTGTGAAGTGAGATTTTAAGTGTGCCAACTAACAAGGTTGTAAAATGGAATAAGACTCAACTTGTATTGCTATGAGGGGTTGAAGAAATTAAAACAATCACCTAGAAATAAACTGATGTAAATTGCAAAATATTAGAAATAGTTTAATATATACTTATGAAATAAAATCCATGTTTATTTAAAATTATGATTAAGGAGAAGAGGCAATCCCTAACATTGTCCACTGTTATCAAATGCACACCTAACTTAATTTAATGTCTGAATCTTCTTTAGAAAAAAATTCAATATAGAGGTCAAGCACAGCAGGGTCAGAAATAACAGGAAAGATAAACACCATTTATTTTCCTATGAAGAAAATTTGTAGCCGGACTAGTGATGCAGTGCTTACATTATGCTGACATGCAGGCCCTTGAAGACTGATATTGAAAGCTGGGTACAGGAAAATAATAATGTGCAATTGTGCATAGTTTTGAAGGATGGTGGTAGCATCATTGTTACATTGCCCTTGCTGACGAAATCTCTCTTGTTTATTGGAATCTACTTTAGAAGAAAAATTTTTGCAGAACACTGGGGTTGAACCTAATGGATAAAGATTTTATATTGCTTTGGGGACACTATTCTACTGAGTCATCATTTGAAGTCTTATATTTGTATTAAATTAATGTCAAGGTTATTTGCAAAATTTTGTGCTGTTCTGAAAAATTCTGTGAACCAAAACCAGAAAATTTCTTCACAATTCAACTTTCTTTTATTTATTTCACTTTAACTTTCCTTTTTTCTTATAATAAGATGACAAAATAAACTAGAGGCATCTTTTGTCTATAACTGAGGTTTCTGATTCAGGACATTAGACATCAAATCCAAATTTTGTTACTTACTAACTAGATGTCCACATGCAACTAACTTAAACTACTTCATCTACTATTTTTCAAAAAAATAAAAAATAAAAAATAAAAAGAAAGAAAAATTAAAGAGATTAAACGAACACCTATCACTTAGGGTGAATCCTACATAATAAACAGCTAATATGCAAATTGTCTCCTTGACCGCCCACAGCCTCTCCCCCTGGTTGTCCCCTCCCTCTGACTGTCCCTCCCACCCCAATTGGGGGCGGGGCCAGCCGGCCAACCTCCCGTGTCCCCTCCCCCTGGCCCGTCCAGCCCTGTGGACCACCATTGGGGCAGGCCAGCCAGACTCCACCCATGCATGAAGTCCTTCCTGCACCAGGCCTCTGGTATTTAATAGCATACTTAACTAACAACACAAAGACATGACTGTTATGTTATTTTATTTCATTTTAAATATATTTTTACTGATTTGAAAGAGGAAGGCAGAGTGAGAGAGAGATAGAAACATCAATGATGAGAGAGAATAATTGATTACCTTCCTCCTGCATGACCCTCACTGTGGATTGAGCCTGCAACTAGGTATGTGCTCTGACCAGGAATTGAACTGTACCTCCTGGCACATAGGTTGATGCTCAACCACTGAGCTACACCAGCCGGGCACAAAGCCATGCCTTTTAAATAGTTGGTATTAATTATATATTTATAGAAGGTTCTGCCATTTGCATCTCTAAAAATTATAATTCTCTCCTTCATTACTATTAGAACCCTTGATGCTGCATGAATAAGAATTGGACCCAATTACCATCTTCACCCCTTTGTAGCCAGGGAAGATCCATTAAATCAGTCATAGCAGAAGTTAAATTGTGCTTTCCTCATTATAGGCCATATTATTCTTCCTTGATATGCCATTTACATTTAGGCTGAAAAACAGATGCAGTGACTAATGACGCAGATAGAGAGCAAAATGACAGAATTATCCTTAAAATGTTAGGATGTCTAAGTGATAATTAGAAAATGTTTGGTTCCTTGATGTCACTGTGTTTCTTCCCACCAGTTCTAAAATGCTTATCTCTGGGCATCTTATTATAGAACATGAGGAAAATAAACAAGTATTTGGTTAAGACATTCTATGAGGTATTCTATGGCAGGCATGTAAACAAAATATTCATGGGAATAAGCTTTGCTGAATATATTAATGCATTTTCTAAAAACCATTTCTGCTCTTAAAAATCTTAATTTATGTAATGTTATGGTGATCATACTGTAATTGCATAAATATTATTTATTTAAAATATTCTTGAATAATTTATCATTCGACTTTATAAGAAACAATAAAAACTAATTCCTAAATAAAACAGAAACTATATTGAGGCCTACTATGCCCAAGGTGCACAGTACTTTAAAAGAATGTCAACAAAATTTTATGCAAATCTCATGGGTCATACAAATAAAAAACCTAGAGTATATTTACAACACATAAAAAAAGAAATTAGAGAATACCATTACAAAATAATCAGCAATTCTCTCTCTCTCTCTCTCTCTCTCTCTCTCTCTCTCTCTCCCTCTCTCACACACACACACACACACACACACACAGCCAGTAAGAGAGTCAGAAAGGAACAAAGGAACTTTAAACAGGCAGAAAACTATTAAAAGAGAGTATTAGTTACTCCTCACCTATCAACAACTACCCTAAATGTAAATGAATTAAATTCTTCAACCAAATAGCAGACAGCAATTAGATGGATAAAAATGCAAAACCCAACTATATGCTGCCTACAGGACACTAACTTCAGTATTGATGACACACATAGGCTCAAAGTAACAATAGAAAAAACATTCATACTGATTGCTCACTAGATAAATCTGAGTAACTTTTCTTAAAAATGTTTGCCAATTGTATCAGAATCTCTAGAAATTTATTCTGGAAAAAAATAAGACTTATTGCTCCTACAGCTAGACACTTTTAATCAAATTTTAAATAAGGGGGAATTATGCAAATTGCAAGCATTTTTATATTTCTGTAAAACATATCTAAAATTTTGTTTGATTTTCAAAATCTTCCTAAGCATACTAATTCATTAAATGGGTAATTTTTTCCTGTTGATCTGCATTTCTAAAAAAATAATTTTAGCATCTACTAAGTTTTAGTTATTTGTTATTAGAGGGTGTGTGTCTGTGTGCACATTTTAATGAGCTGTATCTTTTTATGCTTACTATATATGAAATCCACTCTACAACTAACAGAAGTCCAGTTAATGGCAACTACCTTTGTGTTAGTGTGTTAAATGTTATATAATTTATATAATACAAAACCTCTATTATTTAAGCTAAATAAACATAACCAGATAAACAAAATGTGCAAGTAAAATTTCTAAAAACTTTGAGTATCCCTTGAACAAACAGTGTGAAATGAATGCAAGTTTATACTTAACTAGAGGCCCGGTGCACGAAATTCATGCACGGCAGGGGGGGGTGTCCCTCAGCCCAGCCTGCACCCTCTCCAATCTGGGACCCCTCGAGGGATGTCTGACTGCCCGTTTAGGCCCGATCCTGGGATAGGGCCTAAACAGACAGTCGGACATACCTCTCACAATCCAGGACTGCTGGCTCCCAACTGCTCACCTGCTTGCCTTCCTGATTGCCCCTAATCGTTTCTGCCTGCCAGCCTGATCACCTCCTAACCACTCCCTTGCCATCCTGATTGATGCCTAACTGCTCCCCTGTAGGCCTGGTACCCCCCAACTGCTCTCCCCTGCAGGCCTGGGTCCCCCCCAACTGCCCTTCCCTGCAGACCCAGTCACCCCAACTTCCCTTCTCTGCTGGCCGGGTCACCCCTAACTGCCCTCCCCAGCAGGCCTGATCACCCCCAACTGCCCTCCCCTGCTGGCCTGATTTCCCACAACTGCCCTCCCTTGCAGGCTTGGTTCCTCCCAACTGCCCTCCCCTGCTGGCCATCTTGTGGTGGCCATCTTGTATCCACATGGGGGCAGCCATCTTGTGTGTTGGAGTGATGGTCAATCTGCATATTACTCTTTTATTAGATAGGATAGTTTATATTGCTTAGGTTAGGTACTACACAATATTACAAAGCCAAAGGAGCTTACATATAAAGACTGTGACACATTGAGTACACATTCATGCTCAAAAATCCTGTGACACATTGAGTACACATTCATGTGGGTATAGCTTGATAGTAGTAGGTCTAGTGAAATCCTAGTCCATTTCTCTGAGAAGCAGCAGAAGCAAGACATGATCAAGTGACCATTTGTTATAAACAGGAATGGAGTGTAGGGTTAAGAAAGGACATCAAGACTAGATTTTAAATTGATTTTAATACCAATCTGAGGTGTATTCAATGGGGCCTACTTGAAGAATTTTGAAGAATGGGATAGCAAAATGAAATACGCATTTTAGAAAGATTAATTTGGCAGTATTATGATGGACAAATCGGTAGGACTAACAGGTTAAGGACAAAATACCAGTTAAGAAGTTAACACTGTAGTTTGAGAGAAATGTGATAGAGAATTAGAAGAATGAAAATGTCACAACAGAATATATTTCAGTATGTCCTCAGAAAGGACAGACATCAAAATTACTATGAGGATCTAATTCCAAGTAGTCCAGAGAATGTTGATGAATGTTATTGGAAAAGGGAAAAGATAAAGCACTTGAATTTACAATATAAACTATTGAAGATGTACAGCAGAACTAGAATAAATGTGGAGCCTAGATATAATGTAAACAAATCTAAATTTTTCCTTGGAGACAGTAATTCAATAGAAGACTAAAAAAACTAAAGAAACACTGATTGCTACTTGTTAGTTGTTCAAAAGGGCTTTTCTTAGACTGAAACCATTTCCCCCGCTAGAGAATTTGCCAGGTTCAATTTGCTGCCTTCGTATCCAAGAAAGACCCTCTGGTGGATCTTCAATGTGCTTTGAACAGCCCCCTTCTGGTTCTCTTATCAATTGAGATGATACCCAGGAGAATCAGGAAATACTGTGATTTTTCTATAAACTATATTTTAATCTAAGTCTTTTCAAGAGAAAGTGCTGCATGTATTCTATTCCATTCTTCCCTGAGATTGAAAGACATAGATTTGATTATTTCAGTGATGTGCTTTCCCTGTAATTATTTTCTAGAAGCATTTTGTTAATCTGCCCCTTATACCATAAACTACTTAAGTTATTTAGCTAAGGAAACAAGAGAGATTTCGAATACAGATTGAATTACTCACTACAGTTCTTTTGGTTCAGCATTATTTTTAAAATGCCTTCATTGTATTTGAAACTTATGTATAATTATTCATAAAATCATATCTAAAATGTTAAGTTAAATAAAAAATTATAAAATTTATAGTTTCAGCAATTCCAAATATGATTATTCTATTTTTAAAAAATATACTTTATTGATTTTTTATAGAGAGGAAGGGAGAAGGATACAGAGTTAGAAACATTGATGAGAGCGAAACATCAATCAGCTGCCTCCTGCACACCTCCTACTGGGGATGTGCCCGCAACCAAGGTACATGCCCTTGACCGGAGTCGAACCTGGGGCCCTTCAGTCCGCAGGCTGATGCTCTATCCACTGAGCCAAACTGGTTAGGGCTGATTATTCTGTTTTTAAATTAGTCTATTGATGCACAGCACAGATAAGTTGAACCATTTATGTACAGTTACATAGCCAGGTTTTAACAGAACTAGAAGTAGAGCCCAACAATTTAGTCTTCCCTTTTATTGTTTCTTCCCTATTCTGACTGCCCTTCAATAGTTGTTGCAGCATTATTGTAGGCAGGAAATGCTATGTTTGGAATTTATAATTTTAAGGGAGAATAATCAACTTAAGGGATGAAAATTGAATAATTTTACAATAATTTTGGTAAGCTTTAGTATATGTAGAAAATGTGTTCTGACAATTTTTTTTTTAATCAGGTGTTGACACCATCTGCTATTCTGTAGTAAAAATACTGCATTTATTTTTATTAATGACTTCTTCTAATAGATGATTTGTTCTTTGATTTTAGAGTTAATTCAATTTTAGGTCAAATTTAAGAAAATATCCATGTTAATTCTGTACTCCTGAAAAGATCTGAGATATAAACATATCTTTGGGTTATAAATATTCTGGTAAAAGTGTAGACCTTTTCAATATATGATGAAAGAACAATTAAGATTTGAAAGTCAAATATAAATTTGAATATCAGTTCTTACACTTATTACACTATGGTGCAGAACTTGTATTTTAGGGTATGGGTTTCATGCATAAAATGGGGTAATGCTTATTTCATGAAGCTATTTTGATTATTATATTTTTTACAGTTGTAAAAATCCCAGAATAGTTTCTAACTTTTGATAAATAACTAATAACTGTATATTATTGGTATTACTATCCATACTTTCATATGTTACATCATTGTTTATTAATTATAAATTTATGTTAATATCATATTTTCATATGAACAGTGTTTATGACTAATTATTAGCTTTAAAATAATTTTCTTTCCAGTTTATAAAACAAATATAAAATAAGACAGCGGTCATATACCATAGAACCTATTAAATGTTCTAAATTTATTTTTTTCTGTTGGAAATTATAAATGGCATTCTCATTTCAGAAGCAAATGTTGATTGGCAAATTTATCTACAGAAAGAACAAATAAACATATTAAAATTTTAATATATGTATATTTTAAATTCTAAATGCAGAGAGTGAAACTATGAAGCAATTTTATGGGAAAATATATGTAGAAAATCAAGGTAAATTGTTTATTCCTTTGGGGTTTTAATTTCTTCATCTGTTAATTGCATAATATCAGTTTAATAAATGAATCAAATTAAATTTTGTTATGTAAATGCTCTACAAATGCAAATTATTATATTTGCAGCTTTACTATAGGAAAACCTGAAAAAATAAAATTCTTTTTGTCACTTACTTCCTGATAATTCTTTTTTAAAAAATATTTTTATTGATTTCAGAGAGTAAGGGAGAGGGAGAGTAGAAACATCAGTGATGATAGAGAACCATTGATTGGCTGCATCCTGCTCACCTCACACTGGGGATTGAGCCTGTAACCAGGGTATGTGCCCTCATGTGCCCCGACCAAGTATCAAACAGTGACCTTCTAATTCATAGGTCCACACTCAACCACTGAGCGATGCAGGTTGGGCATCCCTGGTAGTTATTTAATTTTATTTTTGGGAAGTTTCTTTTAATTTATTTTTTCCTTTTTATTGAATTCATTGGGGTGACTTTGGTTAACAAAATTATACAGGTTTCAGGTGGACAATTATGTAACACATCATCTGTACACCACACCAAGTCAAGCCTTTGTCCATCATCATTTATACTCCCTTTATCCTCCTTCACCTTCCCCATTCCCCTCCCCTGAACAATCACCAACCTGTTTTCTGTGTCCATGAATTTTTTCTCCTTTTTTCTTTTTTGCTCAATCCACCCACCCCCACATCCAGCTGCCCTGCCCCACCCCACATGTCTGCCTGCTCTCTATCTATGAGTCTATTACTTTACTTTTAGCTCATTTTGTTCATTAGATTCCACATATGAGTTAAATCACTGTCATATATTAAAGACCCCCCATTTGCAGAGCACACATTGCTTTATTTGCCTTCAAAACATCACCTAGAAACTGCACTTTTCAGCCCCCTTCCTTCATTCTGAAACTATCCACATATCCACCACCTACATAGTCATAATGACAGCTGCCATGTTGAGACAAAATGATCGTTGCTCCTAGTGTATGGATCATGGTCAGGGCTTCTGATACAAACTGATCTGATGAAAGTAGATCTCTGCAAACTCTAAGTGTGAATCTGGTCTTTGTGAGCAGAGCCATGTTAATGACAGTATTCTCAATAAGAATACAAGCACACCGACCATTTAGTTTGTCACACTCCTCCTTGCATGCTATGAGACAGTTCAGTATTTTTTAGTAATTTTCCCTACCCCACTTTTTCTTGTGTGTGTGTTTTTTTTCTTTTGTTTACACAAATGGGAGAAAACGTCTGCTCTTTGCAAACAAATACTAAAGTAGATATAATGGGCAACTGGCAGATTATCTTCTCTGGTTCCCCATTGATAGGCTAGGTTATATCATATGCAAGGCCAAGTAGAATACTGGAGTATAATCCCTTTCAGTCTAAACAATGTTTCAGAAGCTGCAAAACTTACATTATCAATGGTTGGGCATGGTGATTCCTATCAACACCCCCACCAATCATCAATAGTGCCAAAGACTGATAGGTACTGGAGATTGGTGAGGGGTTGATTGTCTTAACTTTAATCAGATAATAAGTCCAAACCTAGCTAACATTTTAGGTCTCTGTTCCATATCCTAGTAGAATAATGTACTCCATCCATTTGATACAGAGATCCATTCATCTGTCAATGCATTTTTTTTCCTACCCAAAATAGTTTGCCTTCAACCACAACTTTTCTGTCCAAAGGATTTCTACTCAAAATTTCTGACAAGTTGGCTATGTTACTATCTTCTTATGGATTAACCAGGATTAGTTGCTGTTGAAGATACCATGCAAACATTTCAGAATGAACATGTTCTTGCTTCAGTATCTCTTCAAAGTATCTTTTTTAAAAATAATTCAAAAGCAAATTAGAGTGATTGTTATACTTCTAAAACTTCTTACAGTAAGTTCATGAGACTACAGATAATTCTGAATATATTACAGTTGCTCACATATGACTAAAAAGTCAAGTCTATCATAGAATCTGTAGGAAAATTTGTAAGGGCTAATATATTAGTTTAACTTTCATTTATTGATATCCAGGCATGTGAGAGAAATTAACCAAGATGAGTAACATATAGTATTTTATTCAATCATAATAAAAGTTCTGTGATGAAAATATTATTTTTCCCATTTTATCTTCATAGAGAGTGAGGCATAGAGAAGCTAAATAAAGTTTCTTTGTTTCTCAGATCTAATATAGATTCAAAACTAGATTTTACAAAATCTACACTGTATAATTAGATTTCCTTCAGAAAAAAAAAGTAACATGAACTCCAAATAAAGCAACTCACCAAATAGGAATATTTTTAAGAACACAAACAAGCCCAGAGGCAGATTGCCTAGGGCAGGTGCAAGGCTTACCACTGCCATCAGAGTCTGAAGCACTTTCTATCCTACTGCTCATTTATCATTTTGAGAAGCAGTTTAGCTAGAGCAGGAGAGCAGAGCACTGGGTCAGACCTCTAGAGTTCATTTCCTGTCTCCATCACAAATTTGCCATATGACCTTGGGCAACTTAATCTCATTTTGCTTTCTTTTCCTCCTCTCAATAATAGATATAATAACAGTACCTCACTTAAAAGATTTATGCGAGCACTAGAATTCAATTTAACTGTTGTGGACACTCTAAAGAAATAAAATGCATCCCCTCCACCCAAAATGTCTTTAGAATGTCAAACCTGAAGTTATTGCATCAAGAGTGTATAAAAATTTGAATTCCTCACATAATGATGTTTTCCAGGGGAACAGGGAAAGCTCCAAAGCAGGCCTAGTCTTAACGCTGGGTTTGAATGAGTCCCTTGGCACTACACTATAGGTCCATTAGCTATTTTTCCTGGAACTTTAAGGATGAGGATATTTTTTGCTTGTTTGTTTTATGACAGAGGTATAACCAGTATCATCAAAGGCATTTTATAGGATCCTAGTGAGCTACTTACTTTCAGTGACCAGCTGATGGGCCTTTATGTCATGCAGGGTATTAGGCTTTCTCCTGAGCATGCTATAGATTAGGGCTAGTACCTGGTCGAGACTCGGAACTCACTCCTGGTCACAGGGTGAGAGTTATTCCCCTGAACCTTGCATCCATCATGACTTTTGCTGGAATAAGTCACATCACTCAATCTGAGATACATGGATATGTTGGTGCAGTGACTCATGATTTAAAGCCACTTTGAAGAGGGTCCAAACCCATACAGCTGCCCATAAGCATCAGTTATTAAAACTGACTTACCTCAGTGAAATCTATAACAGAGGCTCAGTAGAATTCAACAAACACAGCACAAGGAAGCAAAAACAAGATTTCCACCAGGCAGCAGCTCATAGCTCAAGTTGTCCAGTAGGCAGTAACACAGCTCAAAGAGCATGCTAGCCAGCAGGGAGCAGAGAACATTAAGAAAGCTAAAACAAGCAAACAAAAAAGATACTGGTGGTTTGGCTCATCACCTAGATATCTTATGGTACAAATGGTTGAGGTTACCCCACAGAAGTGAAATGGACATCCAACCAAATAGTTAAATAAGATGTTGAGACTGATGATACCACACACAAGCAAAGACGATGTTTCAAAAAAAAAAAAAAAAAGGTTCCTAGAACTTTCTGGTGATAAAAAGGCAGGCATCCAAGCAGGTCTGAAAATGGCTTGAGAGAACAGGGTAAGACCAGTTAGGCTTTTCTTGTGGATGGAGGGTGGGATTGGGCATGCACGGGTTGTGGTTTATATGGTTTGAACTGCCTTTTGAACCCAAATGGGGGAGCAATGGGATTGCTTATCAACTCTGCCACTGTGGGCTGAAGAGGAAAAGAAAATAAAGGGACTTGAAAACTATTGGTACTCAAATAATTGAAATTGAAGTTAAACTAATACATTATTCTTTCAACAAATGTGTTTTCATCATTTTTTCCCAAAATATTTTTATTGATTTCAGAGAGGAAGGGAAAGGGGGAGAGAGAGAGATAGAAACAATCAATGATGAGAGAGAATCATTGATCAGCTGCCTCTCACACACACCCTACTGGGGATTCAGCCAGCAACCCAGGCATGTGCCCTTGAATGGAATCAAACCCAGGACCCTTCAGTCTGCAGTCTGATGCTCTATCCACTGAGCCAAACTGGCTAGGGCCATTCTTTTTTTTTTTTTTAATATATTTTTATTGATTTCAGAGAAGAAGGCAGAGGGAGAGAGAGATAGAAACATCAATGATGAGAGAGAATCACTGATTGGCTGTCTCCTGCATGCCCCCTACTGGGGATCAAGTCCACACCCTAGGCATGTATCCTAACTGGGAATCAAACTGTGATCTCCTGGTTCATAGGACAACGCTTAACCAGTGAACACTGGCTGGGCCATCATTCTTAGAATGTTAAACTCCATGTCATATTTGTTACTCTGTAATCACAAGATGGCTGCTGCACTGGAGGCATCACAAAACACACCTGGTATGAGAAAAATGAAATACCCAAGCACCGCATCTATGCCATTTATCAACATTTAAAAAACAAAAATAATAAAAATCATCAACTTTGTGAAGAACTCTTACTGTAGCATTTCCCTTAAATATCATTAAATAAATCTCAAATGACATGCCCACCCCTACCAAAAGGGAGACTGAGAAAACTAGCATTTCTAATTTCTAACACAATGAGGGGTCCTCTTAGAAAAGAAAGTGGTAGTGACTATTGGTAGATAGCTAATCCTATCTAATAAAAGAGTAATATGCAAATTGACTGTCACTCCAACACACAAGATGGCCACCCCATATGGTCAAAGATAACCACCCCCATGTGGACACAAGATGGCCACCACAAGATGGCCGGCAGGGGAGGGCAGTTGTGGGCAATCAGGCCAGCAGAGGAGGGCAGTTGGGAGGGACCAGACCTACAAGGGAGGGTAATTGGGAGTGACCAGGCCTGCAGGGGAGGGCAGTTAGGGGTGACCAGGCCGGCAGAGGAGGGCAGCTGGGGGGAACCAGGCCTGCAGAGAAGGGGAGTTGAGGGGAAACCAGGCTGGCAGAGGAGGGCAGTTAGGGGTGACCAGTCTGGCAGAAGAGGGCAGTTGGGGGGAACCACGCCTAGAGGGGAGGGTAATTGGGGGGACCAGGCCTGCAGGGGAGCAGTTAGGCATTGATCAGGCTGGCAAGGAGTGGTTAGGGGGTGATCAGGCTGGCAGGCAGAAGCGGTTCGGGGCAATCAGGCAGGCAGGCAGGTTGGGAGCCAGCAGTCCTGGATTGTAAGAGGGATGTCCCAGATTGAAGAGGGTGCAGGCTGGGCTGAGGGACACACACACACACACACACACACACACAACCCATACCTGAATTTTGTGCACCGGGCCTCTAGTTGACTATAACAATAATATCTTTTTATATCTTATGTAAAGAGATTTGTACAATATTTAACAATAGTTGTAGATGTAGAATTTTTTACTGTAGTACACATTCTATGCCCTTTTATTAAAAGTTGACAATATCCATCACATACAATAGCTAAGAAATTTTCAGGCCCTAGCAGGGTATCACAGTTGGTTAGAACATCGTCCTGATACACCAAAGTTGCATGTTTTATCCCCAGTCAGGGCACATGCAAGAATCAACTAATGAATGCATAAATAACAGGAACAACAAATAAATGTGTTTTTTTCTGTCTCTCTCACACTATTTCCTCTCTCTACTGTCCTTTCTCTAAAAATCAATAAATAAAAAAATGAAAACAATATTTTCAGTGGTTGCTACTTTGACAATATTGTGTCTTGTATTATGCATTTGGAAGAAGGGGAGGGCTCAAGATAAGAAGCACTTATGGCACTGGAAACTCACTAAAATTTCTTTCTGTTTGATTGACTTACAGATGAATTTGCACTTTCACAGAGATCATTGAATGGTCACTTATGCAACTTGCCTTAAAAAAAAAGAAAAGAAAGAAAGAAATGGCAAGTCTTGCCTTGAATACTAAGCATTACCTTATTTCAAATCCTGTATCAGACATAAATTATCTTTCTAACCCATACCCAAAAGTCAAATAATCAGTAATAGGAAAACTTTAAAAGTATATTTCTATTCAGTCATATAAGCAAATAAGGAGAGAGAAAAACTAGAGTAAAGGCTGTACCCATTTTGATATCACAACTGTATATCTCAGTACCTTTCCTTTCATTATTCAGAAACATAATGCCCCTGAAACATAAGAGAAGGAACTCAAGCTGTTAAACACATGGTTTGTTTCTCTGTGCTTCTGCGCAGATTAGTGCCCCGGACTCGCACAGCTGTAAGCTTATACCGATGTCCTCCTTAGACGATGCCTCACATGACTTGACTCAGAAAGGGAGAGAAAGACTTGTTAAGTCAAGAGTAAATGAGATATCTCATTTGCATTGAACTATAGAAAGGGTTGAAGAAAAAGGCTGCTGCTTCTTTCCCAAGTGTATTTCTTCCTTCATACTATGCTGATGATATAATGGATTTGGACATGACACTATCATTTGCATTTGGCCTTGCTTTCTGTAGTATCTTTCTGTGCCTCTTATTTCAAAAACAAGTGAAACATTGAATTCTTATCCACTCAGGAAACTGTTAGACCCTCAATTTTCTTTTTGTGTAATAAAAACAAAATCTTATTCCCCACTTAGGATTATTTTATTTTGTTAGATTACCCACATGATTGGGGGAAAAGAAACACACATAAATAAAACACCTCAAATATACTATATGATAAAAATATTTTATCATCCATTCTCCTAACAGAAAGTACAGAGGCAGTCAGATACATTAAATCAGACATTCTTTATGACTTTACTTAAAACATTATTCACTATAGGTTAGTGGTTATTTTGAACAATTATTTAAAAGTAGGCTGGCTTTCCAACCACATGAAATAATCTGATTCTTTTTTTTTAGATTGTTCAGGAGAAGCACACTCATTATGGAAACATTACAGTAACACATAGGTCTGTCTTCATTTCCCATGACATTCTTACTATAAATAAATAAATAAATAAATAAATAAATAAATAAACCATAATAAAACTTGGAACATACATTTCCCTACTCAAAGAGAATAATATTATTTCACTTGATGACTGGATATTAACAATTTCTTCATTGAGCTAGACTTCTTAACAATGTCAGTGAAGTGGGTATATATTTCCAGAATCAGCATAGTTCTTTAACATCACGTTACCACTGCATGGCACTACAGGGAATGCACAGCATGACATTTGAAAAGGGAAGCTGTGTCCTTTCTCGCCTGGTTGTCTTGCACTGTTGGAGTCAGTCCTGCCTGCTAGGGTGGTAGAGGGCTAATTCCCATCCTGCTGTTTCTAGGCCAGGCATTCTGTATTTGCCTAGATTCTACACACAGACTATTCACCAGTTAACTAATTACTTCTCCTCATGAGTACTGTTTGAGGACCTGCACCATACATAGTTTGTCACACCATTGGGTGACTATGATAAAGTTAGTGCTAGTTTATTATTGGAATTATAAATGTAAAAACAAGAAATGCCATAAGGAAAAAAAATACTCTACTAAGAAGATAATTTATATTGTGAGCTTTTAATTAAAGTCAACCCATAAACTGTGTTAATTCAGTGCATGGGTGTATAGCGGCAGAAGTGAAATCACTGGCTCACTGAGTTATCTGCCCTCCCATGTGCATTGCAACATTATTTATAAAAGCCAGGGTATGGAAACAACCTCGCTGTCCATGAGTGGAGGAATAAAGAAAGAAAATGTGGTATATATACACAATATATATTATTCAGCCTTAAGAATTGGAAAAATAACATGGAGGAAACTTGAGAGCAAACTGAGATAAGTCAAGTAGAGAAAGGCAAAATTTATGTAAGTCCTGGAATCTGTGGAATACAATTTTTAAATATTTTTATTGATTTCAGAGAAAGGGGGAGAGGGAGAGAGAGACAGAAACATTAATGATGAGAGAGAGTCATTGATCAGCTACTTCCTGCACACCAATCATTGGGATTGGGCCTGAAATTTAGGTGTGTGCCCTGACTGGTAAATGAACCGTGACCTTCTGGTTCATAGGGAGACGCTCAACCACTGAGCAATGCTGGCAGGCCCAAATTTTTAAGAAAAAACACAATATATAGAAACAGAGAGTAGAAATAGATGTTGGTCAAAGGATTATATTCCCAAATTATAAGGTGAATAATTCCTGGGGATCTAATGTTCAGTGTGGTGACTATAGTAAACAATTCTGTATTATGTGCTTGAAAGTTACTGAGAGAGCAGATCTTTAATGTTCTCACCACACACACCAACAAAATGATAATTCTGAGAGGTAATAAGGTGTTAACTACCCTTATTGTGGTAATCAACTTACAAATAACTAAGTGCATTACATCATCACATTGTATACATTAAACTTACACAATACTTTATGTAAATTATATTACAATAAAGTTAGAGAAAAAGTAGATGCCATGTGTGGTAGTGACCATTTACTAGTAAACATGGGAATTGAAATATTATGGTTATAAAATTGCTATAGAGGACTGTAATATATTTGACTTTCTATGGTCTTACATTGCAAGCCAATAAAATGTTACAATTTCCTTGCACTGTCTTTTCTCAGTTCTTTGAATATTTATCTTCTCTCTTTTTGCCCTTACATATAAGAATTGCCAACTACACACCAACTCAAGGCAAAGCAGGAAGGTAAAGATCACAAAGGAGAAATAACATCTTAAAAGGAAGGAGATTAAAGGGAAGATAAAGGCAGTCTCTCAAAAACTGCTAATAGTAAAGTTTAAAGACCTCTGAATTCGCAGGAAGCATTTCTTTAGGAAAAATTTGGTAAGAATAATTTGCAAGAACTTTGTTATGTTATTTTTCTGATCCCTGAAAGTGGAACATCAAAGTCACTCACTCATTTAAGATCCTTGGCTCGACTTCAATGGAAAGAAAATATTTCCTGTACATTGAGGGCACTAGTTCTGTACTTAGAAAAATTTGGAAGGTATTTTGTTTTTAAAAAGTCACAATTTTTTGATACTTTAAAATAATGCTTATATTTGGAACTTTTATTCATAGAATGTGATCTAAATGATAATTGTATCTTCTGCCATAATAGTCTCATGTTATTCATGTGTTTGCTAATCATGCATTGCAAAGAATTTTACTGTACTAATTATATCTACAGAATTAAAGATGTCAGAATTGTAGACTAGTGGAATGAAATAAAACAAAGTAGACCTTGTTCAAAGTGCTCCCCTGGTTGGAAGTACCAGGTCTTTTAAGAACTGAAAATAATTTCTCTCAGAAGACTGACAGCATAGGAGAAAGAAACTTACTGGGTAACTTAATAAGAAAGAAGTTACCAGAAAATAAGGCCAGGAACCTAAGCAATGAAAAATCAAGTACAAAATCATTAGGGATAAGTAACTTAGGGAAGATTTTCCTTCTAAGCAGGAAATTTTGATTTTAAAACTCCATTATGAATTCATTAGGAGGCTGAGCTACTAGGATTAAAGTTTTACTTCCCCAAAGAATGACTATGAAGCAGAGGTCAAGGTGTAGAAAGGCCAATTAGTATTATTACGCTAGACTGAATTAATAAATGGCTTGCCCGTGTGTTTCTGTGGACGGCATCACAGCCAACCTGGAGGGTAGGCTAAGTTAGAGAAGTAGATGGAGTAATGAACATGCACAGAGAAATGTATTGATCTAGAAATCTTTCTAAGTGGACGGAACTAAGCCTGAAGAAATTGTCAAGGAGACCAGTTCAAATGCCAAGAGAGCTGACATCAGTGATGTAGCACCTATTGATATTCTGAGGATTGAAATAGCACCAACACTCAAGCTGAACTAATAATATAAATTAACAGTGGGAGTATTGACATGCAAATAGCAATAGGCATAACAAACACTTGATCATTAGTGGAAGTTTCCTCAGCAGTGACACTTTTTAATCCAAAGGACATAGGTTTATAAGACCTTGTCAGTACTGATTTTTTTCTGGATCACATAAACATTAAGCTACTCCTGAGCATTTTCAGGATTTGGATGCCATTGAATGTGCATTGCCCTCTCTCCCCACCTGTCACTTTTTTTTTATGGTGGTTACAGATTTATGAAATACCCCCAGCAGCTAATGCTTGATCATTTGCCCCACATGGTTTGAGTTTCCTTGAATTGTTTTCCAGTTTGTCCTTGGAAAAACTAACAGTCATATCTTCCCAGAAAGCAAGTGAATCTAATATAAAATCATTGATTGAAAATAAAAATACAAAGCACCTCAAGGCTGCCTCACAGCAGTCTTTTGAAAATTATAATTTATTTAGTAACATTCAACAAATACTTATTGAAAGTCAACTAGGAGTCAAAAATGGGGTTCAATGCTATGGACATGATATGAGCAAGATAACATCTCTTCCCTCAAGAATTTTATGGATGTAAACAGGCAAATGTGGCTTAAAAATGTGGAAGAACCAATCCAACATTGTTATTTCAACTGTGATACAGCATTTCAGAGATGGAAGTGAAACCCTATTATTAGTATTCAAGCCCAAATATACACACCCCTGCACATTCCATTTGTGCATTCTAATATCAATTTTGATCATTGTGTGATATTTTTTAAGTTTTCAATTCTTTGGACACATAATTTTATCTTTAAACCATAAATGGGTTTTTAATTAGTGTGAATCTACAGGTAGTGGGGAATACAGTCTTGCTGATGGTCATCAAGGAAAAAATTTTACTTATAAAACATAAACTTGCTTGAATGTTAAGAGTTTAGAATTTATTCTAAATGGAGTTTGCAAAATTACAGAACGTATAATCTCTTAAAAATGGAAAATAACAATCATAAAAGTTTCTGAGGATGACTAGCTTTTAGAGGAGAATTGTCAGCCATTGCTTTGCTGATTTCAGTTTGATTTCCTTTCAGAATAAGAAATTATAATGAATCACCACCAATCAGCAAACCTGATTATGGATGTCAGCTATCCTGCCTAAAAAAAGCACCTGCTTCCGGGGAGCGGACTAGACAGCTGTGGACAGCGCTGGAATGAAGTAGTCCTGTGCCAGCAACAAAGAATTAGGAAATCTTCCATCCCGATCTGTAATATATTTCTTAAATGGCACCTTACTGATGCTCCACGCAACTGAAACCTTGGTTGTAGAATATGTGTTATGCAGATCTAGGACATATTACATATATGCCATGTTACCAATTTTTGGCTTTTTGTTGACAGGGCTCTCATTTTAGTCAAAGGTGATGATGATACAGAGAAGGAACAGGGTGATGTGCAGAATGAATTACCCATTAGGCAGAATATACACGTGCAAATATAGGAAAACCCCAGAAAAATAAAAACAAAGGGAAATGTAAAACCTAGAAATGAACAAGTTAAATATCAACATGTGTGTGTTCATGGATGTTTTGGAAAAGTCTTTTACTTTTATTTTGTGATGTAGTGTTATCTTTATTTCAAAACAGGGTATTTATAGTTTTTTCAAGGCATGAAATTACTAAAGTTCTTAATTCAGCCCAGATGCTATCAGTGTCCTTCTCAAACATAATTGGCTATCATACACTGGGCAGAGTCCTATGCCAAACCACCAGAGACATAATTCAGGTGTTTGGGTTGACCCTGTGTATAATGGTCTTTGTCTTGAGCATGAACTTTCTATGAAAATTGTCGAGGTAGGAAAGGTTGACTTGCTCGACATAGCACAAATGGGCTGAGAAATGTATCACAAAAGAGAGATAATTTTAGCTATGTTTCTCAGGAAGAGGCAATGTAACAGACAGACGCTGTAGGCAAGAGAATCTCCAGGTTAAAACCTTTAATTAACGCTATCACAGGAGGGTTGGATTGTTTCGGATGGGTAATTGGTTGCCATCTGAGGATCTCTTAATTCCAATATTTTGATTACAAATGTGACAGCAAGAGAGAGTACAAATCTGTTTTGAAAGTTTGAATTTGCTTAACAAATGCTTCTGATACAGAACATTTGGTAATTGACCCCTTTTTCCAAAATCCATGTTCTCTTAATTCAAGGATGCTTCTATTGACAAGTTTTAGCATCAATGAGTGAGCATGACCTCAAAGATCAACATGGGGCCAACAGATCTTTTTGTGTTGTGCACACACGCGGAAAGATTTTACAAGAATTAAAAGAAAGCCAGATGTTTCCATGAGGATGCAGAAACTACCAGCGCAATCCAAATAAAGTGTTGTGGGGTGTGTGGGCTTTTTTTTTTGTGTGTGTGTGTGTGTGTGTTTGTGTTTTGTTGCTAGAAACAAGACCTTGATTTTCAAACCTACTACTAAAACATTTTAAGGTTTAAAGAAATGACTTGTTTTTCCACCTGAATGACTGTTCTACATTTTGACTCCTGTCTTAATCAGAGCTGTCAACATGAAGAAGGAATTAAAAAACTCATAACATTCCATAAATACTGCCCATCCTAATTCCATGTGTCATTGAAAGGTGATGATGATGGATTTTAAGATAAACAGAAGGTAGTGGCAGCATTAGAGAACTATGAAGTGAAATGGGGAAGCCCTAAATGATTGGATGTTCCTGCACAGGATTCCTGGCCCTGGCTAGATCTGGCAAGGGCCAGCCATGAGTGCAGCTGATTCTGAGGGTACATTGACTAAAGCTGGGGGCAGTGAAACAGGAAGGGCTTAGCATAGAAGAAGCAACAGGAGAGCCTCGGTTCAGCGGCTCTGGTTTTGTAAAAATGTTATAGGAAAGAAATGTTATATGAAAGAAATGAGCCAAGGCGGGCTGCCTTAGCTCACTGGGAAGTCACAGGAAAGGAGGCCTTGGGTACAGGTTCAAGGGGTCAGCTGGAACAATCTGCCTCTACCCATTGCTCTGCTGGGTGCAAGTCTTGTGGGTTCCCTTAGAGTTTAGGAGATGAATCCCTGTGGGGGAAGAAGAAGGACAAGGCAAAGCCACAGGCATGCTTAAAAATTCTTTTTTTACAAAAATAAACGCCATGGGTAATCAAAATAATCTCGTTTTTCTACTATTAACCCCCTCAAAACAAACAAAAAACAGAAACAGCAACAAAAAACACTTACCTGTAATCCATTACATGTAATCATTTTTTTCTTTGCCCTTATTTTGAGGTAAAACTAACCTTGGCTTCCAGTCAATGAGTCGACAACAACAAAAAGGTGATGGAGCGTAGCTATATTGTGTTAAGAGGCACCTGTATATATTGTACTCGTTAAGAATATGCATCCTCACCCTCCATTCCCAATGCTCCTTTAGAATGATGCACTGTGACAATGGAGGAAGATTTGAGAGATTTTCCACTCCAACCTCATCATTACACAGATGAGAGAAATGTGGCCAAAGCGGGTGGGTGGCTTTTCTGAAGGGTTAAATGCTCATTACAGGCACAGCAGGCACTAGAATAAATGTCTTCTACACCCGGTATACTATCATCCTAATTACTTACATTCTTTGCTGCTTTCATTCCTGTGCTCTTTGTAGTTATTAGAACTAAAGATGTAGATGACTGAAGCAAATTGCCTTAAACAAAAAGGCAGTCAGTCAATAGTGGTTAGTGATTTGTTTCAGCTATTTAGTAGGTAAAAAACATAACTATATGTAAGTATCCTCCCCAAAAATGTGTTCCATTGAGAGGTCTATGAAACAGTGGTTTAATAGCAAGTTCATCTCCCCCTTTTAAATCGTAACAGCTTTTAGTTACCAGAATAATTAATGCAATAAATATAAAAATTATTTCTAGTTTTTATAAAGTTATGGTATTCATGATTTTATGTTGCTTTACATTTGTGTCCATTAGGATATCTTTGGAAAGTAGAAAACAAAAATGATGGAAGTATACAAATATTGTCCATAAACTCAAAAAACCTAGAAACAAAGAACACAATAGATTCTACACATCTGCTTGTATATCCATGTAAAATATCCAAATTTTATAACTGGTATTATAATACTCCATTATAAGAGTAAATTTCTTTTCAACCAAAATTGTTCCTAAGCTTATTTTTAATTGCTATAAAGTATTCAATGTAGTTAGTGCTTAGAATAAAATTTTTAATCTAGAACAATTACCTTATTTTATATCTCTATATATGGAAATGCCATTATAAAGTGTATGACTATGTAAACACCCTTCAAAAGATTTGCCACATTTCTTTTTATAAACATACTAGAGGCCCGGTGCATGCAAATTTGTGCACTGGAGGGGCCCCTCAGCCCAGCCTGCCCCCTCTCACAGTCTGGGAGCCCTCAGAGGATGTCCCACTGATGGCTTAGGCCCACTCCCGCCTGGTGGAGGGGGCCTAACCAACAGTCTGGCCTCCCTCTGTGGTAGGAGACCTGACCAATCAGGGGAAGGCGACACCCCCATCACCCGGCTGCTGTTGCCACTGCTGGCCAGTGGCTGCAGCCCCTCAGCCCTCTCTTCTGCCCACTGGTGGGTGGGGGCAATCTGGGGCCAGTCCAGCTGTGGGAGGGACTGTGGGAGGTTGAGGCATAGTAGGTTACACTCTGTCCAGCCTCTGTGGCGGCGTGGCACCAGGACCGGGCCCACGCCATGGCCTCTGTGGCTGCCTCTGCGTAAAGGGCCCCCTCTCCCACTGTCTCTGTGGAAGGGGCCGCAGCGCTGGACCAGCCCCTGCCACCGACTCTCCCATGCCACCGCCTCTCCCATGCCACCGCCTCTCCCACGCTGCTGCCTAACCTGCACTGCCGGCCCTTGGCCCTTGCAGCCATGGAGGCTGCTGGCCCTGGGTCCTCGCAGCAGCTGCGGCTTTGTCCAGTCTATCTGGTCTAATTCGCATATTACCCTTTTATTAGTAGAGATAACAAATTCTATCCATAGATGTAGTATAAAAATTGTGACGTTCTCTAAACACTAAAAATTATTATCATTTGTGTCTTTCAAATTTCGTGAGTAGCAAATGGCAAGCTAGTGTTGTTTAATTTATACTCTTTTAATTATCAACTACAGTAAACAACAACATATACTGTTCACAATTCCTAATGTACACAATTCTGAAACTAAGTGGCCCATTTCAAATATGTTTCATATTAATCACTTTGTCTATCCTATTTCTCATTTTATAATATGGGGAAATTTAAAAGACTAAATCAAAATGATTCTACAGTTGTTTTTGTTTAATACAAACAAAAAAAGTTTTACAGACACATAAAGTTGTTGCATAATTCACTTTGAAACTGAACCCTTAACACACTAGTTTAAAGTTGACATGAGATGCATATGCATATGTTTGCATATCTAGAATAAAGAAAGAATAGCGCATGATTACCAAAATAAATTCATATGCATATGCATTGCAGTCTGGGTGGGAATTGTATACATATATCTTCCAAATTTACCTGAATATCTCCTTAAACAATATACTCTTGTTTCCTAAATAACATAGAGTATGTGTGCATAATAAATGCAACATCTATAGGAAACAAGAATGAGGTAGAAATCAGAACCATATGACTCAAATCAGCTGTCAACAAAGAAGGAAGTTGTAGGTGGTGGTCTCTGAGAGGCAGACTCAAGTGAAGTCTGGTGTGCAGGAGGTTGGTTAGGGATCCACACCTGCACAGTGGAGGGTAAAGAAGGAGGGTTGTGCAGAGGGTATAATACAGCTGCCCAGCACAACGATAACCTCAGCTGACCCCCAAAGAGCTGTGGACCAAAATGTCAATTGGAATCGTCTGTGTTGGGCCAAAATACAAGACCCTTTGTAGCCCTGCCTCTATAGTCTACCCTGGAAGGGGTGGGATATTTGGAAAGCTGGCTCTCTGTGGCTGAAGAAACACCCCGGAAATGGCAGGTGGCTGGACCTCTTAAATCACAGAGATTTACGTGAGCCGGGGGCTGCTTTGTCAATTGCTCTGTGATCTTAACTTTTTTACTTGGTTGCAGTTACAAATTTGTGATAGTTATATAGCATACATATTTTGTTAATATACATTGCAGGAAAACAAGAAAACATAGTTTAGGGTGGACTACTGCTTGCCTGCTCTAGATATTCACTTTTTAAGTTAGAGGAAGAAAAATATACAAGTCTCTCAACAAATCTATAATAATAAAAGTGTAATATGCTAATTAGACTGGGCAGCCTGACATCCTTCTGGACGACCTTCCAGACAACCTCCCAGATGAAGCTGGGACTGTGAGGGCCGAGCCCCTTGCACGAATTTTGTGCACCAGGCCTCTAGTAAAAAGATAACAGGATACAGATTATTAGTTCAGCATCCTGCTTGCATTATGAGATGGAATTGCATGGAGCCTTCATTTAAACAATATATGACTATTTTTGTTTTAAATATGCATAGGGAGGATTTGTTAAATTAAATTATGGTGTTTAATAATCAAACAATAACATTTTATAAATGTCTGTGGGGGAAAATAAGACAGTTAGAACACATAGAAACTGAAGAAATAGTTTAAAAAGGAAATATAGTCCTCACTGGTTTGGCTCAGTGGATAGAGCGTTGGCCTGTGGACTGAAGGGTCCTGGGTTCAGTTCCGGTCAAGGGCATGTACCTTGGTTGTGGGCACATCCCCAGTAGGAGGTGTGCAGGAGGCAGCTGATAGATGTTTTCTCCATTGATGTTTCTAACTCTCTATCCCTCTCCCTTCCTCTCTGTAAAAAATCAATAAAATATATTTTTAAAAAAAGGAAATATATATTTTAGGACCTTAACTATCTGAAAAAGTGAGTTAAAATAAATATAATAAAAATCCAATTTATTTGCTAAATCTTCTCAATATAGCCTATCATCTGATGTCGTTTTTTAAAACTTGCAATAGTAGAGAAAATAAAACCTGATATCAAGCCCTTATCATTGTTCTCAATTTACCATTATAGTTTTAGGAACAATCAGCTCAAGAATGTATTGCAAGAGAAAGGTAATTTTAATCTCGGAAGTTTAAAATATGGCTTTTTATTATAAGTTCATATTAAAGTCTATGAAATGATAAGTACTGAATAAAATTCTGTTTCAATGATGTTAAGTAGCAACTTTTATTTATGTTTTATTATGATCTCATTTTAGATTTATCCATACTATTTAATTTGTTGAAAAAGTTCACCTAAAATCATTTTAAATGCATTTCAATACATTTACTTGCACATTTTAAGAGATGAACTCAATTCTTTTTATAATGTGGGTTTCAGTTAGTGTTTCACTTTTAAGGCTTTTAATATGTGATTCTTTTTTTCTCTCTCCTTATAGATTAAGGTATTTCATATGTGTCCTTATCCCCCCATTGCTCTCACCCCCTGGTGTCTGTGTCCATTGGTTAGGCCTATATTCATGCATGCAAGTCCTTTGGTTAATCTCTCACCCTCTCCTACCTTTCCTCTGAGGTTTGATGGTCTGATCGATGCTTTACATTGGAGAAACCTAACAAATATCATTCCTCAGGAATTAAAATGAGCATCATCCAGTAATGTCACATAAGTGCTTTGTACCCTGTCATGATGTGATGAGGTAGGTATATAATTTCTGTGGAATTCTTATCCCAAATCTATGACCTCAGTATAATCATGGGAAAATATCAGACAAACCTAAACTGAGTCGAATTCTGCAAAATACTTGATGCATATTTCTCAAAACTGTCAAGGTCATGAAGGGCAAGAAAAGTCTGAAAAACAATCACAGATTGGAGGCACTAAAAATACAAGATGAATAAACAGAATGTGGTACCTTTCCTGCACTGGATATTGTCTGGCACAGAAAAAAAGTCATCAAGAGGATATGACCTTGACCCTTGAGCTGAACTAGAGTGATAAAAGTTTCCTCACCCCCACTCTTATCCTTGGAATGTAAGTTCTGCTTGTTATAGGCACCTCACACAGTGACACCAGAGATGTTTTACCAGACAAGACAGCCTCTGACACAATGGGAGAGGGCTGTCCCCATCCTCAATCCTTGTCTTCTCATGTAAATGAATTTATATGAGACTTTGACTGTGTTATAAAAAGCCAATTTATTAGAGCAATTAAAGCATGCAATTTTATTTTAAAAAAGCAAAATCATGCAAACCTATACATCTGGCTTATCCCGTATAATAAAAGTGTAATATACAAATCAACCGAATAGCAGATGACCAGTCGCTATGATGCGCACTGACCACCAGGGGCAGGCGCTCAATTCAGGAGCTGCCTCCTGGTGGTCAGTATGCTCCCACAGGGGGAGTGCTGTTCAGCCAGAAGCCGGGCTCATGGCTGGCAAGCACAGTGGTGGCTGCGGGAACCTCTCCTACCTCTGCTGCAGGCAGGCAGTAAGGAGCAAGGGGACCCGGACTGTGAGAGCCCCAGACTGCGAGAGGGATGTCTGACTGCTGGCTTAGGCCAGGTTCCTGGGCCATTGGGCCTAAGCTGGCAGGCGGACATACCCTGAGGGGTCCTGGGCTGCAAGAGGGCGTAGGCCGAGCTGAGGGCTCCCCCTAACCCCCCACCCCAACCCCAGTGCAAAAATCTTGTGCACTAGGCTTCTACTGATGTATAGGCTCTCAGCTAATCTGAAGAGCAAATTGGGTGGGGTTCTGAGGCGTTATATACCCTCCTATCTATAGGCTTCAAAATTCCTCTGCTGATGGTTTTAGTACAGGTTAATTCTCAAGGTCCTTTTTTTTACTTTGTTGGGGCCTTCCCAGAATTCATGAAAAGATCCTGGCTTTTCTGCTTAGGGAGTAAAACGGCCCTTTGTTCCTGCCCCCTTTCTGCATTCTCTCATTAGGGAGTTTTTTGTTTGTTTGCTTGTTTTTAACCATTTGCTCTATGTTCTTGACTGGGAAAGATAATGGTTTGTTAGTTATAAGCCACACTGTTTGGCCTTGTTGTAACTTTCCTGTCTCAGTTTCCCATTCCTCCTGCCCTGGAATCCTGTAACATGCCCACAGTACTTTTAATTATATTATCATCAGAATGAACTTCATTCACACAATTCTTACAGTATTTTTAAAATTTTGTAATTTGAAACATTTATTTTGGATTAAGTTATGTATTATATGTCTATATTAACTTTATTGTGAGACAATCATAATTCCAGGTATTTTAACATAATTTTGTAATACAATTTGAATTAATGTAATGACCTTTTGAAAGTTACACTGTCTTTGTTGAAGCATTTTCATTTTAATACCATAATCTGAGATTATCTCTCCCAATTTAAGGCTATTGAATAATAGGCATAATTGAAAGATTTATTTGTTAGTGAAATGTCCTCATAATGTCAAATCTAAATTTTTTATTACTACTGTAATTATTTTAGTATTTTTATTAATATCTCTTTGTTTAGTTTTAAATTCCAAGTAAATTTCTTTTCAAAATTGCTCTCAAATTTTTTCAATAGCAACTAAAACAAAATTTATTTTAAAATTATGTATGTCTTTAACTTGTACAAAAACAATACTATTCATATATGCAAATACATTGATTTTATTGGTTGTTTTTCCTCCTAAATGTTTATATTATCCAATTATCAGTATTTCTATACAGTTCCTTTCTAATTTATGTCTTCCTATGAGATTATGGCCTTGACCACGAATTTAAAACCAGTGGACTATTAAAATGTATTATTTTCAGTTTGCATATAACATAACATGTGGTCATGGTCAAATAATGTCATTGCAGTATTGAAGATGGTATATCCAATTACAAGAATGGAATTTCATTGAAAGCTTCAAAACTATATGATGTCACCAAATACAAGACAAATGAGCCAATTTGATCATATAGTTGGTTCAGGTGAATAGTTAAGGACAGCATTTGAGAAGTCTGTTGTATGGATTTGGGACCTTAGATGTTTAAGTTACAACTCTGCTGGTTTTACACTCATATTTGCCACTTTAATATTAAATATAGCTATTATTATGTTTACTAAACCTTTAAATATATTGAAATTTAAGTTCAAATATTTGGGATCAATATCCTTCTGTTACATATGGTCATATGTAAAAAAAGATGTAGTAAGTAATACATAAATATCTGATATGTCTTCCATAAAGTTGGTCAATAACTGGTTCTATTGAAAGCTAAAGTGGCAGTGGTATTCTTAAACATCTTATATCTATGTAGGTGCAGAATTTCTCCAATATTACTCATAAATGCCATGGTAGAATCCAAATAATCATCAAGTGTAATTCTACTAAGCTAACTAAAATAATATTCTTTATAATCCAATACATTTGGAAGAGGATATTCAAAAAGAACAGATAAACTGCAAGCTTTTAGAAGATGAAGTAGAATAGGATTTTGAAGCACAGTTAGTAGCAGAGAAAGACATGAGTAACAGCTAAGTGCAGATCTTTGGCTTCCTAATGAGAAAAATAATTTTGTTACAAGTTATAAAATTATTCATAATATAACAAGGCTCTAAATTGATTGTCAAAATTACAAATGAAACAAGCTTAAGTTAAAATACATTTCTGACCTAGTTGGAAAAATCAATTGATTAAAGAGTTATATTGTTATACTGAAGACTTACTGGTAATGTGCTAACAGTGATAGTCACTGTGTATAAGCAAATAAATGACAAATGTAAAAAAATGTGCATAGTGTTTTAGAAATGCCTACAAAGATGTATATGAGATACCATATAATATTTTGGATTAAAAAATACAGCAAAGGTGAAAAACAGAAATAAACAACTAAAAAGAAATTTGGTAAAATTTATATTCCCAAGAGCTAGTATCCATTGCACTTGTAATAAGAATAGACTTATTTTATATTGCTCTATTTAATATTTTGTTTCAACACTAATCCATTATGGCATGTGAAAGTTTACATGAAGGCATTAGTGTGGTCAGGGTTTAAAATAATTTTCAGAGGCAATTAAAGTTGGGACTGATTTATAAATCAGTAATTTGTAGTGTGTCTGTGTCTTCATTAATGATCTAGCAGTTTTCCAAAATCATACAGTATTTCTTAGACTTAAGCCAACCTGTCATTTGTCTGTCTGTTAATAGGAGGCCTTTTTGTTTTTGTTGTTGTTGTTTTGCAGTTCATGATTTTTTGGTTTGTCTTTGGGGAAAAAAAAAGGAGTCCTGCTCAAAATAGATTAGGGATATAAGTGATCTGTGAAATAGCTTAGAAATGTGGAGTGACTCGAGCAAAAGGGCAGCATTTTTTTCCTAACTTCCAGTGATGTATTTTTTAATTAAGAAAAAAATGGACTGATTTCACACCTAGGTGATGGGCGTTGGCTATGGAATAACAAGCAAATAACACATCTTTAATCTACACATTCAGTGGTAATGAGCATGAGTTTTGTAGATATGGAGATCTGGGTTTGATTCCATACCTTCTTATCAGTACCTGGCGCAAGTTACTGAACTTTGCTAAGAACCATTTCTTCTTAGTTCTCACCACTCCTCGTGGTATAAGATTGAGGTAGTAGTCATATACATGGACACTTTTCAGAATGCCTGGAACATAGTAAATATGCAATTAAGAAGAATCAATGATTGGTTGTTAGTAAACTTGGCAAGCTTAAATCCACAGCCACAAGTGGCTAATGATGTTCTGGTATTTCTGCAAGTTTCTCAGAGGAATTCATCATTTTGTGGACAGCATATTCGAAAACTTCCTCCAAGCAAGAAAAATCACATGTATGGAAGCATGAATACTGGAAACAGCATTACATAAAAGTTGTTTAGTAGAATGAAAACCTAAGGAATCTAAAAGCTGATGAATAAGATGGCCGGTAAATCATAGTGATTTTTATATACCACATAAGGAATTTGTATTTTATGCTTTGTATTCTGAGAAACACTTGAATGAAGCAAGATAAGTTATAACAGGTAGGAAATTATTATTAAAAATCATTTAAGAGGGCTGAGAAATAAAAAAAGGTAATAAACATATTAGAGGAACTTGGAATAATGCTATGTAGTGGTCCCTTAGGTGTGTGACCCAGGGAAGGTAGTCCCATCTTCCTCAATGTCTCAGCAATATTCATTACAGTTATCAATCTTTCTGTTTTGGAACACTCACATTTCTAGACTTTCAAGGTTATGGGTAGGTTTTCATTAAATCACTCTGCACGACAATAAAATTTCTGGGCCAATTTACATGAAATGTTGGCACTTGAAAATACTTTGTTAACAACATATGATATTTTAAAATACATTTTTATTGATTTCAGAGAGGAAGAAAGAGGATAGAGAGATAGAAACATCAATGATGAGACTCATTGATTGGCTGACTCCTGTATGCCCCCTACTGGGGATTGAGCTCACACCTGGGCATGTGCCCTTGACAGGAATGGAACCTAAGGCCCTTCAGTTAGCAGACCTATGAGCTATCCACTGAGCCAAACCAGCTAGAGCAATTTCTGCTTTCCTTCATTTCTGTGTTTCATCTATTTATCTTCTACTTTTACATATAATGTACCTTTGCTCTTGCTCTCTTCATTTTTATTATAATTTATTTAATAAAATAATCACAAAAACTGTGGATACTAACAAATAACTTATTTTATCAATCCAAAAATAATAATACATGATGAGGGAAATACAAGAAAAATTTGTATAAAACTTATTAAGTATGCTCTCATAGTAGAAGTCACATAATAAGGCAGATACTCACCAAGACCTCAAATTACCACTTTAAGGTAAATTTGGTGAGTGGTAGCTGCTCAATAAATATTGGTTGTATTTATGAGAGGATAAATGGATAATTCAATTGACCAAGATGTTATAATAATTTTAAATTTATGTAGCTGAATAATTCAAGTTTATTATCTAATAGCATAAAGTGTGATTTGAATTTAAGGTTTCTCATGAGATTATTAAGTATAACCTCTTATCTCAGGTTATTGTGTTATCGCCTTTAATCACCACTAAATATTTGCTTAGAAATTCCTTCATATCAGTAATAACAATATAGTTTGCTGAAATGTTTCAATAAACTAAACTAGTCTGGGCCTATTTAAAATACTATTTTGCTTCCAAAAGGATATGATGACCCTGAGATAGACATTATCAGGGACTCAGCAATTTATCCACTGCTAAAATTTTTACCAAGTCTAAAAAGCAGTCATTTTTCCTCTTAATGCTCATGTAAGTTCAGGCTTTGCAGAAAGGAATAAGAACGGCTTCTGGTCCCTTACAGCTTGCCTCCTGTCTAATCAAAGCATTTGCTAATTCTAATTGCATTAAGTGGTGCACATCAGATGAGTTCATCTAGTCATTGAATGTGGAAAGCATCCCACTGAGAGCTGCGCTGAGGAATCACTTAAAGCTTTTAACTATCAAGCTGTTTTCAACCTATTCATTTTCCATGACATCGATTATCATTTTCACAAGACTGGTTTCTCAATAGTTTCTTTTCCTGGTGATGTGGCCTGAAAGAGGGAGGAGGAAAGTGATATTTCTCAGTTACATAAATCTCCTTGCCTAATCCTCATCACATTCCCAAACAACCATCTTACCTAAATTCATTCAGCATATGCTATTACACAATGCAGTCAGTATTCAAGAGCAAAGTAGGATTTTAAAGTTTTGCTTGCTATATGAATAAAATGCTGGGACTTGTTTAGCTAGATATAAACAAAGACAGATACCGTATTAGAGTGTAATCATTTGCTGTCTATTTGGACCCTGTTTATTCATTTAATGATTAGAAAAACACACTTTTAGACTCTGTTTCTGCTTAATTCCTTGATATTGGGCCATTTCTTAGTACATTTACTTTTTCTAATTGATTCAAGTAACATAAAATACATCTGAGACAATTGTCTATTTCTCAAGGAGTTACTAAAAACAAGTTACAGTTACTAAAGGACAATTCAATCTAACTTTAAATTAAAACTCAAAGTTCACAAACATTTCACCACAATTGCTTCAGATACCCACTATTCAAGGCCACATGTGCTGTGCTAGAATTTCTTCACTTATATTTATAATATAAAGTAATCACATTTGGTTCTAACTTAAATTAAAATTCACAATTTTTTTTGTAGGGAAGCACACCCCCATCCCTTGACAATCATAGTAGCAGGTCTAGGGAATTTTTATTTGTACTCTATGCTCTTGATATCCTTTCAATAAAAGGATAGCAGATGAACATCTGAATAAATCTTGAAAGACCAATAATTATCTCTTAAGATTATCTCTGGAATTTTGATAGTGAGGATGAAAGATGGCTTCCGCATGGGACTGGAGCAGAGACCTATAAATGTGCAATCAGTCTTTGAGCATGAGGACCAGAGGAGCAGAGGAAGTGATTCTGCTGGAGCAATAAATAAAGTGATGTTTGGAGAGCAGTACAGACGAGAATAATTTAAAGACTCATCAATATAGCTCTTACCGGGGAAGGATCAGCGCTAAAACACAAGCAATGGCTGTCTGTGTGTGTGTGTGTGTGTGTGTGTGTGTGTGTGTGTGTGTGTGTGTGTGTGTGATTCATTGAGAGTCATAAAATAAAAACTTTTGTGAACTAACATCTCAATAATAATAAATCAGGGTTTATAACATCTAGAAAATTCTAGACAAATATGAGAAATTGGTCTATATATAATATTATGATAAAGGTATTTATAAAGAATCCTATCTAATAAAAGGGTAATATGCAAATTAACCATCACTCCGCTACACCCACAAGCCACATTCACCAGCCGATCAGGAGCAAGTATGCAAATTAACCCAACCAAAATGGCAGTTAATTTGGTATCCGGGAGCAGAGCGAAGACTGAAGACAGTGTAGAAGGAAGCCAAGCGTTGCAGAAGGGAGCGAAGTTGCA
Source organism: Corynorhinus townsendii (assembly GCA_026230045.1). Lineage (NCBI taxonomy): Eukaryota > Metazoa > Chordata > Mammalia > Chiroptera > Vespertilionidae > Corynorhinus > Corynorhinus townsendii. Next base: position 19,897,325 of record JAPDVU010000001.1, read on the forward strand.
GAGAAGCAAGCAAGCAGGGCTGCAGAGAAGGGAGGGAAGCAAACCGCTGCAGGAAACCCTACTGCAGGAATCGTCCTGCAATGGGCCTCTAGTTTTGTAATAATATAAAAGAAATAAAAACTCACCTTGGTGGGTGATTAGAAAAGTTTTAATCAAGACCATGGATTTAATTTGTTTATTTTCTCCTTAGTCTCCTTTGCCATAGGAGGTGTATCCACCAACATACTGCTAAGAGATGTCTGAGATTTTGCTGCCTATGATTTCTTCTGGGGTTTTTATGGTTTCACGACTTACATTTAAGTCTTTTATCCATTTTGACTTTATTTTTGTGTATGGTGTCAGTTGGTGGTCTAGTTTCTTTCTTTTTTTTTTTTTTTGCATGTATCTGTCCAATGTTTCCAATACCATTTATTGTAAAGACTGTGTTGACTCCATTGTGTGCTCTTGCATCCTTTGTCAAATATTAATTGAATGTAATGGCTTGGATTTATTATTTCTGGGGTCCCTGTTCTTTTCCATTGATCTATACGCTTGTTCTTATGCCAGTACCAGGCTGTTTTGATTACAGTGGCTTTGTAATATAACTTGGTAGCTGGTATTGTGATCCCTCTAACTTTATTATTTTTTCTCAAGATTGCTGTGACTATTTGATATATTTATTGGTTCCATACAAATTTTTGGAGTATTTGTTCTAGCTCTGTGAAAAATGCTGTTGGTATTTTAATAAGAATTTCATTGAATCTATAGATTGCTTTAGGAAGTATTGTCTTTGGCCATTATTACTTGGATATAACACCAAAAGCATAAGCAACAAATGAAAGAAACAGATAAATTGAATTTCATTTAAATTAATAGCCGTTATCTATCAAGTGACACTATAAAAAGAGTGAAAAGGCATCTCATGCAGTGGAAGACAATTTTAAAACATATAGTTAATAAGATATTGATATTATATAAAAAACTACAACTCAATAAGAAATATATAATTCTTCCAGGAAAAATTGAAGAAAATATATATGTATCTCTTTGAGAATAAAATGACCACTCTACTCAATACCAAAGTTATAAAGTAGATTAGATGACTTTGAAGACTTCCACAATTTCACAATTTGAAATGACTCCCACGATTTCAATTTTTCCTCAGTATTCCTCAATACGATCTTCCATTTCATTAATTCTTTCTTAAATCATGTGTAATTTTACTGAATTTTATATAATTTGCAGTAAAAGCATCATTGTTAGTTTTAATTCAGTATTTTGTTGTTTCAGTGGTAATATTTTTATTATATACACATGCTTGCTCATAATTTAAAGTTATAAACCTATAAGTATGTTGTTTATTATACTCATGTATTAATGCAATAATCCTATATAATAAAAGACTAATATGCAAATTGTCTCCTCGACCGGGAATTTGACCAGGTGTTTAACCAGGGGTGGGACCAGCCTGCCAACCACACGCATGTCCTCCCCCTGGCCAGCCCAGCCTTATCAGCCCCAATCAGGGCTGGCTGGTGGGACCCCACCTGTGCACGAATTTGTGTGCCGGCTTCTAGTATAAAACATTTGTGTGTCCGTCGGTTTCTATTTGTTTATTTGTGTGTGTGTGTGTGTGTGTGTGTGTGTGTAGGTTCCCACTCATGTTTACTCCTTATATTTAATTTGTATCTATTTGCTTATAACATTTTTGTTTTTCTTGCACATCTATTTTAGAAATTATCCACAACTGTGATTTAGAATTGGGTTCCTCCAGAGTAAATTTTGACTCTCCATTTACCAAGCACCTGCAAGTAACCTGCAAGATTTCCAATTCAAGATTTTTGGTTACAAACCTGCATTAGATTTTGTGAATATAAATTGTCAATATCTTTACATGGTTTTGTTTATAATAATTGTTAATATTGGGCCTCCCAATTGGCAATAAGTTACATAGGAATTATTTTCCATATAGTATGTAAGGAGTGTATTTATGTTCCCACTTACATTAGGAATTCAGATTTTGGGATTTAGGAGCCTCTTTGATATAATATTGTGGATGGTCTATTCTTGTGCTTTAACTTCTACTAGTGATGCTTTAAATGACTAACTTTATTTCAAATGGCTTGCGAGACCTCAGATGAAAGAGAAAAATCTTTTTTCAATGCCTCTGGCATTCTTATCAGATAGCTAATTATTTTAGAGAGATATATTTTATATTGAATACAGAACCATTTTTTTTTCAGCACAGGAGCCAATTCAGGTAGCAGAAGTTGATGTCCAGATATTTGTTTGTTTGTTTAAGACTGAAAATATTTTAATAATGAAATTTTCATTTTTCCTTAACAACTAATTGTTTTCTTTAGTCATTATAGGAAGAAATTAAAGACTAGTATTATTATTGAGCATTCTTAAATTCATATCTAACTTACAAAATAAAAGATGACAAAATATTATCTAAATACAAAGGAATCCAAGAGTATATTAGGAATTCATTCTACATCTACCTGCCATGTTGAAACATGGAAGTGTCTAACCTTGAATATCCTATGCCTCTTGTCTTTGTGTGTGATTTAACCTTAATCCTTTGAAAGGACTAAACCCATAATGCCTTGTTGCATATTTTATCTCCCAAACAAAATAGTTTCTGCTATTCCTGGATGTTGATAATTCTTTGATAAAAACTTTTAATTTGCTATAGATAAAGAATAAGAAAAGGTTAACTGACAGTTTATGTAACTGATGGCATATTTACAGCTTAAGCCATTTACCATTTGAAGAAATTTATGATTCAGTCTTTTCATTTCTCATAATGTTACAAAAATATTTTTAAATGATAGATTTTTTTTAGTCATTAACATTTCTGAATATTTAATGAAATAATTTACATTTGATGGGCCAATGTGTAGCAATGTTGCTGTTGCTAATTTGAAAACATTCCTCTAAGACAACATGCATGTCCTCCTTCTGGGGGAATGAATGGCTATGAGAGGAAACATCAGTGTGTTTATGTGTTAAATCCTACATCTTACAAAACTTCTTTAAAATGGCTACATTTGAAGCATTGACTAAATGTTTTAGATAAATTCCATCTTCATATGTATATCTGAAATATGTGATATATTTTACTTATATACAAGATGGAAATATTATGTCTTAGATACTTTTAAAATCAGGATTGACTAAATGCATTAGCAGCCTGCATAACTTACAGAAGACTGTACCTCACCAATATTTTCTAGCTTTCACTTCTAGGAAGTTGACTGGCTCAGGAATTTATTGAACCACTAATAGTGTCAGAACAATTTCTGACATTCGCTAAGAGTGGGAGCTATTCAGGAAAGATGCTTTCTGGCATTTGAAAATTGTGACTTTTCCTAATGCACTCCCACTCTTACCCACGTATTTTCTCTGAGATGAAATTAGTGCTACTGTCAAGAGTTTACAATGGAAATGCGATTGTTATTCAGTGTTCATATTATACCCAAAACAATGATCAAAGATAAACTCAAGGTCAAGTTGCAGTGGGTTAGAAAACAAGCAAACATTCACACAGACACAAAACTGGCAATTACAGTAGAAGCACATAAGTGGCATCATTTCTTCTTAGTGACAGAGTATATACTGCAACTGACTGTAAAAATCAAAGGTGATAGCAACAGAAATTAATTTTGTTCATATCATAGCATTTATAGCAGATACAGCACCAGGCAAGTTCATAGTGCAGCAAAAATTGAAAACACAAAAGACTTATTAAGGCCATCAAGTTCATCTCATGCCCAGTGAAAGCTTGTTTAGAGCAAGAATGATGGATGATTCTTATTCTTCGTCTTCTCTAGCTTGAAATATTTTGAGAAGCAGAGCTTTTGCTTTTCTTCATTTCAATTCAGAACAGCCCCAAACTAACACATCAATTTCATCACAAACATGCCCCATGTGTGTACCCAGAGCTCAAAAATAATTGCCCTTCCTCTAGTCCTCTAACGTAGCCAACTTTGTCTTTCTTGTACCTTTGAATAGCTTTTCATGCTGTTGAAATAGCCTCCTCATATTTCCCATAGAATTTTCTACATTTTTTTTCTAGGTCATCATTTCCAGGAAGTATTTCTGTGTATCTTCAGTTTCTACGTTTTAATTTATTAACTTTTTATTTTGAATTAATTTTAGACTTACAGAAGATTCTCAAAAATAGTACAGAAACCTCCTTCACATTCTATTCCATTTCCCTCAATATTATTGTTCTCAGTAGCCAAGGTGCAATTATCAAAAGTAGGAAATTAATATTGTTATAATACTAGTAAAAGCTATAGACTATTCAAATGTTGACTGTTTTTTCCACTCTCGTCCTTGTGTTAAAGATCTGTAGTTAGATATATGAAACTGGAATTCGTGGAAGAAATTGTGAATAGAGATAATTTATTTAGGAGTCATAAACATATAGGTATTCAAAGACATGGCTTTGGAGTAGATCACCTAAGAAGTAAGTACAGGTAGAAAATAAATAGCTAACTAGCAAAATACTAACCTCTGGAGATATCCATCATTTAGAAACAGGGAAGATGGAGAATTCACCACAGAGGCTGAAAATGACCTGCGAGTACTGAGATTAATATGTCAGCTGTAGGGAGCAATTTTGATGGTGAAGTAAAAGGATTTTTTTAATTGTGAGAAAGATGTTCTTGCATAGGAAATATAGACTTTGATCTTCTACATACAAAGCAAAAGTAGAATGTTTAATAATTTCCAAAGAAGAAAGGGCTGTGTTTATGGCTAAAGCTCCAGGTATGTGAGTAGCTAATAGTTTTGGTACCATGTAGAAAGTGTCTTCTATTAGTTTTATTTTTCCAGTGATTTTTTAAAGCAAGATTACCAGCTGAGAGTGAGACCTAGTGATGAGTTTGTAAATATAAGTGTACTTAATGCAAGCAGTTTTATTTTTTTAACATTTTATTTATTTTAGTGGGGAAGGGAGAGGGAGAGAGAGATAGAAACATCAATGATGACAGAGAATAATTTATCAGCTGCCTCCTGCACGCCCCACACTGTTGATTGATTCTGCAACCTGGACATGTGTCCTGACCCAGAATCTAACCGTGACCTTCTGGTTCATAAGTCTAACGCTCAACCACTGAGCCACACTGGCCGGGTTATACAAGCAGTTTTAATGGTCACAGCTCAAATACAGCTTAGCGCAGGCAATGGGCATTTCATCCTCACCAGTTGTCTTGATAGTTTTGTTTAACTAATCTGATTGGTGGACCTTTTCTAAGGATCCAGGCTCTGTTCAACATTTGGCTCTCAATGCATCAACATGGGCTTCATCCAGATTGCAGGGAGAGTCAGTAAGGGGAGTGTGGAGAAGGAACCTAAGTTCTTAACTGCTTTGGTTTTCAAGTGCCACATAATCTGTATTCACATTTCATTGCCAAGAATTAGTCACTATAAACCTGTCAATGGTGACAAAGCCAAACAATATGGTTTAGCTCTATAATCAGGATAGGGTTTTTGTGACCATCTAGCTTATCTCTGCTAGAGTTGGGTTGGACATTTGAGGAGAAAAGGGGGTGACATTATTTCAAATCATTAGAAAAACACAAATTACTAAACATAGGATAACTACTGAGCAACACTAGTCTTTCTTGATATACATAGTTTTTAAAGTGAGAGTATTTAACACAGTTTGCTATTAGTTTTTAAATTGGTGTTCATGGTTTTAAAGTGAGTAGAAAAATTTCTGCCTATGGAGAATAGGAAAAGAATTGAATTTAATTTTGGAAGGTTCAAGAGAGTTGAGGGAACTGGCAAATAAATGGTTATAAAATTGATCTTGAATCCAACCTGAATCATGAAGAATGTAAAGATATAAACTCTGTGAGTAACAATGAAAGATTGTAGGGTCAACGGATTCATGGTCCCAATGGAATTTAAAATTTTTTTATTTGGGTCAGGTATCAGAGGGAATGAGGTAGAAATGTACAAAGCCACACACATAGACACATAAACACAAAAACAAAGGAGATATGACCCAGAATATAAATCACATGTATTATACTTGGGAGGCCAGAATGTAAATCAATAAAAATGTATAATGCATCAGAATGGCCAAAATATCTTAATAATTCAAAGGGAAGATTTTTGTTTAAGCAGATATTAGAAGGTTGAGGTTTCTTTTGTGTGTGTGCGTTTTGTTTTGTTTTTGTTTTTGTTTTGTTTGTTTTAGTGTGTGTTTTTGTTTTTGTCAGTGATTTATTGTGAAGGAAGATAAATTACTATCTAAAATCAAGTGAGTCATTTTTCTGTGATTATAATCAACAGTTTTTGGAGATATTAAGAAATCCTCACAGTGATTTACAACATAGAAAATTGCAATATATTTGATAAATTTACTAATTCCTATCAATAGCCCCTAAAAAGACAGCTATGACCAAAAGAATAATGGACTAGTATAGACATGCAACCAGGGTTTTAATTAATGTTTGTGTTAATTGATCATTATCATTTGGGATGATAACATAGATTATATTAATAAAATAAAATATTAATAATAAAAATGTAAATATTTTAATAAGATTTAAATCACAAAATGGTATTGTAGGCTTTACAAATATAATCATAGCCAGATTTCTTTTCCTTCCAGTACAATCAGTTTGATTAAATGCTTGTTTTGATAACTCAAACTAGCCTGTCTGGGATGGCTCAGTGGTTGAGCATTGACCCACTAGTCAGGAGGTCACAGTTTGATTCCCAGTCAGGGCACAGGCCTGAGTTAGGCTTGATTCCCAGTTGGTGGCGTGCAGGAGGCAACCAGTTGATGATTCTTATCATTGATGTTTCTATCTCTCTCTACCTCTCCCTTTCTCTCTCTGCAATCAATTAAAAAGAAAATGCAAACTAGAACTAGTTCCAACCTGCTTGATATAGTAAAGAACTAAATAAAATGAGAATTTTGTATTTATGCACAAATTCATCATGAGAAACACGAGGTGAAGAAAAGAAACTGTACCCAACAGCATCCAGCCATGTAGGGATGACACAAACATCTGCCAGCCATCTGGGTTGTTCACCCCAGAATTTTCCACTCTATTTTAGACAAACCTCCCCCAGCACTTCACAATAACCCACTAAATGGCTATAAAACTTTAATACTATTTTTATTTAGTTCCTATGTTTGTCTTATTAGTTATAAGTCACTAATGTCTCCCTAACACCATTTTTATGTTGTGTTTTACTGTTTTAGTGTGATAATTTTTAGGAAGAACTGGCTGTACTGGAATTGTTCATTCCTCAATTTCCTTCCAGTGGGGTAAGCAGGATCATGTGATTTATTTTGGCTGATGGGCTGTGTGAGAAGTACATTGTGGGACAAAGTATAGGACCACAGGCACATAACTCCCCACTGCCCCCCGTCTTGCCTCATCAACATGGGAGGGCAAATATTTAGCTAGTATGGCTGCTGGAAGGTAGAACCACTCATGTTTGCGCGACGATTTTTACAAGAAATTTGGGGCCATCTTCAGACTTTATATAAAAGAAAAATAGACATTTATAAGGTTAAGTGCCTGAGATTTTGAGGTTGTCTCCTACTGAAGCATAACATATAGTATTTCGACTTCTATAGAAATAAAAAGTAATTGCCAAGTTTGGCCTATGGAGTGTTTCACCATCAACCTACTTTAGGGTTTTTAATGTTAACCTTAATAATTTCTCTAGAATGTGGATGAGCTGCTCTGAATCAGCTGTTTTGTAGTCTTATGTTAAATACATCTCAGTAAATAATGTCTTCCCACCCTGCCCTCCCTATGCCCTAGCCCTTTCCTTCAGATTGATGATATAAGAGCCAAGGCTATCATCCCGTGCAAATGGCTGGACAATTTACAGATGAGGGAAATGGAAAAATGATTTTATTTTGCTTATAAATAAAGAGAAGTAGCTATCCCTCTACCCTCCTGAGGGTTTATTCCCCAATCCAGCAATTTGGTATAAAAATAAAATCTCTCCCAGGGCCAGATGGGCCCTAGTTCCTCCACTCTTGACACCTTCTAACTTCCCTGGCTTCACTGTACCTTGAAATTCAAATACCCAGAAAGACAGTGGCTACAGTCTTCCTGCAACTTGGGAAGTTTAAACATGGAGCCTACTCTGGTATATACTATGGTCCCTCTACTAGAGATAAGAAAGTTTTATTATCCTTTTGGATAAAAGCAATTAACTAAACAAATGTTTATAGATAGACAGCTTATAGATAACTTGTGAAGACTGTTAGGAGGCTGGGATTTTTGTTGTTTTTACAGAAAGCACTGAGAAATCCAGGATAGTGTTATTTTCCCATACCATCAAGGCAGCAAAAAGGATCGCTCCTTTCAATTTAAATATATTTTTACTGATCTCAGTGAGAAAGGGAGAGGGAGAAAGAGAGATAGAAACATCAATGATGAGAATCATTGACCTTCTGCCTTCTGCACACCCCCCACTGGGGATAGAGCCCGCAACCCAGGCATGTGCCCTGATTGGGAATCAAACCATGACCTCCTGGTTCATAGGTCCATGCTCAACCACTGAGCACACTGGCCAGACCTTTTTTATTCCCAGTAAACAGATCATTATAATTAATTTTAGAGACAAAATTGAGTTTTATACATGTTTCTGATGTATAAACATGTAAAAATAGATTCTGACAAAGTTGGCCAGTTATCTATTTACTGAGATGGGATTAGAAAATTTTGTTCTCTAGGTTAAAACAAATGCTATTAAGAAATTGTTTTTAAATTTACATAGAATAACCTTGGGTTTCTGACTTAATGTGAATACTAGATAACACTATTCCAATAATGACTTTGGATCACATACTATTTTAAGTCCTGCATTATATTAACTCATTTATCTCCCACAATCCAATAAGGTAAGTTCTATTCTTACATGTAGCCTTATTCTACATGTAAGAAAACTGAGCAACAGAGAAATCAGGAAATTTTCCCAAGGTCACACAGTTGGAATATGATCTTAATTCTGAAACTGAGACTCCATTCTCTTAATTATTATACTCTACTACCCTTAATATAGTAAAGCACTGTGCACCACTGATTCTCTCCCTTGCCATCCAACCCAGGAGGTGCCATTGAAATGTGATAATGAATTACGTGATACATATTATTCAAAAGAGTGTGTTGGGCCCTTTCAAACTCTCTCAAATGAAAAGATATATACAAATAACAAGTGGTATAATAAAATTGAATTCCAAGGAATTCGGGTATATTACATCCCTCCACAAATATAAATTAAATACACACACACACACACACACACATACACACACACACACACACACACACACACACATATATATATATATATATATATATATATATATATATATATAACTGTTGCTTGGCTTCTGTAGTTTTAAAAACTGTTATTGTTTATATGCATGCCGTAGAATCCATGTTTGTTCCTTGGATTTGACTTCTTTTTGACTTGGCTCCAGTTAACCTTTGTAACTTGCTCAATGAGAAACTCCGGTGAACTGTATCACCATACACAATTAATGGCTGAGTGGTCTATAATAAACGGAAATGCCACCACTGCTTAGCAATTAGCTTATGGATCATCTCCAACAACTTAGAACCTCTTCCGTCTGCAGCATTTAAACATGTTGGGTTATTTAAATTATACTTAAAGCGAACGGCAATATTCAATTACTGGTGGGTTCATTGTGTGAAATTGTCACCATTATGACTAACAGCCCTTATGAAAAACAATTAATTTGGTGTCTTGTTGCTAGGTCAACTACAAAAGCTAATTCCCCTAGGAAAGAATTATGTTTATCAGTACATACCCTTTTATAATGCTTTGATCTAAAACATTAACATGACCCCTTTAAGAAAAAGTTGCTGAACTTCAATGTGCAAGTATATCTTTAACATTAATGTAGGGAGGAACTCTGTCATTTATTTTTCTTGCTAAAAGGACATAGTGACAGGTAAAAAGGAAATAAAAGCTCATTTTACAAAGAAATCAGGTATATTCTCTCATATTTAAAATCTATCTTTGGGAACTCAATAACTCACATTCAGGGAAGGAATGGCAGGTAGACAAAGGCATTTGACTTTACATAGAAGAGTTCAAGTATAAAAGAGGTATGTTTCATTTTAAACCCAGTAGCATTAAACACAAATAACTTTCTCACCTAACTAAACCACTGAGTTAAAAAGAAACAAGAAACAAAGCAACACAGATTTTTTTCCCAGCAAATGTTTTCAATAGGTACATAAAAGAACCCTTCTTGATTTATTCATATTCCCTTGGGTGAGGTGAGAGAAAAGCCACTCTGTTCTTTTGAAAATCATTGTCTGCTTGTATTCAGAGTCTTCCCTTGAAGGAGCTAAGATTTTAGTGTCATTCAGCTCCATGAAACCCTTGAAATCAAGGAGTCAATGAGTTGGATTGTGGTGCATTTGTTATGTATATATATATATGTTGTATTTATAGGCATTTATACATGTCTGCAGTCCCAATGGATCTATTTGGACAACATTTTAACTTCTTTTCTAATCATTTATTTTCTAAAATTATTGTCTTATCTTGTACTTAGTCCTCTACAATATAGTATTTTATTTTCCATTAATCAAATTCTTCATTTGGGTTCTTACAAAAGTTCCTACAGTCGTGAATTGTTATTGCTCTAGCTTCTCAAAGGAAACTTGAAAGACACGGGTTATCTGTTTATTTATTATATAAATGACTGAACAACACCACTATTGGGAAATCTTGTTATTATAGTTTCCCATGACAATTTGCTTTCTTGATATTATTGAAGAATCTAACCATAAGTATATGCCAGTCTTTTGTACACCATCACCCTATATATGTTTTTATTTTGCCTTTTCATATTGAATTGCAATAACACCTATGAATAAATCACATCCTGTTATGAAATCTTAAGGACAGTAATTGCATTTTACTCATCCTTATATCTTCTATATTTATAAAGTATATGACCTATTAATATTTGCTAAGTAAATAAATGAGTGAAGTAATAACTGATGTTATTTATTTTATTTAGCAAATAGGTTGAACATATTGATGACAGGGAATTGTGCCAGATGTATACACAGTGATAAGATAACATGGTCCAATAATACTTTCTATGGGTAATAATACGGTACCCCAAATTGCATATCAGTATGTCATAAAAGACTCAAGAGCCACAAAGCTTACTCTTAGGCCAATTAGCCTGTCCAAAATCTAAAAAGAAAATGCTCAGTAATTTGATAGTGGATCCCACTCAATCAGGGATAGCTTTAAACAGGTCCCAGAAAATGATGAAAAAAACAAAACTAAAAGAATCAGTATCTCTAATTTATGTAGAACTTCATGGTTTATAAAATATATTTCAGAATGATAGTCTTGTTGATGCTCAGAAGAACATGATAAAATAGTTTTGGTTTTATTATACCCATTTTACAGTCAATTCTCAAAATATTGAAGGGACTTCCACAAGATGGTACAGAAATTTGAACCAAGATAATTCCATGGCCTTACTTCACAGAGTATGGTCCTTAGATAAGTAACATGGACCTTATTGGGAATTTAGAATCTTAGACCCCAGACATACAGAATCAAATCTGCCTTTAAACATGTTTCACAAGATATATATATATATACACACACATATATGTATATGTATATATATATACATATATGTGTGTGTATATATATATATATGCATAATTTTATGACATTTCAGAAGTGCTGATCTAGTTCTCCTCATACTGTGCTGTCTCTATCATTACATTAACAAATTAGGCAGCGTATAAGATGCGGTGGTATTTCTAGAAAAAGCAGAGACTGAAGGGTAAAATGCAAGTTTGCACACAGACAGCCTAGTGAGCGGAAATTATGACAAACATTTGGAGTGTTTGTTTCCTTGTTTTGCAAAGAAAAAGTATGGAGTAAAAAAAGAGGCTGCAAAATAAATAACGAAAAACAATGCAAGGGAAAAGTTACAGTTTAGTGTTTTGGGGAATTGAGTGTATAAAACTAAGCCAGGATTATAAGCATAAGAGATTTCAAAATCAAGGGTGCTGAATGCAGCTTCCTTCCTTTCTGTCATCACAGTGCCTATATTTGCAGAGAATTTGCTAATTATGGCAATTACTTAAAAATACAAAAATGAAATAGTGTCAGTCTATAGCCCGCATTAGAAAGTGTAATGCATGTGATTGCCAGGTTACAGTAGAATGTGTATCATACTAAAGTTAGAATACACTGACGTGTAAATCTGTTTTTGAAGCTCTTGTTTTTTGTTATCTGTTTATTTTGTCATTGATGCTCACTATTTTTTTCTATGCTGATCGTTAGTACCAATGTTGGAAGAGATATCAGAAGAATGTTTTATGTGAGATTATATGAAATTATATAAAAACACTTACTGTAGTGGGAGTTGTTCCATACTATCAATCATTTCCTAACATGAGGCTTAAACATGTATGAAGTAAGAACAACCAGAAAATTCCCTGTGTGAACTCAAAGAAATGCCTGAATACTGTAGAAAGTGGATAAAAGTTTCCTTTTATTTCATTTGGGTGGAAAACAACATTCAAAGGTCTTAAATGGCTGAATGTATAGATAGCAGGTCCTCCTTCTGTTGCAAGTTCAAACTAAAGATTTCTCTGCCTCCTTAAAACTCATTCATTCCTGAAATTGATAAATACTACTGAAATCCATAATGAAACACCCCTATGTACTTTGGGGACTATGGTTTGGAAGAGACCTACAAAAGGATTCATATAAAATTGGTAGCAGATGCCTGGGCAGTGTGGCTCAGTGGTTGAATGTTGACCTATGAACCAGGAGGTCATGGTTCAATCCCTGGTCAGAGCACATGCCCTGGTTGTGGGCTCAGTCTTCAATAGGGGGCAGGCAGGAGGCTGTGGATCAATGATTCTCTCTCATCATTGATGTTTCTATTTCTCTCTCTCCCTGTCCTTTACTCTCTGAAATTAATAAAAGTTTATTTTTTAAAAATAATAAAATTAAGAAAAATAAAACTGGTAGCATTAAAAGTGTGCCTGTTGAGAGGAGACTATACCTTTCTATAATTTATAGAATTATTTAGTCAATGTTTTCCTACTCTTAGGATTTTCAGGGGGTGGGGGAAGGTTAAGAATGTAGCTACTATTAAGTTTTGATCTTACTATGGGAGGTTAGGAAATAGATAGAGAATTCCCAAGTGTTGGAGGAAATTAAGCTTCTTATTATCTGAATAACATTTCTTTCCATAGTCAAATTATATCCATCTATTTCCTCTGTCTTTTTTTGACATAGTCAGATTATATTCAGTATTAGTAAGAAGCGTTATTTTCAACAGTGGACTCTTAGAATTTTATTGTGACTTCAGACAGGATGTAGCACAGTGTATTGGTTTTTACTACATGCAGAATATACATTTACACCCTAATCATTAACCTTACCAAGATGTTTGACTTAATGAAAACCCTTGGGCATGTTCGTTGCTGCATTTGTTATCAACATGGGAAAAAACAGCTATCTGCTGTAATCCAGTGGCAGGACTCACTAAACCCCATTGATTGAAATGAGGCAGAACACAAATTGTAATTTTCTATTTCAAAAGCATAAGTAAATTTATTTAAAAATAAAATGTGTATACCTTCCAGAACATAACTCGATTTACCAGGTTTTCTTTTATTTTCCCCACTGATGCTTTGGCATTAGGGACTTGCTGACTCTGGAAAGCTTAACCCTCCCAAGGTTAGCCAGTTCCTTGAGATCATAAACAACTTACCCAGTGAGCAAGACATGTCACAATGCTTATGATCTCCAGGATATACTATAGGTCATATAACACAGGATGCAGCAAAAGTAAGTTTACAATTGTGAGTATGCAAAACACAGTTTATTCTTGTATTATTATTAATTATTGTATTATTTTTCAAACGATCAACTCTAAACCTACTTTTGTCCCATCCTGCATAGAGTTTAAAATCAACTTTCAATAGCATGGTGAATTGAGGATAGAAATGATGCAAACAACATAAAAAATAGTTGAGACACATGCCTAGTACTAAAATAAAGACATAGAAGTCCCTATTGATTGGATATAAAATGGGAACTCAAAATCAAAGCAATAAACTGACCTGGGTTGGGAAACAAAATGTAACACCCAGATAGGCAATAGAGAAAAGTACTTTAATAAAACTTCACAATAGCAGCCATGGTCTCTATTCAAGTGATCTAGTTTCTGGGATACTCTACCTATGTAAACCCCATAGCTTAAAAATGCTACTTGAATCTTAAACCCAAACAAAACCCTCCAAAAAACAAAATCAAACTATAAATACTTTGACCACCAATCTGACAAACAAGCAAGAAAGCCATTTCTCTTTCTATAGACTTAGAAATAAAAGTAAAAGGCAATTGTCAATAAGAAAATCCTGTAAAAGTGATGCTAACCTAAGTTTATTTGTGAGAAATTAAATGCTATATCTATATGCATTACAAATTACAGAAACTGCATGGATCATAAACCTAAATCAAGAAATTAGCATACAAATTATTTCAGTACCATTTGAAAGCTAGAGCTGCAAGAGATGTAAACCTAAAATTGCTATCCTGACACTTTCACAGTGCATGACCAATTCAGAAAAGGACCCCTCCATAGTGAAAAGTTCAAAATTAAAAATGATAATATATATAAGAAAATAACTGTGTATGAAGGGAATTGTCAGTTACAAAAGTAAGAGAAATCTTCTCCTAAATTAAACATGATATTTCAACAATATTACATTAATGTGTTAAATAACATTCATGAGACAAAGTCAGAATAGAAAATGTTCTAAGAAGAAATGTCAGCATTGCAGTAGGCTTACATATTTAAAAAATTACTTCTTGAAATATTAATATTTAAAGTAAAATCCACTATATCAGCTAAAAAATAGTAGACACAGATAGAGAGAATGAACTGAATGAATAAATATGGAAGAGAAAATGTTGCCCAGAGGGCAGAGGGAAAACAACATATGGATAAGCACTTAAGGGACATGAGAAACGTAGAGGAGAAACTGCTAATGTTTACTCTAAGTTTAATTAGTGTTCAAGAAGGAAAATAAATAGAAAAAGCAATATTCAAAATTATGATAATTATAATTTTTCATAATTAAACATAGATATAACTTTGCAATTTCTATACATACAATCTCAAGAAGTAATAAATGAAAACAAATATATAATTATCATAGTAACATGCATCACACACAAGAAATATAGCAGATTAATAGGAAAAAATCAAAATAAAGTTATAAAAAATGACAATCTAATTGACAGATTTTTGCTTTTATTTCCAACCAGAGGGTCTAAAAGACATTGAAATAAATACTTTTAGAGTGGCAATCAGGAACTAACAAGCATATAAACTAAAGGGCACTCACGCTGCTTCTTCTCTCTCCCCTGTGTGCTAGGTTCTTGGGATGATGGCAGGAGGTGCACTTCCTTGTACCCACATGGCTTAGGGCCATGTGGGCCTCCACACATGCACTAATAGACTTTCATTAGCTTGGATGCTGAGCTGCACCTGACTGTAATATAGAAAGGAAGCTCTGGACGCTGGCCTGCTCCTGGAATCTCAACTCCACCTTTTCCAGGACTGCTTCTTCCAATAAACTTCTGTTCCAAAAATCATTTTCATCGGTGACTTCAATCTTTGATTTTGCCAGACAAGGAACTCAGAGACTCAAATACCCACATTTTGGTTTCATTATGTTTGTCAAGTAAATGAAAATGTCCTAATAAAATATACTTGTAAGAAATAAAGTAAATTTCTTATTTTTTATATTAGATGTGTAAGTTAAAAATCATTGTTTTACTATAAAAGTTAAATGTTAACAAACTAATAATATATACATATCACTTGAGCTCATTACGTAACTTAAGAAAGATCACATTTAACAAAAAAATTATTGGCTGTTACTGTTAGTAGATCTTAGAAATATTTACTTTTTTCACAGGAAACCATTTATGAAAGTGGTTAATAATGTCTCACAATGCCTCATTAATTCTGAATTCTTAAGGCAAATTCATGAGCTTAAATTTTAAGGAAAGATACCTGTGAGCTCTTATTGGCATTTTGTGCTGTAAACAACATTATGTTATGTTAATTTTTTTCTGGCTTGCTAAGCATTTGTATTACGATATTCACGAAGAAATTTATCTCTGTCTGGAATTAACTAGATTTATCTATGTTTTGGAATAAAATGCTCTTAAGCACAGCAAAGTATTAGCATTTATTAGAAATATATATATATATATATATATATATATATATATATATATATAGCTAATATGCAAAGTGTCCCCTGGGGAGTTTGACAAGGAGACTGCGAGTTCGATCGCTCACTATAACATGCACCGACCACCAGGGGGTGGCGCGGAACAAAGGAAGGCCCCGGCTGGCAGCTGGAAGGCCCCAATCAGCTCTGATAACCGGCCAGGCCTAGGGACCCTACCCCTGCACGAATGTCGTGCACTGGGCCTCTAGTAGATTTTATAAAGTCACCAAAGATAGCATTTTAACTATCACTGCTTTGAGAGATACTTTTTGGTTTTCATTATGAATTACAATATTTTCTGTATTCAGGATATCTCTTGTCTTCTTTTCTATAAGTTAATATATAAGACAGAGGTCATATATAAAGCTCAAGGTTTCAAGGACAGAAGAGTTGTCTAGAACCAAACTAGAAAATGTCTCTGGCTCTAATGCCATCCCAAGTAAGCAATTAATACCTATTAAATGTTTTAATGGTTGTTATTTATTATTATAGTCATTTAATTTAATTCTGGACATATTGAAAACAGGTGCCCTCTGGATAATAAGAATGCTAAGAAGTACTAAATCCTGAGATCACATTTGAAACATACTTGACTGAAACACTTACTTTACTCGACATTTTTAAAGTATTACAATTTTCAAGTTGTTTAAAAATATCACTTAGATTCATTTCTATTCCAACACGCAGCCTGTGAATCATCATTTCTAGCCTCACAACAAGAAACAAAACTGAACAAATTGAAATGCAACAACATTTCAGGGAATTGAGGTCACAGGACAAGCTGTGACCCTGAAATTCAAAAGACAGGTGAATTCAGGGAGCACATACAGATCAGCTTCCCTGACGCAGAAGTCTCTGGGGTCTCTGATCAGTCACTTTAATAAACTGATGGAAGCTGAGTATGAACTAGCTTGAGAGATAAAAATCCCTGGCTGCCCAGACTGAGGAGGTGCCCCATACTTATAAGACTTATCTTCAAAGCACCCACGAAGTTTTCCCCATAAAGATAGAGAAAACCCCTCTTTCCTTTGGCCAGGGAAAGGGGGAAAGGTAACCATTTGATATATACCTGCGGGAAAGGTAACCATTTTGACATAAACCCAATGTGTTCTCCACAAGGAAGTCCTACCCAGAGAGAGGGAAGATTTCGTGAGAGCCTTGTGCAGTGTAGGGGAAGGGACATTACTCAATTCCAGCCCCCTCCAGCCTTTCTGCCTCAACTAAGGAGGGAAGGGAAAGCTACGAAGCCCTTTTGAAGGTCACAAAATAGGGGCACAGATCAGTCAAAAGACTAAAACGTAATGACAGGTGAACTGGATGCTTTCCCTCTCCCAGCCTCTTAGCAATGCATCCACCGGGCTCTTGTCTAATAGTGGGAATTCAGAGAAAAGTCCTTCAAAGCTCAGACTACTTAAGAAGGAAAATGAAATCTCTGAAACCTACAGTTTCAGCAAAGAGTAAATATACCCTAACTCCTAGCCAGATAAACATAACCCAAAACACCTAAAGACTGTTTCAGTTCCTATTAGCCTAATACATCATGTCATGTGAAAAGACCACACACACACACACACACACACACACACACACACACACACACGGGCATGTGTGAACAAATATGAACACCCATAAAAGCAGCATACGTTGATTTTAAACAAAACAGTTTTAATTGTTTAAATATTTAGTAGCATTTTCTAGAAACCTGGGGCAAAATTAAAGGAAATACCTGTGGGGATTACTACATTCCTAACAAAAACAAAATACTACATTTGTTTGCGTTTGTTTTTTTCCCCCTAATGAACATATTTGCAGAACACTTGGCAGATGTAAGCAATACATCATTCAATTTTAATTTATCTGATGCGAGTGATTTCAGAGTTGTGCCAAATCCTTTTGGAATGGCATGCCCATGTAATTATTGAATGCTTTATAGTTTCTAATTTCTTCATCAGTGAAGCTAATGTGATGGGCAAAAAGAAAAAATAATGAGAATAATCTACTTCAACACTGACAAATGCACCAAGGTCATAATACAGTAGAGGTGCTTCCAATCTAAATTTTCATCTAAATGTTGCTTTTGGCTACAAAGTGCAAATATCTTTCACATAGACAACTTGGAACCTGGCAATCAAAAACCAATATATGTTTTTGAAATGCTTTTATTTTAATGCTATGCCATGAGCATTAATATGTGTAAATTTAAATGTATTGAAAAATAGAAGTGTCAATTCGTTAATGAGGATTAAAAACCAAACAAGACAGGTTGGTAAGTAGAGACAAAACGTTTATTGAAGAATATTTGCTTTCCACATTCAACAAACACACTGAACAATGGCACGGTTTGATTCTCATGATCAGTTATATGAACACTGGGAAATAGTTAACAGGTTGAGGAGTCCCAGTCACATTGGGATCTGCCTTATGGCAAACAAGAGGCTCCTACTAAACCAGAGTGTAGGGGAAAATAAGTTTTCATACTTGTTTGGTTGATCTGTTTTATTGTATTTTTATAGGAAAGTCAGAAAGGATCCTCTATTGCAAAATATATTTTACAGAAAATAATGAAAGTCAACCACAATTTCTAAAAAAGTAGCTTATTGATTTTGGGAGAGAGAGAGGAAGGGGAAGAGAGAAGCACTGATGTGAGAGCAGCACATACATGGGCTGCCTCCTGCATGCCCACTATCGGAGATAAAACCTGCAACTAGACAAGTGTCCTGACCAGGACTCGAACCAGCAACCTTTCTGTGCACCAGAGGAAGGCCGACCAGCTGAGCCACCCTGACCAAGGAAACCATAATTTTACTAAGCATTTACCAAACAGGTTTATTATTGCCCATCATTTTTCATAAAAACTTAATTTTTTTCTATTCTTCATTCTGAAACCAAAACATAGGGTGTTTAAGTCCCAGTTTGTTGTCTCCCAGAATCGGAGAATGAAGTCACGGACAAAGCAGTGAGTGGAGCCAAAGTTGATTGGGAGAAGCCAGTCCTGGAAACGGTGGAGCTGGGGTTCCAGGAGCAGCCCAGGGTCCAAAGCTTCCTTCATGCGAAGGTCCAAAGCAGTTCAGCATCCAAGCTAATTGAAGTCTATTCGTCCATGTGCGGAAGCCCACAGGCCATAAGCACATGCCTGCCGTGCATGCTCTCCCACAACAGGAGCATCAAGGATCCATTATGTGCAGGGCCCGGGCAAACGAGAGTGAATGCATGCACTCTCTATTGTACACTAGAGGCCCGATGCATGAAGATTTGTGCAAGAATAGGCCTTCCGTCCCCTGTCTGCCAGCACCAGCTTCCCTCTGGCACCCAGTAACCGGGCTGCTTCACTCTGGCCGCCACTGCCACCCACTGGGGTGTGCTCAGAGCCTCGCTGCAGCTGTACAGAGCATGCTCCAACCCCTGGTGTGTGTCTGCTGGGGCTGGGGGCAGCACGCAGTCCCCGCCTGCCCATCTGGGCATGCAGCTCCTCCTGAGCTATGGTGATGCAGCCTCTTCCTGAGCTGGTCATGACCTTTACAGCATCCCAGCCTAATTTGCATATTACCTCTTTATATACACTGAGTGGCCAGATTATTATGATCTCTGAATGCATAATAATCTGGCCATTCATTAGTGTGTGTGTGTGTGTGTGTGTGTGTGTGTGTGTGTGTGAGAACACACACACACACACACACACACACACACACACACACTAGAGGCCTGGTGCATGAAATTCATGGTAGGCAGTCGGACATTCCTCTCACAATCCAAGACTGCTGGCTTTCAACTGCTCGCCTGCCTGCCTTCCTGATTGCCCCTAACTGCTTCTGCTTGCCAGCCTGATCACCCCCTAACCACTCCCCTGCCAGCCTGATTGATGCCTAACTGCTCCCCTGCCAGCCTGTTTGCCCCAAACTGCCCTCCCCTCTAGGCCTGGGTCCCCCCCAACTGCCCTTCCCTGCAGGGCCAGTCACCCCCAACTTCCCTCCTCTGCCAGCCTCGTCACCCCTAACTGCTCTCCCCTGCAGGCCTGGTCCCTCCCAACTGCCCTCCCCTGTTAGCCATCTTGTGGTGGCCATCTTGTGTCCACATGGTGGCAGCCATCTTGTGTGATGGAGTGATGGTCAATTTGCATATTACTCTTTTATTAGATAGGATATATATATACACGTACATATAGCCTGGTGCATGAATTTGTGCATGGGTGGGGTCTGGCCAGCCTGGCCAGGGGGAGGGGACATGGGCGGTTGGCAGCCTGCCTGCTGGTCAAACCCCTGGTCGAGGGGACAATTTGCATATTAGTCTTTTATTATATAGGATATACACTGAGTGGCCAGATTATTATATGTTCAGAGATCATAATAATCTGGCCACTCAGTGTATCTATAGATATGCTTGTTAGTTCATGATTGGTCCTTTCAAAGAATTTTGCCTTAGCAACATTCTTTGGATTAGTCTTTATGACTTACTGTCCTATGAATGGTTATCTTCAGACTGTCTATATTAGTAACATCCATACATTTTTAAAGTCCATACCTCTCATGCACCTTTCTTTCCCCACCTATTTGGGGTGTCTTAGTAACTCTGCCTAGCTGGGTTCTACTTTCTCTTCCCATGGCCCCACCCCTGTCTACCTAGTTTCCTTCTGTCTCCTCAGTTCCGTTATCAAGATCATATTTCTGTTATATGCATAACCATGCCACAGATTATTTCAAGCATTTGTATGCCACTGAGATTTTTGCCATGCTTTAGCTATAGTAGTTATCTATTTCTTTATGAATTATATATGTGGAATTTTTAGACGTCTTTGGAACATGCAGAAATTCTCTGAAGATGTCCATAGCTTTCAACTTGTCTATATATTTATACAAAATTTGCATGTATTCACAAAGACTTTACTGTATCCGAGTCTTGTGTGGTCAGATTTGAGTTTTGAATGTCTAAATGGAATACATTTGAACCTTTGAGAGAAGTTAGAAATAGGGTTAGGTAGAGGGGGTAAGGGGTGAAAGAAAGGAGGAAATAGGGACATGACAATTGGAGCCAACTACAACCACAAGAATGCTGGTCTTGCAGAAAAACAGGATGCCACAAGACAAGAATCTTTATCTTGCATGTGCAGAAGGCTAGAAGAGATAGGGATGGCGGAAGAAGGAATGAATGCAGACATAACTGCAGGGCCAAGCAGGACTGAACTCCAAACCATAAGGATGTTTATCTCACAGGTGTGGATAATAAAAGAGATGGGGGAGAACGAGGGAAGAAAGGGGAGGGAGCACCAGATGCGTTTTGAAATTGTTACTAGGTGAGGAAAGTAGAAGAAGCCAATCAAAGAATGACACAGAGAGACAAAGAATGGGTCCATAGCAAATAAAACCCCTAGTCAAATGAACTTCAGTGGCAACCCATTTTGGGGCCCCACTCCCTGTGTGTGGAGTTTGTACTCACTTATATAATAAATGTCCACCCTTTTGCTTAAATCTTCTGGTCTGCAATTTTATTCTTCAACTTCCTAAACACGATTTAGGATGAACTTCGGCTCACCATTTTGGCATCACCCTGACTATACAAATTCATTTTTAGATAATTCAATCAAGTGCAAGGTGTTTAACATCTCAGGTCTGGAGTCAGACAGGAGTAAAATCTGGGATCTTCCATTTCAAAATTTTTCTTTTGAAAATCTTACAAAATTTTTGAAAATCTCATAGATGTCTCTTAACTTCATTTAGTCTGAGGTTTTATATTTTTTTTATATTTGAAAATAAGATAATGTATATAGTATTGTAAACTATATATATATATTTAGATATAGGTATATAGGTTTTGGTCTAGGTCTAGGTCTAGGTCTGTCTATAACTATGTCTATACACACCTTCTAACTCAGTAATTACACTACTAGGAACTTATTGTAGAGATACAAAATACACATTAGACATTTAGGAAGGGATAAAGATGCACAGAATTGAAACGCCCAGTCTACACATTTACTCATCACAGCATTATTCACAATAACTAAATCCTGGAAGCAATTTAAATGCACACCAGCAGGTACCTGTGAAGTAAATTGTACCACATCTTTAAAATCAAATAATTTAAAAATATTACATGCACACACAGATGCACAAATATATGCAGATTAAGGAGGCTTTTTAGGTACAGATGGGTAAAGACCACCAAAATATAATGTTAGGTGAAAAAGCAAGGTATCCAACAGAGTAAACTATCCTCTATTTTACATAAAACAGTAAAAAAAGTAAAAACATATATATATATATATATCTATATTATAGATATATATATCTATAGATATATATCTATAGATATATTCTGGAAGTTTAAAAAAGAAACCAATACATGAGTTTATCTGTAATGGAGGTTCATGATCCAGAAAAATTGAGGACAAGTGTGGAAGCAAGACTTTTTTTTTTACATGTTCTGTTTTGAATCATGTGGTTGTATTCTACTCACTCTATAACTTAGAAAAAACAACAACAAAAACTAGTCAAAATAAAACAACACCGCATAGCTGATTCAGCAGCCATAAGTCATTAGTTTCAGAGCAACCTGGAGGCTTTAGAAGTTGCCCAAGACCGTTATTTAGACTTTTGGCAGGTTCAGTAGCATAACAATGGCTAGCCTGAGGCCCTTTTTGTTATTTTCCTCTTTTTTGACCATTTTCCCCTGGAGCCTTTCTCCACTAATGTGCAAAGATGTAAACTTCTTCAGGCACAGTCACTATAAATAGAAACAAAGAATTGTTAACCAATTTCTCTGAACAGAATTTTAAGGTAAGTTTGTAGTGTTAAGGCCGTAGAACAGCAGGTCCCTGAAGACAATGGCCATCCTTCTTAAAGGCAGAGACATAATGTTCACAAACATTATCTGACTATAGTTTTAAGTGGATTTTCATTTATTGGTTTGAGAGAGAGAGGGGGGGGGAGGGGAGAGAGAGAGAGAGAGAGAGAGAAACATCAATTTGTTGTCCCACTTATTTGTGCATTCACTGGTTCATTCTTGTATGTGCCCTAACTGGAGATCAGACCCACAACTTTGGCATATGGGAACATACACGACCGGGGCGTAACTTAATATTTAAAGAATGCCTAACCTGACTTATTCTTCTAAAAACAGAGGTAAGACTAGAGGGTCCAACATATTAAATTGTCAACGTCACAAAATGAATATTTCACACTGTGTCCTAAGTTTTATCAATGGCTTATCATATTCTTTCCCCAGTAAACTATGCTGCCTGCAGAGAAGTCTTTATGTAGGAACTAACTCTATCTTTAGTGGATTAAGTTGATGTTACTATTCACTACAGATTTAGATGTTGATTGTCTGCTACTATAGCAATAAATGATGACCAAGTGAGAACAAGCAAGTGAAGAGACAGACAGAAGCCAGGTAGATAAGGGTGGGACCATGGGAGGAGGAACCCAACTAGCTGGAGTTACTAAGACACCCCAGCTGGGTGGGGAAAGAAGGGCATGCAAGGGAGGCACAAACTTTAAAATATAAGGGTATTGCTGAGACAGGCAACTTACATATAACCAATCACAAGATAGTAAGATGTAAAATCCAATCCCGAAGATGTTACTAAGGCAACATTTTTTGAAAGTGACCTGGGTTGTTTTCCTGAGCAGGATGCAAGGGTGATTTCTTTCCCAGGTCCTTGTCCAGGTGGACTCAAAGAATGAAGCCACGGACAAAAGGTGGTAGATGAAAAGGGTGGAAATTTATTGGAAGCAAACACAGACTCCCACATAGGGAGCAGTTCTCAAGGGGGTAACGCACTAGGATATTTTTTTTTTTTTTGCTAAAGTTTATAAAGCCTGCAGTTTATTTTTTTGTTTTGTTTTGTTCATACTCCCTTATAATTGGCAGAATATCAGCTTCAAAACCCAATCCCATGTGGTGCCTCCCTCTTTCTCTCCCCCTTCAGTGGTAGAATTCTCTATCTCCTGTGAAAATCTGTTTTCCTCTTTCTCTCCTTTCTCCATCCTCTGTGAAAGTTTGTTTCCTCTTTCTCCCATACCCTGTGGCTTTTCCCTATCTTTTGTGAATGGATGTCTTCCTCTCCCCTTATCCTGTCGCTCCCCCCACCCACCCGCTATTTTTCTTTTTTCTCTGTGAATGTATGCCTTCTGGCAGCTCCAAGCCCTCACCTATGCAGTCCTCCCCCATGGACCCTCTTTGTTCCTAAAACTCCCTAAACCTGCCCTTTTTATCCCTAAAACTCCTTTCAAAAAGACCTGTCAGGAACTAACTAGCATATATACAAAAAAGCACGTGTGTTTCCCTGTTTCTGTTCCCCTCTCTCCCTGCCCTCCCCCTTCCCCTCCCCCCTCCCTGTGCACTGGAATCTTGGGTTGATGTTAGGTTGATGGCAGCAGGAGATGTGTTCCCCTGTGGCTCACATGGCTTAGGGCCATGGGGCCTCCACACCTGGACTAATGGACTTTAGTTAGCTTGGATGCTGAGCTGCTCCTGACTGTAACATGGAAAGGAAGCTCCGGAAACCGGCCTGCTCCTGGAACCCCAGCTGCTCCTTTTCCAGGACTGCCTTCTCTCAAGAAACTTCGATTCCACGAACTAACCATTTTTTTAAATTTTTTTTGTCTATAACATAATAAAAATCATCGTTTAAATACAGACTCTACAGCAAATGTTTCAGTATCCATAATTGTCTATATTATTAATTGTTCTGAACTAGCAGAGGTCTGGCTTCCTTTAAGATCCTTTACCAAATGTTTGTCACTACTCTAGCTTTCCCAAAGGATAGTTTTCCTGTATCTGTTCTATGACCTTAAAACTACTGTAGTGGGAAGGTTTATGTTTCTTAGTTTTTGAGGGAAAAAGAGAAGTTACATTTACCCTCTAGAAAAAACTCTCTCAATAAATATACCCAAATTTGCCCTGACCGGTTTGGCTCAGTGGCTAGAGCGTTGGCCTGTGGACTGAAGGGTCGCAGGTTCGATTCCGGTCAAGGGCATGTACCTTTGTTGCTGACACATCCCCAGCAGGGGGTGTGCAGGAGGCAGCTGATCGATGTTTCTCTCTCATTGATGTTTCTAACTCTCTATCCCTCTCCCTGCCTCTCTGTAAAAAATCAATAAAATATATATTTTTTAAATACCTAAATTTAACTGAGTGTTTACTAAGTATCAGGAAATTTGCACTGATTTTAAAACATGTAATTTCAACTTCTATAATTCTGTGATACAGCTATTATACAATATAAATTTTAATTGTTATGGGAGAAAGATGCATAAACTGCAGAACCCATATATATTACCTTATTCAATATTGACTTCCCTTTCCACTGATGTCTGTGAAGTAACACCAATCACCTCTGTGGCTGCATAGAGTGTCCTTAGTTCATGATAGCCAGCATGTATAATTTTTAAGTACATGGGATTTATACTCAAGTTCTCAACCTAATAAAGTTTTTGGAAAGACTATGTTATCATACAACATTATACCATTTGATAGATATTAAATATCTATCAAATGGTATGGTAACAGATTCATCTAAGCGAAAAATAAATAAAACAAACTAAAAGGGAATTAACATTATATTGTATTTTGTTTTGAATCACTATTTATTGTTAATGTTTCAAATTAAAATATACAGTCTAGACCTTGACCTTCCTTGGTATGTTGAAGGCTTTTCATATCTGATTGTTTCTTTGGGAATTTTATCTCTTCACATGTATCATATCATTATTGATTTCCTTCCAAAGACTCACCTAGATTCTCAGAGATCATCTAAATTTTTTAAAATATATTTTTATAGATTTCAGAGAAGAAGGGAGAGGGAGAGAAAGATAGAAATACCAAGGATGAGAGAGAATTATTGATTGGCTGCCTCCTGCATGTCCCCACTGGGGACTGAGCCCGAAACTCGGGCACGTGCCCTTGACTGGAATCGAACCTGGGACCCGTTAGTCTGCAGACTGACACTCTGTCTACTGAGTCAAACTAAGTAGGGATATTTTTTTTTTAAAAGAAAACATATTAAATGTATTGACAAAATAGGATAAATGTACTGTTCTGATTATTTTAAATATTTCTAAATGAAATGTGCATATCACAAACCCAGCATCAACGTCAAACTTTTGTTAAGAAGGTGTGTGAGTGGACTGGTATTTTCCACTTTACACAATTATCTAAAGCTCTTTGAACTCAATTTCTGGTGAAATTACATCTTGTCCCAGGGAGTAAAAAGGTCTTTGTTGTTGCTCTTTGTCTCATGACCTCATTCCTCTCCATAGAAGACTCCGGGATCCATCAAGCGACCCTTAAAAAAATGCAGCATTTATTAAACCTCTTGTCTATTGTCCAGCTCTGAGAATCATACATAAGGCTTAGTTTATAAGTAAGGAAGCAAAGCTGATTAAAGAGAAGCAGAATAATAATTGACAAGTAACATCCAAATCATATAGCCAGAGCCAAGATGAACGAAAGATCCAAGAGAGAGAATTACAACTTGCTGGGCTTAATTATGGATGTTTAGCTATTGGAAAAGAGATGGAGACTGAGGAATTCATGTAAGTAAAAACAAAATAGTCACAGCTGTGTAAAATTCTGGGCATACAGAATTGACTGACACATCCAACGTGTGCTTTAGAGGATCAATTGTTCTTTTTTATAACTCACTAGGACAATTCTAGGTACATTTCCTGGGCCCATAATATATAATAGTATTCTGCAAATTGTCTCTCTGAGTTGAAATCATTTCATTGAAAATGGAGATAATATAAAGATTTTAATATTTAATCATATGCTATCTCTTTATATTAATCTTTTCTTTGGAAATATTTGCATTATGTGTTTACCATATTTTCCTAATGCTCTGCAATGAATATGTATGATTTTTTTAATCAGGAAAAATACATCCATAAAAAGTAGCTAATATATTTTTATGTTCATACCCACTAGATGAGGCAAATACTGAAAATAAAAGCATTAAAATAGCTGTCATATTTGGGTAATTTAAAAAATGTTTAGTACAAAGTGAAGTCAATTTATTGATTATCCATAATTTATGATCCAAATATTTACTCAGTATGCCTGTATATATAGATTTGCAAAAAATATAGACAATTGTTATTGGTTGAAAAGTTATATATCTTTAGTTAGTAAAATATAATGAGACTAATCAAAAAAATTTTAAAAGCTGTAGAAGAAAAAAATGTCTAAATGAATGAGTGACTAAACAAATGAATGAATAATGTATTCTGGTTATAAATACCTAATTAAAAAATAAATTATGTTAGTGGAAAAGTAAATGTTCCAAATATTTGAATGAATTGAAGGTATCCTGGTGACTGATCTCAGTTATTCTGAAGTGAGCAATATACTCCCACTCCCACAAAAAGAATCTCCATAAAGCCTTCATGCCTCACTTAATTCTTAAATTTGGGAAAAAGCAGCATCTTTTGGCCACTAGTATACTTTACAGCATATGGGCAGAATTAACAAAGTCATTAGATTCATAAATTCACAGAATTGCAAAGCCTAACCTGTTTTATAGTGATTGCTTAATCAAAACACTTAACCTATTGGATCAAAGAGAAGAGGCATGAACGCTAAGAATATTTTCCCAGTTCACGCAAAGGCAACGTTGAAGCTGTGGTTAGGATCCTGGACTATTCCTGCTCAACTCTTGGCCCCGACACTCAGACACACAGGTACACAGTGGCAGGATGAACACATGTAAACTATTAAAATTGTGATTAAAGGATGATAATCCAAACAATGCAGTATTCAGTCAAACAAATAAACCAGAAACAGTGGCGGTGGGGGGGAGGGGTAGGTATTTGGGATGGAATTATCAGCTTTTGTTGTGAATGTATTAACAGATGCATTACTTTGTATTTAATCCACTACCACCTTTACTTTGTTCTACTTGTAACCCATAACTAACACTGAGATACATTAGCTAAATAAAATGTTATGAAAGGAAAAGTATCTAATAAAAGCAAATAATATTGAGAATTGCAAAATCTCTTAGCAGACAACAAGACCTGACCAAAATCTAGAGTGGCTTCTAGCAGCTTAAAACTTTGCTCCTAAGACGACCCTGGGCCTCTTTAAAATGCCTGCCTGAGCCTGGCTGGCCCATGTGGCTGAGTGCTGACCCAGGAACCAGATGTCTCGGGTTCGATTCCCATTCGGGGCACATGTCCAGGTGGAGGGCTCGATCCCCAGGAGGGGTGAGTGCAGGAGGCCGACTATTGGTGATGTTTCTCTCTCATCCAAGTTTCCTTCTCTCTATCCCTCTCCCTTCTTCTCTTTCTAAAAATAAATAAAAACATTTTTTTAATGCCTGCCTGAGAAAGCCAGGAATATTTACTATTTGTTTCAGCTAAAACGTCAGGAGAGCCTGATAAGCTTCTAACCCTCTCTTGGAGCCGTCCTTTTAGACCTCTGGCAGTTTGAAATTCTTCCTCTGCCCTCGGAGAGGTGAATCGCCACCCAAAACTGTTTTCTGGGGGACCTGAGAGCTGGCTCTTCGAAATGCAAACATCAAGGAAGCTAACTCTCAGACTTTGCCAGAGCCTGTGGGAGGATAAGGCCTAAAATGGGCTCCTTTCTTCAGAAGTTCATTTGTCCTCTAGATAAGCAGCAGTCAACAAATGGAATCACCTAGACTAACCCCTTTAAGGTCTCTCAGGGCCTCTCTGTTGGCATGTGCCAACCTTAACCTTTTGTCTCACGGATTAGAGTTCCGTTCACACTGGACCCTCGTTCCTAGTGCAATCCCACTATGAGATCAAACCTTCCTTACCACCTTAGTGTCCTTCTTTGTTTATCATAGACACTAGGTCCCTAGTGTTAGGTTGCCGAAGGAGGAATGCATGAGGCCAGAATGGTGAGGGATTACGAATTTATTCCATCATCCACACACACAGATGGCTGAGCCTGGATGGCTCAAGCACCCAGGGAGGGGAGTCAGCAGCTTTTAAAGCACTTTTGGCAGGATTTTTCTGGGCAGAGACTTCTTTATGCATACCGGGAGGGGAGATAATAGAATGTAGTCACCGCAAGTGAAATGTGGTCTTCAGCAAAGGGAATGTCCATAGTGAAATGACCCAAAAAGCCAGTTCCTAGAGGAAAGGGTGTCAACTCAATTGCTCCATCAAACCTAACAGTTAGGTGGCCAGAGCTGGCAGATCAAACTCAGAGCAGGGGTAACTGAGTGAGGCCATCTCATTGCAACTAACCCAGGGGGAGTATCAGGCCTCTCCTGTAATAAGATGCCACCATGTGAACTCCATTTCATACTGTGTTTTGAGGGTAAATATTTTAAACATGAATGTTTAATCGCTAAATGGCCTTAGTGTACATAGAAGACTCTATTGTTGATGCTGAACGGGAAGGACTGACTCTCCAACCCTGTCCCAGTCGTTGTCCAAGGGAGTGAGTGTCCCTAACTTAACACAAGTAATACACGCACTGAGTCTTTAAAATCCAAGTGGACGAAATGTGACATATTTGTTATAAATGATCAGAAGCCAAGAAACTATAGTTAACTAGAGTATACTGGTGTTACAACAACACTCAAATTTGGTAATAAAAAATCCCAATTGTAAGTGAGTTAATTTTGAGCCTTGCATGGCTGCATGTTCACCCATGCTTTAAGATAATAATTTTATTATATGCATGAAAAATGTTATTTGGGGTCATTAATTTGCTTATAAGTTTATTAAATTCCATGACATGTACTTTGTATGTTTATAAAACTGTTTCTCTTTTAATTAAGGATTGAATTGACTTATTTAAAACAATATTTTGTATATGGTGTGTTTATAAACTCAGCTTCTTATACATGCTGGATTTGAAGAAATACTGTGTTACTTTATTTTATTTTAACATAATCAAATTACAGGGCTTTTATTATTGGTTCAGGGTGTTTTCAGAAGTACAAGCTATGACTATATCAGGTACTAAAAAATTAGAGTGTGGCACAATATGAGAGTTTTGAACATATCAAATGTAAATTCAACAAAACAAGTATTAATTTAGTTCATTTAACTAATATTAAAATAAAAACCAATTTTAGACATTAATTAAGCTTTTAGTCTCTCCATTTTGCTGTGGATTAGTTCATACATATGCATTTTTCTAACAGGAACAAGGAATTGTGAGGTTTACAAACATTTATTTTATTTTTGTTTAAAAAGAACAAGTACTGAACTCTAAAATGTCAGAAAACTGAGTGTTAGGAGAAAAACTGTGCCCAGATTTTTTAAAGAGAGAGCACGTGACCAACATAGGAAGAAGATAAAGATAATCTCTTTGATAATTTCCAAATGAAAGTCCTAGATATAAACTTGGCCTTGTTGTCTACATTAAGCAATATCAACAGAATTGATATTCTGAGGTTCATGGCAATTTCACACTAATTCATGTGAAATATTTATTAAGTGCCTATGATATCCAAGGTCTTGTGCTTTATACAAAAATCTGAAAAAAACAAAAACACTATTAAGAAAGCTAAGACATTCAATACACAAATAAGTAGGATGAAGGACCATATGTTAATTTAGTTTATTTTTATTTCTAATTCCATCCATTTTTTTTCCTCTATGTAGAACATTCAGAAATGTTGCAAAAATACATATACACGGAGTGGCCAGATTATTATTTATTATGATCTCTGAACGCATAATAATCTGGCCACTCAGTGTGCCTTGGGAAAGTATCAGAACTTTGGTGAACCAGGTGAGAAGCTGCTCATTCTTAGCTATGGAAATGGTACATTTGAAACATATTTTTTTACATTAAGTAATGCTTATTATATTTATTCACATACAAATAATGTATCCAACAAATCATATCATGCAAACAAAGATTAGAATTCATACAAATTGAGAAAAGCAATGCAGTGATTTATATATTCATCTGTCCCGCTATAAACCCAATGTCATTTGACAGCTAATGGCTGTTTTTAGATGTAAAGGATTTTAAGACCTTGATGGAAAAAAAAATCTGAAGGAAAACATGTAAAAAAAAAAATACTATGCAGCAAGCAGACAAGTCCACAGAAGATGGCATTCTGTGTATTTGTGTCATCAAACTCCAAATCTTACTGCTGGGTCCTACTCTCATGCTGAGTATTACATCCCATAAACTCAAACCAATGTTCTTTCACCGACAATTTGTGATAACAAAAATCTTCCTTAGTCAAATATGTTCTTTTAAAATTGTCTTAAATAGATTTATTTTAAAACACATATGTTTAAGAACCAAAAGGAGCTAGCATATTCTTTACCAGACTAAGTGCTGAGAAGGAAGGAGATCATTCCGATCACCCTGGTTTCTGTTCCTAAGGAGCTTATAACCCAATTTAGCCTGGAAAAAAGGCACATTTACAATTACCTTGTGGCATCAAAATGAAAATAAGCCGGCTATTCAATAAAACTTAAATGGCTTGCCTTAAAATCCTTTATCAACAAATGCTTTGAGACTATGTATGCATTCAACTTTTAATAGTGACTCAAATTCAGTGTGGTACAGTAGAAAGAAATAGAACTTTTGAATTAGGCAGACATAATTCTACATCCGTCCCTACAACTTAATGATATCTGGCTCTTACTAGTCTTGTTTTTTTCATTTTTTTAAGTGTAAATAAATATCACTCTTTCAGAGTGGCTATAAGCATTGCACATAAAGTTTACATGTGCTATGTACAGTGCTTGGAAGACATGTAGCACTCACAGAATGGTAAATATTTTCCTGGTGTTGTGTTTATGGAGTATCAAATGCATGCTGTGAATAGATACAGATGTAGAACTTAAAATAGAAAATAAAAAGAAGAGAAGCATATTTTGTTTCTAAAACCTAATCACATAGTAGCAATTAATTACTCAAGAGTTGAGTGTTTGAGATAATGAGGTTAAAAAAAATGACAACAGTTGTTAGATTGAGAAGAAAAAATAATGCTTTCTCAATGGATTTTCAGTGACTTCCTTACAACTTAAAGATTCAAATATAAATCCATAGATGTCATAGACTTGTAAAGGTAGAAATTACTTGAGAAACTGTATAATACAAATCTCTTGTTTTACAGCTGATGAAGCCAAGGTCAAGAGCTCTTGGACTGTTATAGTCAACATAGTGACTGAACTGAAGTCTTGCAAGTTTCCTCACTTTGCCCAAACCTCTTATAAGACAACAGACCACCTTCACTTGCCAAAATGTACTCAAACATAGATGTACAACATAAACCAGAAAAGAAAATAGAGCAAGAACGCTATAAAAAGCCTAAATAAGAACATTGAAAATAAACTACAGGCAAAATATAGGTAATTATAAACTCCATATTGCTCTATTTCTCTTTCCTACGCTTTCCAAGTGGAATTTACATAATATTCACCCTAATTATTTTATTAAAACCATCTATTTTAAGTTATTTACTCAATTATTAATGTGATATTTTTCAGACCATTTATTTAGTAACTACAATTATTTATGTTTAACATATAATCAAAGAACCATTATTCCCTGCTGACAAAATCTCTGAATTGCCAGTGATAACTAGTTTATTTGTGACAGTCTTACAATAATGATTTGCCATTCATGTATACCATATTAGCAATTAAAGTACACATCTTTGTTAATGAGGTACTTTATTCAAAATTTATAAATGTGATACTAAATGTTATGTCATGATCTATGGTAAAGAATAAATTTATATTTATTTATACACAATTAAAATGACATCTAAATTTAAATTTTAAATAATAACCTTTCATCTACCACATTGCTTTACAATTAATATAACAATGAGATATTAAATCATAAGTATAATATTGAATATATTAAAACTATTGGCTGGAAAATATTTTTGAAAGTGTTTGTATTTGATATAAAACTTTAAAAATGTTGACTAGATTAAATTTTTATTTTTTGTTGTTTTTTTAGAGAAATTTTATGTTCACAGAAAAATTGTATAGGAGGTACAGAGATTCCCATGTTCACCCTGCCCCCAGGCATTCAGAGCCTCTCCCATTATCAACTTCTTTCACCAGAGAAATGCATTTGTTACAATTGCTGAACGTACACTGACACATCATTATCACCACAGATTCATTATTTACAATAGAGTTCACTTTTGGATTTGTTAGTCTGTTGGTTTAGACAAATGTATAATAATGTATCCACCATTACAGTACCATGCAGAATTTTTTCACTCCCCTAAAAATTCTCTGTGCTCCACTTATTCAACCCTCCCTCCCTCCTAACTTCTGGCAAACACTGATCTTTATATTATCGCTATAGTTTTACCTTTTCTAAAATGTTATATATAGTCATGTGCCACATAACAATGGTTCAGTCAATAATGAACCGCGTATACAACAGTGATCACATAAGATTATAATGGAGCTGACCATTGCATTCTGTTCAGTAAGTTAGTTGTAGCCATGCAGCCATCAGTGCATTGTAGCACAATGCATTACATGCATGTTTATGGTGGTGCTGGTGCAAACATACTGTGCTGCAGTCATATCAAATATAGTACATGCAATTATGTACAGTGCGTAACACTGGCTGTATTAACTATACAATACTTTTGGCATTATTTTAGATTTAGGTTTTCTCCTAACTTTTTACTGTAAAAAAGTAATATATTTCCACCAGGACCAACAGTATGCCATATGACACCAGCAGCAGTCCCATACTTCCTGTGTCACAGATTATTGGCTAAATCATTTTCTCTTGTTCTCGGTTTAATCTGGTGCTGTTTTGCACAGTAACATGCTATACAGGCTTATGGCCTATGAGCAGTAGGCTGGTCCATGTAGCCTAGGTTTGTAGTAGGCTATACCATCTAGGTTTGGGTAAATGCACTCTGTGAAGTTTCCTGATGACAAAATCGCCTAAGTACACTTTCTTGGTATTGCCATTGTTAAGTGGCATGTGACTCTGGTTGGAATCATATATTATGTAGCCTTTCGTATTGGCTTCTTTCACCTAGTGATATGCATTTATGATTTCTCCATGTCTTTTATGATTTGCTGGCTCATGTTTTCCTAGTGCTAAGTAATATCCCACTTATGTGGACGGAACATGGTTTACATATGCATTTACTACTGAAGACCTCGTGATTGCTTCAAGTTGCTATAAACATCCAACTGCAGATTTCTGTGTGAACATGTTTTCAACTCCTTTGGGTAAGTACCAAGAAGTGCAACCTCTGGATCATATGATAAGAGCGTATTTAGTTTCATAATAATATTTTAAATAAAATAACCCGAGCTAATTAAAGGAGTCAAAATAGAATTTTTAGAAGAGAATAATATTTTTCCTTTTTTTTTATCCCATACAATTAAAAATTAAAATATGACAGGCCGTGAGGTAGCTGCTCTCTAGAGATGATGAACTTTTCTGGTTGAGGACAAAATTGATCTCCTGTCAACCTTACGCTGACAACCAAATTGTCGAGCATTAAACTGTAAACTATTCTGCTTCCTAGATATAAATTATTTGAATGGTCTCACGTGTTAAATAATATTCAGCATAAAATAGCCTAAAGACAATATATTTCTACCAGGTATTAATGAAATTTATAAATTAAATATAATGTATATGCATTTAACCCAGCACATATTACACCATAATTTATTCAAGTTGAATTTAATAGACCCCTTAATATTCAATAGTGAATGTTAACTTCCCCACTTGATCTTTGATTTACATGAACATTTGTCCAATTATTTACACAAATGTGCTCTAATTTAGGCTCTTTCAAGAGAATATAACCAGAGACTACACAAATCATAACATATGTTCAGGTCTGATAAGTAATTATTCATGAAAACATAACTGACGGGTATGTAATGCACCCATTCCCATGATTTTCTAATCTTAATTGCATGATCTTAGTGGACCTCCAGAGAATTATATTATTGGCTAGGTTATGTTTTACATCTTCCTCAAATCTGAATCATTTTAAATAAACTTTCTTTTAACAATGGTCATCCTCTTTCTGATACTGAGTCATTAAAATATCCATAAAACTAAAACTACATTTTTTAGCATTGTTCTTCAAGATATTGTCATATATAGAGAAGATTTATAAAGCCTATTTTGTTCAGAAATCAGTATTAGAAAAAGCATTGTCTTCCTGAGAAGCTGGTATTTACTGGTTAGAGTCACATATTGGCTACATAAAACATTTTGTTTTTCACATTTTGCTCTAGGGTAAAGGAAGTTCATATTCAGCTTATTTTTCAGCTAAAATATATGTTATTCAGTACCAGATAACATGAGCTGCTCCTGAATCTATCTTGATTCATATAATATGCAAATCAATTGGTGGTTTAAGTTTGCCCTAATACTATTTTTCATCGCCAAAATAATTATATTTAGGTGTTTATTAATTTGTAAACTAACTAGATTTTTGCTTTATTCAGGGCAAAAAAAAAAGAATAAATACAATTTTAAAGTTGAATGGTTTGATCAAAATGTGCTTACCCACTTAGTGTCCACAGTAAATATTTTAAGACAGAAACCATCATATATTTTATTTTAACATCTCACTATATACTCAGTGATAATTGGACAGAGTTATTAAAATTTTCAAAAATGTTTAAATATTTATCAATGCATTTTTTTCTCCAAGAAAATTCATGCTGGTAGATTAGTCTGAAAGTTAATCTTATGCTTGTTACCAGAGATTACACACAAAAGATGCTGAACTTACTGAATCTAGAAACTGCCTATTCTTCATTATACTTCCTATTCGTATATGCCTTATATGCTTTACACATATGAGTGCTTCAAATATTTGTAGAATGAATATACAAAGTGAGAAACTAATTAATTTATTTTCAGTTTATTTTAGAATGAGGTCAAGAGATAATAATCTGTTATATTTGAATACATTACAAAAATAACACAAAACACTTCACTGGCATGTCTATGCTCTAAAATTCTTATTATTTACATTTTTACTTCACAGAGAGAGAGATTCTTGATATGTCAAGTACCTAATGATATATATTTTCAACAATAAACGTGCTTGTTTCTTCCTATATTGTACTATGGTAACTTTTACTCAGTTGACAAAATTATATATATATATATATATATATATATATATATATATATATATATATATATATATATATAATGTTCTATAATTATCTCAAATTTCTGGTTTCATATCAAGATAACCAAAGTAGTAAAAATATAGGAATTATATATCTTTAATGGTCAAAATAAAATATTATGGGAGTTACATGATTTAAAATTGAAAGGAGTTTAAGAGATAAAATAGGCAGGTTTAAGGAATTTTAAGAATAAAGAGGGTCCATGGAGGAGGAATGCATAGGTGAGGGCTTGGAGCTTCCAGAAGGCATACATTCACAGAGAATACAAAAGTGCCACAGGATAAGGGGAGAGGAAGACATCCATTCACAGAAGATAGGGAAAAGCCACAGGGTCTGGGGAGAAAGAGGAAGACATCATTCTCAGTAGATAGAGAAATATTACAAGATAAGGGGGGAAAGAGGAGGGGCCACCACATTTATACAGAATTAAAATGACATCTAAATTTAAATTTTAAATAATAACCTTTTATCTACCACATTGCTTTACAATTAATATAACAATGAGGTATTTATTAACCACATGGGGTTTGGGCTTTGAAACTGACATTCTGCAAAAAAAGTGACCCATCAAAAGGGAGTATCAAGAGACAAAGAACCACAGCCTTTATAAACCTTAGCAAAAAAGGAACTTAGTGGGTTACCCCCTTGGGACCCCCTCCCTACATGGGAGTCTGTATTTGCTTTCAATAAATGTCCACCCTTTTCATCTACCATTACCATCTTTTGTCCCTGGCTTCATTCTTTGAATCCATCTGGACAAGGACCGGAGAAAGAAATCACCCTTGCATCCTGCTCAGGAAAACAACTTGAAATCAAAATGTCTTATAAAACTATGTCACATTTTTTCACTTAATTCTCTTATATTAACCCCTCTTCACTTAATTAGTATACTGTAAAATAGTTATAATGCAAAATTGTAAACTATATAATTCATTAACAAACACATCACTAATACCAACTCATCTACTATTAAATAGATGCATTTTAAACATTTGAAGCAATTACAATATTTTCAACAAACATGAGATGATCTTAAGCAATATTGTTGAAGTAGCAATCACCTTTGCAGATGAACATGGCCAGAACAAGTCAAAAGGTATGAGGATATAAAAACAACAACAAAAAACCCAGTAAGATATGATAACCCTTCGTAAAATAAGCAGGAAATTTCACCATAGCCTCCCTATTTCTTAAGGTAATTGATTTGTGAGGAAAATGTATGTAGGAAGTATAACTTGGTTGTTACTATAGTTTGCTCTAAATTCCAAGATTCTGAATTCTCAATAGACTTTCAAGAAACAAGAAACTTGAGGGGGGAAGGTTGGCAGCAAACAATATATCCAATCATCACTGTTCTGGAAGAGCTGAAGTCGACTCAATCAGAAACCTGGAAGGCACCTCACAAAGGGCACCTGAAAAGGTAAAGATGTAGCCTCTCTAATGAACAGAGTCACGGACCATGTGCTTTTCTTAGATGGTAATATTCATTGAAAGCACCATAGCTGAAAATATCTTCATTCATAGATTCAAATATCTTATATTTACAGAAGTCATTATTATTTAAAATATTTTTGCTCAGTTTATGACATGTAACTTTTTTTGTTAAACATATTATTAATGAGACTCAGAAATACAGAGGGTTATAGTATATTATACAAATGGTGCTGGGAAATATAGAGGAGAAATTTGTCATAAAAGAGATATGATATTGGCTTTCTATTAAAAAATAAATTAAAGGTAAAAATGAAACACCACTGCTGAAAAATCTTGGCCAGTGGAAAGAATTTAATAAATAAAATAAAATATGACATATGAGTAGGATTTAAATCTACTGCTTGGAATGGGAGAAAGAATAAAAGTAAGTCCAACATGGAGAAGGATTTAGATATACTTCAAAATTAAAATATTTAAACCATGTTTGAGAAAATAATTTTAACATGTTTTGGAGGTTTATTTTTACCTAGTTCTTTAATATCTCAAATTATTTTTGAAGTGGTTAAAGTGCTAAACATAAATATATTATTTGGTTTGTGTAGAGTTATTGGTGAGGGATACCTGCTATTAAAATAAGTTTGGGACAAATTGTAAAAAAACTTAATGCCCAGGGAGTCTTTCTTTTAAGCTAAGCTTAGTGAGTTTCTATTAAAAAATTTGACCAAGTCTAGATCATAATATAAGTACAATTTGAAATTTAATTCAAAGACTAATCTGTCAGAGGCAAATATGTCAAGTGACAATGGTAAGAAATTTAGAGAATTGAAAAAACAAACACACTTTAGTTAGAATTTGAAGGCTTGTGGTTCAAATCTGGTCTGACAATGTGGTGTCTGACCAAATCACTTAAACTACCCTTTAGATCTAGATTGTTATTACAATGTTAGCACCAATTAGGACAATAAGTAAGAGCACAGTCTGTAAAGTTTATATTGTTACTAGAGGCCCGGTGCATGAATTTGTGCACAGGCGGGGTCCCTAGGCCTGTCCGGCGATCAGGGCCAATTGGGGCCCACTGGCCAGGGGGAGGGCTGGGTGTGGGCGGGACTGCAGGAGGTTGGCTGGCTGCAGGGAGGGACTGGGGAAGGTTGGCTGGTCCCGGGAGGTTGGCTGAGAGTACACTGACCCCCCGGGGGCAGCTCCTGCAGTGAGTGTCTGCCCCCCGGTAGTCAGTTTGTGTCATAGTGACTGGTTGTTCCAGTCATTCAGTTGTAACCATCAGGCTTTTATACATATATAGATATAAATATCATATGGGAGATAAAAATATATGAATGAAAATTTTAAATATTAGTTTGTTTTAGGGACCATATCAATAAAAGTAATGGCTAAGTACATAATGGAAAGTGGAGAAAAGGAAGATGGAAAGAATATTAGCAAATGAATTTCTAGAGATAAAGTAAGGATCTATATTGTATATGATACTTCAATTCCCCTGAATACTAAATGTAATATACTCTGCATTCACGAGCATATACCAAAATAAATGAGATTGTCATTTTCATCAGTATGGTGAGGAAGTTACTATGGTCTGCCCATAATTGGACATTCACAGAAAGTAGCTTGTTAGAAGAACAAAAAAATAAGATTTGGCCTGCCCTGTTGA
Organism: Corynorhinus townsendii; assembly: GCA_026230045.1. Lineage (NCBI taxonomy): Eukaryota > Metazoa > Chordata > Mammalia > Chiroptera > Vespertilionidae > Corynorhinus > Corynorhinus townsendii. The sequence continues at coordinate 19,936,846 of JAPDVU010000001.1, forward strand.
GAATGCAGTGACTTCGGGGTCAGGTTGTACCCTATAACTCACTTGACTTGCTTACTCATTCACAATTAAAGTTGGCTTCTTCAAGCAGATTTTCTTTATTTCCCTTTATTTTCCCCCAGTAATGTTGGTTTCATTGAAAAGAATATTGATACCAAGCAAATGTAAATACTTTTTTCTTTAGTCTTGTAGCATTCCATCTTTGTTTTTAATTGAACTTGACCTTTCCCTCAATTTAAATTTGTCCTTAAGACATCAGAAAGTTCTTTATATTTCCCTTAAAAAACAAACAATCAAACAATAACCAACTATGAAATACCTTGATAGTGAAGAAGGAGCAAAGTGGGGCAGGATCGGGGCTGGAGGTGGAGGAGCGCTCAGAGAAGAAGAGCTTAAACTGAACCCTTTTTTTGAATCACTACTACTTTTACAACACTCTTTCGTGGATCCACAAGGTGAGCAAAAAGAAGATTACTGATTTTATAATAGGTTAGTATAAAATTATAGAACTGTGGTTGTAAAAAAGTAGAAACACAATGAAAATAATTGCAAAGGCTGAACTTCATCCTAATTTCTAAAAGCATATAATTATCATAACCTGTGAATTTAGAATTTATTTAATAGACCTATCATTTTTCTTGGAGATTATCCTATATAATAAAAGCCTAATATGCTAAGTGTCTGAGCGTTCAACTATTTGACCAGTCTCTATGACCACCAGGGGGCAGACGCTCCAACCAGTAGATTAGCTTGCTGCTGGGGTTCAGCTGATCAGGACAGGGTGAGATGGGCCAGACACACCCTTGGAGTCCTCCCGTGGTCTCTCACTGGCCCCGATCATGCACCAGTGGGGTCCCTCAGCCTGGCATGTGCCTCTCACAGTCTGGGACCCCTCAGAAGATATTGGAGAGTTGGTTTCAGCCCGATCCCTGCAGGCCAGGCCGAGGGACCCCACTGGTGCACAATTTTGTGTATATAGACATGTATATGGGCATATATGTATCATACACATACATAAAATAGAGCAAATTACAGTCAAAGTGGTGAATCTGAAAACATATATGCAATGGTGACATGTTCATTTTTCAAAAACTTTCATGGAAATTAAAATAACATGTACTTATATTTTTGCTTCTCAATTCATTAAAAACTATAATTTGTTCTGGTTATATTATAATCAAATCTAATATTTATCTGAATATAATATGTAGGGACAGGAAATATATTTAGTTACATAAAGAGTCATAGAGATTAAAAAGTATAAAATCATTAGAGAGAAGAAATATCTAATTACGGAAAATAAGAAAGAATAAATTTTGGGACAAGTGTTGCATCTAACAGATAAAATCAACAATCTCATTGGATAATCAAACCCATCCTGTTATCTAATTGAATATGCCAAATTTATTTTATAAGAATTATGTAGCCTCTCTTTCCATTTTGAATGAATGAGCAAATCAGATAATTGCTTAGTGGTTTGTTTCACTTTGCTTGTACAGGCATAAGATATGCAAATATGAAACTGCTATGTAAAACAGCAAAATAAATTATATCCTTGCTTAAATACTTCCTATGCATTTAGTAGCAGAATATTATCATAAGCATTAATTCAGGGACAAAACACATATTTTGCAACATAAGAAATAAAAGGATAATAAGGCTAAATACTGAGAATTTCCTAGTTTTGTAACTGTAGAGGATTCTCCATTGAGGGTAAAAGAATATGTATATTAGGCACAATCATATAAAGGTATAAACTGGAGGTCAGAGATAAATTGTATATTTTCTCAATGACACTGACATTTAGCAATGAACGTACAATATTTTGGAGATGATGACAGTAGGTATTACACCATAAATGGTAGTTAATTTTTGCTCTCATGGAAAATTACTTTTAGCAGCAGCAACACTCCATTTTAAGTTGCTTCTGGTGACCCAGGTGAAATGCCTCCAATACCCAGGCCCAGGCTGCATGAGCTAACAAGCAGAAGAGTTCTTCGGCCCATGCTATGTCTCAAGACCTTTACCCAATTCAGCACTTCCCAACATAGTCTCCTTTCTCTTAAATGTATATTTTCATTGTTGGCAGTATTACAGATGTCCCCATCTCCCCACTCCCCTCTGCTTTGCCCCTACCCCCACCCCACCCCAGGTCTTCACCACACTGTTGTCTATGAGCATGGACTATGCATGTAAGTACGTTAAGTTCTTTGGTTTATCTCTTCTCACTACCCACCCCCACTGCCCTGAGATATGTCAGTATGTTCCATGCCTCCATACCTGGGACTTATTTTATTGGTCAATTCATTGTGTTCATTAGATTCCACAAATAAGTGAGGTCATGCAACATAGTCTTCTTTTTGGACACCCCCCCACACACACAAATGAAATAAAAGTTTATAAGAATTTGAGAAATATTCATACTCCATCCTCCTTTAGGAAATATAAGCATGCACACACACACGCCTGTACACACACACACACACACACATCTACCTATAGGTATGGTATAGCTATTTCTAGTTTTAACTATAACTATACTTCTGTAATTGTATATATAATAGTTTAGGTCTAGTTATGGTTATAAGCATAGCTTACAGTACTAGTAAACAAACCTCCTGACTTCTGTTTTACCAGAACTTCTCAAACTTCTTTGCGGTCATATTCTCTTTCTGCTACCCCAAAAGTACACAGAACTTTGGTAAGTGTCCAAATAAGCATTGATAACAGCTAGTGAATCTGACAACATTAGTGAAAATAATCTTTTATTATGGGTCAAATTCAACCGAAACTACCCTACTTTGGGGGGAAATCATACTGAGACACTGAAGTGATGTCAGGAACACATTACTGAATTATTATAATTCAGGACATTTTAGCAGCTTAGAAGATCACATCCTGCTCTTTGAAACCTAGAAGTCTGTACATAATAGCTGCTCAATAAATTTAATTTCATTACAGCGATTTAAATTAAATAAATAAATACAATCAATTTCCTCAATTTGTGCAGAACTAATGTTGAAAAATATGTCTTTCACCAGGGATTTCATGAGTATATGTCCTAAGATAGGTAAGTCTTTGAATAAGATCAAAGACTAAAAAATCTTAGATTGTTTTATTTCATTTCTACATATTAACTATGGCTAGTACATTACATTTCTTAACTCTACAAATTATTTAAAAAGTATTCACATAAGGAGATAATTCTATGGAATGATTATTTATAAAGTCACTCCATCTTTCCACAAGAAACTAAAGCTAGGCAGGTTGCCTGGCATTAAGAACCACAGTGAGAATGTACCTACTATTGTGCAGTCAACTACTAGAACAGCACTTTGCTTGTACAGGCAAAAGATAACAAACATTATTCGGCTTTGTTACTTATATAGTTTTGGAAAATAAGCTTGTGTTTAGACTTTTTCATGTGCACAATATCCTCAACAATTGTAGAATCTCAAGAATTGACTAGTTAAGAATCCTTAAATATTAAGCCTAAATATTTTTCTATGTTCTTATTTTAGAGAAAATAGTTACCTTTCCTGAATATGAATGCCTTCCCTTAAAAAACAAAAGCTTATATTTTAGATTTAGGTTTTCATTTCATAAATGTGTCATACACATACATATATAAATCTTGTTGACAAGAGGTTTCTCTTAGGGTTCAGCATGCACTCCTCTCCTGAATAGACGTTGATGAATAAAGAATCCAAAGATTGAACTTCCGGGCATCTGAGGTCAATCTCATTAACAATATTGTTAAAAAAGCTGTTAGTTTTTTACAGGGCAATTCTTATATATGACATACAGTAGGCAAAAGGTTAAATACATATTGTAAATTTAAAAAATAAAATTGTTTCACATTAAAATAGATTCATGAGATAATATGTGCTGCTATGATTTATAAAATGAAAGAAAATCTTACAGGTAATTTGTGCTTTTGTTTAATGCATTTTACCGTATTGAACTTCCAAGATGAAATAAGTGGCATTTTTAGCAGATTGCAAATGAAACATTAACTCTATCCCTGCGTGCTTGCTGGATATCAACTTTTATTGCTCCCATTGTGTATTTAGTTCTGAAGGATCTGAAGTTATCCTCGCTGTTATCACAACATGATTACAAAGGATATAATAATTTAAAAAAAACATAAACTTTTAAAGCAACTTTAAAAATGTTGAGTATTGGTAAGCGTCTATATCTTCACTAATTTGCAAGTTGTAAAATGTGGAATTATCTAGGTTAGTGTTCGGCAAACCATGGCTCGCGAGCCATATGCGGCTCTTTGGCCCCTTGAATGTGGCTCTTCCACAAAATACCATGTGCGGCACACACGTACAGTGCGATTGAAGGAGTACCCTAATTAAATTAATAACAATGTACCTACCTATATAGTTTAAGTTTAAAAAAATTGGCTCTCAAAAGAAATTTCAATCGTTGTACTGTTGATATTTGTCTCTGTTTACTAATGAGTTTGCCGACCACTGATCTAGATGAATTCTTTCTTGGAGAGTTTGCCTACTTATACGGACCAGAATTAAATTGACTAGTTAAAGCAGGAGTCAGTTTGATTTTGCTTTTAATTTTATTGATAGAGTTTAAATATGCAACTACATTTCCATAAAAATAAAATTTATTTTGAACACAAATAATACAGTGTATACATCTTACATCATATTATGCTGAAATATAATAGATTAATATGTATATAGTATATCATATTTATAAAAATATGAAGAATCATAGATTTGATAATATTTTAGGGACATATGAAATATTAAGGGTGCCTTAATTTTGGAATTGATGTTTTTAGATAAAATGAAGGCATTTACACTTTAAAAAAGTCTTATTGAGAATGGATATTTTGTATCTACTTATCTCAGGTCGCATTTAAACCACTGCATCACACCTGTTTTTAGCACCTGGCATTGGTTTCTTTGTAAAACATAACTACCTATCATTTTTAAACAAGCAAAAAAATGATTTATTAAGCATGATGAAATTGGAGTCTGCGTGTAGATTCATCATAAAATTATAGGTATGTCAATATAAATTTGATATTGTGAACTGAAAGGTTTAAATGCCACAAGCGATTTTCTTGTTGTTAAAAAAGAGTAACTATCCAGGTGTGGTGATATTTTCAGGTAATGTTTCTGCAGAAGTAATTAAGGGCTTATCAAATTATGACAAAAATTTAATCATATGTTAGATCACAAATAATTAATCCAAATCTTTCCTCAAGGAAGTTTAAAGTCAGTTTGAATGAACTAGTGTTCAATACTGAGCTGTGCTGTGTGGGTCATCTCTACCACCATTTTTCTTTAAATTCACCAAGCTCTTCTCCATTGATGATGGTGTGTGATAGATGGTCTCTTATAGGCTAATGCAATGTGCAAGTTCATTCATTTAGGCAAACCTTTTTTTCATGTGATACAAGTTTATTTTCAGTCTAAAGAGGTACCTTTTTGTTCTCACTTAAATGCATATTGAAGTTTTGGCTTAAAACTTCCAATGGAAGTCCATATAGAAAGGAACACTAGAAGTTAACAAGGGTTAGCTGCACAATTTGGTATTAATATATTCATTTAGAGGATGCATTTTAAATGTTGGTTTTATGTTGGGCTGCTGGAAACAGGTCAATTGGACTCAAAACTGTGAAAGCTCTCTGTGGACAGGATATGTCACCTATCATGTAGCAGATATTTAAGTAATTTGTGCTGAATGGGAGAAGTAAGTAAACTGAAATTTAATACAATTTTAAAACATGTCTCTGTATTGACAAAGATCCTGATTATTCAGAGTAATACTGCAAAACTCAGTTAATTTATCAGAATTTTTATTACTTGGTATAAAAATACATGCTTTAGGAAATAAGTGTTTTATTTTACTAAATTTTTCAGTTTGGATTTAAATGTTTAACATCATCTGGCTGTACTTGCATAACAGCATAATTAGGCATTACAGTTTTATATAACACAGACTCTGAAATTAAAAAGAGGTGATAAAAATCAATGACCATTTCCTGTGGGGGGATTTAGTAATGATTGGAAATTTTAGTTATATCTTCCACTCTCGAGAGCATCATGGGGAGCTGAAATTATTCCCTAGAGGCAAAGTATTATGAGAAGCATGTTCAATGTGGATCCTAATCCTAGTCAGAGTTCTGCTATCAACAATATGTCCAAGAGGGGGTGAGTGAACTTTTCTTGCATTTTTCTTCATTTACGCTGCATGAATTCTCAAATAGTATGATGGAGATCAGCATTTCCAACAGCTTTATCACATTAATGTAAATCCTGAGAGATGCTCCCCCAAAAATTGTGGCATGTATTAAGAAATCTTTAGTATTCTAATATTTTCAGAAGTAGATGTCCCATAAATAGTGACTGATTTGTAATTATTCAGACAGCAAAGCGCCACATTGAGACTCTATGTATCTTAAATAAAACTCTAATGGGGTGGGCCACTTGACTTACCTGAACAGCTTGGAGACCTCCCATAAGTAGGCAGCTGTAACAGCTTGCAGACCTCCTGCATATAGTAAAATAAAAAATATACATCCAGAGTGCTGTAAAAAATAGGAAAATGCTGCAAGTCTGGGAACTTCCTATTTCTGTTTTATTTATACTGTTTATGAAAGTAAATTACTTGTTTGAAGTACTATTCTTGAAGCTGTCTGGCTCTCTATGGGGAAGCATTCCTGTGAATTCTCTTTTATTGGCACTGATTGATCTTCAGTTCTGGGGATGAGATCCTCAAGGTTAAAAAGCGTTGCTTTCTAAGGCAAGAGTCAATCGGATTTGAGAATAGAGGAAGACCTTGTAGTAAGAACCAAACTAATGAAGATTACTTCTTTTAAACCACCTCTGACTAGTGTACCCAGGGCAGCTGCATGTCTGTAAATAGCTGGATAATGCTGTCCTTTATGTTTCAGCTCAGAAGAACAGTTACAAAGATAACATCTAAAAGAAGTTTAGAACCAGTTTGTCATAAGATATAAATTTCACTTCCCAGTCCTTACCCCCCATTCAGTTTTGGCTAAGAAACAAAAATGCTGTTTATTCTGACAGGTTATTTTAATTTAGGGGGATCTTTCATTTTAAATGTAAGAATAATTGTCCTGAATTTATTTCTCTGCCCTGATGAAAATACATACCATATTTTCTAATCATCATTTCATTGGGTCATCAGAAACAAAATGGCATAATATAATTGATTTTATGCTTTCAATAACACTGAAACAGCAATTTTTAGCCTTATTGAAATTATCTTTTTGAAAACTCAATGAAAGCTATGATTATCCTTCCTATAAAAAATATGCACTTGTAACCCAATTTAATGCATTACCAAGATCTAAGACTGGAAAAGAGGAAGAGGAGAGGAAGTGGCATTAACTGTATTCACTCTATATTCTCTTTTTCATTTTTATTCCCAATGGGGAGAGAGAGAGAGGCAGAGAGAGAGAGAGAAAGAGAGAGAGAGACAGGTGGACAGATGCAGATGGATAGACAGATGCATAGATAGATACATACATACATAGGTACATTGGTAGATATGTAAACATCTATGCTGTCCACTTTTACCAATTTTTCTAATGAATATTTGCAATACTCATTATAAATATGTAGCAGAAAATGCCCCACCTTGCCTGTAGTATCTCAGGCTTAGATGACAGAATTCAACAACCTCAGCCAGTTAGTATAAGTGAGTTTTGTGAAATTGATAGTTCCAATAGCAAAATTATCTTCCATTTAACCATATTTCTTAGTATCTTATTTCTTTATGCATACTTGGTTTTATTCCACAAAGATTAGTTGCGGAATGGACCAGCTTGGCGGGGGGGGGAAGATATCTTGAGGGGTTTATTCAAAATACACAACTGTCAGACATTATGCCTAGAAAAAGAAATTACAAATGAACTCTTTCACATTTCTACTTGTTATAAAAGGAAGTCGCTGCAGTACTAATCATGAAGCTGCCTGGTTCTCTAGGGGAAGTATTCCTGCGAGTCCTTCTTTATTGGAAGTACTTGATCTTTAGTCGGAGTGATCTCATTTAGAGGTGGCCTTAGAGAAATAGACAAAGGCAGGTCAGTACTTTTTAAATGGGAAGCACAATGTAAGGCATAATGTTCTAGATTCTATCAGTCAACATTTTTGCATAGCTAAGTGTCACCCTCAAATGCCATCTGTGACTAGTGCAAATGCACATACACGTTTTAGGTTACCTTTCATCTTTCCTGCTTCTGTGCTTATTATCTCTCTCTCTAATCTTTCTCCTCTTTTTCAAACTACTAATTTCCACCAAGTCAAATCCCAATCTTTAATGCTCTCAGTTCAATTTGGGGGACTCTTGGAAGGCTTTTACTACCAATCCAAAGCCCAGGTCATAATTTTCAACGTATTTTCTGTATCTCCTTAATAATTTTAAAATCTCATCCTGTACAGTGAAGTGCATATATTAACATTTTAAAAACAATTTCCCTTCGTGTAAATATACTCTTTTCACCTGGTAAAAAACACCTAGTCTTGATTTTTCTTTATCTTGTGGTAGCTTCTATGTCTTTTTTTTCTCTTTGTCTTCAATACATGACTTTTAGAAATAACAATATTTTTACTATCTAGAATTTCTTTCTTTCACTTACCTTTTACTCATTATCCCTCTGAAATATGGCTTCCCTTCATCATATTATTTTCTTTTAAAATATTGGCAATTAGGTCTTATAGTCAAATGTATACATATTTCACAATGGGCATGACTTCTTTTAAACATGTGACCAACTTAATTTTTGTCTTCAAACTTTTTTGACTTCTAATTCTTTAACTTTTCTGCCACTTTGCAGTCTCTATCGCATATTACTATTCTCAAATAGTCTTATTTTAATTCTGTTGCCTTACCCCTAATTGGCTCTTTATTGTTGTCACCATTTGTATTAGTTTAAAAATGCCATTTACCTTTCTGGTTCTATTATTTCTACAAGCCAGTTCTTTGTATGGTCTCACCAGTTCTTTTCCTTAAAATGCATTTACTCATTTCAATCAACTATACAAAAACTCTGCCTATAATTTAATAAGGATTAGTTTGTTTAATAAGTGATTAGAATGATGAAGATATTATTAGATTGGTATTATATTTTCCTTTAGGTTCTTTCTTCCAAACACTATAACAAATACTCCTCTTTAAAGTTAAATGAAAATATAATCTTTTCATGGATATTTTCCTGATTTAATAGGATTAAAGAATTATGTTTTTGGGCTTTGACATTCAATATGAATTGCTACTGTTTGAAATTGTAACCTTCTAGTGATGAAATATCACAGTGCTTGAGTACACAGCTATAGTCATTGATAAGTTCTTGTAAACTGCCACTTTCAGTGAAATGAAATATAATGAAACCGATTTTATCATAGCCTAATTGCTATAAATAAGTGCTAAATTCTAGTGCATATTTCTGAACATAAAAACATTACCAAACTTCTAAACAAAGACCCAAAACACTTTTCAAGATAAACATTAAAATAAATCTGAGCTATATATACATTTAAGAACGATTAAGAAAAACAAGTAAGAGAACTCTTTTCCAAACTGCTTACTCCAGTTCATAGTCCTAGGTGGCCAAAGCCCATTCTGGGAGCTCACAGTGCAAGGCAGGACCCACCTTGGATACAAGGCCCTTCTAAGGCAGTGCTACTCACACCAGCCTCCCCCATCACACTCAGCCTGGGACAATGTGAATCGGCCAATTCACATCGCATGCACATCTTTGGGAAGTGGGAGGATGCTGGAGTCTATGCAGAAAACCTATGCAGACATGGGGAGACCATGCAGAGCCCACACTGACAGTGATCCCTGATGGGAATCTTGTTTTTTCTCCTCATCTATATTATAATGAAATGTCCTTGAACAAAATGGCATTATGTAAGGATCAGCTGGATATTGCACATTATAGCTGGTTAAACCATAGAGGCTATATATAAAAAGGCAGCTACCATAAAGGCCATAATGACCTAACAACCAGTTGATTTGACACCCACTGTGGCCAGCAAACCAGCAGATCAGGGAGTGGGGCCAGCAGCCAACCTCGCAGCCTCTCACTCCTGCCAGCCTGCCCCTGATAGAACTCTCCCACCCCGATCAAGAGTGGGGCCTGCTGGCCAAATGCCCCCTCTCTTACCCGCCCCCAGCTGGCCAGCCACTCCCAGATCAGCCCACCCCACCAAGATAGGTCTGCAGCCCCTCCCCCTAGCCATCTCACACCTAATCACACCCCCACCCCAATAGGGGCCGGGGCTGGCCAGCCAACCTCCTGCAGCCCCTCACCCTGGCTGGCCATGCCCCCAATGGGCCCCCACCATCCTGATCGGCCTACAGCCCTATCCTCCTGGCTGCCCCCACACCTGATTGCCCCCCCATCCCATTCAGGGGCAGGGCCCACTGGCCAACCACCCATAGCCCCTCCCCCAGGCTGCTGGCCCCTGATAGGCACCCCCCACCCACCCCACTCAGGGTGGTGGGGCCTGGCCCACTGCCCACAGCCCCTCCCCATGGCCGGTCCCACCCCCAATATTCCCCCAACCCCAATCGGGGGTGAGGCCCACCAGCCAATCGCCTGCAGCTCCTTCCAGCCAGCCAACCTCCCGCCATCTCCTCCTCCTGACAGGCCCAGCCCTGATCTACCCTGATTGGGGCTGGGCCGGCTAGACCCCACCCATGCACAAATCCATGCATTGGGCCTCTAGTTTGTTGATAATGATTCACAGAGAAGTTAGTGATAATCATGGTAAGTCACTGATCAACTCATGTTCTTGCCTCACTGAACTAGCACTAGTCATTCATTCCCGAGTTGTAAATAAAAAATAAAGTAAAATTTAAATAATTAGGAATGTCATAAGTGCCCTTTTATACTGTATTCTTTTTATATATATATTTTTATTGATTTCAGAGAGGAAAGGAGAAGGAGAGAGACAGAAACATCAATGATGAGAAAGAATCATTGATCGGCTGTCTCCTGCATGCCCCCCACTGGGGACCGAGCCTGCAACCGGGGCATGTGTCCTTGACCAGAATCAAACCTAGGACCCTTCAGTCCACAGGCTGATGCTCTATCTACTGAGTCAAACCAGCTAGGGATACTTTCTGTATTCTTAATTATCTTTATGGAATGTTACATTATTTGTAGTAATGGATATAAAATAAGGTACCTAATTCAACTTCAAATTTTCAATTAAATTAGGTGAAAAAAGTAAGTAACCTTTTTTAGTAGAAGCAAGAAAGATCCTCTTTAGAGCACAAATTCATTGCCTTTTCCTGAATCTACTCCCTTGTATACCGTCATATTACAGAACTTCACTTTATACCCTGAAATGTGTAATGAGAAGGTAATTCACCCATAATGGGTTGCCAGGAAGTGTATAACAGAAAGTATTATGGAGGAAAAAAATGTCATTTCAAATAAGTACACTGACTTTCTAAATGACTAAAAGTTAGGGAACTTCTAACTCTCAAGTAAATCAGAAAACATGCAAATTGCCTCTTTATATTCTTTTTCAGTAAAATGGATAGCAAATGTCAGGATAACCTTGTACTTGGAGAAAAAAAATTATACAGGGATAAAGTGTTAAGTTTAATTCACTTCTAAACAGTTCAAAGTACATTAGCATGTGCTGGCTTAAAAATACCAAATGATATTTAGCTTTAATAATACATAGAGTAGATTCATAAAAAGTGGACAAATAAGAAATAGAATTAAATGTTATTAAAAGTTTTTATTTTTATAAATGAGAGTTAAAATGTTCGGTGAAATGACTTTTGGAATCAAAAAAATGTCCTTGGGATTGCAAACTTGTTTCTACCAATCATCAGCCATAGCTTCCTGGGTTAAATATTTCAACTATTAGACACTCAGTTTCCTTTACTAAAATATATGTATAACACCTACTTTTCAAAAGTGTGTGAAAATTAAATATTATTTGCATGCAGGTCCTGGAAACTTTCAGTTATTATAGTTAATAGAATTTCAAGAATAAGTATTTGTGACTGAAAATATAAAAAAAATAATAATGTGAGCACATCCCAAAATTGACAGAAGCAAGGATCATTATTTGAATGCACACATGTGTATGTATGTTGAGCAATGTGTGGTTAAAATAACATTTTTTCCTTAAGGTATTAGGAAAAACTGTAAGCATTAACAGTGAAACAGGACCAGAATATTACTGGGGATTGAACCTCAGTTCAGCAACCTCTGTGCTTGAGTTCTGGCTAAGAAAGAATTCAGAGCCAAGACTTAAATATAAGCCAAAATGTATTTAGAAAGTCACAGGAAGAGAAGAAGTGAGCTGTGGGAAGAGTGAGCCCCTGGGCTGCATGGACTCAGGAAACAAGTCATGGAGGCTAAAGAAGAGCTCTCAGAGTTTAAGAAAAAGAAAGGTAGAGAGAACAGTCCAGAGAGAAGGAAAGGTGAAGAGACATGGGAGTGCTCTGGATAGAGAGAAAGAGCTGGTCCCAATGCCTGTTTTTTGTTGTTGCTTTTTGTGTGTGTTTTTTTGTTGTTGTTTTTTGTTTTGTTTTTTTTATCTGAAGGGAGGACCTGGGGAGACTCTCAATGGAATATTCATTAGCTTTCCAGGTGTGTCCTTTCAGGACTGTGGTCTCTACTGAGTGGTCGGTGTCAGAGCAGGGGTTCACGAGTCTTCAAGGCCGTTCCTGATATCAGCCCTGGTGTCACCCTGCCTGGCACTGCTGATTTTCTGGGCCTGGAGCTGAAACTCAACTGAAGCCTAGATATTATCTCTAGTTTGACTCAAACTCAATGTCTGTGGTCAACAGACCGGAGGCTTTATCCCTAAGATTATTGGATGTGGATCAGAACCTCATTGTCTTGAGGACTTATGCTTTAAGGGACTGGTCATGCAAGGGCTTGCATGGGAGCCATATGAGGGCATTCCTCCTTTGAGGGGGTCTACCACATGGCTAGTGTCCTGCTAGGGCAAGAAAGGTCAGGAGAGGGTTTGCATCCCAAGGCATACAATATGTAAGGACAAGGGGTCTAAATCGTACTACCATCCATGTGCTATGGGAGAAAGGGTAAACCTAGGGGCTAGGTCCTTGTTTTCCCAGTTTTGTCCCTTTCTAGGTACCCTGGGCTTTCTGCCTTGATGACATTCCATACCTGGCCTTATCATTCCTACTCTGCTCATGCCTGTCTAATTGCCTACTACACAACCATCATGCCAAAGAACAACTTTGAATGAGATTGCAGATTTCAAAGTAACTGTTTGTTTAGATTAAGGAAAAATAAAATGCCTATTCAGTCTATCCAAAGCTACTTAGAATGAAAAGGAAGATTTTAATGGGAAAAGGGTAGGTCTCAAGGCAAATTCACGTTATTTACAATATTCTTACAAAAATGGATTAAGCTAGAAATACAGACCTTCTTGCAGGTTTAGAGAGATATGTGTTATTCCATATATCTCTTTAGCAGAGTGGGGAATCATATATATATATACATACATATATATATATATATATATATATATATATATATATATATGGAGGTAATATGCAAATTAACCAGGATGCCTTAGGGCATCACGACTGACTCAGGAAGAGGCTGCATCATGATCGGCTCAGGAGGAGCAGCGCACGCAGATGGGCAGGAAGAGACTGCATGCCGCCCCCAGCCCCAGCGGCCACAGGGAGGCTGGGGCTGGGGGCGGGCCAGAACAGAGACACAATACACAGGGGCACCTGCTCCGAGCCTCTGAGGCATGGCTGGGAGCAGGCCCCTAGCAGACACACACAGGGGGGCATGCTTTGAGCCGCCGTGACCAGACTGCGGCTTAAGCCTGCTTCCTCTAGGGAGCGGGCCTATGCCATCAGTAGGACATCCCCTGAGGGCGCCCTGACTATGAGGGGGGGCAGACTGGGCTGAGGGACCCCCCTCCCACAGTGCACAAATTCTGTGCACTGGGCCTCTAGTATAATTATAAACTCAAGCTAGCAAAGTATTCTTGTCAGATGCCTTGTGGGGCTTTTCTGTGTCTCCACCACCATCATCCCCAGTATACATCACAAATATAGGAACTGAAGAATTCCAGTAGCCAGTAAAATCTAATGAATATGCCCTTCCTGTACATGTTCATCCACATGTCACTACATTATGATCAGTGAGAAGTAAGATATTACAGGATTCACGTGCTCTGGTTAAGAGGTCAAGAATGGGCAGACCTGAAAATGCTGATTTTGAGAGCTAAGGGTAAGTGCAAGCCTGTTTTGGATGTGAGTGGGGGCAGGTGGTATGGTACATGACTGCTATTATATATGTGTAAAGTAAACAAGAGAGGCATTTTTCAAAGTCTTCCTCAGATTACGATATGCCTTGGAAAGTAGAATCCAGTATCCAGGATATTGGATATTACTATAAGATCTGAAGAGAAAAGATGAGGTGTGGGAAGTGTTAGTTAAACATGCTGGGTGGTGAGTAATTAAGGGGGAAGGAACACTGGCTTAAAAGAGAGATGAGTCTACTTAAAAACAAGTATATATCAAAGGAAGTCAAGGACAGGAAGAGAATAGAAAGTAGAAAATGTTGTGGGGAGGGAGTTGGCTCCTCACATAAAATTGCTGGAAAACAAGCAACATCCAATAAATTATCTGTTGATTAAAATACTTATCCAAAGGAACATTTTCCTGTGCTTATGCCATAGAAAAGATAAAGTAATGCTACTTGCATCTTATGAATGAGGCATAACAATAATTAGTATGGGAGTTTAAATTCACAGGTGCCGAAGATCTAACTTGGAAAAAAAAGTGTTTATGTCTAATCTTTTACTACACCAACATAGTGTTCTAAATTAATTTTGTACTGTGAAAGACCCAGTAAATTATGATTCAAAATAAAATTGCAAGAGATGGCACATTGAGACTCAAAAAAAAAAAAAGAAAGAAAAAAGATGAAGCTAATACTGTGCATATATTTGGCAAGTTTTAATGGTTTAGTAGCACAGTGCTACTTAGAATAAATTGACCACACAGCTGAAGAAATCCAATATGTAAATTCAAATAATTTTGAAAACATCTTTGCATTTATCCATTATTTATGTGGGGTTCAATGAACTCATCTATGGTTTATGGAATTATTATGAATGGCCCCAAACAAAACATAATGCAACTCCTACTCAAAGGGGTTACATTTTGGTTGCTAGAACTTTCTCTATGTTGACTTGGAGTGCAGTCACCATCGAATACAAAATTGGAGAAAGTCGGTATGAAATATATATAAGACATTTGGACTTTTGCACTCAAAAGCAGTTGATCATATGGTTTTGATTTGGGAATCTGAATTACATATGGCAAATGAGAGGGGTTCAGGCAGGTGCCTGTGAGCTAGATAACCCATAGGTCCTATTGTTTCTGAGATCTAGCAAGGATTCCCCTACCATATATGCTCTTATCTTCCTCAATGACCTACAAATTGCCCATTCTAATTTCTGAAATGTAATCTCTCACCCTCCTTCCTCCTTTCTCCTTTATCTAAAAATGTCTTATATAGCCAACGTTGCTTCACTGTCTTTGGGTTTTTCGTGGAACCATCATGCCTATGTGAATTCCCCATGCACATGTATTAAACATTGATTTTCTCCTGTTAAAAATTATATGACCACGTTAATAAATTTGGACATTATTGGGACTGTATGGGTTGTGATATTAATATGAAGTTGGTAAATCAGGGTTGACTAAGTGTTCTAGAGCTGGAATTTGTGAAGCTATGGATCATCATGTCATTGAAGAAATGGAGCATGCACTAAGCTATCTATAATAATTTATAATAATAAAAGCATAATATGCTAATTAGACGAGACGTCCTTCCAGACAAAGCCCAGGCTGGAGGGAAGCCCAGGTTCTGGGTGCCTACCAGCGGCCGGAGGGAAGTCTGGATCCCAGGTGCCTGCCCCCTGGTGGTCAGCGCACTCCCACAGGGGGAGCGTGGCTCAGTCAGATGCCCTGAGCCAGGCTCACTGCTGGCGAGCGCAGGGGCGTGGCAGGAGCCTCTTCCACCTCTACGGCAGCACTAAGGATGTCCCAGTGTCGGCTTACACCTGCTCCCTATGGGGAGGGGCCTAAGCCATCAGTCAGACTTTCCCTGAGGGCTCCTGGACTGCAAGAGGGCACAGGCCTGGCTGAGGGACCCCCTCCCTGCCCCAGTGCACAAATTTTGTGCACTGGACTCTAGTATTCTACATAAGATTTTCCATTAGGACAAAGATTTGTATTCTTTTATTTCTCAGCTACAGAGGTGACACTGTGGTCATAATAACAAAACATTTGCAAACAGTCGCATTCTGGATTGCTTCTTGCATGTACTATAGCTACTTGGAATGGTGCTTTTATAAGTGTTAAATTTAATCAATATTTTATTGTTATTGAAAATAAAGATGAAAATAGTATGTTGTATGTAATGATATGTGGTATGTCAGATGAAAGAGAAGTGAGGCTGGAAGCTTAAAAGACAAGGGAAGAATAAAAGGAAATATCTTCAGAGAAAAAAGTGATATAAAGCAAGTAAAAAAGGACAATCTTAGACTTAATAACACTTGAAGCATAAAAGTAGAAAACAGGAAACTCTTTCATACATGCAGGAAAATGGTAGCAAATATATTCGAAGTTGCATAATCTCAAATATGATGTCATTCAAATGATGCGTCCTAAGCATAATGCTTGTTCCCAATTGATTCTCCTCTTTGTGGTGATGCAAGAACAGGTTCTTTCCTCTTGAGTGGCTGTTATCCCTTAGAGCTTTGTTGTTATCAGCACCCCGCTCATGGAATGAACATGAATGCATGGAGGAGTGACATCAGCTTCTGAACAACTGTGGCCAGAAGAGCACAGCAGCGTCCTCATATTCCATTGGCGGAATACAGTCCATGGTCACACACCCAGCTGTGAGAAAAGCTGGAAATATAATGAAAGCTCAAAAAGAAGATAATGGGGTTGTTGGTGAAAATATAGCAGTCTCAGCCAAGGCACATACAAAAGGGCAAGCCCCTTGGAGAAATCACAAGAGTAAAACTATATCAACTGTATCAATTTGTATTACAAATTTCATGGAAAAGATCAGATGTATGTCTATAAATACAAATGAGGAGCATCTTTCTAATATGAGTTGGACAATATAAGAAATAACACAGGTTAGAGCAGGACTGTACATGGAGTCTGGTGATCTGAGTTCAAGTCTAGACTGCTTAAATTGTTACTTGTTTTTCCTACATCTCGGCACCTAAGAGTTGTAACGTAAGAGCTGTCTACAATTTTGAAGTGTTATCCAAATCAAATTATTAATACATCCATGTGCTTGTTTTTCTTTAAACAAAAATATGTATGTAAAAGGGACGCTTTTCAATGAAAGTGAGACTGGTGAAAAAATTGTCAACAATTGAATTCTCTGACCTTGGAGCACTAATACTTCCTCACAAATGATCTTGAAATAGTCTTGTTTGATGTGAATAAATATGAATCAAACTTATTCATATTTAAATTTTGCCTTATGGTAACATGTTCTCTGAATGTCAGGTGTTTAACCAGTTGCATCTGAAATGATATAAGCATGAGACCTTCTCTTTGCCTACTTCCCCCTGTGCCCATAATTCAGGTCTTTATACTATTCCTCATTAATGGAGCCCAGGGCCTCCTGGGGGGTAGCGAGTCCCGGATTTTGGGGCAGGGCAGAGGGTGTGCCTGGGACATCCTGCTATTTCTGGAAGGCAATGTTTCTCTAAACAAACCGTTGTTTTGTTTTTAAAAGAAAAGAATGGCTAAGGGTTAGTCTGAGAACAGACATATGAAATGTAATTAAATTAGCAAGGTCTGAAGAGAAAACTGAGGTTTGATAATATGTACATGGAATATAAGATGCATTCAGATCAAACTGAGATCCATGTAAGTTGCCAATATTTTATGGAAGACAAGATGTATAAAAATACGGAAGTTGAATGTGAGTGTGTGTGTTGTTTAGTAATAAGTGAAGATGTTAGAATAATGCTACTTCTTGGGGGAGGGGAAAAGGCTCCAGAGCATGTGTGTTCTTAGAAGGTAAGGTGGGAGGAGCTAGGGCTTTTACTCTATGCAGACATTCAGGACCTTGGCTGACTGATCATTTTAATACCTGGCTTCCGAAATTGCCCTAGAATTTATCTCCATTGCAGTCTGTGATAAGTGTAAACAAAGGATGAAAGAGCACACATGGGAAGCATATATGATTGATTCCAATCACTGGTGGATGTGACTTCTATTTTGAACCCATTGACTGTGACAGTGCAAGGGAGCCTGGGAAATATAGACTTACTCCATGTCCAGGAAGAGTAGAACATTGTGAGCAGCTAAGAACCTTTGTCACATAATAATTTGCATAATTATAAAAGAGAAGAAGAAGGAGAAGGAGAAGGAGAAGGAGAAGGAGAAGGAGAAGGAGAAGAAGAAGAAGGAGAAGAAGAAGGAGAGATGATACAACATATTTGGTTTGTGGTAGATAAAAAAATTAAATATATGGTGTTGCTAATTATTGGTAATATAAAACATGTTGAATAATTAATATTTCTGAAATTAGGGCTATCAGAAAATAATGAGTTTAGTTACAACACCACAGAGTTAATGTACACATATATTAAAATTATGAGATATGAGATAGTTTTTCAGGAAAAAAAAGGCAAAATAAAGACTTTATATCAATTAAGCTATAATTTTAGAATATCACAACCCAAGAGCAAGTAATTTCTGAAAGCAAGCTATGTGTTATTTACCCGAGAGACACAAGTTAGTTACAATTAGGAAATTTCAGTTTGGTCATGTGGGTGGTAGAAGTGTACCAGATTGAAGGGGTATGGGTAACTCATTAAAAAGTGAAATCATAAACTTGGAAGATTCATATTTTTGTGTAAAACATGAATATTCTACTGTCCTTTCGCCCTGTGTTTTTCTGTTATTGTTTTGTCCTGTAACATGAAGTTTAGAAAGCAGATGTGTTTTGAATAAATGCTTGCAGTATCTACATTTGAACCATGCCTATCATCATTTCCGCTTTTACATGATTTGGGGGCATATAGAATTCCTGTGAACGACATTTAAACACATGCATCTGATCCACCATGAAAATAGATCCCACAGCATTCTATTTATTCTTCTTCTTGACATTTTTTTATTCTTTCCTCAATCTGCCAGTGTAATCCTCTAGATCCCTTTCAACTAACCCCTGTCATAAGTTGTTTTTACCTGAACACATTTGTGTTGATTACTGAGCTCTCTTGTATTCCTAATTAAGCCAAAGTATCCTTTAGAGAAAGAAAAGTATTTCTGTGTTAACAGATGGTTCAACTGTCCACTAAAATGCCACGAATTCTCAAAGATCCCTCTTTGTTCTGATTGATATTTTATAGTTTGTACTGTCATATTATTGACTCAGATTTTGGTGTGGTATCTCAAAGTCTTATTTTATCTACAAAGAGAGAAAATTTTCAGGGCCTTGTCCTAGTTATATAGTAGTATGTGTGTGTGTATGTGTGTGTGTGTGTGTGTGTGTGTGTGTGTATACATTTATACATATATACATATATATGTACAATTACACATATATACATATATATATATCCTATCTAATAAAAGAGAAATGTGCAAATTGACTGTACCTCTGCTACGCCCACAAGCCACGCCCACAAGCCAATCAGGAGCGAGTATGCCAATTAACCCAACCAATATGGCAGTTAATTTGCATATCCAGGCGCAAAGCTGCAGAGAAGCAAGCAAGTGGGGCAGCGGAGAAGGGAGGGAAGCAGGTGGGGCAGGGGAGAAGAGAGGGAAACAGGTAGGGCGGTGGAGAAGGGTGGGAAGCAGAACTCTGCAGGAAGCCCTATTGCAGGAATCTTCCTGCAACAGGACTCATACACACACACACACACACACACACACACACACACACACACAAACACACTAGTATATTACCAGACACTTAGCAGATTAAGCTTTTATTATATAGGATATATATAATACTATATAAGATATTATATAATACTATATAAGATATTATATATATCCTATATAATAAAAGCTTAATCTGCTAAGTGTCTGGTCAACTGGTTGGCCATTCAACCAATCAAAGAGTAATATGCTAATGATATGCCAAAGCCACTTAACCGCTCACTATGACATGCCTTGACCACCAGGAGGCAGACAGTTGACTGATAGGTTAGCTTGCTGCTGGGGTCTGGTCGATTGGGACTGAACAAGATGGGCTGGACATGCCCTGGAGCCCTCCCACAGTCCCTCCCTGGCTGGCCAACCTCCTGCATCCCTCCCCAGCCCTGATCGTGCACCACTGGGGTCCTTCTGCCTGGCCTGTGCCCTCTCACAATCTGGGACCACTCAGGGGATGTCAGAGAGCCAGTTTTGGCCCAATCCCGTAGGCCAGGCCGAGGGACCCCACTGGTGCATGAATTCGTTCACTGGGCCTCTAGTGTATATATATAATCTCCCTAATAAGACAGCAAACTTGTAAAATAAATATGCTAATAAAAGATAATGAAAATTGTAACTAAAAGTAACTTTGTCCTGATACTGACAGGGATATTCATATTGCTTCATGAACTTTCAATGCCATGTCATCACTGATAAACTTTTATCCCTTTATATCTTTTGATCTTTACATATGATGTATTTTGATTGGCAATGCACATAGCACACACTCATTTTATTCAAAGAATATCTGGAGATGTTGGAAATTTAAAAACAAAACAAAAGCAATAGAAAGGTAATTTAATATGATCACATGTTTTATAAATTATAGAACATTGGATTATTTGCAAAATACTTTGTGCCTTCACCAAATTCTTAAATTTTATCAGAAAATGGCAGAATATGTGATAATTTCATGCCTGTTTTATTATATAAGTTTTATTTTAATTTATGCATTATCAGTCTTAATTACAGAATTTTAAATATTAGTTATTTATAGCAATGATTGTTAGATTTTAGATAATTTTAATGATTTTTAATTTTTAGATAATTTTAATTATTATATATTATCTAATTAGATCATTTAAAATTATTAATTATGATTATAAAATTCTTCTAGGTTATCTTTCCCATGTTTTCTTTTTTAGCCAATCTACATGTGTATCAGTCAGTGTCCAGTCAGGACACAAAAGTGTGCTATTAATTCGACCATTTAAAATTTCATGTAAAAATTATTAACAATAAAAGGAGGCTAACTATTAATGGGATAAAAGAAGACTCTTAGGAATAAATAAATAACAAATAAACATAGCATCTAATGCTTCACAAGGTAAGGACAAATAAATATGAAAAGAATTTAGTATTGAAACAATCTATAATATCAGACCTCATTTTAGAAGGCAATGCTGACCCAGGAACAGATAAACTTCACCGAGGGTGTGGTGTGTCCTGCTCAGGGAAGAGAAAATCATTGGAGGAGTCTAGCAGGGTACAGACTTTTCACTCTGCTCTGGCTGAGGCCAGCACCACGTGGCCTCCTGCACTTTCTTTTGCTGACAGGAGCACCATAGGAGAGAGGGTACCAGCCCACTCATTGGCTCTGGCCCTGTAGCATCCTTTCAGTGCCCTCTCTTGACAAAGGCCAGCATTGCATCAGTAGGACAAACAGTAGTTTTGCAGCTGTGAGGAAATGAAAATTTAGTAGTTTTGGCTACTAAACTACTGTATGCACCCTTCTAAACCACTTAACTTTATTTAATACTAGAGGCCCTGTGCATGAAATTTGTGCATGGGTAGGGTCCCTAAGCCTGGCTAGTGATCAGGGCTGATCGGGGCCTTCTGGCTTCCGGCCTTCTGGCTGCCGTCTGGGGCCTTCTTCCAGCTGCCGGCCAGGGCCTCACTTCCCTGGATGCTGGCTGCTGGCCAGGGCCTTCCTTCATTCTGCACTGCCCCCTGGTGGTCAGAGCACATCATAGTGAGCTATTGAACTCCTGGTCTCCCAGTTGAACTCCTGAGGGGAAGCCAATACTGGCAGCCAGAGGAAGGAAGACCTACTCTTCCATGAATTCTGTGCATTGGGCCTCTAGTATATATAGATTCTACTGTCTTTCATAGAGGTAAAGGAGCCTTCACACTTCTTTCCCAAAAATGTGGAGACACAGTCCCAACAGTCATTAAATCTATCTCTGACTATATCAATTACCTTTTAAAGCCAATCATGGGCCCCCTGAATATTTTAAAGTTAACCTCCAATAATTTGTTTATAAAATAACTAGGGGCCCGATGCACAAAATTCCTGCAAGAGTAGGCCTTCCTTTTCTCAGCTGCTGGCACCAGTTTCCCTCTGGCACCCATGACCCAGGTTTTCCTCCAGCTGCCGGGATGCACCTGGGAATTGGGCTTCCCTCACAGCCCAAACTTCCTCTGGAAGGTTGCCTGATCTAATTAGCATACTACACTTTTATTATTATAGATAGGAAAGAAAAAGAAGAGAACAGTTAGTTTACAAAAACGTACACATGCATTTTAATGTAATCCTATATAATAAAGAGGTAATATGCAAATTGACCCTCACACCCTTGCATCACAAGATGGCCGCCCCCATGTCATCACAAGATGGCCGCCACAAGATGGCCATCCCCATGTCATCACAAGGTGGCTGCCCCCACGTTGTCACAAGATGGCCAGCTGGGGAGGGCAGCTGGGGGCGACCAGGCCTGCAGGGTAGGGCAGTTGGGGGTGATCAGGCTGGCAGGGGAGCAGTTAGGTGTCAATCATGCCGGCAAGGAGTGGTTAAGCATCAACCAGGTCAGCAGGGGAGTGGTCAGGGGGCTATGAGGCAGGCAGGCAGAAGCAGTTAGGGGAAATCAGGCAGGCAAGCAGGCAGGCAGACAGGTGAGTTGTTAAGAGCCAGCAGTCCCAGATTGTGAGAGGGATCCCAAATTGGAGAGGGTATAGGCTAGGCTGAGGGACACACTGCCCCCAGTGCACGAATTTTGTGTACCAGGCCTCTAGTGCAAAATGATATTGAAAGTAAATGGTACATTTAATGAGCAAAGAGAAAATAAACTATTGCAGTCTTTGTCTCTGATTTTTTCTGCTATCTATTCCATGTTTCCCTTGCCCTCAGTTGGCCTCAATGCAAACCTTCATTCATAAAGGGTTTGAGTCCTGAATTTGGGATGCTATAATTTTCCATCAATTGTAATTATTAGCACAGAAGCATTAAGAGGAAGTCCACAGAATTCCCTGGGTTCCAGACATTGTCCTCTTTGTCTGTTTTTTAACAAAAGACTCAGTACCCTCTGGTAATTGTGGTTAATCACTCCAGCCAGTAGAATAGTGTTTTGTGTATATGTTTTGGTTTAGTAACATAAGAATCCCAAAATGGCCAGTTGACAGTCTCATTTTATTTTATTTTTCTTATTTTTATTGTTGACATTATTGCAGATGTCCCCATTTCCCACCCCTGTTTCACCCCTCCCAGCACTTCCCCTTCCCTCTGACCATCACCAGGCAGTCTCATTTTAAAATTCAACAAAATTGTTCTTAGATCTCTAATGCTAGTATTCCTCTCATTGGGAACTAATGGGTCTAAACTAAGAGAATACACATTTACCAGGACAGGAAGGGTAAAAAAAAAAAATATATGCTTGGGGATAATAGGTAGAGAAATCACTTCTTCTTAATAAACAAACCACTGTAGTAGTTTAATTGTTGATAGAGAAACCACTTCTAATTTTATTCCTTGATTCCCATACTTGTTTATTTATCTACAGATGAGATAGTCCTTTGTAATCTCATGTATGTATGATGGTGTAATGTACTTATGAGATAGAACTCAGTTTTTTAAGGTCTTATCTTCCAACTGCAAGTGGTTTCATAACTGAGATTTTTTAGTAAGCCATTTAACATTTGTGTTAATCCATCAGATTTCGGATTTTGGGACTGGAAATAAAACTAATTAATTCCATAGACATGTTTCGATCATTGTCCTTTCTTTGTTGTACAGTAAGTTATTGATCACAAACAATGTTGTATAAAATGCTACAATGGTGGTGAAGACAACCCATGGAGAGAGTTGCACAAAGAAATATGTATTAGTTCTCTATGACTGCGATTAGAAAATTGCCATAAACTTAGGGATTTAAAAACTGAAATTTATTTTCTTACCGTTCTGTAGGTCAGAATACTGACATAGATTTTACCGGGCTGAAAAATCAGGGAGATTCTAGGGCAGAATCCATTCTTGCTCATTTGGGTTGATGTCATAATTTAGTTCCTTGTGTTTCTGAAACCAAGATCCCCATTTTCTTTCTAGCTATAAGGGGTTACTAGAGACTGCCTCATTCCATGACTTAGGATCTCCTCCCACCTTAATGTCAGCAATTCTTGTGCCACATCTTTCTGATGCGTCTTCTACCAGTATAGTTACCTATCTCTCTAACTGCAGTTGGAAAGGTACTCTGCTTTTAAGAGCTCATATGATTTAATTGGCCCCATCCATACACTACTGAAAACTCTCCATCCAAAGGACTGTAAATCTAATCACATCTGGACATTTATTTATGACTGAAAATTCTACCATGATCCTGTAGTTAGTTGACTTTTTTCAATTTCTGAAATAAATGTAGGTATATTTTTTCTCTATCATTAAAGCTACTATTCTTTCTTTCACTCTATTATCTGATGACCTATGTCCGTGGTCGACAAACTGCGGCTCGCGAGCCACATGCGGCTCTTTGGCCCCTTGAGTGTGGCTCTTTCACAAAATACCACGGGCCTAGGTGAGTCTATTTTGAAGAAGTGACATTAGAAGAAGTTTAAGTTTAAAAAATTTGGCTCTCCAAAGAAATTTCAATCGTTGTACTGTTGATATTTGGCTCTGTTGACTAATGAGTTTGCCGACCACTAACCTATGTTATGTCACTGAGAAAATAGAAGCCATCAAATGGGAGTTCTCTCATTTAATCACTCCCAAGTCTACAAAACCAGCAACTTTTGAATATATCATTTTGCACTCTATATAATACTATAATGATGGGTACATGTCGTTATACATTTGTCCAAATCCACAGAGTGAGAAACCAGTGAGTCAACACTAATGTCAACTATGGACTTTGGGTGATTATGGTGTAGCAATGTAGGCCCACCAATGGTAACAAATGCTCCACTCTGATGGGGGTATTGATATTGGGGGAGGCTATGGATCTGTGGGCATGGGATGTATGAGAAATCTCTCTGTCTTCTTCTCAATTATTTTGTACACCTAAGAACTGTTCTGTTATGCTAAGCAAAGTAAGCCAGTTCAAGAAAGATAAGGATCACATGATCTCACTCGTATGTGGAATCTAATGAACCAAATAAACTGATGAGAAAAAAAAAAAAAAGACCCAGAGACACAGAAGCATGAAAAGAATCTTGAATCTCAGAGAGAAGGCAGGGGAAGGGGTGGGTGGGAAGAGATCAACCAATGAACTTGTATGCATATATGCATAACCCTTGGACACAGACAAGGTGGTGGTGAGGGCCTGGGGCAGGCTGGAAGAGGTTAATGGGGTGAAAAGAGGACCTATAATACTTTCAACAATAAAGATTCAAAAATAAATAAATAAAAATAAAACACACAAGCTAAAAATGTGGGGGGAAAAAGAAAATGTGGTAATGTATAAAAAACTCTTGAAACCCAAAAATCAAATAAATAACCCAATTTAAAAATGAACATAGATCTGGATATACATTTCTCTAAGTAAGGAATACAAGTAAACAAATGAAAAGATACCCAACATCATTAATCATCAGGGAAATACAAATTCAAACCACAGAAGGGTACCACTTCACACACAGTTGGAGAGCTATTATCAAAAAGCAAATAATAACAAGTTTGGGGAGATTGTAGAGAAACTGAAACCCTCATAGATTGCTACTGAAAATACAAAATAGTGCAGCCACTTTTTGAAAATAGTTTGTTAGTTCCTCCAATAGTTAAACATAAATTACTACATCACCCAGTGATTTCACTTGTAGGTGCAAACTCAAGAGAAATGAAATAATATCTCAACACAAAAACTCATATACATAAATGTTCCTAGCAGTATTATTCATAATAACCAACAAGTAGAAACAACCAAATGCTCATTAACAGATGAATGGATAAACAAAATGTACATATTTTTTACAAATGGAATATTATCTGTCAATAAAAGGAAATGAGCTTCATAACATGCTAGAACATAGATAGGTCTTGAAAGCATTACAGTAAGTGAAAGAAGGCAGACAGAAAAGATCACATGTTGTATAATTCCATTTATATGAATTGTGCAGAATAGGCAAATCTATCCTATATAATAAAAAGCTAGAGCCCCTTGCACAAATTGTGTGCATCGGGCCTCTAGTAGAAATAGAAAGTAGATCAGTGGATGCCTAGGGCTGAGGGGTTAGGGAGGAAGTTAGGGGAGTGACTGCTGATGATGATGGTTACACAACTTGGTGAATATAATAAAACACCACTGAATTGTACACTTCAGGTGGGTAAATTCTATAAGTGAATTATATCTCAAAAAAGCTGCTATTAAAAAAAGAGAGAGAGAAAGCAAGGGTTTCCTATGGCACTATATCTTTTACTGATCTTGGCTGTTCTTCAAGTCATGGGATATGATTAGCTATTATTTTCATATTGATTCAAGTTCTGGAATTAATTCATTTTTATTTTCATATTAATTCAAGATCTGTACATCCATAAAATTTAAAAATTTTGCCCTCATCTGGACTGATGTATAATTGCCATCCACTGTTGCATCTGACTCTGAATTCTCTTCTATATCATATTTTAAATGTTCTTTGAATATAGATTTTAGAACTCTACACATTTGACAGTCTTCAGATCTCCTATTTGGCAGGTATTCTCAACCTAGCCAACTTTTCAAAAATTAGGAAGCTCCTATCACATACAGGAATAATTTTCCCAGATGTCAACCTCTTAAAAAACCTGAAACTCCTACATTTTCTCAGTTGGTCTCATTTGACTGACTTAACCTGTTTGAATATAACTTTCTTTTAAGTAGTGATATAATCCTCCCCTTCTTTAAGCCCCTGATTGTATAAATGTATGTGCCACTGTATGTGCTGTAACCATGCCTGCATTTAAAACATAGAAATTCAAATTATCTACCAGATTGTTCTCATAAGAATTTGACATGTGCTATCATAATAAAAACAGGATGAGAACAGAGAAAAAGGCCTATAGAGGTTGGAAAACAAAAACAGAAGAAAATCTCACCGGAGATTGACATCCAGCTAACAAGTCCCCCCAAGTCTGTAAGTACTTCTGTGTTTTGGCTTACTGATTAGGAATCAGTAAAACTGTGTTGAGTCACTGTACTTTCTAACACAATTATTTCAAGCCGAGCGCCCAAAGGAGCCAGAGGAACAATAAGGTTATTCTCTACAGGATTGACTGTCAAGCCTGAAAGTAAAGTTAAGACTCTGAGTTAATACAGCAAATACTGTTTCCACAGACATTTGTACTTTCTGTTGTCCCTTTTAAGTCCCTACAACTCAACTTGTTTTCCTTTTCCTTTTTTTTTTTTAATAGCAAAATGATTGCCATTACCCAGTTAACTACTGAGGACTCTAACTTTGATCTTCTATTTACTCCTCTAAGCTTTTACCAAGGGGAATGACAGCGATATAGAACAAATGTATGTACTTGAATTTAACCACGTGTTTCTAGTAACACGGCTTCAAATGTCATCCAGGTGAATGTCATCTTTTTGTGACAGTTAAATTCTATACATTGGAAGATTTACAACAGCCATTCTCCCCCTCTGTGCTAAAGAGCTGTGCCTGTGAGCACTGCACACGCACACGCACACTCACACGGATAGGTTCACATTTGGAAATTCAAATGCATTAAAAGCAAAGCCTCCCTTCTGCACAATACTAATTCTCTTTCCACCAATATAAAGCTATTCTGATATTCATTGAAGAAGATGAAGGAATTCATCTTTAGGTGATTTGTCTGAAATAATTGATGCTGCATAACAGAGGATCATTATGAACAATGGCTTAATAGATATCTCACTTAGTTAAATATAGAAATGGACTCTAAGAATGGTCTGTTTTCCCTAAAATTGCAAAAGAGAGAATTGATGGCTCAAAAATTATCAACATGTGTGCTTGCCTAATACACTTGCCACCATTTTCCAAAAGCCACTTTAATTGAATTATTTATGCTTTTGTGAATACTCTCCACAAGTCTGGAGTGACTTTTCTGATGTCATATTTAACTTTGGGTATTGGACACACCAATTTAAAACAAAAATCTAAATATTACAAAATATTAAAACAAAATCATGTATTGGATTGATAGCATGAATCTCAAATTTATCTAGAGAAGAAAGCTTTCTATAAAATCTTAAAAGGAAAGATTTTAGAGCATTTCGTTGTTATGGTTTTGTTTCACATATTGTTCAATTTTTGTTGTTTTTATGCTGTGTGTGTGTGTGTGTGTTGTGCGTGTATTTGTGAATAGACTTTTTCCTCATTAGTGGCTCTGTTTTACTTTCATTTCTGACTACAGGGACTGTTGAAAAAAGAGGGTAGGGATTGATAAAAAAAGGTAAATTTTGCCTCCTGTCCCATGTATCCAGTTTAAAAAAATTATTTATTAAAGATATAAATACATTTTAGAAGTTTTCTGTAATCTCCGTAGGAGTAAGTGAAGATGTGAAAACGTGACTAGTGATGAAGGAGGATAAGCCCATTTTAGTCCTATTCTCTGCTTTCCAGAAGGAATTTCATCACACTGGTAAGAAGAGGTTCCTAAGAAACAGTTTTATTAATGGCATTGAATTTCCTATCATAGCTTATATTTTTAGAAGTTAGGCAGCTTAACTGAGAAGGGATATGCCAGATTGCTACATGGCTATAAATTAAGAATGTTTTACCTTTAGCGTATTATTTAGTTTGTTTTTGTAATTAAAGAGAAAGTCTGAGTCAACAAAGCTTGTTTGAATGAAAGAATCAATTTAATTCAATTCCGTTCCGACCACATAAATGGAGCACTTCTATATGCGTGGCTTTCTGTTCAACACCCTGAGTGAAGCAGCACCGTTTGAACCTCTGTCCCTTTCTCCAGGAAACTACAACTCATTTGGCGACAACAAAACATCAATACATAAAACAATTTGAGTTGACCAAGGAGCTGCTTTTAATCAGCCTAACACAGTTGCTGGAAGCATCTACTGAATTAGTTTTGTTCAGCCACGAGTTCAATCCCAAACTTAACATCATTGCCCTTGCTGATGTGTCTCTGGGCCAGGGTAGGCAAGAGGCTAACAAAATTTGTCCAATTGACTCTGAGCAATTTGATTTAACCGGCAGTTGTTACCTTGTGTCCCATCTCCTGACAGGCAGATTTAGAACCCTGCAAAATCCAGTCAGGCTGCGTGCCAGGGGGTCAGGCCCCAACTGCAATTGCCCTGCCTCTCCCCACTGCAGTCTCTATCAACGGCAAACACGTGGGCATTTCATAGTCAAAACACAGGGCAGTAGCAAAACCCCAGGACTGTTGTACGTGTGTGAAAGAAGCTCTTCACTCATGTGGACAACTGACTAAAAGACCTTGCTTATGTCCCAAACACATGGCATGAGGCGACAGCTTTCCCACTGAAGTCCAGAGGATGCATGCAATGTATAAATCCAAGTGATGTGTTGTTTTACATGAGTGATATGCATGCATAAAAGCAAAAATCCAAATCTCGGAACACCAATTGTGATGGCTCTAAAAGCATAGTATGTGTATTCAGAAGGCATCTGGCTACCAAGTGCAAGCAAAAAAATATACGTGAGAAAGTTCAAATGAAATGGGGCGTGGTTGGTTATGCTTTTGCTTAGAAGAGTAGTACTAATCCTGGTGGTCTCTGCTTGCAATGAGGATGGGATGTGTAGTTGCATTGTGAAAGTCTGTATCTTTTTAAATTGATATCTCTGGTCCACATGTATAACCACTGATAAGATGAGGACAAAGCAATACCTGCTCTGTGGAATTATTCTGTTTCCAAAAACTAGAACTGGCTTTCCTTTCTATCTATCATAAGAATTTAGTCATATGATATCTGACTATCATAAGAATTTACTCATATGATCTGGCTATCATAAGAATTTAGTCATAAAGATCTATGGACCAGGAACATAGTTACTTTTCACATATCGTTAAGTAAATCATTTAGTAAAGATCTTTGCCACCACAATTACAATGGATTTTATATCGTGAACCATAAAAGCCTATTCTTCTAATTTCCTGTCTCTTTTCTGAATTTATATAATTTTAAATTTTCCACTGAGATTATTTAATAAATATTTAAACACATGCATTACGTATAATTTTACTGTAATTCATCAATATTAATACACAAACATCATTTCAGAAGTAGCTCTTTGCCAAGAATCATGGTGTTCATTTTAGTCACCCTGTTCCTTATTGTCTTTAACATACATAGCCAATCACAATCATTCGAAGAATGTGTACACTGAGTGACAGTATATTAGCATCCTAAGGCTGCTGTAACATTACTACAAATTTGGTGGCTAAAAACAACAGAAATGGATTCCTTACAGTTCTGAAGGAGGTCAGAAATTCAAAATCAGGGCGTTGTTAGGGAGGGCCATGCTGCCCTCCAAAGGCTCTGGGAGGGGATCCTTCCTTGCCTATCCAACTTCTCATAGCCCCTTTTATTCCTTGGGTTATGTTAGCAATAAGTATAATCTCTTCTTCCATCTCCACATGTCCTTCTCCCCTGTGTCTCTGGGTCTCAGATTTCCCTCTGTCTTTCTCTGATAAGGACACCTGTTATTGGATTTAGGGCCTACCCTAAATCCAGAAGGTTCTCATTTCAAGTACCTTAACTTAGTTACTTCTGCAAAGACCATTTTTATACATAAAGTCACATTCACAAGTTTCTTTGACATATCCTTTGGGAGAAGCACAATTTAATCCACTACAGGCAGTAAAGAACATAAAAAGACATATATTTTATTGCCAGAAGAATTTTAGTAGCAAAAAATGGGCTGTGTTGGTAAATTCAGGAAATATCTACAGGTCATGCACACTATGAGCAGAAATGAGGAAAGAAAACACTATGGGGAGGGAAGTAGAACATTTACATTCTTACAACTATAAGAGAGTGGTAATCCTAGAACACAGTTAAGGTTTGAAGGGATATAAAGGTTCCAACAGGCATTGCATCAAGAAATAACTCCTGATTATTTAAGTTACTGGAGCATTTCTCACATCCTGAGTATGAAAATATAATAAGAAAAAACATATAAAATCAATTGTAAGTAGAGAAAAAGCATCACATGGTTTAGCTGATTTAAACATGGAAGACAATTTAGAGATGAGCTTCAGATGCCCATGTACAGCTTAATATGAGCTCACCAATAATGATCTTGAATAATGAATTTGCTGTGCAGGTGCAAAACGGATGGAAATATCACTGACTTTGTTTACATTTATTAGAAACAACTGGAATATTGGTTAATCTTAGTTTCCTCATCTGTCGTGTTTGATTAAAGACAATACAAAACAACAACAGCAAAAAGCTAGAGTATGATGACTAATTAAATATGACAATGTTGAACCAGGAAATGTGGCTGCAAACTTAGGCTGCCTTGTTATCCCCAGATTAACATTGTTTGGAAAAGTAAGGAGACTTGCAAAACATTCTTGCATTTTCCTCTACATCTTGATTCATTTGAGATAAGACTAATTTTGCTGATTGATTTGCCCATTTAGAAGGAGGTGGAACAATCGGAATTATTTCGATATTTACCTTTAAGCTTATCTCAAGGTTATCACCCTGCTCCAACACCATTGTGATTGACTCAGGTATAAATTTCCTCAGTGGAATCTTCATTTTTGGTTCTACCTGAGAGTCTGATTGGAAGGTATTGTGGGAAAGAAAAAAGTGAACTTTCTCTGGAATGATTACAATGGTATAGTCTCTTATAGTTCATGATGTGAAATTTATTGAGGATTCAGTGGCTTCAGTCTTGCACAATAATTTGCCCAATAATTATATACTGAGTGACTATGTTCCTGGCCTATCAGATTATAAACTAAATTCTTATGGTAGTCAATGAAAGTGAGAAGGCCAATTGTAACTTTGTTAAGACTATAACTATGAATTTGGTCATGGTAATATATAAGAAAAAGAATTAATGATATTATTAGAAAGTAAAATTAAAAAAATATATCCTAATATATAAAAAGCCAGGGGCTGTCACGACTGAAAACAACCAGACTGATGACCCAACAGCAGGCTGCATGGGGCGACAAGGCCAGCAGGGGGTTAGTGAGGGATGACCAAATGACTAAACAGCAGGCTGCGTGGGGCAACCAGGCCAACGGGGGGGGCGGGGGCAGTGGGGGCGACCAGGCCGGCAGGCAGGTGAGCAGTTAGGAGCCAGCGGTCCTGGGTTGTCAGAGGGATGTTCAACTACCAGTTTAGGCCCCATCCCTACGATCAAGCCTAAACCAGCAGTCAGACATCCCCTGAGGGTTCCCGGATTGGAGAAGGTGCAAGCTGGGCTGAGGGGGACCTCCCCCCAAGCACAAATTTCATACACTGAGCCTCTAGTTAACTCATAAATAGCTTAATGTTAAATCCCTGTTATATCTTGTTCAAAGGACTTAAGATATACAAATAAGAAAAAGTGAAAATCCATCAAAATTAAGCAGAATATAATCTTGACTTTGAAGTTTTCAGTAGATTACATTATAAATATTATTTGTTTGGAAATTTGACCTAAATTTGTTTTTCCATACAGGTTCCTTATTAAAAGAAAAATATGTACTTCAATGAATTATCTTGAGATGGACTATTGCTCATGAGTAATATTCCTTTCTGAAAAAATGTCCTCAAAAAAATGAGAACAAAATATATTCCTGGTATAGTTTTTTGTTATTAAGATAAATGCATTAATTTATCTATACATATAATATCATTCAAAATTATATTTATAGGGAAGATTTCAGAATGTGCTATGTTGAAAACATTGCATTAAGAACAAGAGGAAATGGAGATTAGAATTTGGATAAATCGTCTCTTCCATGAATATTCTAGTATCTGTACTTCTCAGGACATAGTAATTTATTAATGACAAATGAGTAGCATGCATTGTAAGGTACATAAAAATGTGATGAATGCCTAAGGAAATAGAATAAAACATATTGTTAAAGTAAGACACACGTGTACATTTCTTGAAGAAAGTTTCTCATATACCTCTGACAATTAGTTATTCCTTTCATATAATTAATATGAAGGTGGTAACCCGTATAAAATACAATATATGATAGTTGATTTCCAAATATTTATCTGAAAATTATTAAAAATTCATTCTTACCGGGTGCTTTTCTAACTGCTTTACAATACTAATATACATTGCTGAAAAAAATCCTAGGGAGTAAAATTATTATCCCTATGGCACACATGAATGAAGCTAGTGAAACATAAAAAGAGAAACTAATTTCCCCAAAACTGCATATATAACATAGAGAACAACAGAGAATGGGTAACAGAGGAAAGGACAGATTTGATGAAAATAAAGTGGGATAGGAAGGAAAATGGAATTCTATTTTTTAAAGCTCCCTTAGACTTCCATGAAAAAGGCAGATAAGCTAAACAATAAATAAAGTAGCATTTTTGTATCTTCCATATGTTTGTGTTTTCACATATCCTTTTTTTATGAGTCCAGCCTAACTAACTGACAAATAATAACTAATATATATTTTTTCTAATAGTATCATTTTATATGTGCCAAACACTTTTTCAAAACTGAAATAAAAATAATTTTCCTGGCAAGTTTTCTGTTAAAATACATGCTATTCCAAACACATGAAATACATTTTTGAAAATTCTCACAGGGATATTTATTATAAGGCATTATTTTTAAGAGTTTTAAGTCTCCCCCTCCCTCCTTACAGATATTGACTCTGCAACACTCCCTTAAACAAAGCAGGTCTTTTGTATTCATGTAAAAATGATGAACCACAAAACTTAGAGAATGTAAGTGACTTCCTCAAATCATGCAAAACAAAACAAACAACGAAAGGACCCAAATACAAGATTCTTGATTTCATTTTTAATCCAGAATCTTTTATACTTAATTCTTCTGGGGAAAATATGTCTGCGTCAGCCATGGATGTTTATGCAATAATTGTTTTTAGTAGGCTGCACTAATATTTGGAAAACTTACCAGGTAAGAAGCACTTACTATAAGAGGGACCAATGCAAGATGTAGTCTATGGTGAATTGTAATTAAGGATTTGAAAAAAAAACAGAAACATTTATAGACATTAGAATAGCTAATTTCCTCAGGGAGGAAATAAAACAGAAGAGCTCTGTAATGTTTGAACTATATGTAAAAATAACAAAAATATACCTAATACTTTCCCAAGTTAATTAATTCTGAAAAGGTTATTCTTTATATATGATTTATTAGATATGTGTAAATTCATAGACATGGCATGACACAGTACCAGCAAATGCACACAGAGACATATTTACAGACACATACACATATGCACCCCTGTCCCTCTGTATGTGATAATATTTTGCAGAATTTTATAAAAATGTTAAAGTAGCACAGATATATTATTGTCCTCGGACTCTGGGTCTTCACATTTTCTAATGTGCATGTGTATAAATAATTCACCAAGTAGCTTAAAACTCAAGATTATATCTTAGATCCAATAGATGTGAGACTCTCTCCTTCCATTTGTAATGAAGAACTGATTAAAGATTTCACTAATGAAAATGACTGAAATTAATCCAGAAAAGCTAGGACAGACCTTCCTAATCAATAAGCCGGCTTTACATACTGTTAATCTGATGAGGCTAACGAGAGTTTAATTAAAATTCTTTCTCCCCTTTATCTAATATCCAAGAGTAAAGTATCTGCTAAAACGGCTTTCTCTTTAACATGATTATTTTCCCCCCATTGCCTCCATCCACTTGGTTCCCACCCTACCTCAGGCCTTCACACCACTATCCTCTGTGTCCATAGGTAATGCCTATATGCATATAAGTTCTTTGGTTAATCTCTGGTCATTGGCATATTTTCTTGGAGAGTTGTTTAACCAAGTCTTTTTGTAATTTTTAAAATTGTGTTGTCTATTTGTTGAATCCTAAGATTTTTTATATACTGTAGCTGCTAGACACTTATCAGAATTATAATTCACAAATATTCCTCCCATTCAGCATGTGTTTTTTTCAACTTTCTTATTAATACCCTTTAATGTACAGAGCTTTATATTTTAATAAAATCCAATTTACCTACATTTTTCTTTTAGGTACTTTTTCCTTATGGTGTTATTATATAAAAATCAATTGCCACAACCCTATGTTTGTTTATAGTTTTAGCCCTTGTAATCCATTTTGAGTTATCTTTTTATATATATCCTAGAGGCCCAGTGCACGAAATTCATGCACAAGGGGGCGGGGTGTCCCTCAGCCTGGCCTGTGCCTTCTTGCAATCCAGGACCCCTTGGTTAGGGTCCCTAGGCCTGGCCAGTGATTAGGGCCTATTGGGACTTTCCTTCCCCCACCTTCCAGCAGCTGGCCCCACCCCTGCCACTGCCACTGCTTGCCATCTGTGCGGTGCTGTCACCCCCACCCCACACCCCGCCACTGGTCGTCTCCCTCTGCAGGTGACACATGGGTGTGATAGCTTGGCTGGCCTGGGCCTCCCTCTGCAAGATATGGTGGGCCGGCCCTGCACACCCACCATAGCATCACTGGCTGGTGGCCTGGGCCTCCCTCTGTGGGGCGATTGATCACGGGCTCCCAGATCAATTGCCCCACAGAGGCCTGGAAATTGTGGGGCAATGGTGGGACGCCCAGACCAATCACATTGAACCCACCTCAGCTGGCCTGGTGCCAGTGTGTGTCATAGCGTGGTTGTCCAGAAGGTCATTTGGATGGTCATTCTGCTGTTTGGTCATTCGGTCAATTTTCATATTACACTATATATATATATATATATATTCAACTTCATTATTTTGCATGTGCATATTCAGTTGTCCCAGCACCATTTATAAGAGAGACATTTCTTTCACCAATTGTATGGTTTTGGCACAGTTTTTGAACATCAATTGACCACAGATCTATGTTTTAACTTCTGAATTATAAATTTATTGTATCAGTCTGAATGTCTATTTTTATGCCATAACACAATGTTTAAGTACTGTATCTTTGGAATACTTTAATTTTAAATTTGAGAAGTGTGAGTTTTCCAACTTTGTTTTTTATTTCAAGATTATTTTGCCCATTTTGAGCCCCTCACAATTCTATATGAATTTGAGGATTAACTTTTCCATTTCTGAAAAAAAAATGCTGTTAGGATTTGACAGGAATTGCATTAAGTCTGTGGACTGCTTTCCAGTATATAAAAATGGGTATTCTTTAATTCTATTAGCAGAGTATTGTAGTTTATAGTGCACAGATTTTTAATCATGTTGGTTAAATGTATTCTTAGTTTTTTTATTATTTTTGCTATTAGAAATTGGGATTGTTTAATTAATATCCATTTTGAATTGTTTATTGCTTGTGTGTAGAAAACAAATTGATTTTTTAGTTGATGTTGTACCTTATCACTTTGCTAAATTCATTTATTAGCTCTAGTAGTTGTTTTTGTGTGTTGTGTTTTTAATATTATTTTACCAATTTGGAGCTCCTTAAAATTCCATATGAATTTGAAGATCAACTAGTGCTGTGTTCCCCAAACATGTACATCCAAGTAGCTGGGGGCTATGTATAAATACAGATTTTATTTTAGTGGGCATGTTGTGAGGTCAGAGATTATTCATTTCAAACAAGTTCCTCGATGGTGCTGTTCCTCATTCATATTTGGGCTAGGAATTCCTGCAAAGCAGAGCCTGCAGCAATGATTAAACTGCCAACACATTACTTGGGAGCTCTAAGCCTTGGGGAGTCTGAGTGAGAAATAGTGAAAAATGAAGGAAGCCAGAAAAGAAAACCAGTGAGATCAGATTCTTTACTACATTCACTGCAGGGAGCTAAGAGTCAACAAATCGCTCTGAACTGTATTCACAAGGCAACTGCCTTTTCATAAAAAGCTGCAAGGAAGAAATTAATTTTAAGAGAGAGAAAGGAGAAGGGTTTTTTTCAAAAGCTGGTCAATTCTCATCCTATTGACAGCCGTCTTATTCATGCTTTTGAGTATTATCTGACCCCTTCGTGGCCTCAGAAATTCTGATCCTTTACCTTATGATGGGATATTACAGCCAAGCCCGAAGTCGGAGGGGACCACCGATAGCAGGTAAAGTGTTAAGAAAAAAGAAAAAGGAATGATGTCTAAAAAGGCACACAAGTAGGTGCCAGTAAACACTCAAAAAACAAATAAATTTTTTCCTGAACTTTGTTTTCCTCTTTCACGAGTCACCAGGTGACAGGATAGATAGATGATAGATTAAATAGATGGAAGTAGATAAATAGATTAAATAGATGGAAGGATAGGTAGATAAAGCTTGTTTGCTATTTATTGTTCCCTTTTATCATTACAACGTGTGGTACTTTGGGCCAAAGACTGTTTTTGTCATCTAGCCCCAGAGTAATGCAGAACACACAGTATTTGCTAAATAACTTTTTGGCAAATAAATAAACCTTTTTATAATATTTTTTTAAAAAAGTATTATGTAAAGAGATGTAGTCTAAACTTAACAGGTAAAATGACCATTGTTTAATCTTCACTATATAATTTTCCCCAGTGGAGCACATTACTACGCCAATTTTTCAAATCAGGGAGTTCAAGGGAAATGGTTCTGATAAAAGCTTTGGGATTAGCATTTCATTAGCTACTGTAGTTTAACTAACCAAAGCCAAAAGCTAGTTGGGTTTGTGTTTTAGGCAATTTGCAGCAAATGATTTAGCTTTTCAGAAAACAATGCCTCTGAGGCTAACAGGAGGTATACAATTTTGAAAGAAATGAACACATGCTAGTATATTTTACTGAATTTTGAATGTATTTCCCTGTGACTTAAAAACAATTTCAATCATTTTCAGTACTGTCACTATCCCCATAGGTAGCTAGTTAGTTAAGGAAGGGAGCAAACGGGGTTGGACATTAAGCCTGATTCACTAGGGAGCCAGGGCATTCACAGGCTCCCCAGGAGACAGCACCCTCACCAAGGGGACATAAACCCTGAGACGGTCAGGAAGATTGGCCACAGGTCTTCAGCTGGCTTTACTGAGAAATGAATAAAAGCAGCTGGAGAAATCCCTTTGCTAGGCAAATGCACATAGTATCCAAAATGCCACAGGGGGCGGTGAGCACATGTGCAATAGAAACCAGATGAGGAAGCAAAACTTTGAGGCATTGCATCTCCAATCTGGCCTTTTAGGAGAAGGGCGCAGCACAATTCTGCCAAGGAATGGGAAAGATTGAGGGAAAGCCTGCTCTCTCCCAAGCCCGAGGTAGTCTGATCAAAGCTTAACAAAAGTCTGTCTGGGCAGCATGTAGTCTTTCATTCCTTCATTTGTTTCCATGATCTCACTTTGCAGCGGCCTTGCTGGCCCTCAGCCATGCAGGACCGAGAGCAGTGCAGGTCCTGGCCCCAGTACAGCCTTGGCAGTGGACATGCAGGTAGACCATGAGACACAATGAACTCTCTGGACCCTGGCCCTCCTGGGCTTGGAGAAGGCACCTGGAGGCTTGTGACCCAGAGAATGGACTTATTTCATAGCAGGATGGAGGTGAGCCATCTGGATGTGGACGAGACATGAGGAACTTGCTCATAGTTTGTTATTGCTTCAATAACTCTCGCCACTGTTAATTGGTCCCCAAAATGCTTTTCTTGTGACTCTGTGGAAGAACCCTATTTCCAGCATCTATATCACCATAGAGATTGCTGTTATTAATGTCCTTGTGTATTAATGTTCACAAATGGAAATATTTTCATTAACTTAAGGTTTAATTTAATATTATTCTATATCTAAGTCCAAACACCTTGTCTTACAGGGTAGATAGAAAATAGTTTTAAGGTATTTATTTGGCCCTTTACAGCACCTTGTTTTGACTTTATAAAATAGTATTTATTAGTATACTCAATACTGGCTTTATGAAAACACCTCTAAGAATCTCCTTTTTATTTTGTTTAGTAGCATATTTAAGTAATTATTTCATTCACATATTTTCTATTTCCCAGTAGAGTGACAGAAAAATCAATTCAACTTTGTTCTGTTTTTGATCTTTATGCTTATATATTATTTTTATCAAGTTCAATATGTTTCATTTTTCCAATATTCTAGAATACAGAATTAAGTCACAGATAATATTTCTATATTTTATACTCCTGTTAGTAACAGACATAATTATTCATTCACTCATTCTTTTATTTATCACTTATTGACTAATTATCACATAAATATTACTGTATAAATCAATCCTGGGCATAATGAAAACATTTTCCCTTATACCTAAACAAGAGATTATTTGACATTTAATAAGTACCACATTATTGCAAGATGAGTGTTTATTACTGCCAAATTACAAAGCTGTTTCAAAAAGTGAAACATTTGTATTGAAAATTATTTTAGCTTATTAAGAAACTTCTATAAGGCATAATCCATTGTGCTTTTTCTTGTTAAAAAGTATTTTAAAATAATCTTACATTTAGTTTAATTTCATATGGTATAAGTTACTTATAGAAATAAAATAGTCTAATTCAATATTTGCTTTCTCAGTTCTTCATTAATCTACAGGAAAAATTTAGATATTAGATATTGTAGGTCTAGATTGTTCCATTTGCATGTTTTTAATATTTTATTTTATTTTATTTTATTTTATTTTATTTTATTTTATTTTATTTTATTTTATTTTATTTTATTTTATGGTTTCTATCTCTCTGCTGAGATCTCTTATGCCTATTTTTTCCCTTTACCTCATTGAGCATAGTTATCAGAGCTGCTTCAAAATATTTTTTTGCCAATATCAACATCTAGGTAATCTTGAGTTTTCTCCCCACTGATTGGCTTTCCTTGCAAATAGGTTACGTACTCCTGATGCTTAATGTGCAGAGTACTTTTGCCTAACATTTAAAACTTTTTGAATGTTACATGGTAGATTCTATTGTAGTCATTGGAAGTGTCAATCATTTTGTCCAAAGACAATCTATGTGATTAGACTCACACTGCTTCCTCTCCTTTTTGAGTGACATCCTAAACTGAGTTTAGGTTTTTAAATTTTAGCTGTTAACTGTCATGCACAGGCATGGCTCAGAGACAGCCAGATTTGGTCAGAGTTTATACACAGATGGGGCTGCATGTCTTGGGCGCTCAGATTTTCAGGATCCCCAGCCACTCTCCCGTGTTTCTATAATGGTGACTTTCTATCAGAAATGTAGCCATCTCATTTTGGCCACCTGCCTAGCTTTTGTTCAACTGCAGTTTTATGCCAGCACCTCTAAGAATCCCTCAGGAAATTGTTTTTGTGTAATTTGTTCAAAATGTATAATGGCTATCTTTAGGAGGTTTGATCTAGTAAGGATGAATCCATTACCCCAGAAGCAGAATCTATAGCTAGAACATTTTAGGAAAAACTCAATAAATTCTAGAAAGTCCCAAAGAAAACAGGGAAGCTTTAAGTTCAGTAGAGACAGAATGCAAAATATTCTTAATAATTTAAAGAAAAACAAAGAGAACACATAACAGTATGTCACAATAGAGAGGGACATATACTAGAGAAATAACATAGCTGAGGTTGTTGCTCATCATATTTTAAGTAAAAATTTGACATTTAAAAATGTCAAATACATTTTACAATCTCAGGTTTTGAATGCTAGATACTCTGTGTTCTTTTAAGTACGCTTGACTTTTGTTTTGGGATAGCACTCAGAAGCACGTTTAGTTACTCCTTTCAAAGCTAACTTTTAATCCTTGAATAGTAAAGGGACCAGAGTTTGCCTCATTAAGCTGCTTTTTGGGATATTAATTTTAAGCTGTTTATTAAGAAACAAAATAGAAAGAACCTTCGACCCTCCCCATATTCCTGCCACAAAGATCCAGGCAGAGAAACCTGCTTTAAGAAGGAGAGCTTAGAATGCCACCTTAGCCTCATTTGAACTACTAGTAACTGTGGTAAATAAGAGGGAGGGCTTCAGGTTGACCTGTTGGCCAGATACCCTTATGTCCTGTTGCCTCTGAGTCACCTAGCAAGGATTTCCCTGACATGTGTGTACTGATCTGCCTCAACTACCTGTAAATCTCTCATTCTCCCTTCTGAATTCTAGCACCCAGTTCTCCACCTTTCTCCTTTGTCTAAAAAAATATGTACTCAATATCACCTTACTGTCTGTGGAATTTTCATAGATGTATCATGTCTATGTGAATACCCATGCACATGGATTAAACTTTGACTTTAACTTGTTCATCTGTTCCTGTTAAAATGGTTATTAACACGGCCAGAAGAACACGGCCAGGAAAAATGTTAATGATTTTTAAGCCCCCACAATAGAGCAAGAGCAATCTGGAGTCTGGAGTTAATGTTATGGCTACTAATGAGGTACTCCATTTGATGTGCCATGTATTTAGTACAAGTGTTTCCCCTGGCTATTGGAAACAGAGACTCTTTCTAGCCAATGATCTCTGATGATTATTCTATCTCCTTTCAGGTGGATCCGCCCAACATTCCCTTCCCGACCTTGAGCATGCTGAGTAGACTCACTTCGAGTCCAGAAAGGAATGCTCTGTAGATCTCCTGAGCTTGCTTTCTGTGCCATGCGCCCTCTCTATGCATCGCCTCTTCTCACGGTTCACAGGGATCTGTCCTGAGCTCTCTGAATATCTAGTCACCTGAAAACCTTGCTTCTACCTCTTCAGTTCAAGGAGACGTCTGTGTTCTGTTTGGATTACCCCTCCCCATTCTCCTGCCAAATCTCTCCAGGCAGGAAACATGAAATTGTAGAGCTCACCTTGCTAAAGTTTATCTGTCACTTTGTTTCCCATTAATTAAAATTAAAATAGTACATATACTAAAGAAGCTGATTTCTTTTAGTAGGAGAGTGGAGAGAAGACCTTTAGCCATAGGTACCTAACAGATATCGAATAAATTTTTTTTTACTGCAATTTGGGTATGGAATGTACAACTTTGTAAACAAATGTAAACTTTTACAAAGGAGCAAAGTCAGAACCAAAATAAATGTGATATCTTAACAATATAGACTATAATCTATACATTTTAAAACTCTATTGTAAATGTAACAGTTATAGCCAAAAGAATACAGGAAGCATTTATATAATCATTAGGTTTAATTTTCTACAACAGCTATAGAGAATTTGGTAATATGATAATTTGGCATGAAAAACAACAAGCAGGGGAGAGAATTTTCCAGAATGATTAAAAAATTAAAATTATATTATACTAGATGCTCAGTGCAAGAAATCATGAATGAATGTGGGCTGATCAGGCCAGGCTGGTGGGGTAGGGAGGGGCTGTGGGTGGTTGGCTGGTTGGCCCTGCCCAAAATGCAGCCAGGCTGGCCTGGGGGAAGCCCGGCCCCCCACTTCCCAATCGGGCTCATCATAGCAACCAGTCATTCCAGTTGCTTGGCTTTTATATATATAGATTAGTAGACTCTCAACTTATCCATGATCCTGCCTTCCATTGGGCCAAATATTTCATAAAATTCTACTAAAAGTATCTTTTGAGCACTCTGGGATTCAAAGCAGTCACTTGCTTCTTTCTTGGAAGGGGGGTGTACTTTTTAGCATGCTTATCAAGATTTTGATGATTATTTAGAGACTTTAAGTCTGTGGGTTAGCGTGCTTATCAAGATTTTGATGATTATTTAGAGACTTTAAGTCTGTGGGTTAGCAAATTTTCTCCTCTTCTGAGGGAGAGCATGAAGAAAAAGATAGTTTTATCATCTCTATATATAGAAACATTGAACTTTTAGGAATTTGCAAAGGGAAAAAACAATAAAAAATATGTCAAAATATTTTTGTAATATTTATGTAAAATTTAAAACAATTACTGAATGACTCTGGGACCTTCCTATTCTATTAAATGAGGATGATAATGTCACTCACGATGGGAATTTATGAAGATTGAAGAAATATTTCAAACATCTCTAATTGGTGCTCTAGTGCTATAACTAGTATTTTTGTTGATGCTAATGCATTATCTTAATTATATCCAATTTCCTATAAGGTTTGAAGACAAAGTATGAAGAAAATGTTTAGCACAACTTCACAGATGAAAATTATTAAATGTATTTTCATAAATTTATGGTTTATACATGTTGTAAGATAGTGTTTGATAATTTATTCAGTCCTCACATGCTAAAACCAACATATACAATGTAATTTAAAGTATAATTAACATAGTATGTATAAATATCATTAAACTTCCTGTTTCTAAATCAGAAACAAACTTAGCCCTCCAAATTTGAAAGTGAAGGGGTTTTAGTGTTAATGTGCAATGAAACTAAAGCTCTCAAATATTTCTGTATATACTTGAAAATTAAATATGCTTTCAAGTTTTAATACTTTTGAACTCTTGTAAGTGTTCATGAGCAGGAGGGAAAAAGTATTGTTGAATTTATAGTTAAAGTATCATTATTTTTCTTAAGATAAGTTATAAAGTTTATATTGTATATGGAAATAACAAAGGCCATAATTGATTGAATGCTCCTTGATAAAATTAATATAATTTTCTCTACCAGGGAAAATTGAAGGAAAACAAAATTGAATATAAATGGCCTTTTACTTAAGATGTCAGATAAGTTCTCTACTGGACCCAAAGGGAGGCATTAAAGTCAATAATTGAACCAATAATCAATACGGAAATCAAACAGGCTGAGTTTCAGGCACTGGCTGCAGGTTCTATATTGGACATGCAGAGTGCCCTGGCACACCTCATGGATATTTGAAACTAGAACTTGATGTTGATTATTGCAAGATTTGGAGGCAGCTACCTCAGTACCAATTGCAGCCTTCCCACTTATTAGTGGAGTAATTCACAGAAAGCTGTATGGCTTTTCTGTGCTTCCATTTCCATTTTGTAAGAGGAGGATAATAGTGCTTCACAAAGTAGCCATGAAAACAAAACTATTTAAACTTGAAAAAAACTTAAAGCAATATTGAGCCCATAGCAAATCTTCAATAAACATTGGTAATAGTTTACCTGTATTATTATTATTATTATTATTATTATTATTATTATTTATTAGTACCATCTTCTTCTGATCCCCTGCACCAAGAAAATAACTATCATTTCAAAATTAAATTATTATAATAGTATTGAGAATTTCTTTACTGCTAAAAACAATTTAAGTATAAATACCATGGGAAGGCAATTA
This sequence comes from Corynorhinus townsendii, assembly GCA_026230045.1. Lineage (NCBI taxonomy): Eukaryota > Metazoa > Chordata > Mammalia > Chiroptera > Vespertilionidae > Corynorhinus > Corynorhinus townsendii. The sequence continues at coordinate 19,981,220 of JAPDVU010000001.1, forward strand.
TTTCTACTGATGACTTCATAGCTCTGAAATTGCTTTCCAGAGACATAGAGCGTAAGCCTTGACCTATGAATCAAAGCATAAAGTCAGACTATCTTTTCAGTCTTTTGTCTGAGTGACATGAAAGGATCAACCGGGTAGAGGAATGATTAAAGCTGAGTTTCTTTCTGTACATTTACCTAGAGGCAAAATCAATGAGCATCCCCAGTTAATAATAAAACCTGGTAAGTGAATAAGTAATTACATACCTTGTGATGGAAGTTATGTCTTTGCCTAGAGGTAGTTGTCTGTCAATTATTGATAGGCTGATTCTTGCACATGGATATTTGAAGCATATCTTCAATACTAAAAAATAAAATGCAACCTGTTTCATTTACATTTGAATGAACACTAAACTGCCTTTTTGCCTCAATGCTGTTAGTGTAAAAAGTGTCTTAAAGAAGGACAAGGAGTCCAGGGCTTATTAAACATATAATAACCCCAAATGTTACCATGTCAATCATGTAAAGAAATGACCTCTACTTTCAAAAACCTCTTTTCTTTTCCCTGATGTGTGACTGATTTTTAACATAACCCAATGAATCACAAAAGCAAATGTGATTCATATCTGCAGGAAAATATCAGGTACATTATGGAACACTGGAGAGGTCAAAGTGTATGGCAATAGTTATACACTGTTCTTTTTCTCTTATCCACATTCATCCATTATAATTGACCCATTAATGTTTTATGTGTGCTATCCTAATAAACAGTAACCCATGCTGCAGATAGAAAAATATTTTCACATATTTCATGTTAGAAACAGTAATTTGAAATCTGTTAGGTTTTTGCTCATCATGCAGAATATTAGAGAATACTCTGTGATCTTGATTTTATTAACAATTCAGACCTGAAATATATTATCAGGGAAGCATTTTTGAAACGCTTACCCAATATCAGTTTGGACATCATTTTGTTGCCATATCTTGGAAAGATTGTACTAATATTATTTTAGGCCAGATTATTCTAACATGCTTAAATTGTGTAGACTTCATAGATTTGATTTGGTAAAATGTAATGGAGACCAAAGACATAGCAGAAATAATTAGGCATGTTCCACTTCAGGAAACATAATCCTTGGTGGCTTATGGCAAACCATGAAGTTGGAAATTAATTGGGGTTGAAATAAAGTCTTCAGTATTTGTAAATTTCTTACAGCCTTCTTAGTCATGGTTGTGATTCATATTTAAATCATATATGATTCGCAATTAAATATTCTAATAAAACTATTGAATGTAGTCTTTTCCCCTTGGGAAGCTATATATTGAATTATTTCTTTAAAAATATCCCAAAAGAAAAGTAATAGATATTATACAAGTAGAAGCACAAAAAAATTTAAGCATGGCATTTCAAATGTTTAATCTGATCTTCATTCATCCAAGAGGGGCATCTTCTTGGATTTAGGTGTTTGCATATGTAGTATCTTAGTAAGATGAGAAACACAGATTTAAGGCGGAGAGTGTAGGCCTGTAGATGTTAGTTTCATCCATGAGAGAATATGTCATATGGACTAAGAAAAGAAAAGAACAAGGAATAAATATATCAGATGGTCTCCACAATGTACAGGCAGAGCAAAGATGTTCTATGAAGTGTGGTGGTTTAGAGACAAAAAGAGGTAATAAGAAATGGGTATACAAGGAAGCCGAGAGAAGAAGGAAATTGAAACATTATTTGGGGTACAGAAGGTATGTGGCAAGAGGGAAATCAATAGTGTTCAATATCTCAAAGTTAGAAGTGGAATGGCCACAAAGAACAGATTAGGTCAGACAGTGAAGCACTTTGGGTGATATAGATGTGTCAATGTCAGTTCATCAGTTTCAACAAATGTAACGCTCTGGTGGGATGTTGATAACGGGGGAGGTTATGCATGCATGGGAACAGAGGATGTATGGGAAATTTCTGAGCCTTCTGCTCAATATTACTCTGAACCTAAATCACTTTAAAAATAGTTTATTAAAAAATCAACATAAAGCATTGATTATGGGCTTAATATGAGGATGGCCACCAGCATTCTGTTTCAGTAAATCTATGTGCAGGAGAGTCCATTTAGAGTTGGCTTAAGATAGAAGGGGAAAAGTAGACTGCAACATGGTATGTAAACATATTTTTAGAAATATTGTTGTAACATATATAACATATATATAATTTGGCAGAGTTAGTAAGTGTATAACTGGTTATGTTTAAAGTCTTTTGGAAATTATGTCTATCTCTTTTAAATGTGACACTAAATAGAAGCCCCTTTTAAATGTGAAAGTGGGCATGTAAGTTGGTTTAAAAGTATTAATAATAGCAAATATTTCAGAGCATTTAATGTTGGCAGATAATTCTAAAAGTTGATACCGTGGTACATTTACACAATGGAATACTATGCAGCAGTAAAAAAGGAGGGATCTCTTTAAAACAACATGGATGGACTTAGAGACCATTATGCGGAGTGACATAAGCCAATCAGAGAAAGACAATTATTACATGATCTCAGTTATTTGTGGAATCTAATGAACAAATTGAATTGACCAACAAAATAAGACCCAAAGCATAGAGGCATAAAACAGACTGACGTACTTCGATGTGGGATTGGGGGAATGAGGAAGGATAAACCAAAGAATTTATATACTTATAAGCATAGACCATGGACATGGGCAACAGGGTGGTAAAGACCTGGGGGGTGGGTAGGGGCTGGAGGAGGAGGTAATAGGAGGATGAGAGACAAATGTAATACTGTCAACAAGAAGTATATACATATAATTAAAAGTAATTTTCATGCCCTAGGGTGGGAATTGATAGGTCCTCTTATCAGTGTTATTTTTATTATTCATTGTTTTCCTAAGGAGGAAACAAATATTAAATTGGAGTAACCAGTTTATATGGCAGAGATGAGAGTGGAAATAGTGTAGGACCTGAGACAAGCACACAAATAAGAAAAGATGGCAGATGGAGTGTCCACTTATTGCATCCCAGGGGTTCAGAAAAGTCAGAGTGAGAGTAGAAACCCAAAAGCACATCTGACCCATTGCTGAGGGACGTGGGAATAAAGAGCACATCTCAAAGTTTACACCACGACGTAAATTAGGGAGACAGAGCCAAGCAAAGAGAAAGGATTCCAACATGAGCCATACAAAGAGTGAAATACTCACACTGCAGCAGGAACAGAAATACAGAGATAAGGAAGGATACAGTTAAAAAGGAGATGCAAGGACTGAGAGCAATGTGTCAGTTGAAGTTTATAAACAGGCTGGGGAGGAGACTGCAACTAGGAAAGTGCCCTTGACCAGAATCAAACCCAGGAGCCTTTGATCCACAGTCTGATGCTCTATCTACTTAGCCAAACCAGTTTGGGTGGGAATGTTACATTTTTTAGAATGTGCCTAATGTGTACTGATCTGACTAAGCCAGGATTTTTTAAGGTGAGGAGTCAGGATAGATTAAACTGAATACATGATGCAGAGATATATGAGGGATATAACAACACTACAAAGTGTTAACAAGCTTAAAAAGAGTGAAGCAATACCTAAAGGATGAACACAGTTTTTACAGAAAAACTACAAGTTAAGATGGGCCTTAAGAGAATGGATGGAGGTTTAAATATTAGTGATTAGAAGGAAGGGTATTATAGATAGATAAAGCATGCTTAATACCTCATTCATTCATTCATGCAATATACAGGGTGTCCCCAAAAATGTATACATGCATTTTGAATAATTATAAAGGTAGTGTTTATTAAAATACATTTAATTTTCCAAAATTGAGCTGTCAGCTATTAAGTGTGTATAGATTTTTTGAGGCCATCCTGTACATTTATTGACCTATTACATGTTCAGCACATTTAAGGTATTATAAACTAGAGAATGAAAAAATAGTGAAATCCTAATAATTTATTGTCATTACAGGAAAAAGCCAATGCCTTATAGGAGTTATTCAAATGATTTCAGATTTAAAAATCAAATCTTAGAAAAGATGGTGTGATAAAATATACAGCATAATTTACACAAAGTAACATGGAATATCATATATATATACATATACAGTATACGTATGAAGAGAGACAGTATGCATGTTAAAAACATATATTCTATACTGTAGTCTATATATTCAATATGTGTATGTATCTTAATATACTTTTAAAAAATATATTTTATTCATTTTTTACAGAGAAGAAGGAAGAGGGATAGAGAGTTAGAAACATCGATGAGAGAGAAACATTGATCAGCTGCCTCCTGCATACCCCCTACTGGAGATATGCTCACAACCAAGGTACATGCCTTTGACCAGAATCGAACCTGGGACCTTTCAGTCTGCAGGCTGATGCTCTATCCACTGAACTAAACCAGTTAGGGCTTAATATACTTTTAATGTATCTACTTCTACAAAATACTTTTATCTTACCTGGCCCACGCTTTTACATTTATAAATATAATTAAATATGTAGCATAATTTTAAAATTCATGATTTGACAAAACATCTAGTTACATAATAATTATTGCATATACATGCAAGACTTTCTATGGCACTCTCGACATCGAGTCTACTACTACATCCTCCCCATGACATTTGAAATTCATTAATTTCAGCTGAGGTTTAGGTACAAATTTATTCAATTATTTTCATTGTACTTAGTGTTTAATGGCTAATTAAAAAATAGATTAATAATCCACAAATAATATTCATGCCACATTAAATATTGATTTACTTTTATTTTGTATTTATTTTATTTTTTAAATTTATTTTTATTGTTGAGATTACTGCAGGGGGAATGTCTGCATTTCCCCTGCCCCCCTTGCCCACCTCCACTCTGCCCTTGTCCCCCTTCCCTCTGGCCATCACCACACTGTTGTCTGTGTCTATGGTTTATGCATATATATGTACTTTGGATAATCTCGTTCTTTTATCCAGTGCCTCCTCCACCCTCCCCTCTGAGAGTTGTCAGTCTGTTTCATGCATCTGTGCCTCAGTTTCTATTTTGTTCATCATTTTGTTTTGTTTATTAGATTCCACATATAAGTGAGATCATATGGCATTTTCCTTTTCTGAATGGCTTATTTTACTTAGCATAATAATCTCCAGGTTCACTCATGTTGTGGCAAAAGGTAAGATTTCCTTCTGTTTTTATGGCCATGTAGTATTCCATTATGTAAATGTACCACAGCTTTTTTATCTACTCATTTACTGATGGGTGCTTTTTCTTTTATCAACTCATCTACATATCTTAGCTGTTGTAAATAATGCTACTATGAGCGTAGGGGTGCACATATTTTTTTGCATTGGTGTTTTGGGATTCTTAAGATACATTTTCAGAAGTGGGATTACTAAATAGAAAGGCAGTACCATTTTCATTTTATTTAACAAGGTGTTTTAGCCATTTATCCTATTTAATCAAGTATTTCATTACCAGTGTTTTATCATCTTATACCTAGACATATGCATTACACATTCCAATTTTTCTTTATCGATAAAAGGATTATAACTTATACTGAGAAACATATTTAAATTTTAACTAGCTAGAATCATTGAACTCTTTTGTTCAATGATTTTCCAAGCAAAATACCAGGATCTGTATTTATGTAATTGACATTGATTTTATATTTATCTAGATTTATCTTTTTTCATAAAAGTAGTTTATTTCATGAAAAAATCTCCTAGCTAATTGCATTTAAACCCCTTCAATGTTCTTACTTAGGGCAACTTAACCTCTAAATGTGGAACTTTGGTCACTATTTGTGGATTTAAAGTTTTCAAAACCATCAGATTTCTATTTTTATCTCGTCTCTTAATTCTAACAACTGGACATCAGCCTTGATCAAACAATCAGGCTTCTACTTTGTACTCAGTTCCTAGCAACATGGTCTTTGTGTCATTTCCAATGCCTGAACACGGACATGGAATTCTAATTATGACCTAGTGCCTTCAGCGGGGGATTTTTCCTTTTATCATCAGAACTGCCACATCCTCACATTCTACACCTGCCCCATATTCGAAACACCATGGACTGTCGATCTTTGTTATTTTACTGTGTCTGTGCCCTATTTTTATCTTCTCTTTGCACAATACATTAAAAAGCAATAAATAGTAGTGCGTCCTAGGTTGCTAAGAATATTAACAAATTACTTAGAAATAGATTCCTATCTTGTAAGTGCTCATGCAATGTTAGCAGTTATTATCATAAATACTACGCATTTATATGTAATCCCACATAGAATATTCATGATACCATTAGTGTCAATTTAGAGTTGTAGCCCCAGAGGTAGGCAAGGGGTATTCAGGATCTAATTAAATGTATCTAAACTATTTTCATAAAGAAAAAATAGCTCTTTTAAATTTATAAATAATGTTCATGGATCAAGAAAAAAATTAAAAACTAATGGAGAACTCAATCAGGCTTCAAAAAGATTAGCCAAAGAGTCGGTATGTGTAGGAATATGGATACAGATGTCCTTCTTTGAAAAATAAGTTAGTAAATGTATCTCAAACTAGGAGTGGAGAACTACCATCATAAAACTATAACCATACAAAGAGAATGGACTTGCAATGCTTACAAAGAACTTATATATCTGTAGTTTAACTGTGAAAAAGTCACTGTGAACATATGACACTCAGTTTCTTCAGCCTTTGTTACTAGTCTCTAAGGTATACCAAACCAAAGCATGATTGCAATGTTTCTCCTTTCATTAATAACAGACATGACACAGAAAGCTCAATTAATCTGGAATATGATTCTCAGCTTGTCTGAGTTCATAAGTAATTTCCTCTAGAGGATAAATATATCTTAAACAGTTGAAGATTTACATATACATACAGAAATCAAGACGTAATTCAAATCCATACTTTACTACACATTTAGAACAATGTGCGCATATTTGTTAATGAAAATGATTTTACAGTATAAAAATGTCATATTGAATAATAAGATAGATTTTCATCCTATATAATAAAAGCCTAATATGCTGTGTCCAGTCATCTGGTCGACCCTTCAACCGATCAAATGTAATATGCTAATGATATGCTAATGAACTGCTTGCTATGTCATGCACTGACCACAAGAGGGAAGACACTCAATGCAGGAGCTGCCCCCAGGTGATCAGTGTGCTCCCACAGGGGGTGCGCTGCTCAGCCAGAAGCCCTGAGCCAGGCTCACAACTGGCGAGTGCAACAGAGGTTGTGGGAGCCTCTCCTGCCTCCATGGCAGTGCTTAGGATGTCTGACTACCGACTTAGGCCCTCTCCCCGTAGGGAGCTGGCCTAAGCTGTCAGTAGGACATCCCCTGAGGGCTCCTGGACTGCAAGAGGGCACATACCAGGCTTAGAGAGCCCCTCACCCCCAAGTTCATGAATTTCATGCACCGGGCCTCTAGTTAGAATAGAATTTCAAATGTCATCAAGTTTACATTACTGATAATGGTGAAATATCTTGTATTGAAGTAACCCTACTGCAGATGGCAATTATAAACTTTGAAGAAAAAGAAAATAAAGTTGACCATATTGAAAAAAAGTAAAAACAGAAATAAAACTAGAAGATATTGTTTCTTAAAAGAAGAAAACCGAACTGGGTGAGAGTTGCACATAAATGGCTTCTTACTAGAATGGGCATTTGCCAATCTACATTTTGTAGAGCAGCTGTGACTTAATCAAAGAGACAGATATAGTCTCACTTCCTTCAGCAGTAAAAAAAAAAAAAAAAAAAAAGTGGAATCTGAGACTAATATAGTATCTGGAAGCCAGTAGGAAAAATAAGAAAAGTAAGAACCTACAGAAAGGTAAACATTCAAAATTCCATGAAAGCTTCTCCCCTAAACTGTGCACACACTGAAGAGACCCCAGTGTTCTCAACAAGAAGGAACAGTTGAGAAGCTAAGCAAATGGAGTTGTTTCAGGTGTTATCTTCCACAGAAGTGACTTAACTGAGCTTGAATCCAGGTGCCTGCTAGAACAATAATGACAAAATAATCAAGTTTTCAGAGGAAGAAGAGGAAGGTAATGGAATCCATAAGCAATAAAATGAATTACTTACAATGTTCAGTATTCCGTAAAATATTACTAGATAGGTGGGTAAATAGGAAAACATGGACCATGATAAAGAAAATAGAAGCCAAGAGAAATTTGCTCCATAATGACCAAGAGGATGATGAAAGTTGTAGATAAGATAGTTTAAAATAGCATTTATAAATTTGTTCCAGTCCTTATAATAAACTACGGTAACTAGAGAGGAATTGTAAATGTAATAGAAACTCCAATGAAAAAGGAGGGATTGCCAGATAAAATAAAAATTAGGACTTAATTATGTCCTATCTACAAGAGAAGAATTTTAAACAATAAAGAAACAGATAGTATAAATATAAAAAGTTAAGATTAACTGTGAAAGGAATAATAAAGAACAGAGGGGGCTAAAATTAAGTCCCAAAGAGGAATTTAAAGATAAACTGTGGACACATATCAATAAATTTAATAATGATAAATGTGAAAATTATGAGAATACAGTAATATATATTTATGTCCTTAATAAATGAAATTAAAATATATAAAGCCACAACTGAAAGAACCACTAGAACTTGAAAATATCAAGATAGGAAAGACTAGAAATTTTATGACACGTAAATGCAATGCATGACCCTGAAATGGATATTGTACAGGGATTAAAATAAAAAAATGTTAAAATAATTAATAGCATTTGGATATGGGCTGTGTATTAGATAAGATTGTATTAATAATAAATATCTGGTTTTTATCATTGTCCTTTGGTTATGTCAGAGAAAGTTCTTGTTCTTAAGAAACACAAATTTTAGTGTTTAGGTGAAAAAGACCACCAACACCTTCAATTTAGTCTCAAGTAGTTAAAAAAATCACAGATAAAAAGAGAATATAAAGCAAATAGTGTGAAATATAGAAATAACTGGTGAATCTGGAGAAAGGGTATACCAGGATCCACTGTATTTATCTAATTGAAATTGATTTTATATTTATATAGACTTATCTTTTTTTATAAAAGTACTATTTTTCTGTAATTTGGAAATTATATCAAAATAAGAATTTATTGTATTTACATATTGGATTTTAAAATGGAAATAGATGATCATTTGACAGACTATAAACAGCTTAGTTTTAGAGAACTAAACATATCTTTTGATAACTTTAACATCTATTATAATAAAACTATAATATGCTAATTAGACTGAACAGCCAAACAACCTTCCAGACATCCTTCCATATGACCTTCTGGACGAAGCCAGGGCTGCTAGGGCCAAGGTAGCTGCCGCGGCTGTAAGGGACAAGCCCCTTGCACGAATTTCATGCATTGGGTCTCTAGTTAGATATATAACAATCACGTATTGGGGAAGATTTTTACTTACTATTTTAAGCATATATCTTTAGGCACTTTAGTGGTTAAAAAGAAAAGTGAGCATTTAAATAAAATAAAATAGAATTTAATTAAAAATTAATAGATTTATAAATAACAATCTTTTATTGCTAGAGAATAGATTGACTTTTGAAATCAGAATCTGACTTGTACAAATAAAAAGAAAAGAAAAAGAAAAAAACCACATTAACTCAATGTCACTATTGGCCATATTCACTGTTTTGAGACACCCTAGCGCAGAATTATTAGCCTACTGATATGCAGTTAATTCATTACTAACTTATCTGCCTCAGCTTTTATTTTTGCCAGAAAGATGACTATCTCTGTCTGGACTAACCAAATTCCTGTTGTTTCAAGTTTAAGTTGAGTGTTTATAATGTATGATATTGATGGAGAAGAGGATGGACTCATTTGGAGTAGATAATTCAATGTATGAAATGATTCAGAATTAGAAAAATTTTTGCAAATAGTTTCCCCTGCCTATTTCCCTTTAGAACAACTGAAGTTACTAGGCAACTTGACATCCTGTGGGGAGGTTAATCTTGTTTGAATCTGAAGTATGTTTTCATGATTTTTAGCATTTTTATTTTATCATATTTGACAACACTTAATCAAAGGCACCCTGTTTCGACCTTGAATCCTTAAGGCACTTCTATAAAGTGGCACCTGTCTTTGTTTTTGTGGAGAGGAAGTATTTGTCTTGATTGCTGATTTGCCTTTTATATCATTTGATGTTTTAGAATCTTGATATATCTGTAAGTTGAAGTAAAGAAATATGCTGGTGTGGAGAAATATACAATAACAGGATTTTTCATCTTTCATTTTCTGTCCAAGTCAAAGTAAAAAGGAGACTGAAGTTTTATAGTGTAAGTGGATACCTCCCAGATGTGCTTATTATAGAATAAAGAAAAGTAGTTAATTTGTTATTGTTTAAATATTTCCTAACAAGTCCTCAGGACAAATTGATTGATAAAACTTTAAGAAATACCTGGAAAATAAAGATTAAGAAAAGGACAACCTTCATTTTCCCAATGAACAAAATAAAAGTTTTGTTTGCTTTTCAATAAACTTTAATTTTTAGAAGTTTTTGACTTACAGAAAAAAGAGAGAAACTGATATAGAGAGTTCCCAGGTATACCTCACTCAGTCTCCCTCATTATTATATGGAACATTTTCATAATTAAGGAACAAATATTGATACATTATTAACTAAAGTAGTTTCCTCAGAATAATTTACTTTTTTTTTTAAAGATATATATTTTCACTGTTTTCAGAAAGGAAGGAGAGGGAGAGATAGAAACATCAATGATGAGTGAGAATCCTTCCTCCTGCATACTCACTGCTGGAGATTGAGTGGCGCCTCCAACTGGAGCTGGTGTCCTGACCTGGAATCTCATTGTGACCTCTTGGTTCATATGTTGGTGCTTCCCCCCACCCCCCCACTGAGCCAAACCTGCCAGGTAGATTAATGTACTTTTTAATGAATGTCTTATTTTTATTTTTTTTCCTCTTGCAGGATCTCATCCACTATAACATCTAACTTTTTTAGTAGTGGTGTCTCCTTAGGCTCCTGTTTTATATCAAACTTTCTTTGTTTTTGACCAGAAAGACTCAAAATTATCAGAAAGTGAATCATATCTTTGAAGCCCTTTACATATTGGAGCTGAAACCTGAAGGCTAAAGATATTTTCAACTTTTCACTAGCTAATGCCTTCAATGTCTCTCTTGTCTATATGTTTGATAAAAGAAATCATAGTTTGCCACCTTGCCTTAGCAGTAAGTAATTTTTAAATTAAATATTTGATTAACAAGATTTAAAATTTCCCAAGGACCTTCAAAACATTTTAACAGCAGGTAAATGTGTTTTTAATCTCTTTTTTAAAAAACTGTTTTTTTAACAAAAGGTTCAGAAAACTGTGATGCCATATGCTGTGTAGAAAAATTCCCTGCATCTGCTATTTTACTCATGGATTAGAAATGTCTATGAGAATCATGCATTTGAAACCTCTTTGCTGGTATCTCCTACAACCTTAGTCCTAAAGAAATGGTAATTAACCACTAATAATAAGTCATTTTTGGAAAAAAAGATACCAACTTTCTGAAGTAGAACATAAACTACACTCACATAAAATATATATATATATATATTTCTTTATTGATTTCAGAGAGGAAGGGAGAAGGAGAAAGGAAGCAACATCAATGTCAAGAAAGAATCATTGATTGGCTGCCTCCTGCATGCCCCCCACTGGGGATTGAGCCCACAACCCAGGCATGTGCCCTTGGCCGAAATCGAACCTGGGACCCTTCAGTCCATAGGCTGATGCTCTATCCACTCAGCCAAGCTGACTAGGGCAATATCTTTCCTTTTTAATTGAACTAGAGTTACTAAATGTGAGACTAAAATTTATTGTATAATAAAAATATTTTTTCTGGCTTAAAATGACCTATAATCCAGTAATTTCAAGCCAAAATGGTAGAGCACACAAACGTTTAGCTAGCAGAAATGCTTTCTTGTGGAGCATGATTAATGACATTTATAGGACAATGGGCTTTACTACATATCAAAATAATGTTAAATGCATTAATTTAATTTTTCTCCAAATATTTATTAAGCACCTACTATATGCTGAATACTATAAGTGAATAAACGAAAGAATGCTACACATCTTTCCTGAAGGAACTGATGCTCACGGTGTTATAGAATGGACACATCTGGAGGAAATGTTACAAAGCATTGAGTCCAACATCTGCTTTCAGAGACCAGAAAGCTTAAGACTAGAGAAATCAGTACAGAATGAATGTCAGGATCTCCAAACCCTTGTCCCTTGCCACAATAGAAGAAAAAAAAAAAAAAAAGACATGCATTAAAAATAAACAAACAGAAATACTAATTACAGCAGAACTACAGAGAATAATCTGTATATATAAAAGGCTAATATGCAAAGTGTCCCTTCATGAGTTCGACCAGGAGACCAGGAGTTCAACTGCTATGATGTACACTGATCACCAGGGGGTGGCGTGGAACAAAGGAAGGCCCCGACTGGAAGCCAGCAGCCAGGGAAGTGAGGCCCGGGCTAGCAGCTGGAAGGCCCTGATTGGCCCTGATCACTGGCCAGGCCTAGGGACCCTTACCTGTGCAGGAATTTTGTTCACTGGGCCTCTAGTGTTATTTATATGTTATCAGAAAGTGCTGACAAAATGCTATGTCTGTATAAAAATTATTTCACATAAAACAATTCAAAAGCTATTTCTATATTATTTAGAAATTACTACTTTAGTAGTCAAAATAATGTCCTCAGGGTTAATAGAAATCAAAATGCTCATCAAAACTTGAAAAAATATAATCAGATTATTAGTGGTTGAAAAAATAAATCAGCTTGATTTATCACACTAACACTCACTAGAAAATCCTGTGGGTTTTGTTGTTGTGGCTTTTGTTTGTTGGTTTGTTTGTCTCTGTAGCTTTTTCTCTATTCATAACTCTTGTCAAAATTTTTCACATGTAATCACAAAATCTTGGCCAAATAGCTTATACCTGTCTTCGATGTTTCTGTTCCAAATAGGTACTGGTAACACTTGTCAGATATTGAGCAAACAATATGCTAGGAAAATCACAACACCTTTCGTAATCATCTGTTTCAAATACTATGGTCCCAAAACAGCAGTTAGTGGAATGCGTGTACTTTTACAACTAGTGCTTGGCAGTAACACTAACATCAACATTTGGTGATAGAGTCATTTCTGGCAGAATGTGCTATTTTTCTCTAAGGCAATATATGTGCTCTGTTTTAAGAAATTCTCACAATAGTGAGAAAATATGCAAATTGTTGGTAGGCAGTTATGAACCTTCCTATGGGTATTAATAGCCTTGTTAATGCATAGTAAATCTGGTGATTTGCTTGTAATAAATAGAACTTGCCCAACGTGGCATGCTGATACTTCCATGTTTCGGTTACAGAGGCCTGCTCGCTAGCCTCTCTCTCTGGTGACATCTCTCTCGCCCTCTTGTGCACTCTGATGGAGCAAACTGCACTGTAGTAAAATTGCTTCATGGAGAGGCCCATGTGGCAAGGAACTAAGGTCTTAGTTCAAAGCATGGAAGGAGCTAAATCTTGTCAACAGTCAGATGAGTAAATTAGCAGTGAACTCAGTCTTGTGATGCGTGCAACTAAACTGTGCAGATCCATGACTCCCAGAAACTGTGAAGTAATAAATGTATGCCTGGAATTTTGGGGGCCAGTTCTTTCAAAATAATACATAACTAATGGAAAACTTATTCTGCTGACACTGTTCATCGTGATGTGCCATGATAAAACTTTTTGCCCCGTTTGTTATGACCACAGGGTAAGTTACTCTGCCCCATGTTACTGTTTCAAGGATCCAAAAAGAAGCAAAGGTATAAAAACTGAATTGATAAGTACTTGCTTTCTGAGAGTTCTTTGTTTTTTTCATTTGAAAAGGACACACTAACTAGAAAGACATATTAAGTTCAATAAATGTCACTGAAATTAAGTACATTGGAAACCACCCATTCTTCCTCCCAAGAACCTGTCCTCCAATCCTGATTGTGAGACATAAATGTACCTCGAATGTTCACTAGGGAGTGAAATGATTCTTGGGATGTCACAAAGGTTCTCTTCACTATGACAATGGCTATCTGCAAGTCACTTCAAGGTTCTGAATTCTCATCTTAGCGAAAAATTAATTATAAGAATATCTCAGCTTTTAATGGATTTGAAATTATCTCAAAACCCTCTCTGTATTTATAATATATAGTTATTTTATATAAAGAGCATAACATACATGAGGAATAAACTTTATGAAGGATACAATACATCAATAACTCTTCATGTATTTGAAGTGTGATGCTTACATTTTTCTAATGTATGCTCTAAGATTAATTTTCTCATAAGCATTTGCAATTTAGCTGAAAATACCTAGTAAAAATGTGTGTTATTTCTTTAAACTTAATGCTAACTTTGTTTGCTTGCTTGTTTAGCATAACCTTATTTGCTCAAAATTTATTTGATGAGACTATACATGTGAGAATAGTTTGTGAACTGTTAAATGCTGTACAAATATAACATGTGTATGCAAGGGAAAAGTGGGTTTACAGTTGTTCAGATGAAAAATAATGCAATAAATAACCATATATAATAAAAGCCTAGGTGGCGTCACACCCTCCGGCAACATCATCACAAGATGGCTGCTGCAATGTCATCAGAAGATGGCCACCACAAGATGGCTGCCACAAGATGGCCATGCGCACAGTGGAAGCGGGGCCTGGTGGTGGCTCCATGCAGTGAGGCCTGGGGGTCCCACAGCTCTGTGCAGTGTGGAAGAGGCTGGTCCCGGCTTCTCCACCACATGGAGGAGGAGGGTCCTAGCAGAGAAAGCAGGTTGTGGCAGGGGAGGGCAGTTGTGGGCCATCAGGCTAGCAGGAGAGAACAATTTGGGGCGATCAGGTGTCAGGGGAGCAGTTATGCATCAATCAGACCGGCAGGGGAGCAGTTAGGGGCAATCAGGCAGGCAGGCAGGCGAGCAGTTAGGAGCCAGTGGTCCTGAATTGTGAGAGGGATGTCTGACTGCCGGTTTAGACCTGATCAGCAGTCAGAAATCCCCCCAGGGGTCCCAGATTGGAAAGGGTGCAGACCAGGTTGAGGGACAACCCCCCCATGCATGAATTTTGTGTACCAGGCCTCTAGTAATACAATAATAAACTGTGTTTTGTATAGTCACAACTTTAAACCTACTTTTACCCCACCAGTATGTGCTATGTGTGTGCACACATGCCATTTATCTTCTTTGTGCCTCAGTTCCTTTCCATATAAGTAATTTTCATAAGTAACTTAGTTAATACACATAGAAATCTTAGAAAAATTAGACCTGTCCTTGGCATGCGATTGTTACTCTCTTACTAGCTGTTAATTTGAACAATCATTAGGTAAGTTTCTCTTGTGGTTTGCTCAGCTCTTCACTTAGATTCAATTTTCTCAGATATGACTCTTAGGATTTTCCATTTTCTGTAATCTGGACAATATTTGTATACCTCTACTTCCTAGAATGCTGAAAATATCAGGCACCCCATCAAGGCAGAAAGCCCAGAGAAAACAAGTTGTTATATTCTTGCCCCTGGGAAAAAATCAGGGTTCTTAGATAGGTGACAACTGCCCCTTTGGGTAACATCAATGGGCAACACATATGTTTGCTTGTTTATCACTGGGCCTTCTTTGGTGAAGGATGTTTTCCTTAAGGGCATCAGTCTTTTTATAGTTATTGGAGCAAATACAGGGTCTTTTCAGCTCCCAACAAAAAAAATCACAAGATTAAACAAATAAACCAGACAGGGGTGAGGAAGAAGAGAAACTTGGAGGAGTAGGTAGAATTGCAGAAATTTGCATTAGTCTGCAAAGCATTGGAACTGGAGTGCAAAAATTAAAGTGGTTGCCGACCATGATAACCCTCCAAAGGGATTAAAGTGGAGTGTGTAAAAAGACAGTAGCAATTCAAAGGTGTCATGGTTGTACCATTAATGTAACAGAGGAAACACTTGGTGTCATTTTAAAAGGATTAACTATTTCCTAATCTCTGGGGTCAATGGTGGTCTACCTAACACTCAGATATGTTTGAAATAATTTGAGCTTCCTCCCAGTTGTCTACACACCAGCAGAGATATTTGATATTATAAAAGAAATGTGAAAATGTGTCATTTCTGTGATGTCAGCAAAAGGAAAGAATGTGAAGGGCCACAGTTACACTAAGCTATCTGGGATATCTATCTATCATCTATCTATCTATCTATCTATCTATCTATCTATCTATCTATCTATCATCTATCTATCATCTCCATATCTATATTTCTCTATATCTATCATCTATTATCTACCATCTATTATCTATCCATCTACTTACTTATCTAAGTCCCAAAATGTTTAGTGGATAAATTGAAAATAATGCCACAATATCTGACTTGATAAACGGGAACAAAATTTTGACATACACTGAGTAGAAGATTCTAGGATGTCCAAATTTAAGGTGAGATACTAGGAATTCAGTCTAGGACATTGAGTAGAAACATTATCCCAATGTTAAGCATGTAGCCAGAAGCAAACTCCTCCTGCCCTTCAGCCCTTCCCTTTCTTCCTCTTTCTTTCTCTTCTTTCATCCTCTCTACTTTATCCCACACCCTCCATTCTTCCTTCTGTCTGTCCTATAATTATTCATGAGTGAATTATAACTGAAGTTTTAGGATTAATTTACAATTCCCAAATTAACATATCAAAACACTTTTGAAAGACTCTGTCTTATCCAAAGGTGTTAAGACTATTTTGTTGACATAAAGCACATATATTGCCTATGTATTATTTATTAAACTTTCACAAATGTTTAGTCAGTTTATAAAATTTACTTTACAGATTATTAAATCACATGTCACATATAGTTGAATTTTATATTTTGAGGTACCTTTAAAATCATCTATATTTTGTGTTTCATGACAGTATACCCAAATATTTATTAAAATATTCTATAAGTATAAGATTTATGCAAAGCAATTTTAATGAAAGGAAATGATCCCATTATTGCTCTTCAGAGCATGAACTAAAATGTAAAAATTTATTCCACATACATATAGAGTCTTCAGTTTCTTATTAAAATGCTTTAAACTTGATAATGTTGCATAATCTAACCATCTTCTCATCACATATATTCTAATATGTATGAGTATAATAAAGATGTATATATGTGCTATTTTCTAAAAGCAAAATGTTATTTATATAAAATACTGTTGATATTCTCTTATTTATATGTTATTAATTCTTTTATCAGGGAAAATAGTTTCCATCAGCAGCAAATGATAATAGCATATACTAGCCTCACTCTGTAGTATTCTTGTTGGAAATTTAAAAATAACAGTAGGCATCAGAGAGAGTTTATATGTGTAAATTATTTATTCTGTGGCATATACACCCATATATTTAATTATATCAAATATGTTGGCGATTTCACTTACACAAAACTGTCATATATCAAATAATTTGCAGTACCTAGTCATTTTAACAGCTTAATTTAATTTTTAGAAAAGTAAGTGACATTGTATATTCGACAACGTATATTTAGCAGCAAAGCACTTGCGTAGCACAAAATAGGAAAACTAACTACAATTTTTGAATACCTACCATTTATTCCCCCCTCATACTGCAAGGACATCAGCTATATGGGAACTAGTATCATGACCCATGTCTCTATCACAGGCTCACTTCCTCCCTTGTTGATGGAGTGCCTACTGTGTACCAGAGGTGATTCTATGTACTTGAGATATGTCAAGGAACAGAAAACACAAAAATTGCCAACCTAGTGAAACTTTCAGTTGGGAGAAAGAGTTACTAAATAATAAACAAAATGAATAAATAATGTACATTATTTGGTGATGATCATGTAAAAAAAAAAAGGAATGAACACAGCAGGGAAGAAGACTTGGTAGTACAGAAGTAGGCGAGGCTGCTGTGTTTAATGGGGTGATAAGGTTTCAGGGTAGGCCTTAATGAGAAGGTGAGGCTTCTGCAAAGATTTGAGGGCTTGAGGACATTATCTAGTGAAACAGAATCTTAGGTGGAAGAACAGATCAATCATCTCATAGCAGAGGTCCAGTGCACAAAATTCGTGTACTGGAGGGGTGTCCCTCAGTCTGGCCTGCACCCTCTGCAATCTGGGATCCCTGCGGGATCAGGCCTAAACCAGCAGTCAGACACCCCTCTCACAATTCAGGACTGCTGGCTTCTAACCGCTCGCCTGCTTCCTGCCTGATTGCCCCTAATGATTTCTGCCTGGCCTGATCACTCCTTAACCGTTCCCCTGCCAGCCTGATTGATGCCTAACTGCTCCCCTGCTGGCCTGATCACCCCCAACTGCCCTCCCCTACCGGCCACCTTGTGACAATGTGGGACGGCCAGCTGTGACAACATGGGGGCAGCCATCTTGTGATGATGCAAGGGTGTGAGAGTCAATTTGCATATTACCTCTTTATTATATAGGATGTTTGTAGACAAACAGGCAGGGCAAGAGTGGCTACAGGAAAATCTCTTAGCAAAGAGAGGTCTTGGGGAGTCATCTCACAAAGGCCAGTGTGTCTACTTCAGCTTATACGCTGAGCAAAATAGGGAGTAAATGGAGGGTTTTGATGAGAGAAATGGCACTAGGTGGCCTATATGCAGATATACATCTACACAGTGATAATCCTTTATTACTGATAAAAGGTTGAAGAACGGGGCTCAGGCCTAAAGGCTTACCTAGAATGCCACTGAACAACTGAGGCCTGTCCTCAGGAGGTTTGACTCTTGTACCTGTGTCATGAAACAGGTAAAAATCATGTTCGTTCTGGAAAACTGGACTCCCAGATTACTTTAAAAAGTAAAGTAAAAAGGAGAGTGTGGGAATGAGGCGGTGCTTTTCCTTTCAAAATGTTTAATAAATTAATGAAGTGAATAAGGGGTACAGAGCAAGCTGTAGTGTTTCCTGGGGAGCTCCTCTAAGTAGACTAGAACGTCAGGATCACAGAAGAAATATTTCTTTCCAACAGGTCCATTCTTTTTGTTGTTGTTGTTTTGTTTTGTTTTTATCATTTTAAAAAACTGTTAGGTCCTCTGAATAACTTAATAGCAACCTGATGATCAAATGGCCTTCTGGTTGCTTTATTTCTTACAACATTGGTGCCCTACATTTACCCCATGTCTATTGTACTTATCTTTAGTGTTGAAAGTATTATAAATGTCCCCTTTTCCCCCCATTGACCCCCTCCACCCTGCACTCACCGCCCCCCTCACCAAGCCTTCACTGCACTATTGTGTATGCCCATGGGTTATGCATATATGCATATAAATTCTTTGGTTAATCTCTTCCCACCCTCCCTAAACCCTGTGTGTTCTTCCCTCCAACAAAGATCCTATTTCTGCAAAAGGGCCTGTGATTATGCAATTGAGATAGTCATTCTAATTCAGTCGAGTACTCTTAGGCTATGCCCCATATTGGATTCCAGTTTAATCAGCTATACTTGTTTAATCTACATTAATCTGCCTTCTCATTTCTCAGTTGCTTGCAAAATTTGTTTCCTTTTGTTGAACTCAAACAAAAGGAAAACACAATGATCAAGAGCAGTGGGGGAGTCCGACGGTGTCATGTGGAAGAGACCGGAAAGAAGTGAGTAGGCTTTTATAGGGAAACTCTCCAGACAAGAGCACCAGTGCTGCCTCGTTAATTAGAAGCATTTGGATTCTGTACAAACAGCATTTGCATTGAGTTCTCAAGACAGTAGCCTCCGGATTTCCCCATCAGAAGTGGCATATGGATTAATTGGCAGCTAGTACTCACATAGTTAAGACACATCTCTTAAGAACTGGGAAACATCGAGTACATGAGTTGAAAGGGGAGACGGGAGTCACTGCAAGAGTCCCTAGGATAGCTTGAAAAGTGTAATGGGGCTGGATTGGAACAAACTATGGAATAACAGTGTGTATGCCTAATAAAGTTCCTGGCTGTAACCACTAAAGAGATCACCAAAGAGTAATTAAAAGGTCTCATTTGAAGTGAGCACAGAAGTTCCTCATTTGAGGCATATGTTGGAGTGAGTATATTCTAGGTGGAAAAAAAAAAACAAGCTGATTTGTAGAGGGTATAATCATGTTAATCTGGTATAGGAAAAAAAAAATCTCCAGAAATATGTCTTGCAATTTGTGTTCAAAAAAGAACAAATGGAATATATGTAAAAAAGCACATTGGAACTACAGAGAAGAAGTAAAATGTACATGCTACACTTTAAATGTATTTCTTAATCCCATAACCCTGCCCAAGTATTTCAGAATGCATTTGTTATAGTTTGAGTATTTTGCTACTAGAATAGTTTTTAGAGTATTAATGCAGAAGTACCATCTATGTTCAATTGAAGCATGACAGTATTGAGGTTGGGACAATGTTTAATAAGTTATTTCACTTTTATGATCTCAAACTTCATTGTGCAGAGGAATCATGTGGGAACTTCCTAAAATTCAGATCCCAAGGCTGAGGATTTATTTGATCTCAGATAAGGCACAGATATCATTGCGATAAGCTATACACATGAATCTCATTAATCTAATGTGTGTTGCCTGACATGTGCTGAACAATGCTATAACAGTCTAAATTAAAAGTAATGAGGAATGGAACTTGGGGTAGTAGTAGAAATGAAAAGAAGATAACAAACTAAGACATTTTGAGTCTTCAACTATCACGATTGACAAAATCAGTGCAAATACTGAAGAAAAGTTTACTCATGAGTAGTTATACAGCTCATGCCTCAGCAATGAAGAAATGTTAATTTTCTTAAGTGCATTTAAAAATGTAAAGAGAACTACATTTGAGAGTTGAAAGATAATTTTTTTCTGTAGGAGAGCTAGAATTAAAATGCCACAAGAAAAGTGAAATAGAGATGCCCTCTAAGCATTTGCTTTAGGGCCAGGGAGAGTGATGGAAGTTCAAGACTTAGATGCAGCAATTGGCAATCATCTGCACATAATTAATGAGCAAGATTGTAAAAGTGGACAAAAGAAATGCAAATTTTGTAAAATCCATGAGTGGCAGGAGGATCTGGGGGGAGTGGGGGAGGACAGAGGTTCGGACTTGGTCTTGATAATCATGCTTTCCCAGACAAGTGACCCTTTAAATAAAATCAGAAGGAAGAGAAGGGATTAATTTTGGGAAGATGAAAGAAAACATAATCTAAGTAGAGGCCATGGCTTCTGGGAAAGCCCCAAAACAGAGGGGTTGGGGAAGCCACTGCCTGTGAGTGTCTCTGGGGGAGATGTGATTGGAAGGTAAGTAAGAGATTACATTCTGAGGGGTTCTGTCTTTGTAGACCAGCAATGTGTGTGTGTGTGTGTGTGTGTGTGTGTGTGTGTGTGTGACTGTATAATTTATTTTTGCAACAAGAGCAGTGAGAAGCCACAGGAGGATTCAGTGTACAAGAACAGGTGCTAAGGACCTGCCATAAGATGCTATCCTCATTTGAAGCAGGTATGATCTGCACCGTCAATGCCAGTTGTATCATTAAGATGTCACCCTGATGGGTACTGATCCTGACTCCACGCCCACCATGTTACCTTGGAGAAATTACTTAATTCAGTGTTTATCCACTTTTGTTTCATCTTAGAATCATCTGGGACCTTTCAAAAATACCAATGCTTGTCCCCACCTTCCCCATTTTCTGAACCCAAGCCCTGGTAGTAAGTATTATTAAAGCAACTTCTAGATTTTCTAATGTGTCTCCAAGACTGAGATTCATTGACTGTCATGCAATGTTTCTTTTTCCTTATCTCTGAAAATGGGCTGATAATTATAGTACTTGAACCTTGGAGATTCTGTGAGAGGGTGACATGTAATGGTGTCTGAAATGACTTAGCACAGACCTGAGCATGTAGTAAGGATGAAATGTACATCAGTATGTTCATCAGCTATGCACATATCTCTTCCAAGTAGCAGATCCATGAGAACAGCTTTCTTCCTTCAGCTCCCAGACTGGTACTTCACCGTGCAGTGTCCCCTTACCATTAACCAGTTACAAAAGGCCACTGGTTGTTATGTGGTGAGATTTCCCTACTTTCTGATTAATCACACAGTAAAAAAAAAAAAAAAAAAATGTCTGCATCACTTTTTTCCAAAGGTGTGTCCTCAAAAATTATTTATATTGCTATTTGCATTCTTTCTTGAATAAAAAATCCTTTTCCCCCTCCCCCATCAATCAACCTTCCTCATCACCATCAGCATTAACAACACAAAACAAACAAAATTTTAAGAAAAAGGAAAAACCTAACAACAATAAAGCCCTCACTTGGAAAAAGAATGAACCTTTAAATGCAAATGTAGATGAAATTTTTAAATGCTGAACATAGTTACATTGATGTAATGCATCTCTTTAAAACATGAAATAGCCCTGTCCAGTTCGGCTCAGTGGATAGAGCATTGGCCCATGGACTAAACCGTCTTGGGTTTGATTCCTGTCTAGGGCACATACTCAGTTGCAGGCTCTATCCCCGGCCTTGGTCAGGGGCATGAAGGGGGCAACCAATCGATGTATCTCTTACATCAATGTTTCTAAACTGTTTTTCCCCGTCCCTTCCACTCTCCTTAAAAATCAATGGAAAAATATCCTCGGATGAGGATTCACAAAACAAGCAAGCAAACAAACAAACAAAATAAAACCACACACACACCATGAAATAAATTGTGCTGTGCAGAATAATTGGAGAATCAAAATTTAAGTAACACCACCGCATTCTCTACAGAAGTCCCTTACAGGAAACAGTGTTCCGTGCCTGCGTGAAGTTACTTTTCAGCCCCATTCTTGAGTCCTTAGGTGAGTTATAGCTTGTAATCTGGTGGTCTGAGTAAACTATGAATCATAGCAGGCTACGCTTTTCTGCCTGTCTTTGGTTCCTATATCGATTCACCATTAAGAGGTTGTAACTCAGTCTCTATATTTCTAATTGCAATTCATCACACATCGTGGTTCGTCATCCTGTTAGCACTTGAAAATCGTTTATATTTTAGTATTTTGTATTTCCTCAAATATCCTCTAATTAGGTCATATTTGTCAACCCAATAACTTCCTTGAGGTCAGAGACCGTGTTTTCAGGTTGATGCTGGGTTAATATAGACCATTACAACAGAATCACCATTTCAGGAAGCATACGAGGCCTACTTTTAATTTATTATTTTGTTCTTAATCGTTTTGTTTTTTAACAATGTTGACACATGTCTTCTCCAGTGAACAGAAGATAGCAGCATGACACAATTTAAAATTATCAGAATGCTGACCAGAGCTTCACTTGGGTTCATTACCATCTTTGGTCATTTCAGTGAATATTCTGACTTGCATTCCTTTTACTACAATGCTTAGCCATAAACATAACTGGCTAATCATCTTATCAAATAAAAGCTAAATCAAAAGTAAATGCAAGATGTGTAAAAAATGTATCCAAGTATCTACAATAAGAAAAGAGAAATATGCAAATTGACTGTACCTCCACAATACCCATTAGCCAATGGGATGTGAATATGCAAATTAACTCAACAAAGATGGAAGGTTAATTTGCATATGTAGGCACGGAGTGGTGGGTGGGGCAGGACGCCTGCTATGAGGGGGAGGGCAGGGGGCGGAGGGAGCTACAGGAATGGCACTCAGGCTGGGAGCGAGGACTTGCAGGCTCCCAGGTGGCTGGCAGTGAAGCCAGGGGAAGGAAGGCCTATTCTTGCGTGAATCTTCATGCAATGGGCCTCTAGTAAAATATATAATGCAAAAAGTACATTGTATTACTTAATTCACAAAGTTAGAAATGCTGTATCCATAAATGTTTCTATTTTCCAGTGTATCTTTGATATGCCCTAGGTTTCAATGAATCAAAATATGAACACTAGAACGTCATCAAAATTACATAAAAATATGCAGTGTATTTATTTAACAGTAACCAGCATTTTCTACTGGGCCTGGGAAAAAGATAGTGCTACTGTGTGTGTGTGTGTGTGTGTGTGTGTGTCTTTTTTTCAGTAATGCCACCTGACAGGAGCAGCAAAATGAACTGCCTCCAGCTTCCAAAATCATGCCTTATTGGTCCAAAGTAGAAGAATTCTGTGTGATGAACATTCACTGTTTTTATTAACAGAGCCAAGCTGAGTTCCACTGCCAGCACGGGGGGCCTCACTGCAGGAGCTCTCTGGAGGAGAGCTTGGCAGGGGCATGCAGTCTACAGTGCACTTGCCTTGGAGTTTCTAAACGCAGGTTCTTCTGAATCCAGTTTGACGGCAATGGCTTGGCGAGTTAAAGTGGGGAAAAGATTGCATCCACTTTCTAGGACATTAAAAGGTCCCCATTCAACTGCTTCTAAACACATGGGTCACAAAATGCACCGCAGCCGCGAAGGTAAAGCCTGCCCGCGAGGGAGAATGGATTAACGTTTAACAAACACCTTCAAGAGCCAGGCACTCAACAGTTGCTATTGCGTCTAAGTCTGAGAATGACTAGGAAGTTAAATGAAAGTAACTCTATTTATAAAAAAAAGGAAAATAAACTCTCTAAAATGTAAGTAGCTTGCCCATCGTCACCCAGCTGGCCACCCAGCCAGGGGCCACTTCAGAACCGAAAACTATTCTTCTGACCACAGAGACCTGAATGCAGGCAGACACTTCTGTGCCAACTTGCAGATTGCCCTCATCAGAAAGGTAAATGGTTTCCTGCTGGATTCTGCATTTTCAAGAGGCTTTCCAAGTGACTTGAATTTGTAAAAATTCACCCAAGAAGCACCATGTGTTTTTTTCTTTTGTTATTCTGCTTAAGGTTTTAAGTCGTAATAAGTTTGCAACCTCAGCTTGTAAAACTTCCTTCCTGTTCTCTTCTACCCCATATTTTGAGGCCATGACCAATTTGGATGTTCTTTGCTCTCTTTAGAATAATTCTGTATCCAAATGTATCACAAAGTTCCAGAATGCTCAAGTTGAAAGAGACCTTAGAGATCACTGGATCTGAAACTCTAAATTTACATGCGAGGAAATGGGAAGCTGAGCTCACCCAGGAGGAATAACTCCCTCACAGTAGGTCTCAATCTAGTCAGAGAGCTAATTAGAACAAGAACCAGAATGAAAACCCAGGGCTCAGAGCACTTAACCTTGGTGTGTGTGTGTGTTTTTTTTTTCCTACTGTACCATGAGTGATGCTATAACCAAAGAGTCATTTTACCCATGGCTTTATATTCCTGTGCAATGTTGAAGATATCTGCTCTATTTAATTAAGTTATAACACTCCTTAAAACAATGAGCCAAATTTAACTTGTTTCTAACTTGGGAATTTAAACTGGAGTACTGAATTGTGCCCTGTGAGCTGTGTACTTCTCAGCTGAAGTAACCTAATTATTAAAGAAGTCTTATTGTTTTTACCAGGCTGAAAATTGACTTGAGTTGATTTCAATGTTATCCACCTAAGCGGTGTTTTCTTCAGTCAATTGATATTTAATTATTGCCACTTGACTTATCAATCTTGTTGTCCCAAGAAACCAAAATATAGAAGAATAGAAAAGGTGTTTTCTGTTAAAAAAAAAAAAAAAAAAAAAAAAGGAGGGGGAAGAAACCTAAATTTACTCCATCTCTGCAGAACCTAATTCAGGACTATGAGAAATGACTTCATTTTTATGTCCAAACACATTCATCTGCTAATACATTTGTTCTGTTAGTGAAGACTAAATTTTTATTTATTTTCTCTACAGATACCAACTTGCATTTGGAAAAAACAAACATTCTCACTGTGCACAATGGAATGTTACTAAATTTTCACTTACACAGATTTCTTAAGCATCTGATATATTTTTTATTCCCTCTATGAGCAATAACATTGCAAATTGAGCTGTTAAACTGATTCATGCTTAGACCAGCAAAAAGGGGCAGTAAGAGGCTCTGAATCTTTCATAAACGCTGCAGAAAAGATTTCCATCAGTGCTTGTCCCTAACCCCTGCTATTCGGTGTCATACTGCATCATTACATGCTGATGTTTGCTCTTGTGCAAGTCAGCAAAAAAAGAGGATTGCATAGTGCATGTTGGCCCTTTCCTTGAATTAACTGTGTCACTTTTGATTTCTTATGCTGTTGGACCATGTTTCAGGACTTCTTAACATTCACAGCTGTGTCACAAATATACGTGGTCATCTCCAGAGATTTGCTATTTTTCCATTTGCATTTTTATTAAGAAAATCAAAAACATTTAATTAAAATATATTTTAATTTATTGGGATGACATTGGTTAATACCATATGCTTCAAGTGTAAAGTTCTATACCACATCGTCTATTATAACATTGGGTATACATTCCCACCCAAGGTTCAGTTTCCTTCCATTACCGTAGATGTGGCCCCTTTATCCTCTTCCATCTCTCCCCACGGCCCTTCCCCTGTGACAACCAACACACTGTTGTCTGTCTCTCTGAGTTGGTTTGTGGGTTTGTTCCTTTGTTGGTTTCTGTGTTATATCCCACGTAAGAGTGAATGAAGCAGGTATGATCTGCACCGGACTTGGTCTTGATAATCATGTTTTCCCAGACATATCCATGTTTTCATATCCATATATAGCTGACCTATTTTGCTTAGCATGATACTCTCAAGACCCATCCATGTTGCTGCAAATGACAATATTCCATCTTTTCCTTTGGATGAGTAATATTCTAGAGAATATATGTACCGCATCTTCTTTATCCAGTTATCCATCAAAGGACACTGAGGTTATTTCCATGTTTTGGCCACCATGAAAAGTGCTACAATGAACATAGGGTTACATATATCTTTATGAATAATTTTTTTAAACCTAATATATTTTTTATATTCAAATAGATTCACTTATTAAATATTTAATGAATAAAAACTCCACTCTAAGTTTTGGATATTGGAAAAATAAGATATAGTGATTGTCCTCATAGAGTTTATGGTCTGTGGGAAGACAAAAATGAGTAAGAACAGAGTGTACTGTTTAAGAGAATAGGTAGATGAAGGAATTAAAAAGACCTGGATTCAAGTTCAAGTTCTGCTGTATACTTGTTGGTGGACCTGGAACATGTGTGTATATGTTATTTGTGTGCAGTCATGTATATATGTGATAGAAGAGAATCTGTTTAAAGTGCTTAGCAAAATGGAACTTAGACAAGAGAGATGATAAGCAGAGCATTTAAGAGGTTGATGAGAAAATAATCTACATTACAAAATTCAGGAACTAAACTAGGAGAGTGGCCATTTTGTGACATTGGTCACAGAGACAGGTAGAATTTAAGTGGTTTTAGATTCTGTGATATAAGTAGACTGAAATTAAGTTTTCAGATATATCAGCTGGAATTTTTTCCTTTTGTTTTCTTTTCTTTTAATATTTTTATTGTTTAAAATATTACATATATTAGCACATATATCTCCTTTTTTTCCCCATTGACCTTCCCCCAGCCTCCCCTACCTCCTATTGCATGCCCTCATCCCACCCCCCCGCTCCCCAGTGTCTTGTGTCCATTGGTGTGCTTATATGCATGCACAAAAGTCTTTTGGTTGATCTAGTTCCGTCCCTCCCCAGCACTCCCCAGCCTTCCCGCTGTAATTTGACAGTCTGTTCGGTGTTTTACTGCCTCTGTATCTACCTTTTTATTCATCAGGTTATAATGTTCTTTATTTTCCATAAATGAGTGAGATCATGTGGTATTTTTCCTTCATTGCCTGGCTTATTTCACTTAACATAATGCTCTCCAGGTCCATCCATGCTGCTGTAAATGGTAAGAATTCCTTCTTTTTTATAGCAGCGTAGTATTCCATTAAGTAGATGTACAATAGCTTTGTAATCCATTCATCTGCTGATGGGCATTTAGGCTGTTTCCAAATCTTAGCTATGGTGAAATGTGCTGCTATGAACATAGGGGTGCATATATCCTTTCTGATTGGTGTTTCTAGTTTCTTGGGATATAATCCTAGAAGTGGGATTACTGGGTCAAATGGGATTTCCATTTTCAGTTTTTTGAGGAAACTCCATACTGTTCTCCAAAGTGGCTGCACCAGTCTGCATTCTCAACAGCAGTGCAAAAGAATTCTTTTTTTTCCACATCCTCACCAACATTTGTCATTTATTGATTTGTTGATGATAGCCATTCTGACAGGTGTGAGATGGTACCACATTGTCGTTTTGATTTGCATCTCTTGGATAATTAGTGATTTTGAGCATGTTTTCATATGTCTCTTGGCCTTCCTTCTGCCTTTTTTTTTAAAAAGATTCCATTTAGGTCCATTGCCCATTTCTTTATTGGATCATTTATCTTCCTTTTATTAAGTTGTATGAGTTCCCTGTAAATGTTGGAGATTAAACATTTATCAGTGATAACATTTGCAAATATGTTCTCCCATACAGTGGGCTTTCTTGTTGTTTTGTTGATGGTTTCTTTTGCTGTGAAAAAGCTTTTTATTTTGATGTAGTCCCATTTGTTTATTTTCTCTTTAGCTTCCATTGCCGTAGGAGCGGTATTGGTGAAGAAATTGCTTCAGCATATGTCTAAGATTCCTCTGCCTGTGGATTCCTCTAGTATTTTTATGGTTTCCCATCTTATGTTTAAGTCCTGTATCCATTTTGAGTTTATTTTTGTGTATGGTGTAAGTTAGTGGTCTAGTTTCATTTTTTTGCATGTATCTGTCCAATTTTCCCAACACCATTTATTAAAGACACTATCTTGACACCATTGTATATTCATGCCTCCTTTGTCAAATATTAATTAAGCATAATGGTTTGGGTCAGTATCTGGATTCTCTATTCTATTCCATTGGTCCATATGTCTGTTCTTGTGCCAGTACCAGGCTGTTTTGAGAACAGTGGCTTTGTAGTACAGCTTGAAATCTGGTATGGATGTCCCACCTACTTTGTTCTTCTTTCTCAGGATTGCTGCAGCTATTCAGGGTCTTTTTTTATTCCAGATGAATTTTTGTAGAGTTCTTTCTAGGTCTGTGAAATATGGCGTTGATATGTTAATGGGGAATGCATTGAATCTATAGATTTCTTTGGGTAGTATGGACATTTTATTGATGTTGATTCTACCAATCCATAAACATGGTATGTTCTTCCATCTGTATACATCTTCTTCTATCTCTTTTTTAAGTGTCTTGTAGTTTCCACGTATAGGTCTTTTACCTCCTTAATTAAGTTTATTCCCAGGTATGTTAATTTTTTTGGTACAATGGTAAATGGGATTGCTGTTTTAGTCTCTCTTTCTGTACGTTCACTATTATTGTATGGAAATGCCATAGATTTCTTGGCATTAATTTTGTATCCTGCTACATTGCCAAATTCATTTATTAAGTCTATAATTTTTTTGATGGAGTCTTTCAGTTTTTTTTATGGGTAATATCATCTCATCTGCAAATAAGGATAACTTTACTTCTTCTTTTCCAATTTGGATGCCTTTTATTTCTTCTTCTTGTCTAATTGCAATGGCTAATACTTCCAGTACTATGTTGAACAGGACTGGTGAGAGTGGGCATCCCTGTCTTGTTCCTGTTCTTAGGGGAAATAGTTTTAGTTTTTGCCCATTGAGTATGATGTTAGCTGTGGGTTTATCATATATGGCTTTTATTATGTTGAGGTATGATCCTTCTATTCCCACCTGTTGAGAGTTTTTATCAAGAAAGGGTGTTGGATTTTGTCAAATGCTTTTTCTGCATCAGTTGATATGATTACGTGATTTAAGTCTCTCAGTTTGTTTATGTGATGTATCACATTTATTGATTTGCGGATATTGTACTATCCTTGCATCCCTGGGATAAATCCTACTTGGTCATGGTGTATGATCTTTCTGATGTACTGCTTGATCTGATTTGCTAGAATTTTGTTGAGGATTTTGACATCTACGTTCATGAGGGATATTGGCCTGTAATTCTCTTTCATTGTGTTGTCTTTATCTGGTTTTGGTATTAGGGTGATGCTGGCTTCATAGAAGGAGCTTGGAAGTGTTTCTTCCTCTTGAAATTTGGAATATCCTGAGGAGGATAGGTTTTAGTTCTTCCTTGAATGTTTGGTAAAACTCTCCTGTGAAGCTGTCTGGCCCCAGTCTTTTGTTTGCTGGAAGCTTTTTCATGACTGCTTTAATTTCTTCCATAGTTATTGGCCTGTTGAGATGTTTAAATTCTTCCTGATTGAGTTTTGGAAGGTTGTATTTTTCTAGGAATATGTCCATTTCCTCCAGGTTGTCCAGTTTGTTGCAATAGAGTTGTTCGTAGTATTTTTTAACAATCCTTTGTATTTTGGTGGGGTCTGTTATTTCTCCACTTTCATTTCTAATTCGGTTTATTTGAGTCCTCTCTCTTTACTTCTTGGGGAGCCTGGCTAGAGGTTCATCAATCTTGTTTATCCTTTCAAAGAACCAGCTCTTGGTTTCATTGATCTTTTGTATTGTTTGTTTGTTTGTTTGTTTGTTTGTTTCAATGCCGTTTATCTCCACTCTGATCTTTATTATTTCCTTCCTTCTGCTTACACCAGGCTTTTCATGTTGCTCTCTTTCTAACTCTTTGAGTTGTAGGGTTAGGTAATTTATTACCATTGTTCTTGTATTTTTGCAGTAGGCTTGTAGAGCTATGGACTTGCCTCTCGAGACTGCTTTCGCTGTGTCCCTTAGATTTGAATTGTTGTGTTTTCATTTTCATTTGTTGCCATGATGTTTTTTATTTATTCTTTGATCTCTCTGGTAACCCAGTCATTGTTTAATAGCATGCTGTTTAGTCTTCATGTGTTTGATTTTTTTGGATTGTTTTTATTGTGGTTGATTTCTAGTTTTATGCCACTGTGATCTGAGAAGATGCTTGATATGATTTCTATCTTCTTGAATTAGAAGAGACTTTGCCTATAACCCAACATATAGACTATCTTTGAAAATGACCCATGTGCACTTGAGAAGAATGTATATTCTGTGGCTTTGTGGTGAAATGTTCTGAAGATGTCAATTAATTCCATCTGGTCTAGTGAGTCATTTAGGATTGATGTTTCTTTGTTGATTTTTTGTTTAGGGGATTTGTCCAATGGTGATAATGGGGAATTAAAGTCTCCTACTATGTTTGTATTGCTATCAATCTCTCCCTTGATATCCTCCAGGAGTTTTTTTATGTATTTGGGTGCTCCTGTATTGGGTGTGTATATGTTTACCAGACTTATTTCTTCTTGTTGGATTGCTCCCTTTAGTATTATGAAGTAGCCCTCCTTATCTCTTGTTATGTCCTTCACTTTGAGATCTAATTTGTCAGATATAAGTATTGCTATGCCAGCTTTTTTCTCATTTCCATTCACCTGAAAAACCTTTTTCCGTTCCTTCACCCTCAGTCTGTATGCATCTTTTTTTCTGAGGTGGGTTTCTTTTAGACAGAAGATATATGGGTTGTGTTTTCTTATCCAATCCGTTACCTTATGTCTTTTGATTGGGGCATTTAATCCATTTACATTTAAAGTTATTATTGATAGGTGCTTATTTGTCGGCATTTTTATTCTTTACCCCTGTGTTCCTTCTTCGCTTCCTATTTCTTTTTTTTTTCACAGCAGACCTTTTAGCATTTCTTGCATTGCTGGTTTGGTAGTAATAAATTCCCTTAGTCCTTTTTTGTCTGTGAAGCTCCTGATTTCACCTTCAATGTTGTTTGATAGGCTTGCTGGGTACAGTATTCTTGGATTCAGACCCTTCCTTTGCATGACTTTGTATATTTCATTCCACTCCCTTCTGGTCTGATGAGTTTCTTTTGAGAAATCAGTTGCTAGTCTGATGGGGGTTCCTTTGTAGGCAACCATCTGTCTCTCTCTGGCTGCTTTTAAGATTCTTACTTTGTCGTTGGTGTTTGCCAATTTAATTATAATGTGCCTTGGCATCAGTCTTTTGGGGTTCATTTTGCTTGGGACTCTGTGAGCTTCTTGGATTTGTGTGGGTTTTTTCTTCCCTACATCAGGGAAGTTTTCTGTCATTATTTCTTCTAACAGTTTTTCTATTCATTGCTCATTTTCCTCTCCTTCTGGAACCCCTATTATGTGGATATTGTTTTGTTTCATGTTGTCCCAAAGTTCCCTTAGGCTCTCCTCCTGCTTTTTAATTTTTTTTTTCTAGAAGCTGCTCTACTTGGGTATTTTTTCCTAACTTGTCTTCTAGGTCACTGATGTGGTCCTCTGCTTCTTCTAGTCTACTCTTGATGCTTTCTATTGAGTCCTTTACAGCAGTGATGTCATTTTTCATTTCCTCTTGGTTCTTATACATATTGTTGAATTTGTCTTCCATTCTTTTCAGCCACCTTATGACCATTTCTCTGAATTTTTTCTCTGGCAGGTTGCTTGCCTTCATTTCGTTTACTTCCTTTTCTGGTGATGCCTGCTTTTCTTTCATATGTGGGCTGTTTCTTTGTCTCCCCATGGTCTCTCTTCTCCGGGTGTCTGGTTATGTAGTTCTCTCTCTCCTTGATTGCAGGCTCCTCTCTGGCTCAGGTCCTGCTTGGGGCTCATGCAGGAAGCAACCATTTGATGTATTTCTCTCACATGGATGTTTCTCTCTGTCTTTCCCACTCTCTTCACGCTCTCCATGGTAAGCGTTCTGGCACCTGCTGCATTCCTCTCAGCTGGAATTTTATGAGAAAATCAAGAAGGAATGCTTGTGTTACATACATTAGAAATAAGATATGCTTTGTTGGGGGGTGGCATTAGATTTTGATTTCTGAAGAAAAAAATATGAGAAGATTCCAATCACAGAAAATGAAAGTTTAGGAACATTAATCTTTATAAAAGAGGAAATAAGCAAAATATTTCACAAAAAGAGAGTTAAATGGCTACGAAAGCAGGTTTTGGAATAAATGGTCCTAAAAATCATCATTTAAAGCTGTGTTTATAGCAATCAGAATTGCTATCATAAAGACTAAAATTTATTTAATTTTTCAATCATGGTATAGCTTTAAAATATTTTTAAATTTCATTTTTGATATTAAAAAGCAAATGGAAGTGTGTTTTATTCATTGGTCTATTGTCTAGATATTCACAAATCACATAAATTTAGAATGCCACATAGCCTCTACTGCAGTTCCAGAAAGTGACTAAAAATGATCAGTTCTTGGCGTCAGATTTAAGATCCCAATAACTTAATGTCTGATAATGGCAGATAATTATGAAAAGAAGGTCTCATTCTCCCTGTGTATGTGTGTCTTGTTCTCACTCTGCTCTCTCATTCTTTAACTCAATTTAGTTTCTTTGTGTGAAGTTGAAATAGGTTGTTGTCTGATTGAGGATATTATGGATAATCAATCACACAGAGAAAAGAGAAGTGCTTAATATGATTCCTGAGCAATCTCCGCATTTGCTGAAATTATTTGCACAAGACAATGACATGGCCTTTCTGTATTGCTCATGAAAGGCAGTTGCTAGTGAGAAATTAAACTAAAAAAAAAAAAAAAAAAAAAAAAAAAGCAGAAAATGTCAAACTGTTTACATTCCTAAGAGCTAAAATCATTTCAACTTATACATCAAGATAAAGTAAGGCAAGGAAATCTTTACAAATGCATTCTTTTCCTCAGTAGTATTCACAGCACTAATGCATTTACAAGATGTTAAATCACATGCTTTAAAAAAAATCAGATTGAAATGGGAAACAATTTTCTAACATATTTGGAACTGCTTCCAGCACTAATGCAGGCACTCCTCAGAACCTTTATATATCAATTCAGCTATTAATGGGAGCTGACATGTCATCATTCAGGTCGGTTCACTGCCCCGGTGCTGATTGTGCCAGCTACACGGGGGAAATAAGAAGAGAACCAGTGATGTAGGAGTAGGTTTGCCTCAATAACCTTTCACAGTCCTTCCCAAAATTATAGATTCAATGCAAATACATATATTTCTGGTTAAAAATGGCCTTCAACAATATGAAATCTGCATAAAAGGGAGAAGGAAAAATATTTCACCTTTGAAAATAAAGCCTTCAGAGGAGGATAGTGTTTGGCCTGCAGTAGCAGTCAATCAGTGTGTGTTGAAGGAATGCATGAAGACCTAGTTAGATGATTAAATGAAAGCAATGCATGGCCACCATCTGTGTGGTGGACCACATACCCAGTTAGATCTAATGCACCTACATAGTTATTTGTGATACTTTACTACTAATACTTGTTTATCCATCTAAAAAAACCCTCAAAAAAACACAAATACTCCCATTTAATAATTTTCCTGACTATGTAAGATTTAAATAACTGAACTATAGACATGTTTGTCAACTGTGATCATAGCCACTGAATGTGTATGCTATATGGTTCTATGGCCAACGATCACATTATTTCCTATGCTATTCCAAGTTACAATGGGTAAATGCCTCGTAGGCAGAGTGAAGAAATAGACATTAGGAGAAAGAATGTGGTACAGGTGTTTTCCAATTTGTCCCTGTTCTTGCTTGCTCTGCATCTGACTACATGGCTTCAAGATCAACTACCAGCCAAGCTAACCAACAGCAACCCCAAGTCCATCCCTGGGTGCTTTATACAAAACTCAGAAAGGAGGTAGCCAACAATGAGCAAAGGGCCAACACCCTTCCACAGACTTCTACACTAGTCCTCTATGTTGTTACTTGTGGGTGTTTCTCTCTTTTCCACGTCCAGTGTGGAAAGAGAGTGGGTCCAGTTCCTGAGTAGAGGAGCTGGGGATTAAGAAATAAAAGAAAGAAAGAGACCAGACAGAAAGATAGAATCAAAGCGGGGAGCCAGGTGGAACGCCATCCTCTCTGATGGAGAGGCAGGGACCCTGAGCCCAAGCAGCAAGTTTATTTTATACCCCAAAATACCAGAAAGTATCACCAAAACTTAGGATCAAAGGAGCTTATATGCATTCTTGAGTAGGCCCTAGCATTCCTGGTGCTTGCTTGAATTTACATATCAAAGCCTGCTCCCCCGCACCCACCCACCCCAGATACCTGGACAAAGGTAAAAAGTCAGTACTGATAACACCCCCCACCTTCTTGGGGAGGGTGTAACTGAGACGCGGCTCTGCCAATCGCCTGGGGCTCAGGTGACAACAATTTAAAGAAATGCCCATGTGCCTTCCCAGGCGGCCCTCTACAGTTACTAGCTTCAAAATTTCCCAGATAATGCTTCTATTTCTCCAACTCTTATTTTTGGATCATTAGCTACCTGGTTATTACCACAATTGTGTAACATCCAATTTCAAGAATACATGTTTAATCCATAATTCTTATAATGGTTCTCCTTCACTGATTTTATCTAGCTAAAAGTGGGCACGATGCTAGCTCTCATCCCTCATGCTCTTCTGCAGTGTGGTTTGCTTATCCTTCATCAAATAATGGGGACCATTTATCTATTCTCTTGAATCAGAGCCAGGGACTGGGGTCCATGACTGCTTTACCAATAGAATATGACCAAGTGATATGCTATTTCCAGGCCCAACCTTTAATTGGCCTAGTAGCTTCTGTTTGGACCACATGCTCCAGGGAAGCCAGTCTCCATATAAAAATTTGAACCGCCCGAATTTTTTTTTCAGACTATTATACTAAGCAAAATAAGTCAGTTAGAGAAAGACAGATATCACATGATCTCATTTAGAAGTGGAATCTGAAGAACAAAATAAATGAATAAAATAGGTTCAGAGGTATGGAAGCATGGAACAGAATAACAGATCTCAGTGGGTGGGGAGGTTGGGGGCAGGGGACAGGGAGAGATTAACCAAAGAACATATATGCATGTATGCATAACCCATGGATACAGACAATAGCATGGGGAAGGCCTGGGATGGGTTGGGGGTTGGGTAGAAGGGGCAAAAAAAGGGAGAAAATGGGAGACATCTGTAATACTGTCAACAATAATTAAATTAAAGAATAAAAAAGAAACAGCCCTTTTCCACTATGTTTTATATTATTTCATAATCTGCTCCACAGCTACGCTCTACATTTCTTTCAACTTATGTGTTCTTTGATACTTCTGGGAGAAAACAAGTTTGCCCTAATTGCTCTGGGCAGTCCATATCCAAAAATTCACTGAAAATAATTTTAAATACTCCTGAAATAACAACATGGAATATATTAGAATATTGTTGGTAAATATTTTATTTGTACGAGGTTAATTTTGCTTGGATCCTTAATTTTCTTCTCAATCAAAAATTGTTTTTGCTTATTTTTATCTTGGTCTCA
This sequence comes from Corynorhinus townsendii, assembly GCA_026230045.1. Lineage (NCBI taxonomy): Eukaryota > Metazoa > Chordata > Mammalia > Chiroptera > Vespertilionidae > Corynorhinus > Corynorhinus townsendii. The sequence continues at coordinate 20,017,315 of JAPDVU010000001.1, forward strand.
AAGGAAACAAACAAACAAAAAAAAAAATGGACACCACTCCTGGCACTAATTTCTAAAATCTCAATTGCTTAAAACACCAACCATATGTTCTTACTCATGAGTCTCCAGGTAAACTTGGGATCAGTTCACAAAGGCTGGCTCAGCTAAGGATCTTGGTTCATGTTTTCCTGGGCTACCTGTCATCTAATCATAGATTTTGTTGATTGGTATTTATTATCTTTTATATACATATTTAATATTTACAATTCATACACAATTTTAATTATGCTACACATTAACATACACATAGTATTTTATCATTTTTTGAAACACTCAGAATTACCAAATGCTAACTTACTTAGTTGTTCAAAGAGTCAAGAAATTCATTTCAAGAGATATTTATATTTATTTTCAAAACTACAACATACTATGTCAACCTTTAGAGCTTGAAAACAAAACACTAAATTTGAGTGTGTCTTAAATAATCAGAGTGTTGAGCAAATAAATAACATTATTTACCTTACTACTTGAAAAACATTGGACATGCAAAATGGTCTAATACTTTGCTAAGAATAAATAGAAACATTTAATATTAAATTATTGCCTCTTATGAAATGTACACTAATGTTATCAATTTTAGGCTATAAATAATTATTTTTTCTAGGAATTATGTAATTTCAAACATTCTTATAGAACAAAAACAGGACCCCACTCCTGGCACTAAATTCTAAAGTTTGAATTGCTTAAAGCACAAATCATATGTTCTCATGAATATTCATGAGGATGAGATGATGGAAAGATTGGGGATAAGAAAATGAAATTGTCTGGTTTTTACTAGTGTCTCAGGTTTTTATCTAGTTTTATTCTCCATTACTCTTATTAAACTTGAAAAGATCTTCCAGAGTGGTCCATAAAACATTCGGTTCTTAAAGTTGAAAATATCCTATGTGAAATCATTTTATTGTTGTTATGAAAAATGCCCTACTGCATGCTCTGTATTTAAAAAAAAAAAAACACAAAAACCACAGCACAACAAAATATACAGGGATTTTATGGGTTAATAGACTACTGAGCCATAAGAAAAGATGAAATACTGCCAACTGCAACATTATGGATAGATCTTGAAAATACAATGCTGAGCAAAATAAGTCAGATGGAAAAAAGTAAAAAAAAACTGTATGATTTCCTTTATATGTGGAATATAGAACTGAAAACAACAAATGGCCAAAAAAAATAAACAAACAAAAACTGATACACAGAGACAACACTATGGTAGTTATCAGAAGTGAGGTAGTAAAGGGTAAAGAAGATCAAATATTTAGTGATGGAAAGAAATCTGACTTTGGATGGAAAACATAGAATGTAATATATGATGTATTATAGAATTGTATATTTTAAACCTATAACATTTTATTAACCATCGTCACCCCAATAAATTTAATAATTAAAAGGTTAAAAACAGAAGACAAACAAAAAATAATGTGTTAAAGAGTCATATAAATGCAATAAATGTAATTAAGGTTAAAAAGACATTTAACTGCCTGGCCGGGCATTGACTCATGAATGAAGAAGTCTCTGATTCGATTCCCCTTCAGGAACATGCTTGGGTTGAGGGCTCATTTCCCAGAGGTGAGTGTGAAGGAGGCAGCCGATTGATGATGTTTTTCTCTCATCAGTGTTTTTCTCTCTTTCCCTCTCTCTTACCCTCTCTTTAAAAAAAAAACCACAAATAATAATAAAAACATATTTAAAAATAAAAAGGACATTTTACTATATCAAAATCTTCATGATGTTGGTAAAAATAAACATTAAATTACTTTCACTGTCTTGGGTTTACTCTTAAAACTATGTGAAAAAAATTATAAACTTATTCAAATTTAAACGAAGTGTATACCCTTTCATAGTCCAAGAAGGTAAAATTTTAAAACACATTATTTTCAAGTTGATTCAGTTATAAGAAGTAGTTATTTTTTTCCTTTACATAAAATTTTGATGGACTAATGTCATTTAACAAATTCTTTTGTAAATGCCTGCCTCTAGCTAGGAACAATTTAGCAACAAAGGAACAAAGGATAAAATAAAATTTTAATATGTGTCACTAATCAAGGATGTACACATGTAGTCTGTTTCTGAGAATAGCTGGTACAAAATGTTTGTTGCCTTAGGAAGACAGCAATCTAACCTAAATGAAGATGAATTACTATAATATTAAAAAAAAAAAAAAACTGTCTTTTTCACAAACATTATGTCTGGGACCCCAAGGTTCAGTTCACCCACATGTTATGGTATGCATATCTAGATTTATTTTGTTAAATATATTTAAACAGCAGTTATTGTTGTTTTAATTACCCAAAATGTCTGGTGTATGTGCCTTTTACGTTTGGCCTGTGGTGATTCAAACATTTTTGGGGTAAGGGAAGACGTAAAAAGCAGGGAACGTACAATGGCTTTATCTGGAATTCTGTTTAAAATAAGGATTAAGCTAGAGAAAAGGATAAAAGTAAACAATGTATTTTAAAGGACTATAATTAGCAGAACGCTCTCCTAAAATTGCTTTTATTCTATCAAATGCTTAGTATATGTATAATAATAAACTCACAGCACCCTACACATCATCCACATAGAACGCACGCATCCACTGAAAGATTAAATCCCTTTATACTTTCGTAAAAAATTTTTTCTGGAGATAATTAATAAAAATTTTCTCAGACTTCTGGAATCATAAAAAATTCAGAATAAAGCTAATAATTCTTTTTTAAAAAACTATATAGATATATATTTAGTAATTGCAGAAAAATAGCCCAGTTTTTACTTAAAAGTAAGATAGTTTATAATATTAAATAAAAATTGCTGGTATGTACTATTGTTTAGCCAATCCTAACGCATAAAAGAGTAATATGCAAATTAACCATCACTCCGCTGCATACACAAGCCATACCCAGCAGCCATTCAGGAGCGAGTATGCATATTAACCCAACCAAGATGGCTGTGGCCACTGAGCAAGCAGGAGGCTTGGATTTCCCCGGCAATGGAGGAAGCCAAGCTTTCTGCACACCCTGGACAGCCTAGGCCTCCACTCAAGGCTACAAAGTTTCAATTATAGAAGATAAATAAATCCCAACAAAAATGGTGGCAGCAACGGAGCTGGAGAAAGCAAGAGGCTTGAGTTACCCCTGGCAATGGAGGAAGCCAAGCTTTCTGCACACCCTGGACAGCCTAGGCCTCCACTCAAGGCTACAAAGTTTCAATTATAGAAGATAAATAAATCCCAGGTACCAGGGCTTCCACTTGGGTCACCAGGAGGTATGGCCAGCCTGCAAACCAACACAGACCCTTCTCCCAGGCCGCCACCCTGATCCAGGACACCCTTCAGGGCAAACCAGCTGGCCCCCACCCATGTACCAGGCCTCTATCCTATCTAATAAAAGAATAATATGCAAATTGACCATCACTTCAACACACAAGATGGCTGCCCCCATGTGGACACAAGATGGCTGCCACAAAATGGCTAGCAGGGAAGGCCAGTTGGAAGGGACCAGGCCTGCAGGAGAGGGCAGTTGGGGGCGATCAGGCCAGCAGCAGAGAGCAGTTGGGAGGGACCAGGCCTCCAAGGGAGGGCAGTTGGGGGCAATCAAGCCTGCAGGGGAGGGCAGTTAGGAGTGACCAGGCCACCAGAGGAGGGAAGTTGGGGGTGACTGGGCCTGCAGGGAAGGGCAGTTGGGGGGGACCCAGGCCTGCAGGGGAGGGCAGTTAGGGGCAAACAGGCTGGCAGGGGAATGGTTGGGCATCAATCAGGCTGGCAGGGGAGTGGTTAGGGGGTGATCAGGCTGGCAGGCAGAAACGGTTAGGGGCAATCAGGAAGGCAGGCAGGAAAACAGTTGGGAGCCAGCAGTCCTGGATTGTGAGAGGGATGTCCCAGATTGGAGAAGGTACAGGCTGGGCTGAGGGACAACCCCCTCCCCCCCCCATGCATGAATTTCATGCACCAGTCCTCTAGTTATATAATAATGGTTTTAAATAGATTTTAATACATTTAAAGAAGATTTTACATATTCACTGAGACAACTGTCAGGAATTTGTAGAAATAGAAGTGCTCCCTTATTATTATCAAAAAGAACTTTGGTAAGGAAATAACCCTTCCTTATTTCCTGAGCTAAGGTGATTTCTCTAGGTAACAGTTCCTGACATCATGTCTATCCCAGGTTCAAGATCTGTTATGTTCTGCATTCCCTCTACTCTTTCCTATCCAATGTCCTCCCACATTCTGTCTGACAAACTAATCACACTGTTAGCCATTGGGTGATATTTGTGGTGAGCTAAGTTTCAACTTCATAAAAATATCTATACTAATAGTAGGGTAATATACTAATTAGACCGGGAGACCTTCCAGAAGTCCTTCTGGACAAAGCCATTGTGGCAGGACCAAGGCAGAGGGAGTTAGGGGCTATCAGGCCAGGGGGGAGAACAGTTGGGGCAAGCAGATCGGCAGGGGAGGCCAATTGGGGGCAAGCAGGTTGTCAGGGGTGGGTAGTTGGGTGTGAGCAGGTGGGCAGTGGGGGGCAGTTGGGAACGATCAGGCTGGTGGGGTGGGGGGGGTAGTTGGGGATGAGCAGGCCGGCAGGCAGAGTGGTTAGGGGTGATCGGGCAGGCAGGCAGGTAAATGGTTAGGAGACAGCAGTCCCGGATTGCAAGAGGGGTTCCAGATTAGAGAGAGTGCATTCCAGGCTGAGGGATAACCATCTCCCCCCCCCCCCCCATGCACGAATTTTGTGCATTGGGCCACTAGTTTTAAAATAAATGTTGTTCATGCCTATATGTCTTCTTTGTTGTTTTGAATTTTATTCTATTTTTAAATGGGATCAAATGTACGTGTTTTCTCTTCAGTAACATAAACATGCATTCTACCTTGGAATCATAATTTACACCTGTTTGAATTAATCTTTTTCCCTCTAAAAATTGTGCATAACATGGCCCTTTATTTAGAAACTAGACCCGGTGCACAGATCTGTGTTCCAGTGGGGTCCCTCATCCTGGCCTGCTGGGATTGGGCCAAAACCAGCTCTCTGACATTCCCTGAGGGATCCCAGGTTGTGAGAGGGTGCAGGCCAGGCCAAGAGACCCCCCCACCTCCCGTGCATGATTGGGGCTGGGACAGGACTGTGGAAGGCCTCCAGGGCATGTCTGGCCAGTCTCACCCAGTCCCAATTGGCCTAACCCCAGCAGCAAGCTAACCTACCAGTCACAGCGTCTGTGCTGTGTGTGACTGGTGGTCAGTGCACGTCATAGCGACTGGTCAAAAGGTTGAACCATTGGACACTTAGCATATTAGGCTTTTATTATATAGGATATTCAAAAAAAGATATATAAATAAATACATATAAGAATAGATAAGATTATTCAGTTTAAATTTTTATTTAGACCTAGAAGTATCACTTATATGGAAATATAAGTATGATACATTATATATTTGTATTTATACATTATAATATGAACACTAACATAAGATTGTGGTTCAAATTTATGCAATGTTATCTCAAAATATTTTAATTGTTTTTCTTATTGCTAATATTGGATTGATGAGTCCTTTGAAAGTTGTTAAACTTACCTGTGTCGAAAAAAATATGTTGTTTGTATGACTATCATCATCAAAAATTATATTTTCAGTGTTTAATATGTCCTAAACATGTTGAGGAAGTTAGATAAAGAAATTAATTAATTTGATGATCTATTTCTCCATCTGTCTGTCTGTCTCTGTATCTTCTAAATCTCTCTCTTAATTTATCTACCCACTAATATACAGATTATACTTTTTTCTGCAGGGAAAAAGAACTCATTCAAAAAGAAAACGTTTTGGGGGAACTTTCTCAACAAACTGGCATGTATATTTTTTCTGCCTCTTTAAAAAAACAACAACAACAAAACCCTCTACTCTAGGGACTTTAGGGTAGATAGATATTGAAGTGATAAGACATGCATTTTAGGGATGAAGACATAAGTAAGACATGTCTCCAGAGCACGTGCTAATTATACAATTTGATTACCTTTCAACGTCAGTCTTCCGCTCCACATGTCATCTAAATTAATCTTTCCTGATAGGCAGCTAATTTGGCCTTAATCCCACTGTTTGCATTGCCAAACTCACGTACTTAAAACATTTCATTGTTTCAAATTTCAAATTATTAATCATATTTTGAAAAATCTTATAACTATATTTTTCTCTAACCGAGAGCCATTATCAAAAATGGCCTCATTTTAAGGCTTATTAATTAAAAGATTTTCACTAATTAATACATTGAACAATGAATAGCCCTGTTATATTTCAAATATGCTCAGACCATATTTAATCTTGAGAACCATAAATTATTCTTTCAACTGTTATTATTGAACACTAACTACATTTCATGCAATGTGGTTTTCTTTTTTTTCTTTTCACTTTTTAATTAGATCACAGAATTGCTGAAATTAAAATTAAATAAATTAAGGGATCTCTTAATAATTTCTTTGTCTAAAAGTCATCTGAAATAAAATGTCTTGGCATATGAAAATCCACCCAACATAATCTTATCCCCATACTCGGTTTTACAAATGTACATTATTTAGGTAATCTGAGTTTTCAGCTGCAGGAATTTTAAGTCCTCTGAGAACTAAAAAACTGATAAGCTTCTTGTCTCCATGATGTCCTCAAATCCACAGATAAAAGGTAGGAAATCCAAGTAAAATTTACTCTTCTATTTCCATTTTGTTACAGGAGGTAGTTTAATAGATATAGAGACTACATAAGAACGTGGGATCTAAATATGCAGACTATTTCCTATGCCACAGTACTTTACTCTAAATATGTTCCATCTAGTTTATGCTTATTTATTGAAGTTTGAATTTTATCTAGGAGTAACTATGTTTCTAGGAGAATTACAGTTTTGTATATGAACACTATTTTTACTTAAGATCATTAACTTTTCAGGTATTTTTGAAATAACATGACTTTTATAATGTATTAAAGTTATAGAAAAATTTTCAGAAAATAAGATACTAGATAAATTTAAAAATATTTTGAATAAAATCTTTACTTAAGGCTTGCTGAAAATAAAAGTATGGCAGAGTATATACTAAGGCCTTAAAAAGATTTCACATGAAAGATATAATTTACATGTAAAAATGTAACAGACCATTACAATTGCTTTATCTCAGGCTTCTATGAAAAGAAGTGTGAAAAGAAGTATTAAGAGGCAATATTTCATTTAAAACACAACCCATTTGGGTCTCTTAATACTGAAATTTTACATCCTCTGTGTTTCTTAGATTTTGCTAAGTCCACACTATTTAATTCCATATACTTTTATTTACTCAACAAATGACAAGGCTGTTATAAATGTCTGCTTCAAATGTTTCACTGATAAATAAACATATGATTTTATAGTTCCATATTATGCTGAATTTAGAAGGGACCCTTTATCAGATCCCTCTCAATGCTTCCCTATCATAATGAAGAAAAAATACTTTAAAGGAATATTTTGCTTAGGTAACATTTTGATCTTCAAGGTTCTGAGTATGTTGAGTGTATTCATACCAACGTCATAAATAAATTTAGGTGCAAACTTGAACATATGGGGGATTACAATAGTAAAACACACACACACACACACACACACACACACACACACACAAATTCACTCTTGAATTTAAACTTTTTTTTTTTTGCCATACAAAGCTTTATTGTTTCCATTTGGTCCAAAGCATGGGAGAGGGCTTCAGAGTGGTTAAAGGAATGGCTAGTAGTTTCAGGGAGAGGCTCAGGCACCAGGGGGAGGCAGAGGGGCCTCTTGAAGGCCTCTTGTCTCCAAAGGCCTCTTGCTGGAGGGTGAGCCTATAGAAGAGATACCCACCCAGCCCAGCCCAGCCTGGGGCTGGCAGCCTGTGGAGGTAAGTCAGGTGTTGCCCATCGTCTTGATGAGTTTCACCTCTTCACCCCAGAAGTGGTTCTCCAGGAAGTCATGGATCTGAGGGTCTGTAAGGGTAGAACCCAAGGCAGGCAGCTCCCAACGGGCCTGTTTAGGTTCCTCTCCAAGGCCTTGGCGGCTTCCCTGGTGTCCTGAGTTTTGCCCCACTCATCTGAGGAGGCTTCAGCATGTCCTGGAAGAGGATGATTCCACCATGCTTGTTTTGCAACTTTAAGAGAAGCTCAGAGCCCTTATGCTTCTTCACTGCCAACTCACAAAAGAAATGGCCAGGCCCTGTAGAGATACATCCTCCCAGTGGAAAGAGAAGCCTAGAGAGAGGCAGGTGTGGAACAGAAGCCCATGGAAAGGTAAGTGTGGAATAGAAGCCCAGGGAGAGGCAGGTATGGAATAGAAGCCCAGGGAGAGGCAGGTGTGGAATAGAAGCCCAGGGAGAGGCAGGTGTGGAATAGAAGCCCAGGGAGAGGCAGGTGTGGAATAGAAGCCCAGGGAGAGGCAGGTGTGGAATAGAAGCCCAGGGAGAGGTAGGTGTGGAATAGAAGCCCAGGGAGAGGCAGGTGTGGAATAGAAGCTCAGGGAGAGGTAGGTGTGAAATAGAAGCCCAAGGAGAAATAGGTGTGGAATAGAAGCCCAGGAAGAGGTAGGTATGGAGTAGAAGCCCAGGGAGAGGTAAGTGTGGAATAGAAGCCCAGGGAGAGGTAAGTGTGGAATAGAAGCCCAGGGAGAGGTAAGTGTGGAATAGAAGCCCAGGGAGAGGCAAGTGTGGAATAGAAGCACAGCGAAAGAGGCAGGTGTGGGAGGTCCGCTGGTGCAGGTTGGCCAGGCAGTTGACTGCAGCCTCCACCTGGGTGGAATAATTCCAATGAATCTGGGAGCTCATGGATGCTTGCCAATACGGAGTTAAGGTAGAAAGAAAAGAAAAGGGTGTGTTGCCTGGTCTTGGAGGTGGTTCTGAAGGTGGTGACTGGATAAGACGCTGGAGGGTGGTCAGAGGCTGGAAGAAGAAGGGGCATTCCTGGGTCCATTCCGTCTGAACACTGTTGAAGCAAGAAACAGATCCAGGACCTCCAAGGGCACTATCTACTCTTGAAATATTTGAAAACATAATCTTAAAATAGAAAACACTGAATGTATCATTTGATTTAAAGAAGTAGTAGACAAATGGGATTTGTCTCTTCAGATACCATTATGGTGAGAGGAATTATATGCTTGACTCTTAAGCTATGAAGTTGAGTGACCAGAGCGGAATCCCAGTCCAAGCAATTACTGCAACAGTGGAATTAGGCATATTACTTAGCTTCTTGCATCTCAGTTTAGTCAGCTAAAGTATGGATGGGATAATAACACCTCATAAATTTGTTGTAAGGAATCCTAATATATAAAAACCCTGGGTTATAATAACCAGTAATCACCGGAAGCTGACCAACCGGAAATCAGTGTTGGCCCCGCCCCCAAGCAAGTGGTTAGGGGCAATCAGGCAGGCAGGCAGAGGGGTTAGGGGAGAACAGGTAGTCAGGCCAGCAGTTAGAGGTGATCAAGTAGGCAGGCAAGTGGTTAGGGGAGATCAAGTAGGCAGACCAGCAGTTATGGGTGATCAGGTAGGCAGATCACCCCTCGCAGGGCTGGCCCTGCCCCCCAACAAAGAAAGAGGGAGGCCCAGGCCAGCCAAGCCATTGCATCCCAGCCTGTCGCCTGCAGAGGGAGGCCACCAGTGGCAGGGGATGGAGGGGCAGCGTTGCACAGATGGCAAGCAGTGGCAGCGGCAGGGGTGGGGCCAGCTGCCTGCAGTCTGGAGAAGGAAAGCCCCAATAGTCCCTGATCTCAGGCCAGGCCTAGGGACCCTTCCCGAGGGGTCCCAGATTGTGAGAGGGTGCAGGCCCGACTGAGGGCCACCCTGCTCCCAAGTGCACAAATTTTCATGCACTGGCCCTCTAGTAAACATAAAAGCACAGAAGAGTATGAAATCAATAAAAGTTAGCTATAAATATAAATATTTATATTTTACATATACAGACGAGACATTATATGTACACATAAAGAAGCCCTTATAAACCTGTAGTGACTTAAAAAAATTTAGATACAACTTTTTTTTTTTTTTTTGTCTAGTAGGCATCATTAAAATAAATTCTGTGATTGCTCTTCGATGGAGTTTGTGGAAAAGTAGAGCTGTGGTGGCTAACTAATGCTAAGACTACACTCTTTGGAAAGAGCCAAAAAATGAGGAGATATAAATTTTAAGGTAGTACCCAAAGTCAAAGCTAAGGAAACTAAATTTGGTCAGTAAATTCAAGAAAATAGTGCAAGGTTATGAATAATTTAAAAAATCCAAGAGTCAGAAACCCAGTAGACAATAGGATGTATTGAGAAGTAAAAACAGATAGAAAAAGAAAATGGTTTTAAATATTTAGGATTAAATAATGTTATATTACTAAGAAGTAAAAACAGATAGAAAACAGTTGACTTTTATGGAAAGGGTAGAAATTTGAGAGCATTATGCCTTTTATTTGAATTGTTATTAATAAGCAAAACATTATTTAACCAACAAAATAATCTGCATTAACTAGAAAATATATGAAAATATGTTAATACCATCTAAATTTTCTGGAATGTTATAGAATCTGATATTTGGGGTGACTATAACCCCAAATATGTTAGGTTGGAAGGCGCCAGGAAACAAGAATTTACTCCATACCTAGAAATCTAATAATGTCTCTAGTTATAAAAGGATTCTATCCTAAATAGCATAGAATATCAAAATATTGCCTTAAAATTCAGGTATTCTCCAGAAATGAGTATCAATGTACTAATCTCTGTTCCTCTTGTTGCCATGCTAGTATTTTGGGAACATTTTTCTCTCTTGCTGTCTGAGTTATATAGGCCAAGCACTATTAACACGTGGTTATCATACTTCTGAGGAAAGCATTCACTCAAGATAGATGACTCTGCTAATTTCAAGTTGGTTGATACAGATTATCTGTCTATTTCTATGGGAATCACCACCTACACAATGCACTCTGTCTTTGGTATAGATAGGCAGAATTTTGGGAACCATATTTTCCAATCTCAAATGTCTGCATATTTATGTCACATGGGTCATATAACAAAGTAGAAATGCATAAACCCAATCCATGAACTTTAAACACAAACACTGTAGTCATTGCCAAAGGCGGCAAACAAGTGAATCTCTAATGGAAGTATAAAAATAATATATATTGAGGAAATTAATGAAGGGGGAGGATGGAAAACTCTTTTTTCCTAAAATGCATGAGTTAGTAAGCTGATTTAACTCATACCCTGTTCTATAAAACCACCACATTTATTAATTCAATAGAGTGTACCTTTGAGAAAGACAGTTCTATTTATTTAATAGTTTATATGAACTTGATTTTTCTCTTTTCTGATAGCGAAGTGGATGTCTATTGGTTTTATTTCTGATATTGGCCTCTGTGTTGAACTTACATGTGAAATGGCCTAAATATGCCTAATAGGTAATAGGTGTTACAGGAAGCTCTCTAAAGTGGCATTTTAGTTTAAACTTGTTTCCTAAGGGAACAAATTTTAAGAAAGGTTTTTTATGTTAACTGATGATCCTGAACCCATAATTTATAAGTAACATTTTCTTAGATGCAGGGATTAAGAATTTCTCAATTTTAAGAGCATGACAATACAGTCTAAAACCCTCACAGGATAACAACATTTTCAATATGGGAAATACTTTCCAATACATAATAACATTGGATAACCTAAAAACAAGCTCCTCTAATAAAAATCTAGCTCTTCAAACATCCACTCCTTGTCTGAGCATTTATTGAAAGTATTTTTAGGTATAACACTATAATTAAGTTTTTAGTGAGAATATGTAGATGAAAGAAATAGAATACATAGCCCTTAATTTCAGAAAACATGACATTTGTGTAGACCATTAAGATTGTAGAAAAGTATACCTCCTGATAAATATTAGATTGGTTCAGAATGTTTTACAAGAAATGATATAACATTATTTAACATTATTTGTTAATGTTAAATAATGATATAACATGATATAACATTATATAACATTATTTGTTTTAGGAAAACAAACAAAAAAATTCACTGATTTAAACAGAAAATATTCAGATAGCTGGGATTCCAGAAAACAAACTTAGTTTTGTTTTTTGTTTGTATTCTAAAAATGTAATATGGCTCATAGATCTTTCAATGTAATAAGTGAAAGGCTAAATAAAAATTATTATAAAATTATAATTACCTCAAAGCAAGCTAAAATACATTTAATAAAATTTCAAATCCATTGTTGATATATATCTTTGTAAACTGCAAGCTATACTCAGCATAATAAAGCACAGTGTTTATACCAATCATTAATACTACATATAATTATGGTACATTAGGGGGATTTTTAAATGAAATTAGGAATGGGAAAAGAATTGTTAGGATCATCACTATTATTTAACTGTATCCCTTGTACAATATAACAAGAAAGCAAAATAAGAAGAAGCATTGGTGAAGGAAATGTTATTTTTTAAAACAAAATATTTGTCTAGCTAAAAAATACAAAACAATAGCCTATGTACTAGTAAAATATTAGAAAAAATAAAATAATTCATTAAGCACAGTTGCAAAATGAATGTACAGAGATAAACAGATAGCTTACTGTATCTATTGCTGTATAACCATTTGTTCCTGATTTTAGCCAGTTAAAATAACAAACATTTATCTCACAGTTTCCGGGAGTCAGAAATAAGGAAGCTCCTTAGCTTGGTGATTTTGGCTAAGGTCTCTCAAGAGGTTGCAGTCAAGCTGTCAGCCTGGTTTGCAGCCAACTCAAGATTACACTAGGGTTGAAGTATGTTTTCTAAGCTCATTAGTGTAGTTGCTGGTAGGTCTCAGTTCCACACAATCTGTTTGAGGGAGGGCTGGAGAGGCAAAGAAACTAAGATCCAAATCCATGTCAAAATTGACATACCATAACTTCTGTCATATGCCATTACTCAGTCAGATCAACCCTGGTACAATATGGCACGGTATACGGAAGTGTTAAAATCAGGAGTTAGGGGTTATTGTTGGACATTTTTAAGGATGCAGAGAAAACAGCCAAAAAACAAGGTTATCCATCCATACACACAAACTAGGACATTAAAAAGTATATATTTATTATAGTCCATCCCTGTATTCTCTAAAAAAATGGCCACTAGCTACAAGTGACTATTTTTTTCTCAGTTGCACTAGCTACTTCTTAAGTGCCAAAAAGCCACAGGTTACTAGTGACTCCCAAATTGAATTGCACAGAAATATACAGTTTGATTTTTTCACAGAAAGTTCATTTACATCACATTTATGGGGGATGGAGAGAAAGCACTTCCAAAATATTCAATGACTCAAGTTTTTGTAAAACATTTTTTTGTGTGGTAAATAATATAATTATAATATAAGTGAAAAGAAACCCAAAAAAAGTGAGTCATGCTCACATTTTGCTTAAGAGAATAGAAGTTAGATATTAGAAGAGCTCCTGCTTACAAAAATGAAAAGAAAATTGATTTGGACAAGCAGGTTTTTAATTTAACTACCTTAAAATAAACACTTCTTTGATGGTATCACTCAATATCCATCTACAAAGTTGAACTTCAGTTACTGAATGAATGGGTAATGTATAAAATAATCCATACAATGAAGAGGAATTTTTTATTCCTTCTATTAGAGTTGGATTATTTATATGCATAAAATATGAACTTTGTAATTAATATTGGACACAGATACTATTTTGGAATATCTTTTCTGTTCTATGCCTAATTTTACTATAGCATCATTTAATTTAATGAGTCATCTAACGGTGACTAAGGGAAACTACAGCCCTACTGTAGAGAATATGTTATCAATGCGTCCTTATGTCAAAATTACCTTTATAGCTTGGCAGGGTCAGTATCTTCCTAAATAGCTATTTTTAATACGATTAAAATTCAATGATACAAAAGAACCTTACTTGCTACTCTGTGCGTTTAGTTGATTGCTTTCCATTTCGGTGTACTTGAAATTGTTTCAAAAGCAAAGCAAAACAAAAGAGTGTTCTGCTGCTATGTATTCCTAACAAGGAACAAATCTGATGGGTTCAGACTAAACGCAGAGAAATTCACCATTACTGTTCTTTCCTGAATCAGGTTGCGTTTTCCAGACACTTAAACGAATTACAACTGTATATATTTTCATGTGAAGAAAAAACATCTCACCTACCTCAGTTATGCCCATGTGTGAAGTTTTTGAGGACCATTGGTGACAGAGAACAAATATGGCCGAGTGGAAAGTGGTAGCAAAGATTTTAGATGGATTCGCCTACACCTTTGAAGGTGGCAGGGAGCAAGGGCCTTTGTGCTGTAAATGAAAATCTCACAAACTAGCCCAGAAATCAGCAGATGGTGAACCCTCAACAAGATTTTAAAAAGAATATTGAATTAGCGTATGGCATCTTGGGCCACAATGCAAATGGGTCTGATTTTTCATTTTCTATCAAAAAGGGGACACACATATTCATCTGCTTTGAAAATGAAATGACAATTGGCATGCATGTGAGAGCTGTCAAATAGCTGGAACTAAATAAATTGAATTATCTGCTTTGTATTTAAATATTATTCCCAATATGGGAATAAGCACTTTTACTGAAAATGTATTAGGTATCAGCAAGCTTTGGATAATCACATTTGTTGGAGGAAAAAAGATATGTTGATAAGCAGAGATGAAGCCAGGGCTGCTGATCATGTCAATAGATGCCTTCTCCTCTCTCAGAGAAACCTAGAACTCCTGGGTAAACACAATGAGAATTTGAAAAATACTATTTTTAATAAAATAAGAAACTTAAGATGGTTAAGATAATCTAGGGTCCATTGTCCTTCAGACTTGGATTCGGACTCCTGCTCCAAAATGTATAATCTTGTGTTCATGCCAAATTTCATTCTTTCCAAGGGTTACTTTTTTAAATCTCTACAATGAGAAAATATTCTTCCTTAACTTACAAGATTATTGTGAGAAGTAAATGAAATAATTAGTTGGGTCTCTTTATTATATTAAATAATAACTTAATTATTATAATTAATATTACATTATATTATTATTATTTCACCAGAATAATTTCCTACAGAATTAGCCTTGGAAAAGGCCTTTGGTCTGAGATCAGCAAACTTACCTTCAGAACTTATTCAAAGGTTTGTCTCAAACTTTGGATTTTAATGAGAGATTTACTCACATTTTTTGACATTTATTACAGAAAACTGCTGTATTATTGTTGTTACCTTTTATATTAACACATTTTAGTGCCCATTTAAAATTATTTTTTAGCCCCAAGCTGTCTCAGATATCAGTGGAACATATGTGCTTTTACACCTTCCAGAAAAAATTAATTGTTAAAATATTTAAATTAATCTTCAAGTTGAAAAAAAAAATCTTCATTTTTATTGATGTAAAAAATCCTAGCAGCTGTGTTTCACATTAGGCAACTGCAATCTTAGATTTCTTCCTTTACATAAAATCATGTTTTCTCTATGACAGTGGCTTTTAACAAATAAAGTCACTGTTATTGCTTTAGAAAATTACTTGGGAGACATATTCCACATGTGGCAGTTTAGGAGATAAATCGCTATCACTGTTGAAAGTCAACTCTTTTTGTGTCAGTTGATATAATAGATTCCAATAGCTTTAACTCAGCCGTAATCTCTATGTAAGAACAGAAGTGGTTAACATTTTTCTACCCATTTTCTTCCAATCCTATAATATTTGTCTATCAAAAAGTATATAGTTAATTTAACTACACACAATTGATAGAATATGTACCATGGGAGTCAGAACAGTGTAATGAGCAAGAACATTGGCTTTGGAATACCTTCCTAAGTGCTGGCAAGATGTCATGTCCCCTTCCCTATAACTTTCCTGTCCCATAAAATATGAAAAATATCAACTTATCAAAATAATTATGGGATTATATTAGATGAATGCATGGTATCTGGCATATAAATTACTAAAATATCTTTCCATGCCATGGTGCCATTATTATTATTATTATTATTATTATTATTTAGCTAAGTCTTGCTCTAATGCTATGGATAAAAAAGTTAGCTAGATAATTGTCTAAACCAAATCTTACCTTACTAATGCAGCACTTGTCCATCTTCTGCTCAGAAAGGGTCTTTCTCCGCATTCCTATGATACTCTGCCCTGCATTTGATATGGCTCATACATGTTTATCTCTGTCCTGAAGGTAATCAGAATTTTTAAAAATATATTTTATTGATTTTTTACAGAGAGGAAGGGAGAGAGATAGAGAGCCAGAAACATTGATGAGAGAGAAACATCAATCAGCTGCCTCCTGCACACCCGCCACGGGGGACGTGCCTGCAACCAATGTACATGCCCTTGACTGGAATTGAACCTGGGACTCCTGAGTCCGCAGGCTAACACTCTATCCATGGAGCCAAATCACCCAGGGCTGGTAATCACAATCTTGAAATCTATATTATCCTCTGACAACGTTACCCATATGCAGCACTCACTCCCCTCTGACGGGTCCAGCATAGAACAAAACTGCTACATCCATGGACACAAATACATTTGAAAATGAAGACAGGAATGAAGAGAGGAGAACAAAGAGGACATGGAAATGAAAGAAGTGAGATGTAATTAAAAAAACACACACAAAGAGATTGTGACATATACCACAAACCTAGGAAGTGAAAAATTCTCTGCTATCGCATAAGGAGAAAAATTCTAGTCTCTTCTTTTTCATTTATTTATTTATTTATTTATTTATTTTTAATTATTATTATTATTATTATTTTTTTTTTTTACTTAATAACATTGAAGGGATTTTTAAGAGTATAAGTAGTTTTGGCTCACATCTCAAACAATTGATCTCTTTAGATAAGCTTTGATTAGGAAAAAAATTGTCTTTATTTGAACATAACAGTTTAAATCATCATGCTGCAATACTTTTGTTTCATGTGCATACTTTTTTAAATACCACAGGAAAAAAGTTAATTCCCAGCCTTAGCCATTGAAGAGAATCCTAATTAATTTAAAGCAGTGATGATAATTCTAGTCTCCCTTTCCAATGATTAGGTAGCTAATGCAACACCTTCTCTACTAATGAGTCACTGAAGACATTTTCAGGGCTTCTAGGAAATACATCTTTTAAATATATTTTTATTGATTTCAGAGAGGAAGGGAGAGGGAGAGCGAGAGAGAGAAACATCAATGAGAAGGGAGTATCATTCATTGGCTGCCTCTTGCATGCCCCCTCCACCCCCCGGGGATGGAGCCCACAACCTGGGCATGTGCCCTGACTGGTAACTGAATCATGACCTCCTCGCTTAACCACTGAGGATGCTGGCCAGGCACTAGGAAATATATTTTAGTTACCAACAAAAAAGGACAAATATAGCATTGTTGTTAGTTTGTTTGTTGCCTCTGAACAGCAGTGCACATACTTGTGATGCTTGGAGTTGCTACAGCAATCTAGGGCCCAAGAGGTAAACTCATAGAATTGATGAGGCTGAGAGGATAAAAACGTGAAAGGAACCTGGGCTCCCAGTGCCTGTCGGGATGTAAATTTACTAGCAGGACTTATTATGTGAGATAATAAATACCTTTATTATTTAGTTATTTTGACTTCACTTTTTTTTTAGTTACTTGCAAGAACCATCTTATTTAACAAAAATATTTATGGAGACAACTAAAAATATTTTAGCTACTA
The DNA here is from genome assembly GCA_026230045.1 of Corynorhinus townsendii. Taxonomy (NCBI): domain Eukaryota; kingdom Metazoa; phylum Chordata; class Mammalia; order Chiroptera; family Vespertilionidae; genus Corynorhinus; species Corynorhinus townsendii. Next base: position 20,034,979 of record JAPDVU010000001.1, read on the forward strand.
GATACTAGTTTATAGAATTTAAAAATAACACATCATTACTGAAGATACCTTCAAAATTGAAATATCATTTCCCCAGTGAACTACTTTGTTTTTCTATTTTCTTGAACCTTATTTTCAATCACACTCTTTATAATTTCTTCTGTGTTTTTTTTTAATCTTCTAGAACTCCCTAAATATTAATCTTTTATAAAGTGAGCAATTTATTCCAGCAGAGAAAACACCGTGCTTTGTTTACTATTTAATACAACTTTTTCATAACATACAGGAAGACATTTTTCAAGAAATAATTAGCTTTAAGAAACCATATTTTGATTCTTTTAAAATTTGAGTTAAAGAAATATTCTATTTGTAATTGCCACAAGAATGTATCAACTCATAAAGATCATTTTAAAGCTACTTTCCAAAAAAAAAGTTTATTAAACCATAAATGAACCATCCTATATAATAAAGAGGTAATATGAAAATTAACCCTCACACCCTCACAAGACGGCTGCCTATGACCAGACTGGCAGGGGGGTTAGTGAGGGATGACCAAATGACTGAACAAGCAGGCTGCATGGGGTGATCAGGCCGGCGTGGGGGGAGGCAGTTAGGGGCAACCAGGCAGGTAGGCAGGTGAGTGATTAGGAGCCAGTAGTCCAGGATTGTGAGAGGGGTGTTCCCTGAGGGATCCTGGATTGGAGAGGGTACAGGCTGGGCTGAGGAGGCCACCCTGTGCATGAATTTTGTGCACTGGGCCTCTAGTCTTTTTAATATTATTGTATTCTTCAAGGATCAAGCATTATCAGAGAGTTGTTGTAAAGAAGTATCAAGAAATGTGATTATGTTTTAATTTTTGCTTAGACTACTAAAACAGCATATATACATGAAAATATATTTAAACATCTGGCCCACAGATATAGCATATTTTTCAAGGCTTAGAAAGAAAATTAGTAAAGGTAATGTGCTTGGACAAACCCTCATTAGATCCAAATGAGATAAATGTTGAAATCTTCCTCTGTTTGAGAAGATGTACAAGATCAATTTCCCTAGTGATCTAAATAAATTCATTCCTAATCTGCCAGTAATTGACATTCAGTGGTTAAAATTTAATTGCAATACTTATTTAACTAGCCAATTTTAATGAAGGCAAAAGGTCATTTTTAGTAATCTTGATTAGAGGAATAAATAAGGAAGTAAATCAATGTTCTGAGTTTTTATACTTTTTGAAACTCATTTCATTGGTTCTTAATAGAAAAGTAATGCTAGATTGGCATAAAATTTAAATGGTGCTTATATGCATGAAAAAATATGTCTTGTGAGCATATACCCCAATTAAAAATTCAATATTCAAATAGTCTACTTGGAAATAATATTTTAGAAGTAAACTATAAATACCAATTTTTAATATCTTCAAAAAATGAACCAACTTTATTTGGTAATATGTATTCTACGAGGTTTGAATACTGTCCTATTGACTATTGCAAATTTATTTTCAGAAGAACTTTTGTTTCAAAGTTGAAGCATGCACTTAGTTTTTTGAGGTCTTATGAGTTAAATTACAAATGCATTCACTTAAACTTCCTGACAAATTAATTTAACATTTTTTATATCATATGACAGTTTGGGTTATTAGAGTCACATTTATTAAATATGCCAAAGTTATGTCTATACTTATGAGGTTGTTCACCGAAGATGACAAAATAATTTCTGTATTATTATATTTTTTATTTTATTTGTGCATCAAAATTGAGCAGACGTTATAGAGACTTCTCATACTGCCTCTACCCCACATGTGCATAGCCTTCCTTGTTATCAACAATCAATAAACCCACAATGACACATCATTATCACCCAAAGTTCACCTTGGTACTGTTCCTACTATGGGTTTTTAAAAATTTAAGATGACATATATCCACCATTATAGTATCATACAGAGTAGTTTCACTGCCCTAAAAATCTTCTCTACTCTGCCTATTATATTCTTTTAATGGCTAGTAAGGAATTGTCCTTAGCTATGTGTATAAAATTAAAGTATGTGAAGGTTTTATACAGCCTTTAACCATTTAATATTCTTTTAAAGAAAGTAGAAAAATCTCAAGATATATAAAACTATATGTTTTGCCCCAACTGGTTTGGCTCAGTGGATAGTCAGTCAGCCTGCAGACTGAAGGGTCCCGGGTTCAATTCCGGTCAAGGGCATGTACCTTGGTTGCAGGCACATCCCCAGTGCAGGATATGCAGGAAGCAGCTGATAGATGTTTCTCTCTCATTGATGTTTCTAACTTTCTATCCCTCTCCCTTCCTCTCTGTAAAAATTAATCAAATATATTTAAAAAAATAAAACTATGTTTCCTAGAAGCAAAGTGAACTCTCTTCCCCTTATATTAATGTTCATTGTTTCTCCGTATTTTCATTTTTGAACTTAAATCACCTGACTCTGATCAAATGTCTTCATGGTTTAGGAGAGAAATTGTCTATTTCTTTCTTTAAAAATTATAGTGCTTAGACATAAACAGCTGCTAGCTGAGGTGAATCTGAGAGTTGATCCTCTCTCTCTCTCATGTATTGCTGTAGAAACAGAATATCAAGCTAAACACTGCTTCTTTTCACAGCCATCTCTGAGAGCACCTTGATATAACAGGATTCTCACTTACACCTGTTTTGGTGATACATTTAGAAATATCATATTCTGAGAGGATAGGTTCACCAATATTAGCTGACGAGAATCAGCCCTGCAAAGCTTTCCTTGTTATAAAATATTTCGGGACGGAGTTAGAAACATCTGCAAACTTTGGTGTCACTTTCCCTTGCGCCTTTGTTGGAAATGTTATGGAAATGTGGATTTGGTCACAAGACTCTCTGTAACAGTGAAATGGTTGTAATCTTCCTTGGAGAGCAGGGGGTGGAATACACAGCACAGAAGCAGGGTAGAAACCTGTCTGAATTTGGTGTTTTATGAGCTGACAAAATGGCTGACAACATTGCCACCTAGAAGCTGCCATGAGTGCTGTGAAACCGCCTCCGTGAAAGTGTTAACCGTAGTGTTTTTCCATGAACTTTCTGCTTGTGAGTGGAGCAGAGTAGGTCACATTGTGGCAAAATGAACTCTCATTATCAAGCTTTGGATAGGCTCTTTGATACTTATCCTATACTAGTGGCCTGGTGCATGAAAATTCATGCACTGGAGGGGGGGTCCCTCTGCCTGGCCTGCCCACTCTCACAGTCCGGGAGACCTCAGGGACAGGAGGTCACCCAGGTGATCAGGGGAAGGCGATGCCCCCATCACACCTCTGCTGCTGCCACTGCCAGCAGTGCAAGCCTCAGCCAGCCCTGGTTACCTGAGCCTTGGGCCGGCCCTGAGCGGCTGGGCAGCCACCATCAGCAGCTTGCTTGCGCTTCAGGCTGGACCTGGGCAGCTGGGCAGCCACCATCTGAGGCTTGCCTGCGCCTCAGTCAGTGGGGGATGCAGGAGGACCCGAGGCCCCCGATGGGGCTGAGGGGACTCCGGCGGCAGGTGCACAGAGTACCCGGCCCTGGCTGAGGAATGGAGGATACTCTCAATGACATGAGTTATAACTTCCAATTTGTTGGGCATCACAGTCAGGCTTCAGCTTTGGGGGAGGGAAGAAGAGAGGGATGGGCAGATTGTTGGAGGAGCCTGGGTGAGCTGTCAGTCAGTGGGGGGTGCAGGAGGACCCGAGGCCCCTGGCGGGGCTGAGGGAACTCCAGCAGCAGGCGCGTGGAGTAGCCAACCCTGCCACCACTGTAGGCATCACCATCTTATGACAGCATGACAGTCAATTTGCATATTACCTCTTTATTATATAGGATAATAAGAGAGGAATATGCTATTTATTCGTTACACCCTGAGGAGTAACGACTGACTGCATAACAACTGGATCAGGGATCTGCAGGAGGGTGGGGCAGTGAACTACCAGCAGGTGGACAAAAAGCTACAGGAGGGGCAGGGCAGCAAACTATAAGGGGGTAGGGGCGAAGGGGGCAGGGGAACTACTAGGGGGCAGGGCAGTGTGCAGAGAGCTGCAGGAGGGCAGCAGCGACCTACTGGTGCATGGATTCATGTGCAGGGCTACTAGTTTATTGTATAATAATAATAGTGTCTTTTTAAAGTATCTTAAACTATTTTAATCTCCCATCAACTCTCAGAAGCATTTGAAGCAGGGAAATAGCCACAGTCCCATAGATAACAGTTTAACGTAATTTAAAATTAGCTCTGTCTCTGAAGTTAGTTAAAAAGCTATTTTCTCCACACCACAGTGCTTTTAATACAAGAATAATACTCACATGCAAAATTACAGAATCAGAGGGAATTCCTGAAAAGGGGACTCTAAAGAGGGAGACTTGAACTTTAGTGTCAGTATAAAGAATTTGGTATACTTGGTCATCAAATCTTTCATTAAATGACACGGTCTTGAAAGAACATTTGGAATACAAGAATAAAAATTATTTGATTTTTTTATAGTTTGAATAAATGTAGAGTGGCCAGGTAAAATACAGGAAATCCAGTTAAATTTGAATTTCAGATGAACAATGAATATTTACTACAAGTACGTATTACATATTTGTGGTAAAAAAAAAAAAGTCTAATTGCATACTTATACTAAAGTAATGTTTGTTGAACAGGTTTTCAAATTTTGCTGTACATTCTGTATTTTTACTAAATTGGGCAATGTTCATTAAATAGCAACTGGGTCACACATTGTTGGTTACTTAGTCAACAGCACTTTCTCCTTTTTATTTTTCTTCCAGTTGATGAGCCCTAAAAGATTAATGATGACCAGACTAAGTCTGTCATGACGATCTTGTCTCCTTTGCCATTTTTTGACAAAGAGTGAAGGGGTAATACATCTGATGAGAAAGAAGGAGAAGCTAGCGAGGACCTCTGAAGAAGAATTGTTCATCTTGATCAATGGGACATGGGGTGGGACTGAGGATAGTTGTTGCTGTTGAGCCTCGTGCGGTCAAACCGTCAGCGCCACTCCGTCTCACACAGCCATTTACTGGCTGGCTGTAGCTATGACCTGACCAACACCAAGCATAGAGACCAAACTTTATTTATGCTCACACCAGTGGGGAGGAGGGCTCCACCAGAGAGAGGTTGGTGCTTACAAGACAATTTGGAGATGCAACAGTATTGCAGAATTGAAAGGATTTCTTTGTTAAATAAAGAGGGGCTACATTTAGTATGAGTTTACCCAATTTGTTTTGTATGAAATCTAACTGGCAGTTATAGGTTTCCCCCAAAAGGAAAACCGTTTTCCTATATTTGTCACAGCATGTCATAAGGGTGATCAACCTAACATATGGGGTATGTAGCATGTCACTCAAGGAGGGATGGACATAAGAGAGGCGAGTAGGAGTTCCTTGGTAAGCATCTCTTGGTCAAAGAGTAATTATGTCAAGGATTTATGACTCAGAAATTACAGACCAATAAGCTCTTTATTCTCCAGTACTGCAAGAAGAAAGAACATCGCATCACCTTTTCCCTTCTTGTTTGAATGATCCTATATAATAAAAGGCTAATATGCAAATCGACCGAACAGCAGAACTACCAGTCGCTATGACGTGAACTGACCACCAGGGGGCAGACGCTCAACAGAGGAGCTGCCCCCTGGTGGTCAGTGCGCTCCCACAGGGGGAGTGCCACTCAACCAGAAGCTGGGCTAACAACTGGCAAGCTCAGCAGCGGTGGCGGGAGCCTCTCCCGCCTATGCATTAGCGCTATAGATGTCCAGCTGACAGCTTAGTCCCACTCCCCCTGGAGAGCGGGCCTAAGCCATCAGTTGGACATCCCCCAAGGGCTCCCAAACTGGAAGAGGGTGCAGGCCAGGCTGAGGGACCCCCTACCCCCGAATGCACACATTTCATGCACAGGGCCTCTAGTTGTTACATAAGAAAGTGATACTGAAACTATGATGGTCACCTTGCAACAACGAACACATTGAAAACACAGAAGTGTTGAAAATAGCCCAGATTTCTTATATCAAAACTGGACTGTCATCCAAGCCTCAGACTGTGTACCTCTTGATTCCTAGTTAACAAAAAGTCTTTAATATTTACTCATTTATTTTTTGCAACTAAATGCTTATCAACAAAAGATTAAAATGTCTCAATTTATCTTATTTCTAATAAAAATATATAAATAGAACTTTGGAATTTCTCTCTTGTATTTAAAAATATTTACTTTCTTACTGTCATTACCATATATTGTTTTGGACACAAGTTCTCTGGGGTATTGGGAATGAAGAGGAAGGGATCCCAGGGCACCTAGCTAGGGCACCTAGGTGAAACGGTAAAAAATGGTGGAGGATTAAATTTGGTAGATGACAGAGAATTAAATGACATTTAATTTGTGATGACTCAGACATCCAACTATAACAATTATGAAGTCTTATATATATAATTAAATCACACAAGGAAGCATTATATATATATATTTGAGTCACAAGTACATAGGTGGAAGTTAAATGTATATGATATGACCTAGGAAAGAATGTGTGTGGAGAACAAAAGCAAATAAACAAACAAACAAAAAAACACAAAAAGGAACCCATGGATGTTTCCTGGCATAGTCAGTTTATTCAGAAACAGGAACTATTAAAGAATAAAGAGAAGCTGTATCCCAGGGGAAATATCAAGAATTCTTTTAAGATCAATTACATTGAACACTGCTGAGAAGTTGCTTAAAATGAAGACAAAGCAACTTTATTGATTTTAGCAATAAAATGCTCTTTGTGACCTTGGTGAGAACTTCAGGAGGTACAATTAGAACTGGATTAGGTAAGATAAATAAAGAGAGTCTTAGCACTTTCATGTTAATTGTTTTTATTTTGTTTTGTTTTCAGTAGATAGAAAGAAACGAGACAGGAGAGACATGTGTGATCAAACACATGTATGTGTATGCTTCCAGTAACTGCTGGAGTATAGTGATGGGTATTAAAGAGGGGATGACTTCTAAAACTTCTAGAGCACATGTGAGAACAGTAGTATTTTTTTTAATATATTTTATCGATTTTTTACAGAGAGGAAGGGAGAGGGATAGAGAGTTAGAAATATCGATGAGAGAGAAACATCTATCAGCTGCCTCCTGCACACCTCCTACTGGGGATGTGCCTGCAACCAAGGCACGTGCCCTTGATCGGAATCGAACCTAGGACCTTTCAGTCCACAGGCTGATGCTCTATCCACTGAGCCAAACTGGTTAGGGTGAGAACAGTAGTCTTTGATAACTGATAACAGAAAAATTTTACACTGTGAAATTAAAGAATATGAGGCCACATGTAAATAAGATTGTTCAGTTGCTGACAAAATAATTATAAAGTCTTATCTGATGGGGTCCATTTTCAAAATAAGTTTTTAGGCAACATTCCCAGCTATCCGTGAAGAATAGAGGCAGTGTTGGTGGTCTGAGAAGAAACTTAAAAATATAAAATAGTTGTCTGAGATCAAAATAAAACAGGTGTAACAGAGACATATTTGGATTTCTTAATGTTGACCATTTGGCTTTTATTTCTTAAATTTAAGATGAAAACTGTTTCTCCAGAAACTTTAGGAGTGTGGATATTTAGTTTCAACCATTGTTTAGAATTCATGTAAGGATAGAAGTGAAAAGCAAGAGTCAAGATCATGGGAAAACTGATGTTGTTCAGAGTTTGGGTGTTTTAGAAAATGTGGTCAATGAAATAAAACTATGACACTTGTCTAAACAAAACAACTATCAATGCATATCATAAGCTCCTTCTAAACAAAGGACTCCAGTGCATTAAAAAGGGAGTTTTTGGGTTTTAATCTGTTGAAAGAACTGCTAAAATATGGAAAGCAACGTCTTTAAGGATGTGGAGTTCTGTGCATAGAAAGTTCCATGTTGTGACTATGAGAGCGCCTGAAGGAAAAGTGGAGATAAGATCAAGGACCTGAGATAAATAGTTATGATATGAATCATGTGCATGGATGATATATTTCCAACAATCCCAGAATTAGAGATGAAGAACAAAACAGGGCTCAGGAAGTGACCAATAACTGGAGACATAAACAGGAAATCTGAGGGTGAGATCAAAGAGAGACTCAGTTGGTGGTACTATGTCTGATAGAATATTCTCAATACATCAGAACTTTTAAAGCAGAAAAGAAATGTGGCTTGAAAGAGGCAATAAACTTTTATGCATTGGATGTGGGGCAATAAAGAGAATAATAATAATAATTTTAAAACAGTCTCCATTTAAGAAAACTAGAGGGAGATAGTGTCCTCAGGAGATCATGAGCATTCAATGGATGGAATAAGTCTTAAGAGTTCCATAGAGAATACATCATTCTTGTCTCATACTTTGTACTAATCGGTGTTTCTTCTGAAGTTCCTGATGATGTTTTAGGTGGTCTGGAGAGAAAACAGTAACTGTCACTAGTATATTGAATTCTCTTTTATTTTTTTTTTCCTCTAATGCTAATAGTAGTCATTTGTGGAAATGTCAGGAGCTACTAATGTCCTTGTCACTTTGGAGGCCTAGGGAACTTTACTGGGCATTTAAAATACACCCCTTCCCATGTTATCCTGATAGAAAATTAAAATAGCAATGACAGCAATAATAAGAAGCCAAAACTAGATAGGGCAAATATTTAATATACATATGTGTTTAATATACATATATAAATGCCTCAATTGTTTGCTCATCTTCTCACCTATATTTAAGACACACACACACCCCACACCACACAGAATAAGTACCTTAAAACATCAACTCTTTAAAATCATTCTAACATAGTGATTAAATGTCAAGTAATTTAAAACCTGTACTGAGATAAGTTTGATGTGTATTTTTTTCTTTATAGGTTAAGGTATTACTAGTACATATGTGTCCTTATTCCTCCATTGTCTCCCAATCCCCCCACACATGGCTTCACCCCCCTGGTGTCTGCGTCCATTGGTTAGGCTTATATGTATGCATACAAGTCCTTTGGTTGATCTCTCCCTCTTACCCCCACCCTCCCCTACCTTCTCTCTGAGGTTTGACAGTCTGATTGGTGTTTCTCTGTCTCTAGATCTGCTTTTGTTCATCAGTTTATGTAGTTCATTATATTCCATAAATGAGTGTGATCATGTGATATTTATCTTTCTCTGCCTGGCTTATTTCGCTTAGCATAATGCTCTCCAGTTCAATACATGCTGTTGCAAATGGTAAGAATTCCTTCTTTTTTTACCATAGTGTAGTAGTCCATTGTGTAGATGTGCCACAGTTTTTTAAGTCACTCATCAGCTGATGGGCACTTAGGCTGTTTCCAAATCTTAGCTATGATAAATTGTACTGGTATGAACAGAGGGGTGCATCTATCCTTTCTGATTGGTATTTCTGGTTTTTTGGGATATATTCCTAGAAGTGGGATCGCTGGGTCAAATGGGAGTTCCAGTTTCAGTTTTTTGAGGAAGCTCCATACTGTTCTCCACAGTGGCTGCACCAGTCTGCATTCCCACCAACAGTGCAGGAGAGGGTTCCTTTTTCTCTGCATCCTTGCCAGCACTTGTTGTTTGTTGATTTGTTGATGATAGCCATTCTGACAGTGTGAGATGGTACTGCATTGTTGTTTTGATTTGCATCTCTCAGATGATTAGTGACTTTGAGCAGGTTTTCATATGTCTTTTGGCCTTCCTTATGTCCTCTTTCGAAAAGTGTCTACTTAGATCTGTTGCCCATTTTTTGATTGGGTTGTTTATCTTCCTTTTGTTAAGGTGTATGAGTTCCCTGTAAATGTTGGAGATTAAAACTTTATTGGTGATAACATTGGCAAACATGTTCTCCCATGCAGTGGGCTTTCTTGTTTTCTTGATAGTTTGATGTCTTTCTAAAAAAATATGGGACTTTTATGACCCTATAAATGTTAACTATGTAACATTATTTTAGGTATGTGAAGGTTTATTGTGGGACCATTAACTCCAAAACAAATAAGATTTATCTATTTTACTACCCAAATTTGGATTTAGTCCAGAACAATTACGTTTCTTGAATCCAGAGTGCTAACATCATTTCTATTAATGTTTAAGTTCAAGATAATACAGTAGATAGTGTTAAACAAAACTTGATTGTTTTGCACCAATGTTTTAACTCATCTTTGTAGTCATTCACTTCGATAATTCTAAAATATTCTGTATAGTTGATTGTATATTTGAAAACAACTGAGTTACAAAATCAGTAAGTATAGTAGCTTTGTTTTACATCTCTGATAAATCATGCCTCATCTATATTTAGGTCAGATACTTCAATTAAAATGTTTATGACAGTTCATTGCAATAGTTATAAAATGATTGAAGGTATGTTAATGATCTCTAGAAACTAATGACTTAACCAAGATATGAGGATTATAAGTTATCATTTGAGTGCTTAGTATTTACTGTTTTAAGCATTTTTTTAAGAATTAATTCCTTGAAATCTTACTTCAACTCTATTAGGTGAAAATATTATTATTATTACCCATTTACAGATTAAGAAATTGTGGCATAGGAAATTTGCATCATTTGTTCAAGGTCAATTATCTAGTCTAGTCAGTTGTACACCAGGATCTGCAGCCAGGCAATCGAAGCTTCAGAATTCGTATTCCTAACAATGTCACCCATGCTGTTCTAAAAACATAGCTTTAATGGTCATTTTTCTTTGAATACATTGAATATAGTTTGTGAAATGTTATTTCTCAGAAAACTGAATATAGTGGGTAAAACAAAGAGAATTGTCGTTCTCTTTTCATTAGCATAGTTACAGATTTACACACTTTGAAAATAACCTAAGGAAAAACAATAGAAAAAAACATACTTTTGTGAAGTTTGCAAATGTCAGAAGATAAAACATTCAAGTTATCAAATTAAATCTTCAAGCTCAAGGATGCAGCAATGTCTGTTTAACAACAGAATGTTGGGATAGAATATAAAGAATTCATCGACTCTGTAAGATGTTTTATTCATATATTGGTAAATGAATACATTTATTTGAAAACATTTTTGTTTTTCACATAACCTACATCTTAGAATATGAAGTAGTTTTATTTTTTAATGCATGGTGCAATCATAGTTAAATAGTTTTCCTTATTTCATTAAAAGAAATCATTATTACCCCTTTTGGTGTTCAAACCATACTAAATACAATCTGCTCTGCAGTAATTATAAGTTTTATTTGTATGATAGAAAAAAAAAAACAATAATTTTTTGACATGGAGATGAATGTATAAAGCAACTAATTTTTTTATTGTAAATTAAAATAAACCTGATACAGCTCAGTGATGGTTTCTTTCATATGTATGGTAATGCATACACTGAGTTACTCTAAATTTCAAGTACAATGATATCTAAAACCAAACCTGAAATATAGCCCAAGAATATACAGATTGATGGGATTGCAAAGGTCTGTTTTCTCAGGTTGCCAGATAAAATTCAGTTTGTGCAGGTATTAGAATTTCATATAAACAAGGAATATTTGTTTAGTGTATGGCCCTAGACATATCCACTGTTTATCTGAAATTCTAACTGAACTGGATGTCCTGTATTTTGATTTGCTAAATCTGGCAATTTTATGGATCCTGCATGGTGCCTTGGGCCTCAGTTGTGTTATTGGCTGTTAATCTAATTTTTCTGTGTCATACCTTGGGATTAAAATTCTTTAAAATTCTGCAGCAATTTATTTTCCAAAAATAATTAAGTTGCTTCATTTTACTATGAAGGGTCATTCAGACAAGTGTTATTAATGAGCAAAATGTAGTATGATTTGAATATATTAACAAGACAAAACACTGTCACATATAGGAATTAATTCCATTCTCAGAATATTCATAGATATTTTAGCTAAACAATAAGGCAAGTGTCAATTTTTTATCATAGTTAGTGGAAAATTATTTTGAAGGAAATAACAATTGTAGAAATCTTTTGGGAAAGAATTTATGTATACATAACTGTATAGCTGTTTGCAACAGAAAACCATGTTTTGCAGCTGTTTTAAATTTTTATTTTTAGCTTGTAGTCACTCACTCTTTTATTCAATTCTCATTGTTAATTTGAACAGATAATTTAGAAAGACTGGTGAAGCACAAAATGTATTTGTCTTGTTAATTTTGTTAACAACTGAAGCTACAAGGAGAGTGCATTTTCATAAATAGCTATGACAGCTGCCTAGTTAAAAGCATGAATTCTTCATTCAGCAAATAATCTCTAAAGTGAAGTCAGGATGCTTCCTTCTTATGTTCATTACTCTTTGCTTAAACAAAACAAACAAAAAAAAACCCACTAAAAACATTCAAACAATTATTGAGATGGATAACATATATTCATCCAGAAAAATATTTTTCTATAGCCTTTATCATGACCATTTAGGAAAATAAAGAAAAAGGGGAATCTCTACACTGTAAAAACACCATAGTCCTAAAGAATGTCCAAGATTGTATACATTTCTGCTTCCAAAACCATCTGGATTGGACAGACCATATTTCCTGTTTGAAGAAGAAATAGATTTGATGATCTCCCTGAGTAATACTTTACCTCATTTTATATCATGGATGCTGAAGAAGTTGATCGTACTTAAAAAGCTCTCTTTGGCAATAATACACCTTATGCATTATTAATTCTAAATTAAAAAATCCCAAATCAGAGCATCATAATTATAGGTGGTTCTTTTATCTTATTTTTTTCTTATTCAGTAACTCCTATTTTAAGTATTGAGGCCCACGTTTTTATTCTAAAAGTAACAGAGAAAATAACAAAATAAAAACATTTAATTCTGTTAGCTCATAAAATAGTTTTAGTCACTTCTAGTTCCTTTCCTATGTATTTGTATCTAACTATGTGAATGTCTATCACATTCATTGCATTACATATGTACTTTCATCCTATGATTTACTAAATAATTAATTATGCTAAGAATTATTACTGTAATGAGCTAATAGTTGAGTGATTTAAAATATTATTAATATACTAGAGGCCCAATGCACGAAGATTTGTGCAAGATTGGGCCTTCCTTCCCTGGCTGCCAGCACCACCTTTGCTCCGGACCAGAGCCACCTTTCTGCCTTCCCATGCTGCCCAGAAGCCCTGAGCTGGGGCAGTGTGGAATGCCTGTGCTGTTCTCATGGCGAGGACCCAAGCGTCCCGCCCCACCCCCAGGTGCTTGGTGCCTGCTTATGCAAATAAACCTGCCATCTTTATTGGGTTAATTTGCATACTCACTCCTGATTGGCTGGTGGGTGTCACGAAGGTATGGTCAATTTTCATCTTTCTCTTTTATTAGTGTAGATTTTAATTAATTATTTTGGATAACTTGAGATTGTGGGCATGATAGATATCAATTCTTGTGAAAGACTCTCTTTCTTTTGGAAAATAAGCAGAAACATCCTTTTCCTGTATGTTTTACGAAAGAAAACATAAAGTCCATCCATTTAAAAAATATGTAAAAGTCATTCTATATCTAAATGCAAACGTTGCAAACTGAAATATTAAGTATTCTGCTAAGTAATGTAAATTAGGTTGTTTTTAGACTGCACACTTAAAGAATTAGTCCCTTAGAATTTTAAAATCATTTCAGAATTTTACTATTTTGCTAGTGTTCAGGGTCTATCTCAGATATTATTTAAATTTGAATAATCCTGTGTTTGAGAGTGTGTTATAATTATGTGGGGCTGGAGTGTCCTATGAAAGAATTTCATGTGAATGTCAATCATTTCCAGATAGGAATAAGTTGTTTTTAACTTGAGTGGGGAAGAAATCATTGGACATAAAATTGTCTCTCCTTTGTTATGTGTGAGTCTTGGAGGATCATAAGATTCTCACATTGTGTTTAGAAATTGGAAGCCACTTGTTTGTGACATGTAAGTATTTTTCAGAACTGAGACCCATTAAAATGAAGCTTTGGTAAAGTTTGGCAGTTTTGTGGGGAGAGAGTTAAAAAAAAAAACTAAATGTATATATGATAGGAATAAGTAAGAGAAAACATCCTAAAGAACTCTGGGGCCTCTGGATCAGCAAAGAGTAATGACATGGAGATTAAGCAGACTCCACAAATGACAGATATGTGACGAATTTTTAAAACAGGGAACAACAAACCTGCGGATTCTAAACGTGTTACACAAATTCTAAATGTACTTTAAATTTTCATAGGATGATTGCCCTGTGGACAGCAAGCAACCGGACCCGTTTTCCGTTTTCCACCTTTTTCTTCCAAGATAGTTTTCATGGGACTTACTTTTGTTTGTCTTAGAAGTAAATGGTAAAATACAATTTTCCTTAAATAAACTTGCATTATAGAAAACTTTCACAGAACTCATCTATCCCCTGAAGTAGGTCTTATGTATCTGAAGGAATCTGTGGGCACAGACATTGCTGTTTACCTGTTTACTACATTTAACTCGTATCCTTTTGTTCTGTCCTATTTTTCCTCAACTCTCATTCTTTATCAAACCTGCATAAAAACGCTCAGGCTTAACCATATTTTTAATTCTTTATTTTCTCATGAAGGCTCCTGTGTCACGTAAAACTTAAATAAATGTGCGCACTTCTCCTTTGCTAATCAGTTTTTTGTTACAGAGACCTAGTTGAAAACCTATAAAGGTAGAGGAAAAGGTATTTTTCCTCCCCTACACCTGTATACGTTCCACCCGTGCATTGTGGAACTTAAACACTTCTGTTCCTTTGAAACGCATCAAAAAGTACTTGTTCAATTTCTTCTAAACCTTATAGACAGCTAACTCAGCAGAATAATAAACATTTCATTGTTATCTAGTGTGGTGTATGTGCCAACATATGTGCTATTGTCTTGTTAGGCATTTTCTTGCATGATTTGTAGACAAAAATCAGGGTAGATTTCACATGCTCAAAGATGAGCACTGACAACGATGAGGCTGTTGCCAATTGTCACAGCGGAGATAATGAAAGGAGTGAAAATTTGGTCCCAGTTCTGTCTGGTTGCAGAGCCTGTGCTCTTAAAAATTGTTCCCTGCTGTACCTCTCCTCAGTCTCCTGACTTCATTAGAAACTATCATCTACAAAACACACAGCTTTTAAACGAAACTACCAAAAATAGGCTTTCTGGTTGAGAAGCAAGTTGCTGCGACATCAAGGTCTCCTTTTCCTGCGTCCCTCCTGGTAGCTAGCCTCCCCATCTGTGCCTCCTCTCTGACTTGGCTTTTTGTCGTGAGCTCATGTAACTAACTCATTTTCAGCTTCTCGTTTTCCTCAGTCTTTCATTACTGCCTCCCAGGCACCACACTCACTGAATGAAAAACCTGCGTTATGATATTATATCTACACTTCCAAACTCTTTATTTTGGGACGGGGTTAGGGTGCAACAGCCTAGTAGTTAAGCCACCTGATTACTCCCCCATTCCTTTTTTTTTCTTTATTGATTAAGGTATTACATATGTATCCTTATCCCCCCATTGCCCACTCACCCCCCACCCCTCACTCATGCCCTCACCCCTTGGTGTCTGTGTCCATTGGATAGGCTTGTATGCATGCATACAAATCCTTTGGTTGATCTCTCCCCCTTAACCCCACCCTCCCCTACCTTCCCTCTGAGGTTTGACGGTCTGATGGATGCTTCTCTGTCTCTGGATCTGTTTTTGTTTGAGTGTACATTTCTGCTAAGGAGTAATTTTTACAGCTATGTTTTGCACATTTAGTTCTTTCCTACTATGTTCCCCTTGCTTCTCCTTAGAGTGTATTTTATTCATCCCAGGACATAACAGTCAAGGACACCCAACATTCTTTTGTTAGTTTAAGTTCCTGCTATCACAATTTCCAAGTTACCATGCAAGGCTTTTCTGTGTTATGAAGTGAAAGTTTTGTTTTATGGGTATGGGGAGTGGTGGAACATGATAACCTGAACAATGAAACATGTTCCATTTGCTCTAAAATTCCACTTCCCTCCTCTTTTCCTGAGTTGTATTTTTCTAGAGTTAATTCCTTTGTACTTAAAAAAATGTTATGCTAAGCAAAATAAGCCAGTCAGAGAAAGGTAAATATCACATGATCTCACTCATTTGTGGAATATAATGAACAACATAAACTGATGAACAAAAACAGATCCAGAGACAGAGACACATCAAACTGACTGTCAAACCTCAGAGGGAAGGTAGGGGAAGGTGGGGTTAGGGGGAAAATCAACCAAAGGACTTGTGTGCATGCATATGGGCCTAACCAATGGACACAGACACCAGGGGGGGGGGGGAGGGCATGAGTGGGGAGTGGGGAGGCCATTGGGGGATAAGGACACATATGCAATACCTTAATCAATAAGGAAAAATAAATAAATGAGAGCTTTTCTTTTAAAAAAGTTAAACATCAACTGTCTCAAAACTAAACAAAACAAAAACTATGTCAAACCCACGTGCTAGACCCAACATCATCTACTGATGAAGATCGTTAAATATCAAACAGTAATTTATTTTCAGAGAAAAGAATCAAAGTTGCAGTCACATGCATTCCAGAGATTTGTTATTTTGTTGGAACTACTCTAGGCTCTGAAACTGTGAGGCAGTCTTGCCTGTCATTGTCTTGCAGATGCAAAAATTAAAAACTTGGGACTAAGGGGAGAAAAGAATAGCAGTGATAACGACCACAGCAGCAAGAAAATCTGTGTTTCTCAGCCGACGTCCTAATTTGCACTCCCAGTTCCCAACTGCCCATCAGCCAAAATCTCAGTAGCTATATTTTTGCACTGTCAGAAAATAATTTAAAATATTGTCTGCCAGCATGGACACGGGGCTGTCGCTCTTCTAAGCCTACAATTTACATCTTTTAAGATTAAAATACATGACCGATTGCAGCAGGACAAGTAATGTGAACTTCACAACCTCACAGCAGTCTGCAAACGGCTGCTCAGAGACTAGGAAAGGGGGTAAACGGATCAATCACTATTCATCTGATTTTAAGATTTTGCTATGTCAGGGAAAATAGTGTGATCAGGGGAGAGGACATTCAGTCTGCTCCTGGCCCGCATATTGGTTGCATAAGCTGTGATTTGCTGTCTGGATAAAGAAATATTAGGAAGTCACAGATGGAGTTAGTATTTGGCAGGTTTTGAGAAGCAAACTCAATACATTAGAAGATTTACTCCAGCCTTTACTTATAAAATATTGTCCCTGACTATAATTGTGCAATGTGCTTTTCTTTGGGTGGTGGTGGGGCGATGCTGGTGAGAGGTGGTTGTAGGAACATTCACACCTCAACATGTTCCTGGTTATACGTTTATTTTTGTAGTTTTTAGTCAAATCCTATACCATTTATAGATAAATAAATCCTATACCATTTATAGATAGATGTTGAGAAACATGGTAGAGATTCATAGCTGAAAGGATTTTTATGAGGGTTATTAATTTATTTTCTAGATAAGAAAATAGGTGTAGGGAGGCACAGGTAGTTAGTGGAAATGTTGGAAAGGATCCGATTTTTCTCATTTGAATTCATTCATTAGCAACTCGAGGCGGCAGGTAATATAGTTGAGAAATCAATAGCTTTATATGCACTCTTGCATTCTATATGTTATCATTTACACAGTTTGAAGTTTAGTAGCTATATTTTCAAGAATGAAATATTTACATTTTAAAAAAATCAAATAACCTAGTAGAGGCTTTTCATCATGGAAAGATCCGTAAGCTGTTTTTGTGTTATTTAGTTACACTGACTCAATGTCCTCACCTTTCAGTCCTGATAATTGCAGTATCTACCTCACAGTGTGTTTTTTGGAGAGATACTTGAATGAAGACGTGGAACAATACCTAGACACATGGTGAGTGCAATGTATGTGTTTATTATCATTAGAGCCTTGCTGATCTGGGGCGGGGGGGGGGAGTTAAAGCTTAACCAGTTGAAACATGACTTTATTCTTTATTATTGAAACATAAAACCAAGTGAGGTTTCTCTCTGAGTAAGACAAGTACTTCTGTCTCATTTGGGAGGCAAAGTATCTTAAAGTGCAATTCACTGTTTAGATGGTGGCTTATATAACACAAAACAGCTTCAGCTGATTCATTTCACAGACTGAGGCAGAGTAATGAAATAGAGAAGGCACATGTCTGACTTCCACTCTCTTCATCAAGGAGTCTATTCTTCTCGGGCCTAGCATTTTATATGAGCTATTTTTAATTGTCTTTTTTATTGGAGGGGGGGAAGGGCAAGAAACATGTTGAAAAAAATCATCATTGAATTCACTGAATTATATATGGCAGATATTTTCATGGAATATGGACAACCTGAAAGCAATACTCAAATAATTTCTCAGCATGGTATAATCTATGCCTGCACACATTTTGCATAAGTTATTGCCTTCTACCAAGGAATGAAAATGAGAATTGTTTAAAATGGGATATGCTTGATAGTGAATCAAATTCCCCTAGTATGTAAATTATATCCTGGGAGTGAATAAGGCACTTTGGGAGCAATTTAATAAATGATACCCTAGAGGTCTGAAGGGATTAATGAACCTGATTATCCTTCTCCTGCAGAAGGAGAAAACTGTCACTCTGCAGTGAGCCTAAAATGAGCTCTCCATAGCGTCACATTAAGGAATTTTGTGGGGAGAAAGGAGATAAATATAGGTGCCCCATTTAATACTTCTTGGGGTAGAGCTACTTTACATGATTCCTTTCTTTCTCTGTACGGTGTCATTAGGAAAGGAGCAGATGTCTTATTGGGACAGAGTGAGAACTGGTTCTGTTAAAAACCAAAAACAAACATATACCTGTTCTGGTGCTGCAGAGCCTGGCCCAAGGTGAACGTCATAGTCTTTCTCTCCCAAATGCAGATGCTGGAGGTTGTGCCTCATTTCCTCTGCAGGTCTTCACAGTATCTATCTATATAAAAGCCTGAGCGACCGAACAGGCTGAGCGGGGCAACCAGGACAGCAGGGGGGTTAGTGAGGAACAACCAAATGATTGAACAAGCAGGCTGCATGGGGTGACCAGGCTGGTGGGGGTGGGGGGCAGTTGGGAGCGACCAAGCCAGCAGGGGGGAGCAGTTAGGGGTGATCAGGCAGGCAGGTAGGTGAGCAGTCAGGAGCCAGTGGTCCCGGATTGTGAAAAGGATGTGCGATTGCCAGTTTAGGCCTGATCCTGGGGATCCTGGATTGGAGAGGGTGCAGGCTGGGCTGAGGGACACCAATTTCATGCACCAGGCCTCTAGTTTTATCATAAAGCATGTCTATGGTATGGGCTAGTACTCTTTACCCAGGCACAAACACAAGATATACATATCCTTTGGTTCAAAATAACTTATGAGGTTGATATTGATGTGTGACAAATTGCCATAAACATAGAGGCTTAAAATAACAAAACAAAATAAAATGTGTTATCTCATTATCTTAGTCAGTCCAAGGTGCTTTAACAAGAATACCCTAAACTGAGTGGCTTAAACAATAAACATTTATTTCTCACACAATTCTAGGGGCTGGGAAATCTAAGGTCAATGTGCTGGCCAAGTTGGTTCCTGGCAAGGGTCTTCCTCCTGTTTGCAGATAGATGCCAGCTTGCTGACTGCTCACATGGTAGAAAGAAAGAGAGAGAGAGGGAGACGGACAGAGCTAGCGTCAGTCCATCCCCTTAGGAGTTCACTAACCCCATCAGGAGCCTTAATGCTCATGCCCTCATCTAAACCTAATTGCTTCCCCAAGGGCACACCTCTTAATACCATAGGGTTTCAACATATGAATTTTGAGGAGACACAAACCTACAGTCCATAACACTCACTGTTTCCACAGGTCAGGAGTTGGGCATGGGTTTGCTAGATCCTCTGCTCAACATCTCAAAAGCTGCAATCAAAGCTGCAGGGCACATTTGAAAACTGCTAGCTCTTCAATTTTACTAGAACATGATTATAGGGATAAGGGAGTCCTACAAATATGTGATAATTTTATGTGGTTAAAAAAAGGTATTTCCTTCAGGTAGACGTATTACAAAAAGGAGTTCCTCCCTTGGCTTACCAGGATACAAGGCAACTGGAGGTTCATTTCAGAACCTGTTTATCCTGATGTTTGGGGATGTCCAGAAAAATCAGTCACAGGTTTATCCAAATTCCTCTTTCCAGAGCTTCTGATCTCAGGCACAAGGGAGATGAAGGAATTCAGGGATGAAGTTAAAGGGAATCAACTGAGTTAACAGCTGATGATATTCTAATAAGAAACCATGTGTAGCAGGATGCCAAACTAATACTAATGGGAAATAGTACAAAACTATATAATAAATATCTGGATGTGAGAGGAAATAGACCTAAACCTGCTTCTCAATGAGGGTCATAGGATGGATCAGCCTCCTTATCAAGAACCTTGAGGCACCTTAACCCAGAAGAGATTAGAAAAAGCAGTACTTTGCATAAAGTAACCTAATAGGCTGGAATCTACCTTACAGAGTCCTTAAAGGGCCCATTTTAAATTTTCTGAGTTTAAAGGGCATGGACATGACCTTGTGAATCATCAAGGGATGTACATACATGGAAAGGGAACTTGCAGCCAGAATAAGAGTATATTGGGGAGAAAAAAGCAAAGAGATTGACAAGGCTATGATGTCAGCTTGGATATATGACCACCATTAACCCTGAGATACTGCCTCCATCACACCACTCCTCCATCCCCCAACATGAAGCAAAATAACTCCCTTGAATTTAGGCTTAATCCTGATGAAAAGACAGATGAGAAATTTCAAGTTGGGGTTTTCAGAAAGGGTTTAATTTCATGGCAGAAACCAAAATAACAAAATACAATAAGAGAGGAGAAAACAGACCTTAATGAAACAGAACTGCAATAAATTTTACTAAACTCCCCTGGAAGTTGAAAGCTCCAAATAGAAACTGACTTCAATGTATTAAAAAAAAAATGCTCAATAATATAGATTTTACAGACATGTGTTTTTTAACAAAAGGTTTTAGGACTAGCAAGAGAGTTGTACTTTATTCTGAATTTGGTAATATCACGGAATGGATTTAAGCAGAGTGGTAACATGATCAGATTTCTATTTGAAAAGATACCTCTGGCTGCAGTACAAAAGATGTGCTGGAGGATATTTGCATTGCAGACAAAAACCCGCAGTCAATGGGTTGATGTTGATGCTTTGATTTCAGAAGATTCAGGACGAGACTCAAAGTAAGATGACATCAATTTATGTTATCTTCTTATACATAAACAATCAGTTATGGGGCTGAAAGAGAGGGAATAGTCAAGAAGGAAGATCTTCAGTTTTCTGTCATATCATTTAGGTTGAAAAATAATGCTATTTGTTAAAATACAGAGTTTAGGGATGAACAAGAAGTTGAGATAAGAATGTTGCATATGAGTATTTGTGAGCTATGAAACTCAGGAAGATTAACGTGTCAGCAGCACCAGAGAAAAATCGAGAGGGGAGATTGTGAGTTATAACCTCAGCATAGTGGGGGCAATTGAAGACATGGGATGAGATGACTCAAGAAGTATAGAGAGGGAGGAAAAGAAAGTCCAAAATGAGAAATGGCCACAGAGCTCTCTGTTGCCCTGGTTCACAATACAGCAACTGCCTGACCTCTGAGTGAAGACATCCTTGATCATCTAGCCTCGTGGTTGGCAAACTGCGGCTTGCGAGCCACATGCGGCTCTTTGGCCCCTTGAGTGTGGCTCTTCCACAAAATACTACAACCTGGGCAAGTCTATTTTGAAGAAGAGTTAGAAGAAGTTTAAGTTTAAAAAAATTTGGCGCTCAAAAGAAATTTCAACCGTTGTACTGTTGATATTTGGCTCTGTTGACTAATGAGTTTGCCGACCACTGGACTCTAACCATTAGCCAACCCACTGGCTAACCACATCTCATGAATGAGCCCTACAGAGATCAGCAAGTTGGCTCAGACGAGGAACTGCCTAGCCAACACAAAATTATGAGCTAAATAAACATGTTATTTTAAGCCTCTACGGTTTTAAATGGTTGGTGCAGATGTAGAAATCTAATTTGAGAGAACAATCTCATATTTTGATTATATACTCAATCTGAATTACCTAAATGATAAAGGTGTTAAAACAAACAGAGAGAGTAAAGACAATGACAAATTTGCTTAGGCTACATTAATTGAAATACACTGTCCAAACGTAAACTTCCTTATTTTCTGCTCAATTGCAATTAGCAATTGTTTGCCTGGTACAGTCCTCAGTTCAGCTATCTTGAATATGCATATATCATCAGCCATGGAACCTGTATTACAGTATTTTGGGGAAGGGCAAATCCTATATAATAAAAGGGTAATATGTAAATCGACCGAACGAAGGAACAAGCAGTCATATGACACACACTGACCACCAGGGGGCAGATGCTCAATGAAGGAGCTGCCCCCAGCCCACAGGCTCCGATCGCCTGATCAGAACCTGCTGGCCAACTTCTTGGTCCATTCCCCTGGTGGGCAGGCTCCAATCACCCGCTGACAACGGGAAACTGGGGGTGGGTGGAAGCGGATGTGGGTGGCACCAGGCCAAGGACCCTACCCCGCCAGTAACCCCACACACAGAGGGCAACCAGTGGCAGGGGCCAGGGCTGGTGAGCAGGCAGGACGGACAACCTTTTGGTCCCTCCCTCCCTGGCTGGCAGGCTCTGATCACCCAATGGTGAATGGGGAGCCAAAGGTGGGTGGCGGCAGGGGGTGGGGCTAATGAAGGGGAGGAACGGTCGATCTCTCGGTCCCTCCCCGTGGCCAGCAGGCTCCAATCGCTCAATGGTGAATGGGGAGCTGGGGGTAGGTGGAAGTGGGGAGTGGGGCCAGCTGACAACAGCTGGGGTAGATGGCACTGATTGTAGGCTAGGCCTAGGGACCATATCATTACACGAATTTCATGCACCAGGCCTCTAGTACCAAATAATTAGTGAATAGAACAAAGCAGTTCATAACTAAATGCTTTATCGGTGGCCTGTGACATAACTACTACCAGAGCTCAATGAAAAATAAAATAATTAAATAGAGGCGGCATCAAATAAGATTTTAAAATAAACTGAGACTTGTGTTTAAACTTAAAAGATTAGAGAGAAGGCATATTTAAATTCAGTTTCTTAAAGGTTTTATTTATTCACCAAGCTTATAATAATGATGGGTAATATGTGTGGACTACTTAGTAAGTGCACAGAACTTTGACAGTTTTATATCCAATCATCTCACATTTAACTTGACAACAATCCCATTATATACTCGTATGTGTCTGCATATATCCATTTTATAGACAAGGAAACTCACAGAACAAAAAGGTCAGTGGTTTGCCTAAGGTTTCACAGCTCAGAAAGAGCAGAATTAGTCATTACCCTCATTCAATCAGACCCCAGATCCTGGGTGATGAACCAGTAAAGCACCGCCTTAGTGCAAAAACTATGCAAAACATTGCACCAGGCTTAGAGGACGAGACTGAGGGAATTATCCGCGACTGATACTCTAAGGACTGCCATAGAGTGAGAAGGGCTGATATGGAATAAACAAAGTACAACTGGAGATAGTGTTTGATGAATTTTAAAATGTATGCACAAACCAAATACTGAGGGACCATGAGATGAGTTTGGCTGATGAGATTGGGGAAACTTCATGGAGGAGGTAATAATTAATTTTGATTTTGAAGGGGGGTACAATTTAGAGCATCTTTATCACTCTGACACTTTAGGAGAGACAGATGATGTTTTGTTGCTTTGGGTGGAAGCAAAAACTCTAGGGGGATTAGAGAAGAATTTTTTTTTTTCTCCTAGTCACAAGGCAAAGCACCCTCTGGTACCACAAAAGAAAACTCAGGTGCATGCTCTTTGATATTTCCATGGATATCTTTGGCTAGGAGAGCATTTCATTTCACACTTGCTGAAATACACTGAAGCATACATCACATACAGCATTCTTTTAATTGCATATTCTTTCAATGGTATCAGAGGATTAATGAAATTAAAGTTGTATAGGTGCAGGTATGTGCTTCATTGTATTCTTCTACAATAATCTGTAGAAGAAATTAGAGTGATATTACTTTAAGCTGAGGAAATACTTTGTAGTGCAACTAGAAAATCACCCCCCCCCCAAATCTATTTTTAAAGCAATCTGCTAAATCATAGATATATACATATAGTCTCTTCCCTGTAGTCCAGACCTGGGTTCCTTATCTTAGAATCAAGTAAGAGAGTAAGTCCTGAAATCACTTTCAAACATGAAACCCCTGCCCCCACCAGGTCCCTCCTTCCAGTTAAAATGTTAGTGGCACAATACATTGCTGTAACCAGCCTACCTGGCCTATCTCCCATGAAACTTTCAGGGCCTTTTGGGTCATATACTTTGTCACTGGTCTCCCTCACATTCCAAAGTGCACCACGGCAGCCACATGATTGACATCTCTGACAGAATGCCTCATGCTCAGTGATGCTCTTCCATTTGCACACAGATAGACATGTAGGTGAGGGTAGCAGAGGTCAAAATGAAATATAAGTCTGATATGATAAAGGGATAAAACTAAATCTTAAAAAGTTGTGAGTTTCATGCTACAAGAAATGAACTTAAGTAAACATTTGGAATTATTTAAATGTGGTGTCAGTACCCTCATCCTATCTCATAAAAGAGTAATATGCAAATTAACCATCACCCTACTACACTCACAAGGCATGACCACCCATCAATCAGGAGCAAGTATGCAAATTAACCCAACCAAGATGGCTGCGAACAGGAGACTTGGGTTGCTCCTGGAGATGGAGGAAGCCAAGCTTTCTGCACAACCTGGCCAGCCCAGGGCTCCACTCAAGGCTACAAAATTTCAATTATAGAAGATAAATAAATACCAGATACTAGGGCCTCTGCTTGGGTCGCCAGGGGGTGTGGCCAGCCTGCAAACCATCACAGGTCCTTTGCCCAGGCCACCTCATGCCCCAAGGGAACCCCCACCCTGATCTGGGACACCCTTCAAGGTAAACCAGCTGACCCCTACCTGTGCACCAGGCCTCTATGCTATCTAATAAAAGAGTAATGTGCAAATTGACCGTTACTCAAACACACAAGATGGCTGCCCCCATGTGGTCAAAGATGGCTGCCACAAGATGGCCAGCAGGGGAGGGCAGTTGGGAGGGACAAGGCCTGCAAAGGAGAGCAATGTGGGCAATCAGGCCAGCAGGGGAGGGCAGTTAGGGGTTACCAGGCCAGCAGAGGAGGGAAGTTGGGGCGACCGGGCCTCCAGGGAAGGGCAGTTGGGGGGACCAGGCCTACAGAGGAGGGCAGTTAGGGGAAAACAGGCTGGCAGGGGAGCAGTTAGGCATCAATCAGGCTGGCAGGGGAGTGGTTAGGGGGTGATCAGGCTGGCAGGCAGAAGCAGTTAGGGTCAATCAGGAAGGCAGGCAGGCGAGCAGTTGGGAGCCAGCAGTCCTGGATTGTGAGAGGGATGTCTGAATGCCTGGGATCGGGCCTAAATGGGCAGTTGGACATCCCTGCAGGGATCCCAGATTGGAGAGGGTGCAGGCTGAGCTGAGGGACACATACCCCCCGTGCACGAATTTCGTGCACCAGGCCTCTAGTATTATAATATCTGAGTTGTGTCACTGGCATGTAAAAGAATTCAAGAGGGTTAGGAAACAAAGAACATAAAATGTAAACGTCCAGACATGGTCAGTTTAAGTGGTAATTAATGAAGATGGTAGATAAGAGAAAAGCTGCAGAGATCCCATAAGTTAAAAATGATGCCATAATTATAAGGTAGGTAATAGCAGAGAATGACTTTAAAATTTTCAGACCGAGAAGCTAGTGAGTTTAATTCAATCAAGAAAACATTATTCAAGTTTCTCAAGTGTTCTTATCTCAGAAAGAGGCATGGACACATACAATAGGGTAGTGAAGGCCTGGGGTGGGGGGGCCAGGGGCGGGCTAGAAGAGGTCAATGGGAGGGAAAGGGAACATATGTAATACTTTCAACAATAAAGATTTAAAAAAGTAGAGGCAATTGAATCTAGAAATGAAAGCCACAATCCCTCCTGTTAGATAGCTGCCTGGAACTTAGACTCAATGACTGAAGTCCTAGCTGCCTCCATGAACCAAGATATGATCTTGGGTTGGAAGCTGCCTTGGTTAGCTTAGGCTCCTATAGCAAACTACTGAAGCCTGGGTGGCTTGTAAACCACAAAAATTTATTTCTCACAGTTCTGGAAGCTGGAAGTCCAAAATTAGGGTGCCAGTGTGGCGGGGTTCCAGTGAGAAATCTATTCTGATTTGCAGATTACCATGTTTTTTTCTCTTTGTTTTGTTTTCAGATGGAAAACATTTGGATATATTTCTGTCTAATAGAAAGTAAGCATTGATAAAAAGAAGAAAGTTAAAAATACAGAGAGAAGAGGGAATTTGGATGGAAGCAATTCTCCCAAGACCCTGAACACTAGATATCTGAAGTGACATATTTTGTAATTCTAAACTTGCTGATAGAAAAGACAAATTAATGTTTATATATATATATATATATATATATACATACATTCAGACTCAATTCTTGGTCCCAATTTGCACTGGCTTTTTGAAAATTACAGTGGGAATGTTCAGGTTGACTTTTATCTGAAATGATTTCTTCATCGCAGTTCCTGAAGGATCCGGAAGGTGACTGGCTCCCTTTTTTGATGCGGAGTTAATATTTCCAGAATGTCTCTTGTGAGGCAAAGATGTTATTTGGACTAAAGCTAAAGTCTCAGCATGGGATTGTTAATTCCCCAATTTTGAAAAGATAAATGTGAAAGCTTTGGGTATAATATTTAACATATCTGAAATGATAATGTCAAAGGATGAAAAAGGAACAGAAGGGAATTATATAAAGTGCCCCCTATTTGTAAGATTTTTAAATCAGTTTTGTAGATACCGAAATAGGAATTTTATATTCACAGAAAGTGGAGAAGCTAAGTAACTTGCCCTGGGGACAGAGCTATACAAGTCCATTCTCTCTGATTCCAAAGTCCATGCTCTTTCAGGCATGTCTCACTGATTCCTTAAAACTGTCCCACTGAAAACTATTTGCCAAGATGCTTGTTTCAGTGTTGTGTGCTCCTCATCACATAACTTCCCATGTAGAATAAGGCAATCACTTACATTATTAAGGGTACTTTTGTTACTTTGATGTAAGGAAATTGAACAGAGCAATCAAATAATTCTATGACTTAAAAAATCAATGAAACTTCTCCAAATAGGTTAAACTTAACACTCTAAGCCCACAAAATGAATTCTTGCCCAAAACTACAGTTATATTCTGTTTCTTGAGGAAGTCCTCACATAATAAATACTGAAAAATGATATTAATTCTCTGGTCTTTATAATAATTTTGCTTTTATCTGTATGCTACACATCACTTAGCTGATGGACCAGGGGTAGTACTACCCTGTTATGTATTAACTAAAGGTCCAGTGCACAAAATTCATGCACAGGGGGTGTGTGTCCCTCAGCCCAGCCTGAACCCTCTCCAATCTGGGACCCCTGCAGGGATGTCCAACTGCCCGTTTAGGCTCTATCCCAGTAGGATCAGACATCCCTCTCATAATTCAGGACTGCTGGCTCCCAACTGCTCACCTGCCTGCCTTCGTAATTGCCCCTAACCACTTCTGCCTGCCAGCCTGATCACCCCCTAACCACTGCCCTGACAGTCTGATTGATGCCTAACTGCACCTCTGCCAGCCTGTTTGCCCCTAACTGCCCTCCCCTGCAGGCCTGGTGGCCCCCAACTACTCTCCACTGTAGGCCTGGATTCCCCCCAACTGCCCTTCTCTGCAGGCCCGCTCACCCCCAACTTCCCTCCTCTGCTATCCTGGTCACCCCTAACTGCCCTCCCCTGCAGCTTGATCGCCCCCAACTGCTCTCCCTTGTAGGCCTGGTCCCTCCCAACTTCCCTCCCCTGCTGGCCTGGTCACCCCTAACTGCCCTCCCCTGCAGGCCCAGTGGCCCCCATCTGCTCTCCCCTGCTGGCAATCGTATGGCAGCCATCTTGTGTCCACATGGAGGCAGTCATCTTTGACCACAGGAGGGCAGCCATCTTGAGTGTTGGAGTGATGGTCAATTTGCATATTACTCTTTTATTACATAGGATAGAGGTCTGGTGCATAGGTGGGGGCCAGCTGGTTTGTCCTGAAGGGTGTCCTGGATCAGAGTGGGGGTT
Organism: Corynorhinus townsendii; assembly: GCA_026230045.1. Classification (NCBI taxonomy): domain Eukaryota; kingdom Metazoa; phylum Chordata; class Mammalia; order Chiroptera; family Vespertilionidae; genus Corynorhinus; species Corynorhinus townsendii. Next base: position 20,063,064 of record JAPDVU010000001.1, read on the forward strand.
ACCTTGGGGTGTAGGAAGGCCTGGGTGAGGGGCCTGTGGTGGTTTGCAGGCTGGCCACATGCTCTGGAGACCCAAGCGGAGGCCCTGGAATCTGGGATTTATTTATCTTCTATAACTGAAACTTTGTAGCCTTGAGTGGAGGCCTGGGCCAGCCAGGGTATGTGGAAAGCTTGGCTTCCTCCATTGCTGGGGAAACCCAAGCCTCCTGCTGGCTCCATGGCCACAGCCATCTTTATTGGTTAATTTGCATACTCGCTCCTGATTGACTGGTGGGTGTGGCTTGTGGGTGTAGTGGAGTGATGGCTAATTTGCATATTACTCTTTTATTAGCTAGGATGCTTTTAAGGCAACTATTTTGTGAATTACCTTGTTTCAGTATTTAGCAAATTCTCTGGCTTCTAAAAGCAAGGCTTAGTGATTGAAATAAATGACTAAAAAGAAAACTTCTAGGTAAGTAAATATATATGAATAAATGTTAAACTTTGATGGAAAGTTTTATTTGATGTCAAAAAAATCTAAATAGTTTATTTATATCATGGTACCACAGTTCACATCTTTAAAATTCAGGTGTTATAGTTGATCAAAATGAACTAAACCATCTATTTTTTTATGAGGTGGCCTCAAGTTTAAGAAAATGTCTCTAAATTTAAATAAGTCATTGGTCTCTACACATCTGGCCAGCCAATATTGACAGTGAAACTAAAATATATCCTAAGGAAAGAATTTTTCCTGGAAGTATATTTTAGTTAAAAGATTAATGGTATATATCTAAACTATAAATATCTAACTATTATCTACTATATTTACTATTATAGCATCTACTGTACTTACTATTATTTACAACTATATATTTTGAAAAATATAAGAAATACTATTAATTACAATTCTGGTACATACATACCAATCAATATTTGAAAAGTATTATCTTTTGGTGAATTTATTTTCTTCCACAAAAATAAGTATGCTTTTGAAAATTATGAAATGTAACATTATAGAAATATTTGGTATTACATTTTTGTTGTTACATCCAAAGAAGATGTTTTATTTCTTCTACAAATGTCACATTTTAAAATGAAAAGGGGTAGAAAAATGTAAATTTTGATTAGAATGTAGATAAGCACTCTGTGATATAATGAAGCAGATGATTAATTGAAGTGAGGATGATATTGCCTATTTTTCTGGTGGTTTTAAGATTTCTATTTGGAAGGTCAATCTGTTTGTCCTCACATCAGTTCAGAATATAACACAGTTTTAATTAGCTTGATTTTGAACTGACCAACTCTGCCATTCCATGTGAAATTTGGTATTGTTTAGGGCAGTGGTCAGCAAACTGAGGCTTGGAGCCACATGCGGCTCGTGAGCCGCGGTTTGCTGCTCTGTTGACTAATGAGTTTGCCGACCACTGCGTATAGGGGCTTAATTACAAGGAACAACAACCGCCTGTAATTATTGGAATTGAGAGTCTAGGTCAGTGGTTGGCAAACTCATTAGTCAATAGAGCGCATGTGGCTCGTGAGCTGCAGTTTGCTGACCACTGGTTTAGGGTGTTAGCGATGTAATTGTGGAAATAAAATGTAAAACAAATCAATATAAATTGATAAAGTTGAAGAAAATAAAAATTTAAATAAGAAATCACAATGTCAAATTATTGTACATAAGTACAGTAATACAGTACGAATACAAGTAAGAATAATACAGATGAGAGTTTAAAATAAAATGATGAAATTGATCTATAACATCTGAGATATCCCTTCTCATCCGATTGTCCTGACATGATGCCAAAATCCTCTCCAATTCAACCTTTTTAAAGTTTGTGTTTTCTTTGATTTATCTGAAACTTTTGCTCCTACTGGCGCATGTACAGGAGATGTCTTAGAAAGGCTCCCTTAGCCTTAGTCGAGCCAGGGAGCCCTGGCCAATGTCTTACAATGCCTTGACTTCAACCTCATGAGAAACCAGGAGTCAGGACCACTTCGCTCAATCACTTCTAATCCACACAAACTTTTAGATCATGAATGTTTGTGGTGTAAGCTGTAAAAATTCAAGTAATTTCTTACAATGTGATAGGAACATTCTTATTAGCTCTCTGAAGCAGGAGCATTTTTGCCATGTGAGATCCTGATATTTTGAAACTCACAGGACACAGGGGAGAGGCTTCACAGTGAGCCTTAGCAGCAAGATGCCTGTGATGCTTACTTTTGGGTCAACTTCACTGACCTAAGGAGTTCCCAGATAGCTCAACATGTTTTCTGAGCCTGTCTGCATGGGGTGCTTCTGGACTAAATTAGCATCTGATTCAGCGGACTGAGTGAAGACCTCCATTTCCACCAATGCAGGCAGACATTATCCACTCTATTGGGGGCCTGAATGAAACAAAGGGTGAAGGAGGGGGTGAGTTCTTTGTCTCCTCTTGATCTGGGAAGTCCTTTTTCTCCTGCCTTCACCTCAGATAACATCAGAACTCCTTGTTCTCAAGCCTTGGAATTCTGTGGCTTCTTTTTCTTTAATTTATAATATATTTTATTGATCTTTTACAGAGAGGAAGGGAAAGGGAGAGAGAGTTAGAAACATCGATGAGAGAGAAACATCGATCAGCTGCCTCCTGCACACCCCCTACTGGGGATGTGCCTGCAACCAAGGTACATGCCCTTGACCGGAATCGAACCTGGGACCTTTCAGTCCACAGGCTGATGCTCTATCCACTGAGCCAAACCGGTCAGGGCATGAACTCTGTGACTTCTAACAGCAGTCTCCTGGTTCTCTGGCCTTTGACCTTGGACTGGGGTTACATCTTTGACTTCTTGATAGACCATCAGACCCAGACTGACTTATATCATTGGCTTTCCTGGCTCCCTAGCTTACGCATGGCAGATTGTGTGAGCCAATTCCTATTATAAATCTATCCATTTCTCTCTCTCCCTCCCCATTGGCTCTGTTTCTCTGGAGAACTATAATGCAATGCCTAAGCTTATGGTATTGTTCTCCATTTGTTTTCCTTTGTTGTTTTTTTTTTAAATTTTTTTTATTGTTTTAAGTATTACAAATAGTAGTACATATGTCTCCTTTTTTTCCCCCCATTGACCTCCCCCCGACCTCCCCTACCCCCCAGTACATGCCTTCACCTGCCTCCCCTTCTCCCGCCCCCCCCAGTGTCTTGTATCCATTGGTTGTGCTTATATGCATGCGTACAAGTCCTTTGGTTGATCTCTTACAGCCCCCCTCGCCCAAACGCCCCTGTCTTCCCAATGTAGTTTGACAGTCTGTTCAATGCTTCTTTGCCTCTGTATCTTTTTCCCACCATTTCTTTCCTTTAAAAAGTTTTGCCTTTGCAGACTAGAAATAAACATATAATAACAAAACAAAACAAAACAAAAAAAATGTTTGAGTCCCAATTTCAATGTCCAACAGTTCTGAGTCCCCGTTTCAATGTCTAAGAGTTCCTTATGTGTACATGTCAGCAATGATATCTGGATGGTGGGCACATGGTGGCAATGCAGGTCCGACCCTCTCTGGTTTGGTCCTAGGCAACCTGCAGCAGTGCACAGCTGCTGACTGCTCATGTGGCAAGGCGTCGTCAGCGTCTTCCATCTCTGGACTGTTTTTTTCCTCTTGTCTTCGTAGTTGGAGCACACCTGTCAATTCCTCTCTGTTGCAGGAATCCACCTGGTCTTGGGGTTGTTTTCTGAAAATATACAAATATATTCTCGACCACAAGTTAATAAAGGAATCTTTTCTATATAATTGATTTGGGATCCTTTTTACTTTTGTTTAAATGATTTTCCTTTGTCTTATTCAGACACCATGTGTGTTTTTAATGGCCTTCTTGCTGTTAGCATTACAAATGAAAATTAATTTTGTAAAGTAAAAATTTTCTAGATGTAATTTACTTATAGGATATTTTTCCTTACATGATATTGCCCTACTATCCCCCCCTTTTTTTTTATTAATGGAGGTTTTTGTAAATTTTATAATGCAGTCTTGATAACTTTAAATTTAATTTTTAATTTTTTTTTTTGCCCACACATATGACTTCTTTAGGTTCATTGCATATTCAGGAATTTTACCATGAGATGAACTACCAATAGAAATTTTAGTTATTACTTTAAGAACAGCTTTTTGTCCAGTACAATTAAATTTACTTGAGTATTCACTTATTTCAATATGTCTATTTAAATTAATCTGAAAACTTGATTACTATTTTGCTGTCAAATTTAATACTCTACCAACAATCTTAGTTTACTCTGTAAATATTTGTGGGAAGGATTATTTGCATTCTTGAATGGGCCCTGAGCATTCCAAATGCTAGGCTGAATTTAGATATAGGGCAGATGCTGTCGGCCAAGTCTCTTGTCTGTTACCTGGGTCCCAATCTAAGCTGGGCCAAGTCTCTGTCTGTCACCTGTATCTCGATGTGAGCTGGGCCAAGTCTCTTTCTGTTGCCTCGGTCCCGATCTGAGCTGGGTGTGGGAAGCGCGAAGCAGCAATGGGGGCAGGAGACCTCCTTCAGAAGGGGCGAGGGTTCAAGCCCCCATTTGTTTTCCTTTGATTAGTTTAGACCTTTCATAAGGTAAGTTGAAGAGTGAGTATATATATTTAAAAGGCTAATATGCAAAGTGTCCCCTCAGGAGTTTGACCAAAAGACCAACAGAAGACCCAGAGTTCACTCACTCGCTATGATGTGTGCTGACCACCAGGGGGTGGCACAGAATAAAGGAAGGCCCCGGCCAGCAGCCAGCAGCAAGGGAAGGAAGGCCCCAGCCAGCAGCCAACAGCCCCAATAGGCCCTGATCACTGGCCAGGCCTAGGGACCCTACCCATGCATGAATTTGGTGCACCAGGGCTCTAGTTTCTTATAAGGTGACCAGTAGGGTATCTATTAAAAGATACTGTCTAATACATATACTTTCTATGCTTGTAGTCTTAGCTCATAAAAAAACAGAATGAGGGAATTGATAGACTGTGTAAAATAAAAGTATCCTTTATACTGAATTTGTACCGTAATTATTCATTAAACTGAAGACAATCATTGTTAATGAATTAAGTTTACTTCTAAGCCTGTGTGAGAAGGCAACATAATAGTTTCCTTTAAATAGCCAAGGCTGGAAGGAATAGAGACAATGCAGACTCTGATGGGGTAAATTAAGAGCTGATTTCCTATGCACTTGGCTTTTCTATCATTAACCTACAAGTTATACATTTTTTGTGGGATTTTCCCCAAATAATAATAATTCATAGTTTGTACTTTGAGGCTCTGCTTTCAGAAATATGTTAAATATGTGATACTTGAATAGTGGGAATAAAGTAGTTAATTGCATTATTGAAATTTCACATACATCTATTACAAAATTAGGAAAGCATTTTGTTTGTTATGTTGTTGTTTTTAGGTGGTATTTTAAAACTTTTTTTTTAATTGACTGCAGATTGAAAAAATGTCTTAGTTTTGCTCTCTCCTCCTCCCCCATGTTTCTTTGTTATTATCCTGTGGCAAAATAAATGTGCAATATTTCAGGAAATCAGGTTGGGCTCCATGATTGTGCTGGTGCAGTGTCTGGAGGATTTAGCGTAGGGCGCCCCATATGTCTTTTATATGTTTTTTGTTCTTAGTGCACTGGGATAAATTGTATACTTCCAAGAGTGCGATGTAGTTCCCATCACTTTGGAAGCCTGTGTGGATTTGGCAGGTGAGGGTGGAGGGTTGCACTAAGAAATAATTGAGGACAACCTGATTTTCAAGCTGTGCTATAGTGCTTTTTATCCCTTTCAATTGTTTTCTAGCAAATGCATAATGTACTTATTATAATAATACTATAATATGTTTCATAATATGTGAAAGTAAGTCCATGCATTTAAAAAAAATTGGACCCAAATAATTTTCATTATAGAAAACTAACATTTTATTTTCACTATAATTTTTGTTAAACAGGCCTAAAGGTTAACAATAAAGCAAGACAAAATATGCTATTAATTATAATTCTTTTTTTAAAATATATTTTATTGATTTTTTACAGAGAGGAATGGAGAGAGATAGAGAGTTAGAAACATTGATGAGAGAGAAACATTGATCAGCTGCCTCCTGCACACCTCCTACTGGGGATGTGCCCGCAACCAAGGTACATGCCCTTGACCGGAATCGAACCCAGGACCTTTCAGTCTGCAGGCTGATGCTCTATCCACTGAGCCAAACTGGTTTCGGCTATTAATTATAATTCTTATTTAAGCCTTTATATTTACCATATATATGAATCAAATACTGTTGTATTATTTAAGTATAGATATTCCTTTAAAAATTGACTTTGTAATCTCTGTGATTATCTATATATACAAAAGCCTCAGTGACCATTACAACCGGTTGACCAGTTGCTATGATCCACACTAACTACCAGGGGCAGATGCTCAATGCAGGAGCTGCCCCCTGGTGGTCAGTGTGCTCCCATAGCCAACCTCCCACGTCCAGCCAATTTCCCACGGTCTTCTCCCCTGCTGGCCAGCCCTGATCGGCCTTGATGGGCACTGGGTGAGGCAGCCCCGATTGGCCCCGATCCCTGGCCAGGCCAAGGGACTCCACCCATACACGAATTCATGCACCAGGCCTCTAGTTTATAATAATATGTGTTTTAATATGTTTTTGTTAAATGACCAAAATTATTTCATAATATGAAAGTAATTAAGTTCAATTTTTTCTTCTTCTTTAATATGGCATTAAAGGTGCATTATCCTGGAAAGGTTTATGGATAAATGAACTCAGAACCTTCCCTCGCCTGGAAATGGCATCAAACACCCAGGTGTTTGAGTGCTGTGTGTGGCTATGTATGGTCTTTGCTACACTGTTTCAAATGTCTGATCTTGTACACACTGAGTTAGACCCACACAATTTTAGGATTAAGTGGATCTTCTATCTTTACTTCTCCCTATTACCGATGCTTCTTATCCCTGAAAGAATGATTGCAAATGACTAATATTGCTTAGGAAGAGGGGAAGAAGAAGGGAAGGAAGGAAGGAAGGAGGAAGGAAGGAAGGAAGGAAGGAAGGAAGGAAGGAAGGAAGGAAGGAAGGAAGGAAGGAAGGAAGGAAAGAAGGAAGGAAGGAAGGGAGGGAAGAAATTAGCATCATTCTGTTTATACTTTATTAAAAATCAAATAATATGAGATTTTATTCTGTGTATATGACAACTAGTTTAAAAATGAAAAAGATTGAGAGGCAGTTCTTGAGGGAGGTACAGCATTTTGAATTTTCTCTTATATTCTATTGCGATTTAACTTCTGTTACATGAAAAGAAATTGGGTTGTGAGATATTGCATGGACTTAAGAAACCCTCATTTAGCAATTTCATATATACAGTATATCACCTACATGTGAAATATTAAGCTAAATACAAATGAAGCAATCAAAAATGTATTATTAAATAGCTGAACCGCATATTTTCTTTATTTATTAATATCATTTATTTCTATTGTAGGCAAAGATTCCTTGTTTTTCTTGCAGCCAAAATGCAAAAACACTGTGGGGGCAGAAAAAGTGGTAGAAGTGGCCAGGAGAGAATTCCTACAGAAGGAAGAACATAAAAGGAAGTAAGGTGAGATAAGTGAGGTTAGGTGATCTGATGATGGAGCAGGATGAAAAATCATGGACATGAAGAATCACGGGACATACATTGGCAGCACACACAGATCTCTGCCTAATTGTCATTTAAATCTTTCTCCTGTCCTTTGCTTGAAGCAAACTTGTTATCCACAACTGACTTTCCAGTTCATCTATTTTCCTGAGCTGCAATACAAAATAGCTTCTGTGCACATATAGACATAGACAATAGAGTGATGAAGGCCTGCGGGGTGGGGGTGTGTGTGTGCAGGGAGGAGGGGTCAATGGGGAAAAAAAAACACAAAAGGGACATCTATAATACTTTCAACAATAAAGAAAAAAATCAAGCTGTAAAAAAATTATAGCTTCTAGTATATGATTTAGCATATTTTTTACTCCTAACACCATCCCTCTATGTACCTTGTCTTATACCAGACAATTTCTGTTTTCACACAATATACTCTGTTATCACAATACATGTACTTTGTGTATATCCTACCCTACATTTGGTAACATATGGCATACTGGGAACATAAAATATGATCCCAGTATGCCACAAACAACATGGTACATGAATGAAGTAGTAATTCATACACAATCTTAAAGATTAATCTGGTAAAGAGCATTACATTTCAAATAGTTATGTTTATATAAAAGCATTTAAATTAATCCAGTAGCATTCTTTAAACCAGGGGAAATTATCAAAAATTAAAGAAATACAAATTCTTATGCATAGTTAAAGATGGTTTTTATTAAGGAATACTAGAGGCCCGGTGCTTGAAATTTATCACAGAAGTGGATTGCCTCAGCCCGGCCTGCACCCTCTCCAATCAGGGATCGGGCCTAAACAAGCAGTCAGACATCTGTGTCACAATCCAGGACAACTATCTCCTAACCACTTGCCTGCCTGCCTGCCTGATCACCCCTAACTGCCTCTGCCTGCCTGCCTGCCTGATCACCCCTAACAGCCCTCCCCTGCCAGCCTAATCTTGCCCCCAACTGCCCTGCCCTGCTGGCCTGATTGCCCCGAACTGCCTGTGCTTCGGCCCCCACCACCATGGCTTTGTCTGAAAGGAAGTTGGACATCCAGAAGATGGCTGGTAGACCTAATTAGCATATTACCTTTTTCTTAGTATAGATAGATTATATAGGATAGGATTGCTTAAATTTGGGGGGAGCCTTTTTCAGCAGGAAGAGATGCTCTTGGTAGACAAAAATACATAATACCTGTATCTGGACTGATAGCCAACCATATGCACTATACTGCCAAACCAGTCATTTAAAAATTGAACCGCTTTCTTACACCTTACACCAAACAGCTGTTGCAATTAAAACCCCTCCTCAGCCCCCACCTTAGGTTCTGCCTTCACAGTTCACCCAGATTAGGTTCTGATTGGTTGGTTTCTATGCCAGTCAGTATCTCTGGGCCTATCTCCAGGCCTGATCACAGAGGCGGGACTGATCAGCAACTGCCCCAGGCTGCTGGCGATAGGGCTGAACTGGTGACCTCTGGGAAAGAGAGAGAGGCTTTGCTTCTCTCTCTGGGCCTCACCAGCAGCCAGCCGCTGCTGATCATCCCTGCCTCTCTCTCTCTCTCCCAGAGGTCAGCAGTTCAGCCAATCATCTGCCGTGCGTGCAGCCTGGTATTCGTTTGAGCCTTCGGTCATTACGACCCTGGCTCTTTATTTATATAGATTACCAAGTTATATATCATGACAGTATTTGATTTCCATTCTGTTCTAAAGATCTCTCTCAATCCTCTGTTGACTTTATTAATTGCTTTTGTGAAATCTAAGTGGAGGTTTAATGCGTTACTATACTGCAAGGTCTTTTTCAAAGTGATTCTGTACTTGTTCATCTCAATGCATCTTGAATTTGTGTTTATTAGTTTGGAGTCCAATGTGCATCTCTCTCTCTCTCTGATTAGATTGGAATGTGTCTGGTGTTTAAACTGTTCTAAATGATAATTGGCCTTATACAGTATCTAAAAATAAAATCAGAAAATCAAATAAAGTTCTAACTCATTATTCTAAGAAAAAAGTGATTTATTTTTAAAGGAGAAACAACTCAAAATAGTCATTCATTGTGTTCTATCTTTTTATAAAGCATGACTTTGATATGACTTAACTGGATATATCACTAAAGATATTTACTCATAATGTATGGTTTCCCTCTAAATTCCTTCCATTTAGGGACAGTTCCAATGTCTCTGTGTTCTACTTTGTTGGATGTATCACTTTTCTCCTTTAGTTTCTCACTTGGCTCCCATTCTAATATTTTTCATAAGTTTGACTATGTTTTGTATTGACTATAGGGTACTGAATGCTCAAAGTTGCCCATTTTCTTCAAGTTACTTGAAGGTCCAATGTAAGATATGTAAGCAAAGATGATAATAGTGTCATAAGAATTGTGGCAGAGGCTTATAATAGTTTACATAATAAGCTTATGGCATAAGTTTTGTCTGGGGAATTCCTCTAAGTCCTAAGTTCTAGCATAACACAACTATGATATACTCCCTGAAATAAAGATTTCACTTAGACCTTACAAATTTCCTTTGCTTGATATCTCTCTCTCTCTCTTCTGATAGTGCAATCCATTTTCATTTACAAATTTAAAATGTATGGTCTTAAATAGTCATTATTTGTCCTTCACTAGAATCATGATGTCCTTCTTGTTTTTTTTTTTTTTTTCATGTTTAGATTGCAAGGGAATTCACAGAGGGAACAGTGAAACAGAAAGATGGATTAGCCCAGCAGGTTTGGCTCAGAATTTAGTGTTGTCGCATGCACCAAGAGATCACTAGTTAGATTCCTAGTCAGGTCTCATTCCCGGGTCGTGGGCTCCATCCCCGTTAGGAGTCAGCTGATCAATGTTGCTGTTTCTCTCTCATCAATGCTTCTATCTCTCTCTCCCTCTCCCCTCCTCTCTCTCTAAAATAAAGAAAGACATTTTTAAAAAGGAAAGATGAATTAATGGGGGTGGGTGAGAGGGTGTCATCATTCAACAGAATGGCAGAAATATCTCATAACCATTCAGAACATCACCAAGTAGTAACATCAAATCTCAGCTTTCTAAGCCAATATCTCTATTGTCTAGCTTTGAGCTGAGTTTTCAAGGATAGATAGGCTCTAGTCAACACTTAAAATCCTCCATTCCTGAGGTTTATGATGGATTTCTACATAATTTATTTTTTGAAAAACATTTGCCTCTAATTATCATAATAGAAGAAGTTGACCTATACATTTAAATCTGAGCATAACATGTATAAGAATGTACAGTTAGAATTTTTAAAAGAAGTCAATTAGGCCAATGACACTATATGACACTATAGCTTCAGCCATACATAGTACAGCCACTCATGTACTTATTTTAAAAATATTTATTGTTTTCACATAAGCCACTTACTCTATCATATGACTAAAACAAAAATCTTTCTAAAAGAACTTTAGAGTTCTGTATAAAAGACAAATGTAAGTGTAGTAGATTTTATCAATAGTCTCAATTCTTCCTTATCTATACTCTTCAGTACATGAGTTTGACTTTGGGGTTTGCCATGTGGCATGTTTTGCTCAATGTGATGTTAGCATATGTATGAAGTATCTTCTGCAGGGGAGACAATTTGCCACACTTGGTTCTGTCTGCCACTAAGGCAGAGGCACAAGGCTTTGATTTTAAGAAGCAAGCGATGTCATGAAGCATGTTGCTTCAACTCATTCCATTGGTGAACCTTGGAGTTTTGAGAGGGTGAAAGGAGGGAAAAGAAGCCTCTCTGGCTTATACACACTGTAGTACAAGAATCTCTACCAGTTAGGCTTTATATTCCAGACAAAGCATTATCTGCAGGCTCTGAATGTTTTTGGAACCTGTGGCAATCCCCAATAAGATAACATGAGCATTCTCTAAGGTTTTTCTCTTCTTTAAATGCTTAATAGTGGAGTTATGCAGATAATAAAACCTGGCTATTAACAACAGGTACACATCCAGTATGTGCTATCCTAAATTGAAGGCTATATGATCTCCATACTCATGAATTTAATGCACTTTTCCTATTAAGTGGAAGTTTACATAAAAGATGATTAAAAGCAATATTGAAGGCATGGGTAGATGGCTCATAATCACTGTTGACTACTCCCATTTGGCTAACTTTCTTATATTCTACAGATTCACACAGAATTTCCTGTAACTAGTTGACTATGATGGAAAAATACGGATGCTGCTGTATGATATACTTTTACCTGAGCAAAGCAGAATTCTTGTAGCATATCATGTCCCCCATAAGTGAAGAAAAGAAATGTTCCAAGTTGGCAAAATCTATGATGGTACATCTAGATATCCCCTCTGCTTGGAATGCTATGGAGCTTGAGGTAAAGAAATATACAAATACTTGAACAATGGCTAATATATGACTAAAGTCAGAGACATGAAAGGAGCAATAGTAGAAAATCCCCAGTAAAAAATTGAGGGGAAGAGCTATATTATAAACTGAATTTCATCTCCCCTAAAGATGCTGAAGTAATATGTACAGTACATGTGAATACGAATGTGACTGTATTGGAAATAGGGTCTTTGCAAATTACCGAGTAAAAATGAGGTCAATAGAATGCGCCCTAATCTAATAGGACTGGTATCTACAAGCCAAAAATTGTCAACAAAATCACCAGAAACTAGGAAGAAAAGCATGGAGAAGATTTTCCCTTATAGCCCTGCAAAGGAACAACCCTGCTGACACCTTGATCTCAAACTTCTAGCATCCAGAAGTGTAAGACAGTAAGTGTCTATTGTGTAAGCCATCCACATTGCAGTGTTTTGCTAGACCAGCTAGGAAACTAAAACAATGTATGTGGATGTACCCTCCATGGTGTGATTATATTTATGTCCATGTACTTGTTTAAGAGACCAACCTTGTACAGAAACTTACAGGTAATCACAAAGATAACTTGCTATATCTTTACAGATAAGCTGACTTTTTGTTTCAGCCTCAATATTTAATCAATGGAGTTAAGAAAAAAAAGCAACCAGATGGAGCATGGACTTTCCTTCCCTACAGCTGACTTGGCTACTGGTAAATGCTCAATATGACTACAAAGACCAATACTGAGCCCCCACAATGGCACCATAATCCAGAGATACAAGCCTGTCAGTTGGTAGTAGCTTTTTACATTGAATCTCCTTCTGTTACTGACAGGAGCAACACTTCATTTATATTCAAATATTTATTCTGGCAATATATTTACTTTGCCAGTTACTTTTGGTGGTGCTATCTCCTGCTGAATGCTTTATTCATCATCATAAACCTCACAAAAACGTTGTAGTGTAAGAGGTAAGTTAATGAGCTGAGTCTCACAAGGGTCTCTGGTCTTCTCTTTTGCTCTGATACCACAAGTAGCAGGTGGTAAAAGATCTTATTTCAGACTCACTGTTAGGGTCAGCTGGGAATTGACTTGCTCAGTAGGATTGTACAGTATCTTATCCCCCTGTCAATATTTCAAGAATACTCCTCCTTTAAAAGCCCAAGCTTACATTCACCAACAGATGTCCCTTGACTTTCTAAAAGCACTTGTAGCCAGATTACAGGCACATGCCATAGATTCATCAGTGAGACACATCAGCTTTTTTCTGTTTGTTTGTTTAAAGTATGATATTCGTCTTCTTTTTCCCTAATTGACCCCTCTCCCCCGCCCCCCGCCACCACTCCTGCCCCCCAGGACAAGCCCCCACCACCCCAGTGTCCTTGTCCATTGGTTATGCTAATATGCATGCTACAAGTCCTTTGGTTGCTAACGCCCCCCTCCCCTGCCTTCTCTCTGAGGTTGGACGGTCTGATCAGTGTTTCTTAGACTCTGGATATAATTTTATTCAGTTTATGTTGTTCATTATATCCCACAAATGAGTGAGATCATGTGATATTTATCTTTCTCAGACTGACTTATTTCACTTAGCATAATCCACTCATCGGCTGATGGGCACTTAGGCTGTTTTCACATCTTAGCTATTATAAATTGTGCTGCTTACACCATACACAAATATTAACTCAAAATGGTTAAAGGACTTAAATGTAAGATGAGAAGCCATAGAAATCTTAGAAAACTCCAGAGGGAGCAAAATAGCAGACATACGCCGTAGCAATATCTTTACCGATACAGCTCCTAGGGCAATGGAAACTAAGGAGAAAATAAACAAATGCAACTACATCAAAATAAAAAGCTCTGCACAGCAAAAGAAACCATCAACAAAACAACAAGAAAGCCCACTGCATGGGAGAACATATTTGCCAACGCTATCTCAGGTAAGGGTTTAATCTCCAACATTTACAGGGAACTCACACAACCTAACAAAAGGAATATAAACAACCCAATCAAAAAGTGGCCAAAGGACCTAGATAGACACTTTTTGAAAGAGGACATACAGAGAGCTGAGAGACACATGAAAACATGCTCAAAGTCACTAATCATCCGAAAGATGCAAATCAAAACAACAATGAGATATCATCTCACACCTGTCAGAATGGCTATCATCAGCAAATCAACAAAGGACATGGCAAGGATGTGGAGAAAAAGGAACTGGTGGTGGGAATGCAGACTGGTGCAGCCACTGTGGAATACAGTATAGAGATTCCTCAAAAATTTAAAAATGGAACTCACATTTGACCCAGTGATCCCACTTCTGGGAATATCCCAAGAAACTAGAAACACCAATCAGAAAGGACATATGCAATCCCATGTTCATAGAGACACATCGACTTTTGCCAGCATATTAGAATCTACTAATTCAAATACACAAAGTGGAATAAAATCTATTATGGCAAGAACGGGACAAGCAGCAGAATCAGTAGTAATTTCTATAGATAGCACTGGGCATACCTTTACTTCAGGTCCTGGGGATCTGTATTTCCTGTAGAAGCATAGCTCTCCTCTGTTTAGAACGCCAAGAAGGGAAACATAGATTTACTAATTCTATGCAATCTTTGTTCCTTTTCTTTATCTCATCCAATCTTTCATACTTAGGAAACATTTTTAGAAGTGAGAATATATTATCTATCCCAAATTTTCATCTTGTTGCTATTAACTTCCACACAACCCTGCCTATCATGACTACCACTATCAAGGAAAATAGCATGTTTGATATTATAGCTAACAAAATAATTCTGAACTTGATATTGATTATGGCATTGATAAAGAATTCAAAAATAACTCTAGCAAATAGTCTAAATCTATAAACCAATCCTGCCAACAAGTGAAGCAGTAGAGCATAATATCTAGAAGAACGGGTTCTGGAATCAAACAGCCCAGGTTCAAGTTCTATTTTTATCTCTAAACTAGTGGCCTGGTGTACAAAATTTGTGCACATTAAAAGGGAAGTAATTAGAGGAAATATTTTAACATTGCTATTTGCCCTTTCTTTATAATAGAAGTGTCAGAGATTAAAGAAAATTAGTAAAATGTATATGAAAATCTTCCTCCTGTCAGAGTTTGGGGCATGCTGCGGGACCCAGAGTCAAGTCCCCTTGAAATTGCGTACCTCGAAATTGTGCAAGACCCAGACCCGGCCAGCCCCAACCCCATTGGGCAAGATCCAGACCTGGCCGGCCCCATACTCACCAAGCCCTGCCGGGCAGGGGGTACAGCCTCAGGTTCCCCGTCAAGTCCCCATCAAGCCCCACCAGAGGCGGGGCACAGCCTCAGGTCCCCACTCCCACCTGGCGCAGCCTCAGATCCCTGCTGATTGCTTGTTACAGCTGGTTATAGGAACAGCGCTTCCACTGTGGGCACAGCCATCTTGTGACAGTGTGATAGAATGAGGGTCAATTTGCATATCACCTCTTTATTATATAGGATTATTTTTTTACTTTTGCAAAATTTTTTGTTCCTCAATACTCCCATCTCTGAAATAGGGATAATAATAATTATATTAACATTATTGGGATCTTAATAAGATAAAATGTAAAAGCTATAACATTTTCAAGAAATGTCTAATTCATAATAAACAATCTATGTTATTTAAATTAACAAATAATATAAATAAGTGCATTAAAGTGTTTCTAAAGGAGGAAAATTATTTTATACTATTTTATCTTATGTCTTAAAAAGTCAGCCATCTTCTCTGCTAAACCATTTTGTATTAGCACAACTTTAGTCACTTAATTTGCATAAGAAAATGGAGTATAAGCACCATCTCCTACTTTCCAATGGTGGAAATATATTCATGTGAGCAGAGGTATCCCAACATTAGTTAGGGTTAACTCCCTTATTCCACTATCAATAAAAAGGAGAAACATAAAAATGCCATCTGTCCATATGACAAGTCCAAAATCATACACCTGCATGGCAAATATGCATAGCAGTGAGTACCACATATGCTCTATATTTAGTACAAACCATATGCTCCATGATTTACTTAAATTGGATTGGGAGGACAATCCACTATAGGAAAAGTCCACAGAGCAATTAAGGAGCAACATGTTTTGCTGCTCTCATCTCATCTTCCCTCCTTTAGTCCCAGATGTTACAAGCACTACAGAACATTACTCAATTTGTTAATTTCTTGTCAGATTGTTAAGGGTTTCTAAAGATCTTGACCCATTTTGCTACACTTGTTTTGGCATCAGGATTAATTTAATAATAACTGCCTTGGGGACAAAAGGAACACAGTAGGATATCATGTTATATATAAATGGCTTAATACTTTCACCGGATACTCCAAGCATTTGGGATTCCCAGACAAGCGTATGATTGCTCTGAAGAAAAGAAGAAGTAAAGAAAGCTACCAGCCATCTGAATTTCCTAAATGACATTGCTTGATTGATTATCCCTTTTATCTCTAAAGGGGAGTCAATAAACTTCCTTGACTTCCAATAGCTCTAGTATTTTATCCAAGTGCTTTAATTTGTATTATAACCCTATGTTTTAAAAGTTGTCACTTAATTTTTAGGAAGTTTAAAAAGTAATAAAGTTATAGCCCAGATCATTGGTAGAATCCTTCTAATTGGTGATTCACTTTTTTAAATGTATTTGAAAGGAAACATTATGGTGTATGTTTTGCTCTAATTTTGTCCACCTCCAACATATCTTAATTCCATGTTTAACACATGGGTTCTTTGAGTCTAGGTATCCTCATCTATTACTGGGGACACCTTACATATGTCCGCACTAGTTGATAATATTATAATACAGATTAAACAGAATGATGTGTATAGAAGTGTTTTCAATATTGTGGTGGAAATACCATATTGAGGTTGCTATTTTTTTCCATATATCTTTGTGTCATCTACCCACTAGTCTCCAATTTCTATAAGAATAGGAGATATGATATAAATACTATAAGATACTCATATATCTACTTTTAACGCAGATTTGGGGCCTACTAAGCATAACTTAAATCCATCTTGACTTGAATAGACTTCTACCTAATTAAATACTTTATGTAAATGAAAGCTGCCATGTGCAAAATGCAAAGCTCAAACAAAAGAATGAACAGTTCTCACATTATTTGGAAGAAAAAGTATACAAATACACTAAGCCATGTCTTATTCAGATAGGCAGCACCAGAATCACCTGGAAACTTCAAAACCCTGCAAATGCTCAATGCCTATATCTGACTGAATGAAACAAAATGTCAGGGAGGGGATCATAGAGTCAAATAATCTACTGGAACATGTATGCTAAAGTTGAGATTTACCACACCAAGTAAGAATGGTATGTTGGAAATAATTGTTTGTGATTAGATAGACTCTCCTTCAGAAATTTGGGGTATGAAGGCCAACATTATTCCTTAAGAACAATTTAGTTACTATATTTTAATGAAGGAATGCACTAAAGTCCATATGAAAAACATCTCACCATAGTCTTAATCTTCTGGTGCAGCACAGTCCAATAGAACTTCCCACAATGATAGAGATATGCCATATTTGTGCTGTCCAAGGAAATGTGGCTAATATAACTGAAAAACTCAATTTGTAATGTTATTTAATTGTAAATAATTTCAATAAAATAGCCACAAGTGGCTGATGGCTACCATATTAGGAAGCACAGCTCTAGCAGCTATTATAGAAGCTATTATTATATAAAAATTTTTCAACATTAAACAAGGTGGTATAATTTTTCTTAAATTGTATGAAGTACATAAAAGAGGTCAAATCCTAGAGAAAATGGCATCTGGGCTGAGCTCTGGTGAATAGATAAAAATTCTGAACACAAACATGGGCAGGATTATAGGAAGACACTGTGATATACTAGAAAAATGCAGTGGAAAACAAGATGTAGCAATTGCCCAAATTAGTTTGTATACAAAATATATGCTCCAAAATTATAGAAAATAAGGATAGAAACTTTGCTGCATCCAGAATATGAAAGTCTAAAAAGTTTGGACTTCATTTTAATGAATATTTCAGGCAAAGAAATGACAGAATTAAGAAGATGTTGAATTGCACAGGATGCATTAAGTGATGGAAGGAAATAAGAAATAAGGCAGGAGTCCCAATAAAATGTAACTTTTGGGCAATGAGAGTACTCAGTTAACTATGTTTCAGGTTATCATGTTATGTTTGAATGGCTTAATGCTTTCACTAGACACTTCAAGCACTTGGGATTTCCAGTCAAGAGTGTGATTTGAGTACTGAATATGAGTCTAGCATTTGCTAATACACTAATTATCAATATTTACAAAAGTGTCCCCTACTTTAGCCATAAACACATGAGGTACTTGTTTAAAAAGCTGATTTCTAGATCTCTGACTAGATTGCCTAAATCAGAATCTCCAAGTATAGGGACCAAAAATCTATAAAATATTCAGCAACTTTCATGGTGATTGTTTAGAGCACAAACATTTTAGAACTACTGGATAAATAATAGGAACTTGACTTAGATGGATTATGCATGTAATTAACTAAATGTGTAATATTTAATTATTTGACCACAATATTTACTGGTCTTGTGACTTGCACTGATTTTAACATCTTTATTTCTCTATTGTACCACCCTCACAAGATGAATGGGTTCTGAGACTAAGCTGTGTCAACTTTATAGTCTGTGTGGTCATACAAAGCGACATGTCAGATTAAGTCAACTATTACTACAATGTAGTCCAACATCACTTTCACCTAAAGTAGCCAGCTAACTTAGGAAAGGATACTGGGTGTTAAACTGTTTAAATGATCACATCAGCTTGATACATGACTATGTGGTCAGGCATATTCCTAGTGTGTATTTTCAATGAAATTCAGATCCTCCATTTTGCAGTTGAAGAGTCATTATCCTACTAGAGGCCTGGTGTGTGAAAACTCATGCACTCAGGGGTCCCTCAGCCTGGCCTGTGCCCTCTTGCAGTCTGGGAGCCCTCAGGGGATGTCCAACTGACAGCTTAGGCCCACTCATGCAGAGTGGGACTAAGCCTCATTCTGGCCTCCCTCTGCGGGAGGTGACCAGCATGCTGATCAGGGAATGGCATGTGCATGTGCAGCAAGCAGCCAGCCCCACCCCCCCATTGTGCCACCACTGTCGGTGTCCTCCCCCTGCGGGAGGTGACCAGGTTGTCCATCAGGGGATGGTGCCAGCCCTCATCACCCCACTACTGGTAACCGCTACCTCCCCCACCCCATCACCATCCCCTCTTTCTGCCCACTGGCACGTACCTTGGCTGGCCTGGCACCACCTGCTCGCCAGCCCTGCCCCCTGATGACTAGTTGTTCTGCATATTATGCTTTTATTCTATAGGATGCTCCTCATGTAATTGGGATGATCCTTCTTATTCGGGGAATGACTGTGTGGAATACTCTTCCATACCCCTTACTATGTGGGCCTTGAAACAGTAACACAAATGCATTTCCAGTTCCTTCTGATTGTACAGTTAGTTAAGAAAATATCATACCAAGTAGTAGTTTCTTGCACTCTATTAGCAAGATAAGGATTTATAATGAAGAGAATTATTTTCCTGTATGTATAGCCCTTGCAGCCAATATAGATTCCATGAGATTGGTAGCATGCTTTTCTACTCAGTAAGGAAAGATTCTAAAGGTGATGCTGATGGAGACAAGGTCCATTGTCTCACAGACCTTTATTTTCACTAAAATTAGAGTTAGGATGCAAAAATTACAACGTTGCAGCAATAAGCCAAGAAGTGACAGCAATTGCAATGGTGTGTCAATGGCAGAAGTAAGCAACATGAAAGAAGTCACTTCCTTCTTAGCCACACTGCAGTCACTTGCACTGTTCATGATCTTCATTTTGAAGGAAAGTGACTGCATTGTTAGGACATTCTTCAGACTTCATTTTCCCAGCAACAAATTCTATTTCCTGCATGTTGAAGTAACTTCTGTTAATATATTGCTTTGATATATGAAATGAGAGTAATGGATACACTTTATAAAAATGGACATACATTGCCACTTGGCTTACAAACGCTGCTCCTCCTACCTGCTGCTATTGACTAAGAGGAAGATATCAGCATTCATCAGGGACCCTAAACACTGTAAATTTCTCTGGCCCCGTGGTGTGGTAAAGATTTTTTCTCCCTATAATTTAATTCTGTTTACTAACTATTTGCATATTGCTTATGCATCATGGATGCTAGAAAACTGGAAATCTGCAGCTAGAAAATAATATAACAACAAACATTTACTTTCCTTCATTAAATATTTATAAAATTTTAAAGATTGCTAGGAGCTTCTTCCATTTTTAATTATAATCATGAAAGTGAAAACTTCAGTTTTTCTCTGAAGAGATACTTTATTAAGCATTGAAATAGTTTTTTTTTAATAATGCTAGACAATTGTTATCATTTCTTAATACAACTCCATGGCTACTCTGTGCAATTTTATAGCTCAATTATACTGTTTAGTGCAACATACTTAATTCACATTACAGTAACAATGGGGTTATGCAAAAGGGATCATATAAAACTAGTAAATAATAAAACAGCAAGTTGACTATGTGTTAATGGGCTTTTAAAAGTGGGCTTTTCTAAGACTTATCTTTTTATAATGGTTGAAATTGCTGATCCCTGTGAAACAGAAAAATACTCTATTCTCCATCATTCTAGTACATGGTGTGTCACACAGTTATTTCACATGGCAAGCATTTCACATACAGCCACCCTCCCATCTGCCCACTTCTTAAAAGTTGGGGTGAATTATATATCTTAGAATGAAGCCAGCATTGCACAAAATAATGGGCCATTAATTTATTTTTTTGTGATTTTTTAAATTTCTTTATTGATTAAGGTATTACATATGTGTCCTCATCCTTCCATTTACCCCCCAACCCGCCCTCCCACTCATGCTCTCACCCCCTGGTGTTTGTGTCCATTGGTTAGGCTTATATTCATGCACACAAGTCCTTTGGTTGATCTCTCCTCCTTTCCCCCAACCTCCCCTACCTTCCCTCTGAGGTTTGACAGTCTGATCGATGCTTCTCTGTCTTTGGATCTGTCTCTGTTCATCAGTTTACGTTGCTCATTATATTCCACAAATGAGTGAGATCATGTGATATTTATCTTCCTCTGACTGGCTTATTTCACTTAGCATAATGCTCTCCAGTTCCATCCATGCTGTTGCAAATGGTAAGAACTCCTTCTTTTTTTTACTGCAGCGTAGCATTCCATTGTGTAGATGTACCACAGTTTTTTAATCCATTCATCTGCTGATGGGCACTGAGGCTGTTTCCAAATCTTAGCTACTGTAAATGTGCAGCTATGAACAGAGGGGTGCATATATCCTTTCTGATTGGTGTTTCTAGTTTCTTGGGATATATTCCTAGAAGTGGGATCACTGGGTCAAATGGGAGTTCCATTTTTAGTGTTTTGAAGAAACTCCATACTGTTCTCCACAGTGGATGCACCAGTCTGCATTCCCACCAACAGTGCAAAAGAGTTCCTTTTTCTCCGCATCTTTGCCAGCACTTGTCATTTGTTGATTTGTTGATGATAACCATTCTGACAGGTGTGAGATGATACTGCATTGTTGTTTTGATTTGCATCTCTCGGATAATTAGTAACTTTGAGCATGTTTTCATATGTATCTTGACCTTCCTTCTTTCCTCCTTCAAAAAGTGTCTATTTAGGTCCATTGCCCATTTTTTGATTGGATTGTTTATCTTCCTTTTTGTTAAGTTGTATGAGTTCCCTGTAAATCTTAGAGATTAAACCCTTATCAGTGTTGACATTGGCAAATATGTTCTCCCATGCAGTGGGCTTTCTTGTTGTTTTGTTGATGGTTTCTTTTGCTGTGAAAAAGCTTTTTATTTTGATGTGGTCCCATTTGTTTATTTTTTCTTTAGTTTCCATTGCAATAAAAGCAGTATCAGTGAAGAAGTTCCTTTGGCATATGTCTGAGACTTCTCTTCCTGTGGATTCCTCTAGTATTTTTATGGTTTCCTGTCTTATGTTTAAGTCTTTTATCCATTTTGAGTTTATTTTTGTGTATGGTGTAAGTTGGTGGTCTAGTTTCATTTTTTTTTTTGCATGTATCTGTCCAATTTGCCCAACACCATTTGTTGAAGAGACTGTCTTGACTCCATTTTATGTTCATGCCTACTTTATCAAATATTAATTGGGCATAGTGGTTTGGGTCAATTTCTGGATTCTCTATTCTATTCCATTGATCTATATGTCTGTTCTTGTGCCAGTACCAGGCTGATTTAAGAACAATGGCCTTGTAATACAGCTTGATATGTGGTATTGAGATCCCTCCTACTTTATTCTTCTTTCTCAGGATTGCTGCAGCTATTTGGGGTCTTTTTTATTCCAGATGAATTTTTGGAAAGTTCATTGTAGGTCTGTGAAATATAGCATTGGTATTTTAATGGGAATTGCATCAAATCTATAGATTGCTTTGGGTAGTATGAACATTTTGATGATATTGATTCTACCAATCCATGAACATGGTATGTTCTCCTATCTGTTTACATCTTCCTCTATCTCTTTTTTCAGTGTCCTATATTTTCTGCATATAGGTCTTTTACCTCCTTAGTTAAGTTTATTCCTAGGTATCCTAATTTTTTTGGTGTGATGGTAAATGGGATTGCTTTTTTAGTCTCTCTTTCTGTAAGTTCACTATTGGTGTAAAGAAATGCCTTATATTTATTGGCATTAATTTTGTATCCTGCTACATTGCCAAATTCATTTATTAAGTCTAATAATTTTTGATGGAGTCTTTCAGGTTTTCTGTACAATATCATGTCATCTGCAAATAAGGACAGCTTTACTTCTTCTTTTCCAATTTGGGTGACTTTTATTTCTTCCACTTGTCTTATCACAATGGCTAGTACTCACAATACTATGTTGAACAGGAGTGGTGAGAGTGAGCATCCCTGTCTTGTTCCTGTTCTTAGGGGGTTTTAGCTTTTGTCCATTGAGTATGATGTTAGGTGTGGGTTTTTCATATATGGCTTTTATTATGTTGAGGTATGACCCTTCTATTCCTACCTTGCTGAGAGCTTTTATTAAGAACGAGTGTTGGATTTTGTCAAATGCTTTTTCTGCATCAATTGATATGATTATGTGATTTTTATCTCTCAATTTGTTTTATGTAATGTATCACATTTATTGATTTGTGAATATTGTACCATCCTTGCATCCCTGGTAAAAATCCTACTTGGTCATGGTGTATGATCTTTCTGATGTATTGCTGGATCTGATTTGCTAGAATTTTGTTGAGGATTTTGGCATGTTCATGAGGGATATTGGCCTATAGTTCTCTTTCATTGTGTTATCTTTATCTGGTTTTGGTTTTAGGGTGATGCTGGCTTCATAGAATGACTTTGGAAGTACTCCTTCCTCTTGAAATTTGGAATAGTCTGAGGAGGATAGATTTTAGTATAACTCCCCTGTGAAGCCATCTGGCCCCGGGCTTTTGTTTGCTGGGAGCTTTTTAATGACTGCTTCAATTTCTTCCATAGTTATTGGCCTGTTGAGATTTTTAGAACCTTCCTGATTAAGTTTTGGAAGGTTGTATTTTTCTAGGAATATGTCCACTTCCTCCAGGTTGTCTAGTTTGTTGGAGTAGAGTTGCTCATAGTATTTTTTAACAATCCTTTGTATTTCTGTGGGGTCTGTTGTTATTTCGCCTCTCTCATTTCTGATTTTGTTTATTTGAGTCCTCTCTCTTTGCTTCTTGATGAGTCTGGCTAGAGGTTCATTAATTTTGTTTATCCTTTCACAGAACCAGCTCTTGGTTTCATTGATATTTTGTATTATTTTTGGTCTCTATGTCATTTATTTCTGCTCTAATCTTTATTATCTCCTTCCTTCTGCTCACTCTGGGCTTTTCTTGTTGCTCTCTTTCTAATTCTTTGAGTTGTAGAGTTAGATGATTTACTACCATTTTTTCTTGTTTTTTGAGGTAGGCCTGTAGAGCTATAACCTTCCCTCTCAGGACTGCTTTCATTGTGTCCCAGAGATTTTGGATTATTGTGTTTTTGTTGTCATTAGTTTTCAAGATGCTTTTAATTTCTTCTTTGATCTCATTGGTAACCCAGTCATTATTTAATAACATGCTATTCAGCTTCCATGTGTTTGAGATATTTGGATTGTTTTTATTGTAGTTTATTTCTAATTTTATGGCATCGTGGTCTGAGAAGATGCTTGGTATGATTTTAATCTTCTTGAATTTGGGGAGACTTTGTTTGTGACCCAATATGTGGTCTATTTTTTAAAATGTCGCATGTGCACCTGAGAAGAATGTATATTCTGTGGCTTTGGGGTGAAATGTTCTGAAGATGTCAGTTAAGTCCATCTGATATAGTGAGTCATTTAGGATTGCTGTGTCTTTGCTGATTTTTTGTCTAGAGGATTTATCCACTGATGTCAGTGGTGTATTAAAGTCCCCTACTATGATTGTATTGTTGTTGATCTCTCCCTTGATATCTTCCAGGACTTTTGTTATATATTTAGGTGCTCCTGCATTGGGTGCATATATGTTTATCAGGGTTATATCCTGTTGTTGTATCAATCCCTTTAGTATCATGAAGTGACCTTCCTTATCTCTTGTTATGGCCTTCACTTTGAGGTTTATGTTATCAGATATAAGTATTGCTGCCCCAGCTTTTTTTTCATTTCCATTTGCCTGACATATATTTTTTTCCATTCCTCCAGAATCTGTGTGAGTCCCTTGTCCTGAGGTGGGTTTCCTGTAGACCGCATATATATGGGTTGTGTTTTTTTATCCATTCAGCCACTCGATGTCTTTTGATTGGAGCATTTAGTCCGTTTACGTTTAATGTTATTACTGAAAGGTACTTGTTTGTAGTCATATCTATTTTTGAGTCTGTGTTCCTTCTTACCGTTTTATTTCTTCTTTTTACAGTATTCCCTTTAGCATTTCTTGCATTGCTCATTTGGTAGTGATAAACTCCCTTTGCCTTTTTTTGTCTGTGAAGCTCATGATTTCCCTTTCAATTTTGATTGATAGTCTTGCTGAACAGAGTATTCTTGGATTCAGTCCTTCGCTTTGCAACACTTTGTATACCTCCTTCCATTCCCTTCTAGCTTGATATGTTTCTGTTGAGAAATAATTTGGTGGTCTGATGGGGGATCCTTTGTAGGTAACTCTCTGTCTCTCTCTTGCCGTCTTTAAGATTCTCTCTTTGTTGGTAATATTTGCCTTTGAAATTATGACGTGTCTTGGTGTGGGTTTTTTGGGATTGATCCTGCTTGGGACTCTCTGTACTTGTGTAACCATTTTTTCCCCCATATCCAGGAAGTTTTCTGTTATTATTTATTTTTTTAAATATTTTATTAATTTTTTTACAGAGAGGAAGGGAGAGGGAGAGAGCATGTGCTGAAAATGAGTCCCCTAGTGCATGCCAGGAGTCAAAGTTTCCCTGTGTCTGCACCAAGATTCCAGTATCAGAGTCTCTGTTGCCTTGTGTGGCTTCTCGCTGAGAATCAGGGTCCCCATGTGTGCATGCACCAAGAATTGGAGTCACTGGCTCTTAGTGTGAATGCGCTGAGTCAGGGATCCCAGGCACACATGGTAAGAAACAGAGTCAAGTCAGTGGTGCTCAGTGCTACCTCTTGCTGGGAGAATCTGGGTCCTGGTCACCATGGGAGACTGGGTTGCACAGTAGCACTGTGGCATGCCTGCGCTGCAGAAAACAGACTTCCATGTGCACTGTGGAAAACAGACTTCCATGTGTGCTTGCCCAGAATCAAAGTCAGGTGGCACTGCCACCCTGTGTGGGCTTCGGGTTTGGTTGCCCAATTGAGTTGTGGGGAGCAGATTCCAGTGTAGCATTGCTGAGGCCCGTGCACATGCTCCCAAGCTCAAATTCCCGTAGGGGCATTGTGGCCTGAGCGAGGGGTGGGTCTATCAGTTACTATGGTGCTAACCATGAGCCTGCAGGGAGGGGGTTAGGCTCTTTGACTCACAGAAATCTGCGGCCGGGAAGTCTGGATTTTTGTTGTTTGTTGGTCTGAAGCTGTGGTCACAGTTCTCTGTCCCCAGTGGCTGCAGACGTGACTGGGTGGTATTGGGGCCAGGATCCTAGTCTCAAGCAGCTCTGTTTCTCAAGATGGTGTGGTCTCTGTGCCCGCACTGGCCACCCAGAAGTGTCCGCTTTGTGCGCGGGGCTCCACCGTCTAAGACTGCCCGGTTTGGCAGCCCCTTGGAGGACCTGCAGAATCTAACTGTCCCTAGCTCATACACACACACACCACACATGTCTACACTCTCTATGGCTCCCTCACTCTCTCACCCTCTCTCCCTCCCTACCTTCTTGCCAGTCACCATCTTCTGAGCCTCAGAAGTATGTCTGGGGCATTAATTTCAAGCTGCATGCTCGTGGCCATTTTTTTATAAAAGCAATACAGTAATCTCAGCTTTAATTACAAATAAAGTTTAATCAGTAAACCTTACATATAAAATGAGTTGTGTATGAGTTGTGCTATAACAACCAGGCATACTTGGTAAGAAAATGTTTTGTTTTTTTTAAAATCACCATAACTGGAAAAGGTTTTACAAACCAAACTATTTTTATATATTTAAGTTTTTCTCCAATATATGAAATTAGCAATGAAAAAACGCATAACTGAAGCTTCAATTTAAACACCATAAACCCTGCAATCTATTCAGCATTGCTGGCTGTTTGCTTAGCCTCCTCTTCCTAGGTCCCCAGAACATTTTTCCTCACAATCTTCAATTCAATGTTTGCTTTTTTGTCACCATTTCACCATTTCTGGAGAAACAACCAAATCCTTCTAAGTTCCTGAGGTTTGGAGGTGTGAGTTCTCAGGGAGCTAAATACAATAGAAATGCTGTACCCCAGCCTGCTTAGTACAGATGAGGCAATTGTGAGAGAGTGTGGCTGCAGGGTGTGGTATATTTGGTAACTTTTAGATGAGAATTTTAGGAAGAATGGCCACTATGGCATTTTCTACTCAGCAAGCGATGATAATGGTTCAAGTTCATCTGGACTTAAGCTTTTCAAAGCAAGGCAGGAGAAAGAGCTATTGTTTATAGAAAGACAAAAAAAAATATTGAACACGTCTTATAAATAACAAAAGAACACAGGAGTTATTTTTGGGCTGCTGCATGATAAAGCAGAAAATACAGTGAGCATTTAGGAGAGAAACCTGGTACAAATTCCTCAGGACAACTTGATGAAATGGGCTTTATGCAAGAGTGGGATGCACATATAGTGAGGGAGGTAGTCTCTTAATGAACATATCTCTTTGCTAGACATTTTATTAAGAATATTAATTTTCCCAACATTTATGTGTTAATGGTTAATGGCTATACATATTTGTAAAATTTCTGGAGTTAACCATGTAAGGAAAAACACTATTAGTAGTGAGGATTGAAAAGCAAGCACCTTTGATCCCTTAAGAAAATTGAAGTTATTCTTTTGCTAAAAGAAACCCACATGAATTAAAAGACCCAACTTTCTATTAGAGGTAAATTTCCTCTAGGGATTTCCTAAGCTACTTAGTAAGACAAATGGGGACTTTAGAGTAGTAAAGAAATGCTACACGTTTGCTTTGGAAATTAAGTTTCCTACTCAACCATTTGCTTCTCTAGGAAAAAATTGCAGATGAATTACACAGTCCTACTTATTTTCCGTTGCTTGCTTCTGTTGCTGCTTAAACCTGAATATATTAATAAGTGCTTCAAGGGAAACAAAATATGTCCTTTCTTTGTCAACATATGGGCCCTACTCTTGAGTACTGGAATTGCATTTCATATCTGGTTTGGAATTCAGTTCTTGAGAGCTGTACATAATCATCCTTAATCCTTTTGGCTGCTTCCTTATTACTTTGAAGAGTGGGGAGAAGGGTGCCTCTATTGAGTTTGCTCTCCAATCTCTGTTTCTCTAAAGAGTGCAGGGGAATAATCTATATTTCAAAGAAAGATGACCTTTACTTGATTTAATGCAATCTCTCTTTCAATATCTGAAATGAGAAAGTGATTAAAACTTTGATTGATAGGCAAGGATGTATTTTAGGAATAGATAAGCATAAAGGTCAGACACTTGTCAGAAAGGATTTTGACTTTCTTTAATATTTAAGTACCTCATATGAATCAGGGTTCCTGCACTCATAGTATATTTTTAAGTTTGATGAAAAGTCCTGCACTTTTGTATAACTCAAAATTGGTTTCTCACATAATGTCAAGATATTGAGGGTGGCAGGTGTATGTTTATTGGGATTTTCATAGAAACTTGGTCTGTTGACATAAGACCTTCTGAGAAGATAATGGTCATTTGACACACTGCTTTGGAGAGTTTAGAATTCTGTCTGATATATTCCTAAATTATGCTTATTTTTAAATTTCAATGTGTTGAGTGTTTTCTATATTCAAGGAATTTCTCCTAATGAATTAATAGGAAAATAAATATCTAACATTCACTGAGATCTCACTAGACATCAGATGTTTTTCCTAGGTGCTTTACAAGTATCAGTTAATTTAACATGCACCTATAACCATATTAGCCCATAATAAAGATTTGTTGAAAAAATGAATGAGTGGCTTTGTGAAGCAAGGTTTTTGTTTTTTAGTTTCCTCATTTTATATAGATGGGAACTCCATGACACAGAGAAGTTAAAACCAAATAAGTGATGGAGCTGTGTTTCAACACAGGTCTCAAGCTATAGCTTAAATTCCTAATGGCATTGGTCTGCCAGGTGTCCTTAATATTAATAACTAGAGGCCCAGTGCATGAATTCGTGCATGGATGGGGTCCAGCTGACCAGCCCCGACCAGGTTTGGGGGGCTGATCAGGGGTGGGGCCGGCCAGGGGGAGGGGCTATAGGCAGTTGGCCATCCGGCCCCACCCTGATAAGGGTGGGGGGGCTGGCCAGGGGAAGAGCTGTGGGCAGTTGGTTGGCCCTGCCCTCTGGTTGAACTCCCAGTTGAACTCCAGGTCGAGGGGACAATCTGCATATTAGCCTTCTATTATATAGGATAGCATACAATTTATATTTGCATAACATTTTATATTGTACAAAGCATGTTTGCTTACCTTTCATTTACTAGAACAGATGTGCATTCTGAATTATAAAATATGATATACCTACTTCACATGAAATATTACTACAATACAAACATTTCCTCTATTTGATCTTTTATTCTACCCTTTTAAGGGTGATTTTGTTATTGGAAGTAGAATAACAGCCCTGAGAATCAAGAATAAGACTCATAGAAATAAGAGAGTAAGAAAGTCAAAATATACTTAGTTATTTAATAGAATATTAGAAATCATAGGAAGATAATGTGAGAAAATGAAAGAAGAAAGAGAAAGAAAGAAAGAAAGAAAGAAAGAAAGAAAGAAAGAAAGAAAGAAAGAAAGAAAGAAAGAAAGAAAGAAAAAAGGAAGGAAGGAAGGAAGGAAGGAAGGAAGGAAGGAAGGAAGGAAGGAAGGAAGGAAGGAAGGAAAGAAGGAAGGAAGGAAGGAAGGGAGGAAGGGTGGGAGGAAGAAAGGAAGGAAAGAAGGAAGGAAGGAAGGAAGGAAGGGAGGAAGGGTGGGAGGAAGGAAGGAAGGAAGGGAGCAAGGGTGGGAGGAAGAAAGGAAGGAAAGAAGGAAGGAAGGAAGGAAGGGAAGAAAGAGCTTTACAGCGTCTGCTGGAGATTGAACTGAAATTCAGTCAAACACTGTCACAGGCCGCAGTTCAGGAGTGCCACATGTTCCAGCTGTGGCCCAAGCCTCCCCACTCCATCACCAGGAGGGGACCCCTTCTGGCCCTCACAAGAGCTCCAAGGTCCCCACTACTCATTGCCTATACACCATCACAGCTAACTTTAGGATGTCCTTATTCCTAGTCAAGTCACTCATCATGAGAAGCCTGTGATTGCTAGAGTATTTCCCAGTCCCTAGATTTTAATCCCTTGGAGAGACCAGTACAAACTGTTTTTGACTCATTTACACTCCCTTCAAAAAGTTCTGAAGTTTTTTCCAATATATCAGCTGGAATGCACGGTTATTAGCAAAATTCCTGATGCTCATCCATTTCCCTGGAAGTTCCTTTGGCCTTCTTGCTCAAGTCTGGCTTTCTCCCCCAGGACTTGGCTTCCTATGCAGCCCCCCCTGCCCAAAGTCCACTGGCTGTTTCTTTTCCCATGATTCTCCTGACACTAAGCTTAGACATAGGGTAGGTGTCTTTATTGCAGCTCATTCCTACTTTCAGAGTATTTTGTTTCTCTCATCTCAAATTTCAGGATATTTAAGTTATGAAAAGCAAGGTGCAAAAGTTTATATATTTGCATACGTATCCTACCTAATAAAAGAGTAATATGCAAATTGACTGTCACTCCAACACACAAGATGGCTGCCCCCATATGGTCAAAGATGGATGCCCCTATGTGGACACAAGATGGCCACCACAAAATGGCCAGCAGGAGAGGGCAGTTGGGAGGGACCAGGCCTGCAAGGGAGGGAAGTTGGGGGTGATCAAGCCTGCAGGGGAAGGCAGTTAGAGGTGACCAGGCCGGCAGAGGAGGGAAGTTTGGGGTGACCGGGCCTGCAGGGAAGGGCAGTTGGGGGGAACTCAGGCTTGCAGGGGAGAGCAGTTGGGGGGGACCAGGCTGACAGAGGAGGGAAGTTGGAGGTGACTGGGCCTGCAGGGAAGGGCATTTGGGGGGAACTCAGGCCTGCAGGGGAGAGCAGCTGGGGGTACCAGACCTGCAGGCGAGGGCAGTTGTGGGGGGACCAGGCTGGCAGGGGAGGGCAGTTAAGGATGACCAGGCTGGCAGGGGAGGGCAGTTAGGGGCAATCAGGCTGGCAGGGGAGTGGTTAGGGGGTGGTCAGGCTGGCAGGCAGAAGTGGTTAGAGGCAATCAGGAAGGCAAGCAGGTGAGTAGTTGGGAGCCAGCAGTCCTGGATTGTGAGAGCGATGTCCGACTGCCTGTTTAGACCCTATCCCAGTAGGATTGGTCCTAAACGGGCAGTTGCACATCCCTCGAGGGGTCCCAGATTGGAGCAGGTGCAGGCTGGGCTGAGGGACACCCTCCCCCCACCCACATGCATGAATTTCGTGCACCAGGCCTCTAGTGTATATAATATTTTGGGTAAAAAAGAAGGTGAGATAATTAAACATACACATATCTACTCTTTGAGTGAGACTCTCTCTTTCTCTGGACATCAAAATAGATGTTTCTGATATTCCTTTGCAAATTACTGTTAATGTTAAGTTCTTTCCTCATCAAGTGACCTTTTCCTAATTAAACTTTCATTCCTGATTCATTTACTTTATCTTATTTTAATTGAATGTATCAGGGTAACATTGGTTAATAAAACCATACAGGTTTCAATTGTACAACTCTGTAACATCATCTGCATACTGCATCGTGCCCTTACCACCCAAAGTCAAGTCTGTTTAGGCCATCATTTATTTTCCTTTGCCCTTTTCCACCCCCCTCTACCCTCCTTTATCTCTGGCAATCACCAGAATAAATTTTTATCTATTCACTGTAAAAGATATTTTTCTAAATTTATTATTTCTTCTTTTGTTATTAATTGATAATTGACCAAAAGGAATAGTTTTTCTTTATATTTATTTATTTATTTTGCAAGTATGTATGTCTACAAGCACATATTTATTTTCTATGTGAATTTGTAGATTCTTACGCTGACTGAGATAAAAGTCATGGACATCTTTATACATTTTGATGTTCAAATTGTGCCCATTTCACTGGTTGGAACTCCTTCCAGCTGATTGGTTATCCTTATGGCACACCCCCAACATTACTTTGAACCATTCCCTTTTCTTTCTGGTAGAGCAGTCATTTCTGGCTAATTTTATAGCTTCCCCCTGTCAGACCTGGGGTCGGCCATTTTTCAAGGGTGCTTGATAAACTGAAATTTAGCAAGTTCTCCAAACTGAGCTTAAAGTAATAATAAACGGACATTATCTTTCACAATCTTTGTTGATGAGAAATTCACGAGTTCTTGGCTGCGCAGTTTTCTGTTGGGCTTCTCATGAGGTTTCTTAGGTGTCCACTGGGTTGGTAGTAATCTTTTAGGTGAAGTGACACTTCTATGAATAGATATTTTGTGTACTTTTGACTATCTGAATCAAGTTTTAATACTCTAAATATTCCTAAAATTAATTTAAATTAACAGAATGGAAAAAAAACACACGAATGCAAAGAAAAACATATTTCAACTATACTTCAAATAAATAAAATACTACATTTCAAATAAATAAAATAAATTTATTGAAGATAATGAGTTGAAAAGAAAAGAAAAAAATCTATTAAAATTTGGATAAATTATTTTGACTAATTCTGTTTGTCTAAAGAATATCTAATAACCAATAAACCTTGGACTTTTCTCATTATGGGTACAGAATCTCTGAAACTGTTTTATGGCAGTTGAAGAAGTTATTGAGTAAATTCATAACTAAACTCATTTAATCAGATCTAGCCAGTTTGGCTAGTGGATAGAGCATTGGTCCGTGGACTGAAGGGTGTCAGGTTTGGTTCCAGTCAAAGGCATGTACCTAGGCTGTAGGATCGATCCCAGGCCCTGGTTGGGGTACGTGCGAGAGGCAACCAATGGATGTGTCTCTCTCACATTGATGTTTTTCTCTCTCTGTCTCTTCCCCTCCCTTCCACTCTCTCTAAAAATCAATGGGAAAATATCCTCAAGGAAGGATTAAAAATAAATAAATAAATAAATAAATAATAAACTAATTTAATTATTTCAAATATTTGTACATATACACACATAACACACATTATATCTTATATAATAAAGAGCTAATATGCAAATGGTTGTCATGCCATCACGCAGTAATGACTCAGACATTCAACACTGGGGAGAGAGAAGAGGGGACAAGCCAGGCACAAAGGAGCTCACGAGAGAGGCATGGGGACCAGCCAGGCACTAATGAGCTCATGAGAGAGGCATTGGGACCAGCCAGGCTGGGGCCCAGGAGAGAGACAAGCTGTCCACCCATACCCATGGTTCTGGGTGCCAGCACCTGTGGCTGTGGCCCAGGCAAAGCCACCTACCCATGGTCCCCTGTGGCTGTGGCCAACTTGGGCGAAGCTGGCCCAGGTCCTGGGTGTTTACAGCCAGCCAGAGGGAGGGAAGCCTGGGTCCCAGGTGCCGGTGAGCAGCCAGAGGGGGGAATCCTGGGTCCTAGATGCGAGGTGAGACAGTGGTGATTAGGGGTGATCAGGCCAGCAGGGGAGCAGTTAGGGTTGATCAGGGCAGTAGGGGAGCAGTTAGAGGTGATCAGGCAGGCAGGCAGAGGTTGTTAGGGGCCATCAGGCAAGCAGAGGTGGTTAGGGGCAATCAGGCTGGCAGGCAGGTGAGTGATTAGGAGCCAGCAGTACCAGATTGCAAGAGGCAGTTGGATATCCCCTGAGGGGTCCTGGATTGGAGAGGGTGCAGGCTGGGCTGAGGGATTCCCTCCTCTCCATGCATAACTTCTGTGCACCGGGCCTCTAGTGCTGCAGAAGCCCAGGAGCAATGGCACCAAGAAATGAGCACATCTGGTGTCACTGATTCTTGATTTCTGTTTAAATCAGCACTTAAGATTTATCCCGATGATTCTTGCCTGCTCATATTGTCATCTTTATGTAATTCACTCTCACACTGAATCAGAGCTTCAATGACCAAGAGAAATCAGATGTGACAACATGTGATTCCCAAGGCCAAGTCATAAAAAATATTAACACTTCTATCTTATTTTCTTGGATCATTCACTCTGAGGAAAGACAGCCATATTATCATGAGAACACTCCGGCATCCTGAGATGATGCCCATGGGGATAGAGAGCATGCTAAGGTCTCTGTCAAAGCCAACATGCCAGCCATGTGAGTGACCCAGGTGGCTCCTTCCGCCCCAGCCAAACCTTCAGATTATTACAGGCCTAGTGGACAATTGACAGAAAACTTATGAGAAGCCTTAGCCAGAAACACCCTGCCTAGAACAGCTGAATCCCTGACCCATAGCAACTGTGAGAGATAATAAATGTTTAATATTGCTTTAAGTCACTGAATTTTGTATAAAGTAGTTAGACAGTAATTGAAGCACTAATGCAGTTTCTAAATACCATTAACCACTGAAGGAAACTTGGATCCCTTGGAAAATTAAGTGATTCCAAGTCTGGGACTGGGAAGCTAGATGATGAGCCAACATATTGCTGTGCCAAAAAGTAAGGGAGAATTAAAAGTAGTGATGAGTGTGTGTCAAAGGGTTAGAGGATCCAGCTTGGTAGGTTTCAACTAGCCGAACTGGTATGATTTATGGTCAAATTATGTAAAGATATTAATAGTCTTACTGAAAAAAATAAGAAGCTGTGAGTCTATATTGATAATATAGACATTCATGCATATATCCATATATATATATTATAACATATATATATATATACACACACACACACACACACACACACACACACACACACATATGAGTAAATAACTCGTGGAAAAAGGAAATTCTTCATTTCAGTAAAGTATCAACTAATATACAGAAAAGAAGAAATATAGTTAGATAATTACCTTTGCAACCAACATAATATGAATTGATTCTGGCAAGAAACATCAGCACATGCTTAAAAATAGAAAGATACCATTTGGAGAGGAAGGAGATATTTACATGTTCTCATAGGACCTCTCCTTAAATCAGTTATTGATTACAAAAGGAATACTAGTAATGATGAAATAGATAAACCCATTTTAACCAAGTGATCAATATTATTCATATGACGAAAAAAGTTACAAGGGAGCATCCTAGGCCTCTCCCATAATGCCCTGAGAAGGACACAGCATCACTTACAGAAGTGTGCCAGCCAGAATCTAATCATGAGGAAACACCAAACAAATTTAACCTGAGCGAGCATCCATAAAATACCTGGCTTGCACTCTTCAAGAAATCTCAATGTCATGAGAGTCAAAATTGATGCTGAGGAACTGTCCCAGATTAAAGAAGGTGAAGGACACATGCAAACTTTCTTCATTACATGACCTGGATGAATTTGTACTGAAAATAGTCCTACACAGGACATTATTGGCACAGCTGCATAAATTGAAGTAGGGATTGTAGGTTAGAATAAAGTATTGTAGTACTGTTAAATTTCATGAATGTATTAATTTTAATGAGGTTATTTTTTTTAATGTCCCTGTTTTTAGTAAATGCAAATTAAGACATTAGAAGGATAAAGTATAATGATGCCTGCACATGGATATACTGAGACGGAGACAGAGACAGAGAGACAAAGACAGAGAGATATCACAGAGAAAACAAGCTAATAATTGGTAAAATGGTACAAGATTTTGTTCTTACAATCTATTCAAAGCTTGAAATTACAATTCCTAGGAAAATTTTTTATTACTTTAACACTTTCTTTCAAATCAATGTCTTGGTTTGAGAGTAAATAATTTGGTGAAGATATAAGACATGGAATGTAATTCAATTATTGATGGTCAGAAGGAAGAAAGAGGATTCACGTTCTGTATAAGGAAAACTAGTAGAAATTTCTATTTAACAATGACAAAATCTTGGACATAGTGGGAGCAGGACGAAGGAGAGTGCGGGTTATAATCAAGAAATTCATCCTGAAGTACAAAGGGTTAGAAGAGATTCAGACCCTGGTTGGGGTGGCTCTGTTGAGGGTCACCCATGAACCCAAAGGTCTGTGGTTTGATTCTGGTCAGGGCATGTACCCAGGCTTGGGGTTCAAACTGCAGAAGGGGGTGTGTGCAGGAAGCAGTAATAGATTGATGGATGTTTCTCTCTAAAATCAATAAAGGCATTAAAAAAAAAAAGAAGAGTGAATCAGGATTTCTCTAAGCACTGGTTAAAAGTTATAAGTTTGTCTATATCAATTTTGATTCTCTACTACAGTTGGACATCTTTGTGTTATGAATTCTAACTAATCATGTATGTAAATCTAAAATTGTCTTTTTCTAAGGAAATCTAATTATGTAATTCTCAACTTTCAATGTCAATGCTGTTCTATCCAATTCAGGCTTTCTTTGTAAATGTAGGTTTCTTTTCAACTCTTCTTATTTTTCCTTAGTTGTGATCTAAACAGGAGGGAGTGGGGTAATATACATGGGGGCGGGGCATAAGAGGAATCACAGAGACAGAATTAAGAAGATAACGCAGATTTCCCTTCTTTATCAATATTTGGTTAGGAGCAGCCTTTGTCCTCAACTTTTCAGGCTTCTATTGTCACATCAGCCACTGCTGAGCTGACACTCTCTCCCTCACTTGCCCCAACATTCAGAACACTGACATGTCTTTAGGACACAAGTCAGTATTTTACAGACCATCAGGTCACTGCAGTAGCTCTTTGTCATAAGCAGACAAAACACCTCTCCAGTTCCACTGGCCCACACGTAGAGGTCCTTGCTGTTTTTAAAAGACATGGGACATGTTGTAGTAATCTATTGCACCCCACAGGATCACCAGAGGTTGGGGAAAGTGTATCTCAGGCATTTGCTGAACAAACATTCTCCCTCTATGGTAACTCTTCTTTGTTGATGCTGGGAGTGGATGCCATAAGATGTGTGGTCTTTCTTGTTTTTCCTCTTCTACATGATCTTTATAGGGGGTCTGCCTAGATGATTTCCCTGTGTTGGAAAACCTGCTCTTATATAATAAGCAAACATTAGCCACCCTCCCCTATGCACATTTCTTTGTTTTTGTGTATGCATTTTTTAACATGAATTATGTTGAGTCCATAATACTCTTAAGTTTTGTATTAAACAAATACTTTTCATTCTAAAAATCTTACCTCTGAAATCTCAAATTACTTAATTTATTAGATGCCTTCCTCTGCTTCTTGCACTTTACCAACACTATGAAGATACCCAGTAACTTCTTTATCCCTCTGCTTATTTCGTGTGCTTCCTTTCCTAAAGAAAATGAAATCTCTCTAGGCACGGCAGCCATTGATCCAGTGAAGACTGGGAAGTGATATTAGACATAACAACAGCAAAACCAATAATGTTGCCAAAGTTATCTCCCATTTGTCAATGTGGTTCCTGTGTAATCCATCAATGTATTTATGAATTCCTACTTTTGCCAGGAAACATGGAGGGCACACTTAGTACATAAACTATAGCTCCTGTCCCCTTGGTATACATGGTAAATAGAAAGGAAAAATGTCTTCATAGAAGCTCAAAGGATGGGTCTTAAACTAGTCACAGCTGGGGAGCCCTTGTGGGGATTAGTTTAGGAGTCACTTTCAGAAGGACTGTGATACTCTGGACTTGAGCCAGGACTGTGCTGGAGCAGCCACTGCATCCTAAGCAGGGGTATACAGTCTGGAAGTTTCTTATCATCCATAAGATATGTGGCCTCAGAGTTTGTCATCCACCTACCTCTGAGCTCTACTGAACAGCAGTGATAGAAACACAGCCACCAGAAATACTAGGGCGTAATGTAACTGCTCTGGCAACACTGAAACTAGATTCATCATAGCACAGCTCTGCTGAGCTGCACATGTGCAGAAAATAGAAGACAGCAGGACATCCAACTGCTGCTGCAAAGTGAGCAGAAAAGGGGGTGATTGCAAGTAGAGAGGGCAGCAGAAACGTGTTAAGGATTCATAGAAGCACAGCCTCAAGCAATGTAGCATAACTGAATATATGAGAAGGGGCATGCTGATGAAAGAAGAAGCTTGCTCTTAAAAATAGATTTCTGATAAAACAAGAGAGTATCAGGCACCTCTATACGGCTCTATTCATTTCTGGTTTTAAATACAAAAGATTAGTATGCCTGTCAAACACTGCCAGGAAGTGTACATTTAGCTAGTAGTTTTGAGTTATATAATGGTCATTTTTATTTATTGTTTCCTCAGTTAACAATTATTTTGCACTACAGGTCAAAAAAATTCTATTAATTTCTTAAAAAGTGTTGAAAGCTCTTTTAAAGGTGTAGATGGTATTCTCTCGCTCTCAAAATATTATTATAGCAAAACTCAAAAAGAAATCTAAAAATAGAAGTGAGAGATTACTTTTGTTTATATTGTCACAGCGTTATCACAAAGTAATAAACCTGCTTTTTTAAAGGGTAGCCTAAGGGACTAATTCTTATTTCAGATGTGCACGTTTATTTATTCAATTCAAACAAATATCTACCCAGTATTGTATGCATACCCTCAGTTACTCACACCTGGAGAGGAGATGCTTATTCGCATGCATGATGGGAGTTGTTTCTTTTCCTTCCAGATTTTAGTTCTAGGTAGGTAAAGGGAGTCAACTTATTCCCATGCAGGTAGTGTTGTTTGCTCACTCCATATAACAAGAAGTACTTAGCTCTCACAAACTAAATGTCTGGCAAACGTCCACTGAACCTTAGAAGGACTTCCAGAATCACAATGACTTCAGATACAGAATCAACAGTACATCATTATGATGAAAGTACCCTTTCATTCCCCTTGGCCTGCAGAAAATTTTATGGCAAAGGTGAGCTAAAAGGTTGGAAATGAAAGAAAATGTAAGGGAATTAAACAGGCAGTTAATAATTAGAAGGGATAATTTAATTTAAAAGGATTATGATGGCACACTGAGGCTTTCCAAGGTCAATTCTTTAGATAGTTCAATTTCAGTGTGTTTTTTGAGCTGATTCGATTGAGGTCATTTCAAATTTTGCAAGATGGCTTTCTTTATTCTCAAAGGAATTAATGAGGTACAGTCTAATTGAACTACCTGGGAAGTGAGTGAATTTGATTATCAATGTACACAGACAATTATTCCCTTTATGTTAGCTGAATGCCATGCACTTCAGCGATGACTTTAGTATGCATATTCCCGCTTCCTTATTAACTTTGCAGTTATTGGCTCAGTGGAAGCACTCACCGATTTCCACTGAAGGGAGGAGTTACTGAGAAAGAGAAGGAAACAAGTGAAGAGGTGATTTCCTCCTATCTATAACCCCAGGGCTGCATTTGCAGCAGCTTTGAAATCATTCCAGAGCATAACACGTCCACATTCTTTTCAATAAAAAGGATTATCTTAATTTCCTAATAAAACTTCTGTCCATCTCAATCCCGGGGCAGCTTTTCAGATTCTGCAGAGATCAAGGGTCGAAGCTAAATATTTCTTTTTATCAAAGTCAGTTTTCATAGCCTGTGAGTTTTATTCTTCAGCTTACAGTGGACAAGTTTCACTTTTCATGGAACTAAAGGACTATAATTTGTTTAAACAATTAAAATGCTAATGGGGAAAATCACTCTTTAGACTGTACTATTTCCTTGCATGCCTTTCTTATTAATTACTTATTATTTGTGCATGAAAAAATAATGTTGCTTTTGATCTTATTTGATAAACCCATACAAAAAAAACCTCTGTTTTGGAATGTAATACTTAGAGTAAAACCCAACTGTCAGCTAAACACTTATTCTTAGGTTTCATATATATGTCACTGGAAAGAGATGGTCATCCCTGAGTAGATCAGATGACAGATCAGAGGCGGTCAGCCTTGTTAAATTTGGCCGGTCTCTTTGCCTCATTGCGGAATGCTTCCTGGTTGAAATCAACCCCGTGAGAACTGGATTATTCTTAAGGTGATTGAAATAACACATTGTTGTTGTTTCTTTAATTTATTTATTGATTAAGGTGTTACATATGTGTCCTTATACCCCCATTACCCCCCTAACCCCCTCCCCACTCATGCCCTCACCCCCCTGTTGTCTGTGACCACTGGTTAGGCTTATATGCATGCACACAAGTCCTTTGGTCGATCTCTCCCTCTTACCCCCCCATCCTCCCCTACCTTCCCTCTGAGGTTTGATGGTCTGATCGATGTTTCTCTGTCTCTGGATCTGTTTTTGTTCATCAGTTTTTGTTGTTCATTATAGTCCATAAATGAGTGAGATCATGCGATATTTTGGCAAGCCATTACCCCATGCTTGTTGATTTCTTAAGTGAAATCCAATTCAAAATTCTAACTCTGAAGAAAATATTTTAGTATAAGTAGATTATGTTTCTGGTTTTTGTTGCTATGTCTCTATCAGTAAGCAAGGAATAAATCTTTTCACATTTGAAAGTACACAAAATTTCCTTGGGCTGTGAAAATTTAATTATCTTTCTTAGAGTAGTATATATACTAACAAGAGAGTGAATTATTATTTTTTTCTTAAAAGCACATCTCCCATGTATACAGTTTAACACTCAAAATTTTTAAAAATTATTAGCAAGATGTTCAATTTTATTAATAAAGGCATGGTGAATGTTGGGTACCATCAGATTGATAAAAAAGTTATCTTCATTGTTTTTGATACCTGCATGATCTAGTAATATTTATTTCATACTCATGTGAAATAATACTGCCCTCAAAAAAGTGTAGTAAATACTCTTCACTTCTATCAGACTTTAATAAATCATGTCATTTTCCTCTAATTTTGTCTCAAAGTGTTAATTGCAACACATAATTATTTATTTTAAGTCCCTTTTAAGGTTTTCCACAATCTTTTCAAATCAGCATTAATACATGGAACTGGTAAGAAAACGCAGTTCTCATAAAAGTGTCTGCATAGTTCTAACCAAAATAAAAGGTTTTCTCAGAAAACTCACCTGATTTTCCTTTTCATACATACTCCTGTTAAAACGTTAATCTTTCATCTAAGTGTGTGTAATTTACTTGCTCTCATTATACCAGGTAACCTCTCCTTTATCCATTACCTTAGACTATGGAAATAATTTCCTAACGCACCACCTGTCCCACACCTCCATTGCTCACATGCTGTGCCTTCTCATACACCGCTACTACTAATGCACACTTTTCAACATCAGAGTAGGACTTTAGCCAGGCATTCAAGGTTGACTTCAACCTCTGCCAAATCTCCTTTTCTGATCTTACCATTCTGTTCTCTTCTGCATTGCCTAATGCAAAAAGACAAATTATACAACACCCTACACCATAAGAATCCGATGCCCTCTCCAAAGGCATTTTTCTCTTCCTGGAAATGACTCTGACTCATTTCAAACAATTGGAATTAGAACTTCATAAATCCTTACTCAAATATAATCCATATGCTGGCATTTTTTCCAAGCAGATATTATCTCTCTCACTTTGGAACCCTAATCTTCTGTTTGTGTATAATACATACAATTTAGCATTTTTAATGCTAAATTCATACTTTAAATATGTTATAGTTCTTTTCCTCAATTAAAATGTTTCTGAATATAGAGATAATGATATTAATTTCTTTATATTTTGATAGCTTTCAATTTTTGTTTTGTGACTAGCAGGCTGACACTCTATTCACTGAACCAAACCAGCTAGAGCAATAGATGACTTTTTAAAGAAGCACAGACATGATAATCAGAAAAGCAAGTGTTTGAATTCATATCTATTTGAAGTCACACATCATGCTGTTAACTATTATCCAGGAAATAAATTAACACTATACACAGTCTTGTAAAAAGTATTTATGGAAAGGATACACTAAATTGTGCTTGTAAAAAGTATTTATGGAAAGGATATACTAAGTTGTGCTTTTAAAATTAATAATTAGTTGTTCATCTAAATTCTGCGAAGTCAAGAGCGTGAAAACATCAGTGTAAATTGATATGATACAAAGGTGTCATGGAGTCTATAGGTATTTGAATGGGCTTAGAAAAAAATGGGATTTAAAGACGGATAGAAATGTGATAGGTAGAAATGATGAGGAAGATACTTCTAGTGTTATCCATTGCATAAATAAAAGCACAGATGACTAAAGATTAAGTATGTTTTTGAATAATAACAGATTTCATTGAAGATTATTCTTGACTAGAGGCCTGGTGCATGAAATTCGTGGACTGGGGAGGGGCCCTCAGCCAAACCTGCCTCCTCTCACAGTCTGGAAACCCTCAGGGGATGTCCTACTGATGGCTTAGGCTCCTCCCCATGGGGAGGGGCCTAAGCTGCAGTCTGGCCTCCCTCTGCCGGAGGCGACCAGGCTGATCAGGGGAAGGTGCCAGCCCCATCACCCCAATGCTGCAGCCTCTGCCAGCCACCGCAGCTGCCAAGGTATTTTCATCAACACAGACTCCAGTCCCTTCACCATGAAAAAATGACAACTTTCTTTAGGCATTTTCAAGATGTCTCTTTCATAGGATATTACCTTTCTTCTTCCTTCCTTCCTTCCTTCCTTCCTTCCTTCCTTCCTTCCTTCCTTCCTTCCTTCCTTCCTTTCTTTCTTTCTTTCTTTCTTTCTTTCTTTCTTTCTTTCTTTCTTTCTTTCTTCTTTCTTTCTCTTTCTTCTTCTTTCTTTCTTTATTCTTACATGAGGATATTTTTCCATTGATTTTTAGAGAGCATGGAAGAGAGAGGGAAAAACAGAGAGAAACATCAATGTGAAAGGGAAACTTCGATTGGTTGCCTCCTGCATGAGCCCTGACCTGGGCCCTGGACAGGGAGGAGCCTGCAACCTAGGTACATGCTCTTGATCAGAATGGAGCCAGGCCCCCCTGTGTGTTTGTGTCTCCACTCCAGCCCCAGCAGCCCAGCGGGGTTCTCTCCGGTTCTGGGGCCACCCTATCTGTTGTTCTCTCAGACTCTGGGCCCATGCCAGGCCCCTCCTCCTAAGCTGGTCATGACCATTATGGTGTCCCAGGCTAATTTTCATATTACTTCTTCAGATAAATATATACATAGATAGATAGATAGATAGATAGATAGATAGATAGATAGATAGATAGATAGATAGATATAGATATAGATTAGCCCTGCATAAATATAAATGGCTTTTACGCATAACACAACATAATAAAAATGTTGTAATTATGATACAAACATTTGTTTCAAACACCTCCATTTTAAAGATTTGATTTTGAAAGAAGGAACTTTGAGAAAGTTTATTCTAAAGTAAACTGGATAAATCTTGCATCAGTCTTCTCAGGCTGCTGCGACCAAACACCACATGCTGAGTGGATTAAATGACAGCAATGCACTTTCTCACAGTTCTAAGGGCTAGAAGTCCAAGATTCAGATGCCAGCAGGGTCGGTGTGGGGTTAAGACCTCTCTCCTTGACTTGTAGATGACCCTTCTCACTGTGTCCTCATAGGCCTATTCTCTTTGTGCAGAGTGGAAAGTTCTGGTGTTGTTCTTCTTATAAGATCACCAGACCTATCAGATTAGAGCCTCTCCCTGATGACCTTATTTGACCTTCATTGCCTCCTTTTAGACCTTATCTCCAAATATACTCACATTGGTAGTTAGAAATTCAATATATAAATTTGGGAATGGGTGACAAAATTTAATCCATAACAAGTACAGCTTTCAGATATTTATGATGTAGAAAGAATACAGATTTGGAGAATAAGTATCTCTGAATAGATATAGACATAGATATAGATGATAGTAGATATAGGTGATAGATATATA
The DNA here is from genome assembly GCA_026230045.1 of Corynorhinus townsendii. NCBI lineage: Eukaryota > Metazoa > Chordata > Mammalia > Chiroptera > Vespertilionidae > Corynorhinus > Corynorhinus townsendii. The sequence continues at coordinate 20,106,398 of JAPDVU010000001.1, forward strand.
GATATAAGTATCTATATATATAAAAGCCTAATATGCTAAGTGTCCAACCATTTGACTGGTCGCTATGATGTGCACTGACCACCAGGGGGCAGACACTCTGACCAGTAGGTTAGCTTGCTGCTGGAGTCCGTCCATCAGGACTGGGCCAAATGGCTGTACACACCCTAGAGCTCTCCCATGGTCCCTTCCTGGCCAGGCTGAGGGACCCCACTGGTGCATGAATCTGTGCACCAGGCCTCTAGTAGTTAAATACTTTTCTATTTCCAGGAAACATGATCAGAAAACTTACATACTAAGACTAATAGTTATTATATGAGTCTAGAGTTGGTTAACAATCTATAATAATGAAAGCATAATATGCTAATTAGACTGGATGTCCTTCTGTACGTCCTTCTGGACTACCTTCCTAACAAAGCAGAGGCCACGAGGGAAACCTAGGTCCCAGGAACCTGAGGGAAGCTCGGGTCCCAGGGGCCAGAGGGAACCTGATGCCACTAGTAGGGGAAAGGAAGGCCTACTCTTGCATGACTTCTGTGCATCAGGACTCTAGTAATATATAAGTTTAAAGAAAAATAATAAGAATATGAAAGCTCCAAATTAAACAGTGATTTAGTGTTTAGTGCCAAAATATTTTGAAAAAAATCTTTCCATCTCTTTTGTATTCAGATGTGAAAGTTAAAGCCTAGCATATGTCAATAAATATCAACTAGTTATATGCATATTTGAAAAGTCTTTATTTGCAGAAGGGTTTTTAGATTTTTCCTTATACAATGTTGACAATTTCAGTATTACACTACAGATTGTAATTCATCTCAGTGTTTGAGTAATTAAAACTCACAGACCACCTAAAAACTAAAAATAATATTTATCAAATAATTTTTCTACATGTATAAAATATGGAAACATCTGTCACCTTGTAATTTTGAGCACAATAATCCTATTTATTTTTTTCTGTTTTCTCTCCCCAGAGAATCAGTTATTTATTACATTTAAAATAAAATTCAGATACAAATACATATCTCAGTATTAATCTCTTTCTAATTCCATAACCACCAAAAAATTAAACTGTACTTTAACCAAAATTAAATATATTTTGCTTATTCATGTATTGCAACATTAATTTATCTTAACCCAAATGTTCCTTTCTTAAATAAACAAAATAAAAGTAGCTTAATGATATTTCCAATGTGGATGGAATTAAAAAGGAATGTAGTATTCAAATTAAGCTGTTTAGTTTTCTTTCTGAACCCAATGTCTAACTTAATCTTATTTTATTCTATTGAAACAAAAAATACAAAGAGTATAACATTGTGAAGACCTTAATTTGATGGTTATTTGTAGTGACATTTTATCAATACATTTTTTCTTCCCTTTTCTTTCTTATTAAGCCATTATTTCTAGTGGTGTTCTTTGTTTCATGATTAATTATAATCAACATTTTAAGGGATACTTTTACACCCTCAAAAAATAAAATAAAAGTATACAAATGTAAATCCTTATTTTGCATTTCACATAAATTGGATTGCATCTATGGGATATTTTACCATAGTTTAACAAATTCTATCTCTATAAAAAATACATCATAGTTATATAAACAATAAAAAAACAATAGTTTAGCTTTATAAGAGAACAAACCACTTTTAGGCATATTCAAGCTCTAGGTTTTTCTCTCTGTTTCCCTGCCGCAGTATTGGCACAATAGTGTTACATCTTTGGGTGTATGTATATACATGTATATATGTGTGTATATACATTTACATATAGATCTAATTTTATATCTGTGTATAGGATAACACTTATTAAAATGTTGCTCATCTTTCTTCACCTCTATATTATTAGAAAATTTTGTTCAGTATTTCCCTCTCACATTCTCTCAAGACGTTCCTGTCTAATGATCTATTACAGAGTTGTGCACTTGAAACTAATAGTGTAATGTTATTAACCAATGTCACCCCAATAAATTCAATTAAAAAATAAGTCTATTTTTAGAGGATATTTTTTGCTTTGTGACTCAGAAAAAGGAATAAAGGAGAGGTTAGGCAGAAAGACCATTGAGGAAGAGGATTAGAGACTCTGGGGAAATTTATGAAGCATTTTGAGGAGTTACCTTCAGGGTAAAAGAAAATTTGTCTGAAAACGTAAGAATTTAAATGGTCTTTGCCATGGTGTTTGCATATCACTACTATTATTTAGGAAATGCAAAGAAAGAAGTAGATTATAGGCAAATTTTCATAATGGTTGCTCCGTTGTCTTCCTTTGTTCATAACACTTGTTTAATATTAAAAACCTACCAAATTGTAATATAGCAATAACAAAAATAAAAAAAAGTACTAATATTTCTGTTTTTATGACAAGCCAATTGAACCTCTCTTCAAGTCTTTTAGTAAAAGAGAGTTCATTGCCCTGATCTCCACTCCTAACAAAGTAGGAATCTTTGATTATATGTTATTGTTTTTTATATCCTATTCCTGCAATCTCCATTTGTTTTTAGTTAAGAGGGGGAACTGGTGGGCACTGAACTTCTTATACAGCATCTCCAGATACAAATCCATGAGTATGAACATAGAAAATGTTTAAGATAAGAAGACAGAAACTACTATAGTGTCTCTCAAATCCACATTCACAGGCCAGTACTGGTTGAGAAGGAAGTTCTCATCAGTATGTAGTGACATGAGGAGAATAAGACACCATCCTTGGTTCTTATGGCAGACATTACTAATTATGCACCCAATACACATATTCCTTTCTTCTCTACCCCTCATTCCCCCCCAAAAAAATCTTAATTTTCTTTTAGTCAAAAAAGTCTCCTATTATAATTTTTACATTCCAGAGTGCTTTGCAAATAGATTTGATCATGAGACATAGTTACTGTGAATGAGACCTTAGCAAAGGCAAATGGAGTGAGATTAGGGCTTCTAAAAATATATAATCTATATTTTTCTTTTTTATTCCTATCTAGAATGTTGAAGCAATGCCTGCTGGTAGACCAATGATATTAAAATAATGAGAACTAAATTCTGATAGAGAAGGAAACAAACAAAAAAAAAACACACACAAAAAAAAAACCTTGGGTTTTTTAAAAGTTCCTTGAACAACTTCATTCTATCTGAACTAGATCCTCTAGCTAATATTTTCATGAATACAAATAAAAGTCTAATTAGGATTGGAGAAACCAAGATTGCGGCATAGATAAACACCTAAACTGCGGCTTCACACAACAATTTCAAAACCACAACTAAAAGACAAAACGGACATCATCCAGAGCCACAGGAAGGTTGGCTGAGTGGAAATTCTACAAGTAGAAGGAAAGAGAAAAGCACAGTGAGACTCAGAGGAACTGTGGAAGGCAGAGGTACGGAGGCTCACCCCGTGCAGAGAGGGCGGGCAACTGAGTACGCGGCTGGCTTTCTCAACTGGGAGGGAGATAAAAACTCCTGACTGCTCTGAACTCCAGTTCCAGGTGAGATTCTGGGGACCGAGACTCATTCGGGGAGAAACTGAACTGTCTGGCAGTGGGCAGAACTCGAGGGCAGCTTTATCTCAGAGGTGCTTGCAGCGATTACCACAGGACACTGAGACCCAGGGTCCTCTTAGGGCAGGGCTGACCGGAAGCCATTGCTTGTCTGCTCTGCCCTGAGACTCTGCCCCATCCAAACTGAGCACAGAGGCTTTTGCAAGTCTTGTCTCATAAGGGTGTCTCCAGCACAGATGTCCTCCCAGCATAGACACAGCTGATCCTCATAGCCAATTGGCCTGGAGGTCAAGTCCTCCCAGTGATACCAATAACAATCAAGGCTTAACTACAACAAGACTGTGCATACAGCCCACAAAGGGGTGCACCAAATGTGTCCACCTCAGGTAACTGGGGAGGCTGAGCCACTGGGCCCTATAGGACACCTAGAACACAAAGCCATTCTATCAACTCAGGGAAGCAGCCAAAATGTGGAGACAAAGAAAAAGATCACAAATGAAAGAAATGAAGGAAAAAAAATGACTTGATATAGATTTCAAAATCACAGTTATAAGGTTTTTCAGGAATTTTCTAGAAAAGGCTGATAAATTTAGTGAGACTCTCGAGGATATGATAAAGGAACAACTAGAAATTAAGCATACACTGACTGAAATAAAAAATAATATACAGAGATCCAACAGCAGACTAGAGGTTCACAAGAATCAAATCAAAGATTTGAAATACAAAGAAGCAAAAAACACCCAACAGGAAAAGCAAAAAGGAAAAAGAATCCAAAAATATGAAGATAGTGTAAGGAGCCTCTGGGACAACTTCAAGCATACCAACATCCAAATTATGGGGGTGTCAGAAGAAGAGAGAAAGCAAGATACTGAAAACCTATTTGAAGAAATAATGACAGAAAACTCCCCCCACCTGGTGAAAGAAATAGACTTACAAGTCCAGGAAGCACAGAGAGCCCTAAACAAGAGTAATCCAAAGAGGAACACACAAGGACACATCATAATTAAAATGCCAAGAGCAAAAGACAAAGGGAGAATATTAAAAGCAGCAAGAGAAAAACAGTTAGTTACCTACAAGGGAGTATCATTACAACTGTCAGCTGATTTCTCAACAGAAACTATACAGGCCAGAAGGGAGTAGCAAGAAATATTCAAAGTGATGAATAGCAAGAACCTACAACCAAGATTGTTCTACCCAGCAAAGCTATCATTCAGAATTGAAGGGCAGATAAAGAGCTTCACAGATAAGAAAAAACTAAAGGAGTTCATCACCGCCAAACCAGTATTATATGAAATGCTGAAAGGTATTCTTTAAGAAGAGGAAGAAGAAGAAAAAGGTAAAGATAAAAATCATGAACAACAAATACATGTCTATCAACAAGTGAATCTAAAAATCAAGTGAATAAAAAATCTGATGAACAGCATAAACTGGTGAATATAATAGAATCAGGGGCATAGAAAGGGAGTGGATTGACAATTCTTGGGGGGAAAAGGGTGTGGAGGGTGTGGGAAGAGACTGGACAAAAATCGTACACCGATGGATGAAGACAGTGCAGGAGGGGGTGGTAAGGGCAGAGGGTGGGGTGGGAACTGGGTGGGGGGGGGAGCTATGGGAGGAAAAAGGAGGAACAATTGTAATAATCTGAACAATAAAGATTTATTTAAAAAAAAGTCTAATTTGTATCATAATATGGTTTCTTTACATACTTCCAAATGCCCTCCTAACTCATACAGTTCTTCACTAGGTCAAATGTAGTCCATGTGAAGTGCTGTTTTCATTCTGAGAGTGAGTCTTAACTTCTTTTTGTTGATGAGAAGTATTTACTTATTTTTCAGAAACGTAAGAATGAAAGGTAGTTTTGGGCAATTTGTTTTTTACTGTTCTAAATGAGAGATGATAACATTGAGAAGACAGTTATTCTCAGAGTGTAATATATTTCATCGAAACAGGATATTCTGATACCACAGGCTAAGTTTCCAGGTTTCCCACTTGTCACCTCAGTCATCTTTGCCATGTCCATTAACTCCAATTCCCAAGAGTAAAAGGCATATAGTATTTACTCAACTCACAGAATTATGTGAGGATCAAGTGAGGTAAAGTGTTTTATAACCTATAAAATGCTAAATAATTTTTATGGTTATTGCCTATCAAATATATGTCATGGCAATCACATTTCCTTCTAAATCTATGTGGAATAAAATAAATGCAGCAAATGAGATTTTAGCATAGCCTTGGTTCCTAATTTATGATTCTGTGTTAGAAACTGTCAGCATGAATGTAACCAGCTCAATGTTGCCTTTTCCATTGTCAGAATCGTCATTATTGCCTTGGCTGGTTTGGCTCAGTGGATAGATCATGGACCTGCAGACTGAAGGTCCCAGGTTTGATTCTGGTCAAGGGCATGTACCTCAGTTGCAAGCTCGATCCCTGGCCCTGGTTGAGGCACATGCAGGAAGAAACCAATTGATATGTCTCTCTCACACTGATGTTTCTCCCTCTGTGTCTCTCCCCCTCCCTTCCACTATCTCTAAAAATCAATAGAAAAATATCCTCGGGTGAGTATTAACAAAAGAACATGAACACACACACACAAAAAAGAGTGGTCATCATTTGTGAATAGAACAAAAGAACATCTGTGCACATCAATCCCATAACATACAGGCAAGCGGCTCAAGCCAACCATAGTAGAAACAAAGCAGTATTTCCTTGTAATAACACTCCTAGTTAGATATCCTAAGAGCAGTAGTCTGATATATTTGGGTGCCTTGTAAAGCTCTAGGGGAAAATCACAGATCTGGCCACCTGATTTGCAAACTCTCATTCAAAAGATACTTGGACACATGTGCTGATGATGACATGGATGAAAAGTAAAATGGGGGCAAGCTTACAATAAAAAAATAAAAGAATAAGAAGTAGATCATAGATTTTACAGAACGCCCCCCCTCCAGAGGTTTCCTTCTACTCAAAGGGTACAAATGAAGGCCAAAATTGCCCTGGCACCTCACAGAAGACTACACTAGAGGAATATTTGCCACCGTCATTATCTACATACTTAACGGGAAAGAGAGGGGAAAATATCAAGACAACCATGTTACGGTGAAGCAGTCACTAAGGAAACACCTTGGGAAATGATGGGGGGCTGCTATTTGTCTTCCTCCCAGTTTCACTTGAAAACAACAACAACAAATAAACACATGGAAATGTAACTGGCCTGCTAGGACTTGCTTAATTAATGAGTTTTGACATGGCTGACGTATAGGCATAACCTAAGTGGCTGGGATGACCTCAGAATCGCATTCAGTACAGCTGTGAAATGGAAAGAAACTATGCAGTCTGTGTGCTCCTGAAAGAGTACCTGGACACACTGTTTCCCTTCCTAAAGCAAGTAGCTCCCATGATATGTAATCTTCTGCGTCTTCTCTTTTGCAAAAGGTTAAACATAATCAGGCACTTGAAAATGTATGTGTTCTTACTTCCCTTGAAAATATCAATACTGTGGATTAGAATAGAAAATAAAATATTGTCAGGAAGCTTAAAAGATTAAATTTAGAGTTGACCATATCAAAACACCATGATAAACATGACTTAGAGCCTTAATTCAAGAAGTTTTTTTATTAACACATTTTAGAATATATTCTAAATTTACCCATTTTTCTAGTCCTATGCTATTCATTTCATAGCTTTATTAAATATATATTCAAATTGCTATTAATTCTCAAGTCCTCTGTGCCTCTCTATAAGTAATTTGTGTCACAGAGGATTTATTATTGAATTCCCACTTATATTAAAAATATATTCCAACTCAAATGTTTTAATTACTCCTATATCAGACAAAATTTCTATTACTCTTCTATTAATATAATATATTGTTCTGATGGTGCTGAACAATCAGCAAGACAAAAAAAGGCATTGTGTTCTCAATAGCATGGATTATGATATAGTTCTGTGAAATAGTCAGAACTGTAATTATCTAATTATTTATTGAAATATTACTCCAGCCCAGCCAGTGGGGCTCAATGGTTGAGCTCTGACCTATGAACCAGGAGGTCATGGCACATGCCAAGGTTGCTGGCTCAATCCCCAGTATGGGGCATGCAGGATGCAGCTGATCAATGATTCTCTCTCATCATTGATGTTTCTCTCTCTCTCTCTCTCTCTCTCTCTCTCTCTCTCTCTCCCTCCCCCCCTGCTTCCTCTCTGAAATTAATAAAAATATTTTCTTAAAAAAAGTAATATGTCTCCAAAATCATTATCATGTTGACTCTACAGCATCAAAGTATAAACTTAGAATAATCCTATATAATAAAAGGCTAATATGCAAATAGACTGAATGGTGAAACAACCAGAACAACTGGTCGCTATGACCTGCGCTGACCACCAGGGGGCATGTGCGGGACATGGGGGGCCTTGGCCTGGGCAGGATGGTGGAGTAGGTGAGTGGGGGCTCCAGACTAAGGCAAGGCACCAGTCGCTGTAATCGGGGAAAGCCTCTAGCTGTTACTGAAAATTCTTTGCTCCCATGTGTCAGGGTCCCACCTGGCGCTCACACCTGCTACTGGCGCTGGCCCCACGCACACCTGCTGCCAGCACTGGAGCCACCGCTTGCACCCACTGCCAACGCTGACCCTGCTCGCAACTGCTGCCTGTGCCTGGTGCCGGTCCTGATCACTTGGTGCTATCAGCAGGTGTGAGGGGTGGCTGCTGGTCCTGATCACCCCTGAGGGCTTCTCCACCTTCCCCTGCTCCTGAGGGTCGATCGGGGCAGAAGTCACCACTTGCACCCGCTGCTGGTGCCTGGCGCCTGCCCCAATTGCTCTGCGCCATCAGCAGGTATGAGCGGGGCAGAGCCATCAGCACGTGGGAGCAGCGACGGTGGCGGGAGCAGGGCTGCCAGCAGACAGGAGACCAGGGGCAACTATGGGAGGGGCCAGGTGGGAACACAGAGGAAAGGCTGAGACCCACCCCTGTGCCTACTGCAGCCTTGCAGCCCACAGTTCCTACCAAGGTGCATGAATTTGTGCACTGCACACCTGGTCTATCAGTATAGAATACTGAAGTGAATGTCTATTTTCTAACAGGTGTGTTATCAGTGATAAAATATCTGTTAGAAAATAGTTTCAGATGCCTTACCTGAAAATAAATGAATTTTATTTATTTTTGTTTTAAGCCACCAAGTTTTAGGGTGATTTTTTTCACAAAAAAAAATAGATAATTCTGATATTATATAATGACTTTTATTTCTAAACTTCTTTATTTCAGCCTGACATGGCCTAATTGTGTGTGCTTGGTTTAACTTTGTTAAAACAACATATGGCTTTTCTTATTTAAAATTAGGAAAAGTGTGATGGAACATTAATGTTACTTACAGAGCAAACCTAGATGCAATCCCTCAAAACTCCAAAATAAACTACAATATTTAAAAAGAGACTTGAAAACTTAGAACTTTAGAGATATGAAATATATGTCACTCTAATGTCATAAGCTGATATGAAATTTTCTCATGATACCACCAGTGGAAATCATTTGAAATATCAATCACTATCTCTTGTGAACTATGCTAAAGAAACAAAATAAACAAGGAAACTGAAAGAAGTAAGATGTTTATGGCGTATTCCATGCCTTTATTCTTCCTCAGAGAATATTTTTTACTTAGGACTATTAGCTTCCATTCAAATAAACCTGATATGTCAATATTGTCAGTATTATTTCTATGTGATTTATCCCTGTTATTTACAGGTTGGAGCTTTTATGAATAGGAGTTCTTTCTATAACATTCCTTTAATGTATTTTGGTACAGTCATAAGTGTATACCAATGAGTGGGTTACAGTGTCATGTTTGCAGTTTGCCAAGTGTTTTTGCAAAACAGTTGTAAAAATATATACCGCTGCTGCAGTGTTTAGGAGTTTCAATTGTTCCAAATTCTTCATAATACATCATTTTATCAATTCTTTACATTTTAGCTATTCTGGTAATGATACCTCATTCAACACTTAATTGTTCCCCTGATAACTGACAATGATATGGCCAAAAGTGGATATCCACTTTTATAAAGCTCATTTTTAATGTTTTATCCATTAGGGCAATGTGCATTTGCTTACTGATTTTTAAAAATTAGTTCAGTAGTACTAATCAATAAAGTATAGAATATCCATGCAAGAGAATATAATGAAACAATTAAGATATGATATCTCTTAAGTAAATGTATACAGTCAATACTTATCCTATATAATAAAAGGCTAATATGCAAATTGACTGAATGGTGGAACAACCGGTCCCTATGATGCACACTGACCACCAGAGGTAGATGCTCAACACAGGAGCTTCCCTCTGATGGCCAGTGCACTCCGACAAGGGGAGTGCAGCTCAGCCAGAAGCCCTGAGCCGGGCTTACAGCTGGTGAGCACAGTGCCAGTGGCCGGAGCCTCTCCCACCTCCATGACAGAGTTAAGGATGTCCAATTGCCGGCTTAGACAGTGGGGAGCAGGCCTAAGCTGGCAGTCAGACATCCCCCGAGGGCTCCCAGACTACTGTGAGCAGGCACAGGCTGGGCTGAGGGACTCCCCCCAAGAGTGCACAAATTTCATGCACCAGACCTCTAGTACAATTATATAACATTTCCATGTATAACATTTATGTCCCGATATAACGGTAACTAACCATTATGCAAATATTCATTTTATATGTATTAATTTACAAAATCCATGTAAGGTATATACAATGTAATTCTCATTTCATTGCTTAGGAAATTGAGCCACTTAAAGACTGTGCTAGATGCCCAAGAGTCAATGGCTATAAATGATAGAGTCTAGATTTGAATGAGAGTTTTCTGGATTGGGAATCATGGTTGATTACCATACACAAAATGTAAGCATAAAGTCTGGAAAGATTCATTATTTAAAAGTAGAGGCCTGCTGCATGAAATTTGTCCCTCAGCCCAGCCTGCACCCTCTCCAATCTGGGATCCCCTCAAGGGCTGTCCAACTGCCTGGTTGGACTGGTTCCCCCCAACTGCTCTCCCCTGCAGGCCTGGTCGCCCCCAACTTCCCTCCTCTGTTAGCCTGGTCACCTCTAACTGCCCTCCCCTCCAGGCTTGATCACCCCCAACTGCCCTCCCTTGCAGGCCTGGTCCCTCCCAATTGCCCTCCCCTGCTGGCCATCTTGTCGTCCACATGGGGGCAGTCATCTTTAACCACATGGGGGCGGCCATCTGGTGTGTTGGAGTGATGGTCAATTTGCCTATTATTCTTTTATTAAATAGGATTAGGTAGGATAGAGGCCTGGTGCATAGGTGGGGGCCGGCTGGTTTGCCCTGAAGGGTGTCCTGGATCAGGGTGGGGATTCCCTTGGGGTATGGGGTGGCCTGGGAGAGGGGCCTGTGGTGGTTTGAAGGCCGGCCACACCTCCTGTCAACCCAAGTGGAGGCCATGGATTTATTTATTTTCCATAATTGAAACTTTGTAGCCTTGAGCAGAGCCAAGCCTCCTTCTCCTTCAGCCATTTTTGTTGAGATTTGTTTATCTTCTATAATTGAAACTTTGTAGCCTTAAGCGGAGGCCAAAGAAGGCCAGGGCAGGTGGAAAACTTGGCATCCTCCATTGCAGGGGAAACCCAAGCCTCCTGCTCTCTCTGTGGCCGCAGCCATCTTGGTTGGGTTAATTTGCATGCTCGTTTCTGATTGCCTGGTGGGCATGGCTCGTGGGTGTAACAGAGGCAAGGTCAATTTGCATATTACTCTTTTATTAGATAAGACTAGGGGCCGGTACACAAAATTTGTGCACAGGAGAGGGGTCCCCCAGCCCAGCCTTCCCCCTCTGACATACTGAGGGCCCTCGGAGGATGTCCTACTGATGGCTTAGGCCCGCTCCCTGTTGGAGCAGTCTGTCCTCCCTTTGTGGGAGGCTACCGGGCTGATCAGGGGAAGACGCCAGCCCCATCAACCCGCTACTGCAGCCACTGCCAGTCACAGCAGCCATCAAGATATTTTCATCAATGTGGACTCCAGGCCCTTCACCATGAAAAAATGACAACTTTCTTTGGGTATTTTCAAGATGTGCCTTTCATAAGATATAACATTTCTTTATTTTTCTTTTTATCCTCACCTGAGGATATGTTCCCATTGATTTTTTCCCCTTCCCTCCAATCACAGGCTCGGTCCCTTCCCAAGCCTACAGCCTCCGCCCAGGCTGTAGGCTTGCAAAGCTGGCACCCCCCACCCCTCTGATCCCAGGCTTGGCTCCTTCCCAAGTCTACAGCCTCCACCCCAAGCTGTAGGCTTAGGAAGCGGGTACCCCCGTCCCCCAATCTTAAAGCCTCTGCAGGATGGCAGCTGGGAGTGACCTGGGTGCCGAGGAGGTTCCCGGGACCCAGGTATGTATGCAAATTAATTGCCATCTTTATTGGGCTATTTGCATACTCACTCTAATTGGCTATGGGCATAGCGGAGGGACATTTTTTCTATTATTAGGAAAGATAATGACAACAATGATTGTTTCTTACTGTTTGATGAAATTTTTAAAACTTGTTATTTATCTGCATTTCCTAATTTTTATAATATAAAAGTATTATTTGATTGCAAATGGAAAATAATATAATTTTCAAGAGCAGTAGGAATTTCATAGAACCATAGTAATATAAAGGTTCTATGAAACTAATACAGGTTCTATGAAATTCCTACTACTCTCAAAAGCAATTGGGAGGCATGCCAACATTAAATGTTTCATTGGGTACAGCATGGTTCAGAGGTTCAGACTGAGGGAATGAATAACCTCTAACTTGTACTGCAAATTACAAAACTATTATTTCTGCTTTTAAAAGGTTTACATGTAAAATGTATTTTTACATCAGTACTTAAAATTATACAGCAAAAAAATAAAAAATGAGTTCATTTAATATATGAGACCCAATACCTTGAATTGAAATACTAATCCTAGTAAATACACTTAGACATTCTAACTATTTTTCACAAAATTATCGGAATACTTAACTACTTTCTTATATTTGATCGTTCCACAATTTTCATTAAATTTATTTTTTATCCTTTATTTAATATGTATTTCAATTATAAGTCTATCTGGATTATAAATTTTAAAAAAGTGATATTTAAAAAACATTTATTGCAAATAAAATTATATACTTGAACCACTATCAAAGGACCCACAACTATACCAGCCACTGAATCTGCATTATTTCTTTATTCATTTTTGATATTTTTTAGTCACATAGATGTTCAAATAATTTATTCAGAAATGAGTAACAATATGGCAGAGTAGAAAAGAGCTCACAAGGCTTCACTAAGAGGTTTAGGTTATAACGAGGTGACCATATAGTTTACACAGGAGACTATTAAGAGTAAGAGTGGTACTATAAAATTTATCCCAGGACAACAGCATAAACCTAAACTCGTCTGGATAGTCTGGGTTGTGTATTCCACCTGGTTATAATCATGATTTCCCTCTAGCCTGATGATCTTGAACATTGATTTGTCTTCTTGACCTTGATTTTCCCATCTGAAAAATGAGAAGAGTGAAACAGGCCAATATCCTAAATGTATATTATTCATTTATTATTCACTCAGTAAATACTTTTTACATACACACTTCATGTGTGGCATAGTAATATAAATGTTGGGATAAGACTGCAGTAATAGAAAATACACAAAACATTACTCAAGGAGACTATAAAATGTGTGTGTGTGTGGCGGGGCGGGGGCGTGGAGGGGGAAGTAAGCTATGTACCCAACTGCCTTAATACCTGGTAAAGAGTGGAGAGTGTCACAAATGAGAGTAGAGTGACTTCTAAGGTATTCCTTTTCTATGGACCATTCTAGAACGTGGATTACATTATTTCTTTTATCAATAACTACTATCAAAATCAAAGGTGACTTCAAGAACCTCTCCTTCAAGGTCCATAATTTCTATGGCTTTAGCAACCTTCACTTGATGATCACATATCAAACCCTGTCAGCACCTGAATCTTAACATCAAAAACCTTAAATTCCAAAATGCAAAAGGCCTGGTTAACCACAACTTCACAGCAATGTGTACGAATGATTAAAGCAAAGAGGATAAAATTCTGGAATTCTCTTTTCATCATGAAAAAAAGTAGTCTAGAGATTGTTTGAATTGAAAAATGTAACCAGTCATTTCAACTACCTAATGAAGATGGAGTGATCAAACATGAGCTTGGTTGCCCTGATTAGTCTGGCTCAGTGGATAGAGGATCGGCCTGCGGACTCAAGGGTCCCAGGTTCAATTCCTATCAAGGGCATGTACCTTGGTTGCGGGCACATACCCAATGGGGAGTGTGCAGGAGGCAGCTAATCAATGTTTCTCTCTCATCGATGTTTCTAACTCTCTATCCCTCTCCCTTCCTTTCTGTAAAAAATCAATAAAATATATTAAAAGAACAAAAAACATGAGCTTGGTTACCTACATGTCAGCACTGCTCTGAAAGGAAAAGCCAGATAGGAATGCAGGTTTGGAAAGTAAAAGAATGGTACCAATTATTTAAAAGGTGAGAGTTTGTTTATACCAATTGTTCTAATTATTAAAACATACATTAATAGGTCATGGAAAAAATTTAAGAAATTAGTATATTTTATTTTATAAAATGATATTAATTGAATATTTTGAATCTTCCAATGGTAACCAAGCATTTTTTTTTTTTACTTAAACTTGATCTTAGTAATTGTTAATAAAGGAATCCATGCCATTCTTCCTTGTCCTGGTGTGATTTCTCAATTCCCCCTCCCCCCCCCCAAAATTAGTTATTAGTCATTGATTAACATGGTTAATGGTATGTGTCTAAACTGGTTGAGTGGTGGTGAGGGGATATCAGGGAGGGAGATGCAGCATGGTTTCATTTAAACCAGTTGAACTGGATTTAGCATCTGTGGGTATAAAGTGGGTGAAAACTGAAAGAAATACTTCTCATGAGTCAAGTAATAATATTTTGGTCGTAAGGAGAGAAGCTGCAATGCACACAAGGGAAAATACGTCCTCGTCCATAAGCCATTGCCCAGCTTCTGCAAAGAATTTAACAGCATCAGGGTACCTGGTAACTGGAAGCCGCCTTACTAATGCCAGCCACAGGCAGTAAGGGGGTTTTTCCAAATGACTTTAAGGACATTTGATTATGACAAGTGGGTGATGGGAAAAAGAATAAAAATGTTCCACAAGAAAACTGGAAATGAGTCATATGTTTAAAAGACCACTATGGGGATTCATAGATGTAACTGACATGTTTTGAAGCAAATTAATAGCTAGAAATACAGCTGGGGATTTATGCCATAATACCGCCATTAAAAAAAGAGGAATGTTCTAGTTGAAGAACATATCCTGATAAAGTTTTAAGTATGTGGGTCATAAAAACAATAACAATCTATTTTTAGAATGATGTATTATTGACTTTTAGTTTATTAAATTACAATCAAGAAGTGGTGGGATGTTCTCTCCATAAAGAGTATCAAGGCCAAAACAAAATAAGAATGTTGTTTGGACTGCAGATAGTCATTTATTGGTCCAACTTCAGATTTCCTCAATTTCTGTGTTTATGTGGGCCTGCAATAAATGTTTATTTGTAAGCAATTTTATAATTTTATCTCTGGGGTTTAGAACCCATTCAGAGACAATTTATGAAGTAAATATTCTCATTCCTGAAAGTCTAGCATAAGTCATACAGCTTTGACTTTGAAACTTTACCAGTAACTTTGTAACCATAGTGAGAAAATAAGATGCATCAATTTGATATTTCCAATTCAGTGTACCACCTTACAACTCATATCTTCACTCACATTTCTGCAATCATAACAGTTTCAAAGCTTCTGATAGAAATAAATATAGGTTTTATTTACATTTTAGTTTTTTTATTATCAATCCTCTTCCAACATTTTAAAATGTTCTATGTTTATGTCTCTTAAGGGGGAAAAGAAGATTTTCTAATCAGAGCATAACAAATATGAAAACACATATAAAAAGACTGGAATTGCTTAAGGTCAATGGCAGAGGTGTGAATGAGTGAAAGCAAGCAATCACAGAATATAGATCATTATATAGATGTTTAAATTGTAAAGAATCAGAATAGTTGCAAAAATGAAAAGAAATAATACCTCAAAAAAGTAGGGTAATGTAACGAGAAAGCAAAGCATATTGTAAAGTTGCATAAACATAAATAAGTAAGCGAGCTCTACATAAAATACCTGATTTTTATTACAATACTTCCCTTGAAAATGAGTAAGTTATAACAGCACGCTGTAAAGCAGGCTAACTTTTCTTAAACAAAGTGAGGATCATAAGCGATGTTCTTACATATTTAGAAACAAATAAATGGCCAAAAAAATCATGAAAACCAATATATGAATATGATAAATGTCTATCATCATGTAAATCATGATCTAGGTAATATGAATGACACACTGATATGCACACATACACAGCCATGTACACTCACAACTGCAAGTGCATATAATAAGTAGTTGAAGTCAGTGAGGTCTGGTAATGTTAGTGATACATTTTCCATGGCTAATTGCTATGTCAGAGAAAAAGGAGTTGAGGTTATTCTTTAGCAAAACTGTGCTGAGTCAGTCATATATGTTATTTCCGTTAGGTTTCACAGAAGTCCTAGAAAATAATAATCCATATATATAAAAGCCTAAGCGACCATCGCAACTGAATGGATCACCAAACAGGCTGCATGGGGTGACTAGGCCAGCAGGGGGTTAGTGAAGGGCGACCAAACAGTTGAGCAGCAGGCTGTGTGGGGTGACCAGGCCCACAGGGGGGGCAGCTGGGGGAGACAAGGCCATTGGGCAAGGCAGTGAGGAGTGACCAGGCCAGCAGGAGGAGCAGTTAGGGGTGACCAAACAATTGAGCAGTAGGCTATGTGGGGTGACCATACCCACGGTGGGGGGGGCAGCTGGGGGCGACCAGGCCATTGGGGGGGGCAGTGAGGGGTGACCAGGCCAGCGGGGGGGGCAGCTGGGGGCGACCAGGCTGGCAGGAGCTGGGCAGTTGGGGGCGACTAGGCCGGCAGGGGGGGGAGGGAGGTTGGGCTTGACCAGGCCATCAGGGGGACAATTAGGGGTGATCAGGCAGACAGGCAGGTGAGCAGTTAGGAGCCAGTGGTCCTGGATTGTGAGAGGGATCCCAGATTTGAGAGGGTGCAGGCTGGGCTGAGGGAACCCCCCCACCCCCTGTGCATGAATTTTGTGCACTGGGCCTCTAGTTATTCTATAAAAGAGAAGGAAACTGTCAAAAGTTGAGTATTACTGAAATCACAAAATTGGCAGGAGATGTATTTAGAATAAGACAGAGTATTGGCCATGCTCTTTCTTCCTACTCACCCCCACAAAGAGACTTTGAAAATGTAACTGTCTATCATGAATGGGGGATAGAGTAGGAAGGAAATGGAGGGGCGGAGGAGGGAGTGCGAGCAATTTTGAGGCCCTCTATACTCTGCAGTAGCCAGAAATAATTGGCATGCCTTCCCCCAGTCGAAATTGCCACCAGGAAAATAATTTGGCACTGGGGGTCAATTATTTTGGAAAACCTGCATCCACAATGCAACTGCTAATACAAAATAGTCCCACAGGAGAAATAAAGAGAGAAAAGTTTCTGAATGAGGACTGTTGGCAGCATCTGGCGAATTCTAACTGAAAATCCACTTCAAACAGAGTAACATAACTTACTTTTCATTTCATTTCCTCCAGTACTGCTTTGAATATTGGATTTCTCTGTGATAAGGGTTATAAGTTAATGATCAAAATGCACTTCATGACCCAAACTTATTTTAACTCAGCTTTTTAGTGTTTTGTTTTGTGTGTGTGTGTGTGTGTGTGTGTGTGCGCGCGCTTCCATAAATGTCCCCTGGAGAGTCAAATTTTCCTGATTCAAGATATTTCAATTGAAGATCTAAAACCACTTTTAAGAGAAATAGCTAAGTAAACACTGTTATATTTTGGTAGATTCAATCTGCATGAATTATTTTTCATTAAATGGCAAAATCTAATTCTACAGGGTAAAATCTTGTTAATTGTTTTCATAAAGATGTGCGCTAAGGCGGCATTTAATTTTTCACTGACCATGGGTTTCATAAAGTTTTCCAATTCTGTTAAATTATTGCTTGCTTATATTATTCATTGAGAAATGGAAAAAATAAAATGACCTTTTATGATGAGCATTTATCAAATGTATTTTCCTTCAAGCTAAAACTTCTGCTAGTCTAAAATTGTACTTGCATTCTATAAATGAAAACAGACAAAAAGCAAATAGACTCATATGGAGGGAACATTTGCTAATAACTTGGTTGACAGTTTCAAGTTATCTAGAAGAAGCTGACATCTGGGACTCCCAAATCAGTTCTCCTCATACTGGGAAAAAAAAAAAATACAGTGATCTTTGGAGGCCAAATGCTCTAATCACCTCAGACTTCAAACTCATACATATCTACACTAACAAAAGAGAAATATGCAAATTGACTCTACCACTGAGATGGCCATCAGCCAATCAGGAATGAGTATGCAAATTAACCCAACAAAATGGCAAATTAATTTGCATATGCAGGTGTAGAGTGGCTAGGCAGGTGGGATGCCTGCTATGAGGGGGAGGGCAGGGGGCAGAGGGAGCTACAGGAGCAGTGTTCTGGCCAGGAATGAAGACTTGCAGGCTCCCGGGCAGACAGGAGGAAAGCCAGGGAAAGGAAGGCCTATTCTTGAACAAATCTTCATGCAACGAGCCTCTAGTACATAAATATCAGTTTATATAAAAAATGTATTGCAATAGAGAAGGAATGAACCATTGTTCACTAAGCAAGATTCTAATTTCTGTCTAAAGATCTAGGGTAAGGAACAAAGCAAGCTGATTACCTCACTTCTGTAATCTCAAAGAAATCCATCTGTGCACACATACACACTCACATACAGCAGGGAATTAGATGAAATATTGTCTTAGCAATATTAAGTTTCATTATCTTCTCTTGACCAAAGCATAGATTTTTGAAATGGTCATCACTTTTATACACTGCTTTTATTTTCTTTATGGTCTGGAAGCTTCCTGTTATAGAATGGATTGATCTTACCTCAGCTTGCAAAATTACTCCGAAATGAACTTGATTCCTTCAACCTTTCTACTTAAAAAGTCAATGTCACTTGCCTGACCAGGGCAGGATGCACTTAACTTCAGGTGCATACTACTTGCATACCTTATTATGTGTTCTAATTGAGAAAAATTGTCAGTGAAGGACCTAAGTGCTTCTAAGAATAAAAACTAAACTCAGGGATTCAAGTGACCTTACCTCTCTTGTCAATGCCCTTCAAATATTAAAGTAGAAAGTCACCTGAAGTTTCAATAGTGCTGAAGTCAAGTGGTCATTTCTTCATGTTAGAGTCAAGCATGAAGACTAAGAGATAAATTATACACTTCATAAAATAAATAGCACATTCAGATACCATGTTAGTATCTGATTTATTTCATTGCAAAGACATTTTCACGAACTCTCAAGTGTAGATATAACATTTTAACTATATATATATTTTGCATTTATGGTATATAGTATTTTTGATAAGTATATTAGAATTACCATTTCATGAACTCCATTTTATTGTTGAGTGAAAAACCATAGCATTTATGGACTGCATCTGGGGAGCAAATATATTTGCATTTTTTCCTATCTCTTCATATAGATTTAAAATTCTTGAAATGAATGGGATTAATGGAGCTATTTTAGTGTAGTCTAATTCCAGAGAGTGACAAATATTCATTTTATCTCCCAGTGAAAAGTTAGCAAAATTTAGTGGAAGTCACCCTGGATTAAAAACAATTCACTGTTCAGGCCTGAATCTTACAGTAACACAGTATTATTAAACCTTTCACATAATTTTCTGAACCTCAGTTTTCTCAACAGTAAAATGAAGTGCATTTTGAGAACTCAAAAACAATATATTGGTAGACTGTTATATGGATTTGCTAATGAATACCATGTGTTTATGAAAAGCAGAGCATGTGTTCTGACTGTGAGATATGACCATAGTCCTAGGAATAATGACAGCTCTCAATGATTGAGAAACTTGCCAATATGGAGTGTTGATTGTAAGGTAAATTACATAGATTATTTCATATAAACAAGCAACTTTGTAACATATTTTCATTTGTTAAAAATGTGTCAGAAAAGTTAAGAATTTTGTATAATTAGTAAATAAAAATATTGAACCCAAACTCAAATGCATTCTGTTTATTCTAAAACACATCTATTTTCATTTACACCATAATAATAAAAAGAACTCTTCAAACTATTGATATAATCTATTATGGTGGGAAAAATAATGTGGAATTCATGTTAGAAAAACTGACTGAGTTCAGCTATGAGAAACTAAACAATAATTGAAATATTAGAAGAATAAGTGGGAAATCAATGTGATTATTTACCTACAAGGAATGGCTGGAAGGAGATGTGGAGAACAGTGGGTAAGAGGTGGTGACACAACTCCAAATTTACCTTTTTTGCATAATCCTGTTTGTGAAAACATGCTAGTGTTTCATATAATCAAAAATAGAAGAGAAAAAATAAAAAAATTGGGAGAAAAACCTTAAAATTAAATAAAAACAGAAACAAGTTAACCAATATGTATTTTAAATGAATACTATAACCACATTGGTGAGGAGGTGGTACAAATATATTTTAAATTTCTTATTTGGACTATGTGACCTCAACTAAAAACAAAGAAATGCTGAACTCTAGTTACTAGACTTTTTTTCCCAGGGACTTATGTTAGCAATTCTGAAGCCATTTTCCTGTAAATTTTAGCACTGAGCAAAAAATAGGTATATGAGGGTAATGAGAATCAGCTTTGTCAAGGAGGGAGTTGCAATACAGAAAGGGATTAGCTTCAAAGCTTAAAATTATTTTTCATGATATATTTGTCTTAAAACTCAACATTTTTGCAAAGTGCTTTAGGAGAAATAGCCTCGCATTATCTTAACTGATAGACAATAGACTGAAAAATAGAAGAGGGCATTTCTGAAGCACTAGGTGCTACTGAGAATAGGGGAATAGAGAATAGCAGAAACTTACAATAACAAACAGAACAAAACTGAAGACGATCCAAAGAAGTCAGTTTTGCATTGGTATGTTTATTTTTCCCTTTGCTTTTTAATGTCTCTGTAGCAGTTTTAGTTTTCTCGGGACAGATAACTTTTTTAACATTAAACAACTTCCTCTACCTTAGTGCTTCACTCCCTTAGCTCCAATAGAAAGGTGATTTAAAATTTCTATTAAAAATGAGCATGCTCAGTAGCCTTTAATACTTAATATGTTGGCAACAGAATATTATGCAATATCCTCCTAATGAAATTTCATTGCTTATGTTAATTCACCTGGAAGCTGGCACTAATGAGAATTTTGGTCATTTTATTGAGACAATTAACCAGGGCCTTATCAGCCAGGATTTTCCAGTGTTAAAAATAAGAACACAGGCCCAATATAAGTCATGTGTGCAAAACCCCAGGTCACCAAACTTAAGACTTAATTACAGTTTGGATTTCCCAGAAATGGAATCTTAAACCAGTCGATCCAGAATCATTATATCTGCACTAGTTACGTAATCTGCCATCTCCTAAAGAAAAGTAACTTTATGATAAGCAACCTGTTTTTGTTGTTGTCTGTTTGTTCTTTTGCCCAGGATAACTTCCTTGTTCTTACTGCCTTCTGCCTGCAAAAGTCATTTTGTACAGCTCCTTGATTTTGGAGGAAACAACCAATATACCACAAACTTTAAAAATATAATAAAGAAAACTAAGATATAAAGAATAATATTGTTTTAAACTAAAGAGTGCTTTGTTTGTTTCACTTTTTATAGGTTTATAAGTTTGACCACAAGAAAATAATGAAAATATCTAAATAATCTTTCAGACACTATAAAAAAGTAAAATAGGGGGATCTATTTAATGTTTTTATTAGAACTCATATGTTACCAAAGGCATCAAGAAAATAGCCTTTATTTCCTACTTTTTTACATTCTCTCAGCAGTCTTACATACTGTAGTCATTTTCTGATCAAAGAAACAACAACACCTCATATTTAATCAATTTAGAAAGGACTATCAATGTTGATTCAGGTGAGAAAGATTACCTTCAGCATTCATAAAGGAAGTTTAAGTTAAGTTCTCTGGAAGTAGAGTTTTGGGGAAAATCAGAGTCTAGGATCATGTTTATAGGAATCCTGGGTCCCTTCCTCAGTCTTCAAATGGAAGAAAGATTACAATCAACAGGAAGGACACTGTAATTCATTTGATTGAGATGAGCTGATAACCAGAAAAGAGCAAGATTCATTCTTCCCCACTATATAGCATTATACTTATTATGAGTAAAATTATTTCCTCATGACTTTGAACAAATTCAATCTATAAAATTGGAGTGACATAGTAAAAAGTTCTTCCTATTATTAAGTTCATGTTTTAAAAAAGAAACTGATTATTTACTGAAACTCAAATGCAAAAGTATAAACCTAATAAATGAGCCAAGTATGATAAATGATGTTTGCTTTTAGCATCTTGGATGATCATTAGATGCGAACTTTTATACACATGTTTGGCCAAGCCTCTAAGAGTGTCTAAGACTTAATGATCAATATTAAAAGCTAATTTTGTTAGGCTCACATTCCTAAAATAATTTCATTCATATTATAGGTAGAGGAGCTGGGTTCTCAGTTTTTACCAGAATGCAATTAAATAGCTATTTTACCTTCTGTGCAAGTAAAGTACATTTAGCTAATCTAACTCTTCCATAGTATACACAAGAATTTCATAACCTTTACGAAAATAATCAGATCTTCTGTTTTTAGGTTGTAGGCAATTAAAGAATTACAGGTGTTAAAATTGGAATTTGCCTATAAGCAGGGGACTCCAGATACTTATATTTTCCCGCAGCTCCTGGGCTCCTGGTTTTGTCTCGTTTATACATGTAAATATTAACTTCTTCCTAGTGCCAGGTGACTTGGTGTCCTAGCACGCTGTACTTTCATGGGCCAAATCAAGTAGTAGAGTAGATCATGAAACACAAATGGACTTATTGCTAGAGATGGTACGTAGGCACAATTCTCAAACATTTTTCTTATTCTTAATATGGAGCAACATGTAAAATTATAAACTTCCTGTGTTTGGTACAGTAAACCTAGCCTCTGAGAAATCACACCCATGACCTGGTGATAAACAGGGTGATCCACATGTTCACTGATTTCATATGTATTTACTGAGCATCTACTTTGTAACATTGGTGATGATTCAGAAAGGAGCAAAGTAAACAAATCTCAGACCTCATGAACTTTGCATAGTCACTATACATGATAATTTCATTTAAAACATAACAGCATGTTTCTTAATGTTTTTATTTTATTTAATGAGAAACTTCACTTCTTAAAATAGGAGCTAAGAACTTGCTAAGAGAAATAGAGCAAAGAAGTAGGCAATAGGTAGTTGAAGAAGACCTGTAATGATAAAGGCTATAGTTACAAACAACCTAAGTTCAAGGAAAAAAATAGATAAGTATGTGTTCAAGGAGTTGGGAGGGTATTCTAGAAAAGTAGAAACTAAAACTGCACAATCTATGTTTGGACTGACTTTGAAGAACAAGTTAACAGTCAGGCATTTATCAATATAAGGAAGAATTTAAGCAAAAGAATGGGAAAAGGGAACTGATTTGGTACAGATAACTGATTGATAAGGTGTCTTTTCAGACTGTGACCATTTTACACATGTAATTAGATGTATGATTGTGGGAGAGGAACCAGGACCCGTTTATTAGCTTCCTTGGAGGTAAAGCCCATTCAGTGAATAGGAGCTAATAAATAACTAATAATGTGCTATTCTTTTCTATACAAGGAACTTTTGTCTTGATATTTTCATGATAGCTCATCCCATTTTATATAATAGCATGTCTTACAGTAAAGTGCTTTACTAAATTTATTTTATACCTATAAATTAAGTTCTCCCATATTCTGATATATTTTGTACTGTAGACTTAAAAAATGACTGTCTTAGCCTTCACAATGCTTACCGCTGAGGTTAGAGGAGGGGAGGAGAGTGCAGTGGAACATTTAAAGAAGCATGTAAACGTGGAAGTTAATTTTGTGAGCTAATGTTTTATCTTTGAAAATCTTTTCAAATAAATAAGTTTGCAATTTGTAAAAAACATTGTCAGATGATAATAAATCTCAGTTTCTGATTCTACAAAATGTGATCATCATAGAAACAAGCTAGAATCAGGCTCCGAGAGAGCAGTTTGTGAATTAAAGGAAAGGCTGCATTTAATGTGCAGACAGTATCTTAATCTCCAGGTAGTCAGGAACTTTGGAACATGCTGCCTATATGTATTAGATAAATAAATATGTTTAACTTTGTCCAATATAATTTTTCTTGTAATGTAACTTGAAAATATTTACAAAAAACAAGGGTGTGATTTAAGATGCCATGATCATGAAGAGCACTAGAAGCAGAACAATTAATTGCTATCATTGAGTGAAGGTCAAACTACTTGACAAAATAAGAAATCCAGAATTTCCAAAGTCAGAAGAAAGGCTTAAGATAAGTCAATCACTGTTTTCATTTTGTACCCTAGCCAGAATCCTGTTTAATAAAGAATGGTTGTTATCCTCAGACTAATTCTAAACAGAAAATGAGAAAACAAACAATTTGTGTTAAAAGAAGCAGGGATATAGAAGTAGTATATATCAAAATAGGAAATAAATAAATGGTAATTTGATATTAATTATTTGAGATATTGTTTGCACAAAAGATATTAAAAATATGCACTTAAACCAATTTGTTTTGCATATTTGTTAATGTTTGAATAATTTGGTGAATGAATTTAGCACTTAGAGTGAATTACATATTGCCAATTAAAATGAGAAGAATACTGGTAATCTATCTATATAAAAAGCCAGTGGCCAAGAGGACCAGGAAGAACAAATGACTAATCCAGCTCTCATGGCGTGACAGGGTGGGGCCATGGAGGCTGAGAAGCCTCGCAGGGTGGGGGCTGTGAGCATGGAGCTTTGCAGGGCAGGGGTCATGGAGGGGGAGGAGTGATGCTGGGTGGTGGACATGACCCTGATTGCAGGTAGGCCTAGGGACTCTAACCACGCATGATTTCATGTGCTGGGCCTCTAGTCCTGATTATAATGGTATGAGGTATAAGAATTACATACATAAAGTTGACCTTTACTCTACCCAGCACCTCCTGCCCCCTTTCCCATAATTCATGACATCAAACACTAACTTTTCTTCCTTCTCTAGGAGATTAAGGAGGCCCAAAGCAACAGCCTTTTGCTGTTTTTCTCTCTCCCTATGTAGGGTTGGAGGAAGGGATCTATCTTTTTGTTCAGAGGCTTCAACTCCATCCCCTAAATCAGGCTTAGAAGGAACCCAGCCAGCTCTTACCTCCTCCTGGTTGTTATTCTTTCCCACCCTAGTTTGTTTTCTGTCCCCCATCCCAACCCCCTGCCCCAACTTAATACACACACCTCTGAGACATTTTATGGGCCTCTAGTTAAAGAAAAAGAAGAAGAAGAAGAAGAAGAACAACAACAACAACTATCCTGTGCTCTTGTAAATTGTAGCTGATAGAGTAACAAATTAATGTGTTATTGTTTCCTCAAGGAGTATCTAATATATAAAAGGCCAGGGTTGTAACCACCAATTATGACTGAAGGCTGACCAACCTGGAAGCCCTTCAATCAGCGCTTGGTTGCTGTGGCAACCCAGCACTGACTGCCCAGGGGGTGGAGACCCAGAGAGAGAGGCAGGGTCTGATCTGCAGCCTCAGTGGCAGCTGTTGATCAGTACTTGCCTCTCTCTTTCTCTCCTTCTTTCTTTCTGAGCTTCACCAGCAGCTGGACTTTTCTTTCTCTCTTGGACTCTGTGGGGGTTGCTGTTAAGCCCCACCTCTCTGATCAGACCCAGAGAGATGCTAGGGATGCTGACTGGCATAGGAACCGACCAATCAGAACCAAATCTGGGTGCTGTGGGGAGTCAATGGCTGCTTAGGAGGTGGAGCTTTTGATGCTGGCATAGAAACCAACCATTCAGAACCAAATTGGCCAGCAGAAGAAGGCAGCTGGGAGCAAGATCAGGCCTGCAGAGGAGGGCAGTTGGGGGTAAAATCAGGCTGGCAGGGGAGGGCCTTTGGGGGCGAGATCAGGCCTGCAGGGGAGGGTAGTTGGGGGTAAAATCAGGCTGGCAGGGGAGGGCCTTTGGGGGCGAGATCAGGCCAGCAAGGGATGGCAGTTGGGGGCGATCAGGCTGGCAGGCAGAGGCAGTTAGGGGAAATCAGGCAGGCAGGCAGGTGAGCAGTTAGGAGCCAGTGGTCCCAGATTGTGAGAGGGATGTCTGACTGTCCTAAACCAGCAGTTGGACATCCCCCAAGGCGTTCCCAATTGGAGAGGGTGCAGGCTGAGCTGTGGGAACCCCCACTTTGTGCACAAATTTTGTGCACCAGGCCTCCAGTCTATAATAATCTATAATAATAAAAGCATAATATGCTAATTAGACTGTACATCCTTCTGGACAAAGCCAGGGCTGCAAAGGAAACCTGTGTCCTGTTGCCAGAGGGAAGCCTATGCTGGCAGCCAGGGAAAGGAAGGTCTACTCTTGCATGAATTTCATGCATCAGGCCTCTAGTTTTTTAATAAGAGAACATTTATTTGGTAAATGAGAAAGGTACAATAAGTAATTCCTGGAAGAAATGGGCTTATGGAGGTAAAGGAAAGGCCCTTAGAGCTTGGGAGCGAGGCAATTAATTAACTTGCCTGGGGCAGGGAGGGAGAAAGGGTCCTCCATCCTAAGGATTTTAAGGGTGGAGTTTTTAGGGGAGGTCCCAGGGGAAGATCTTGCTAGCATAGTCAGTGTTTTCCAGGTGTGTCCTTTCAGGGTTGTGTCTCCATTGATTGATTGGTGGGCACCTGGGCAGGGGTTCAGTATTCAATGCAGCTGGTCCTGACTGTGGCTGGTTTTGTTGCTTATATGGGCCTGGAGCTGAAATACAACTGAGGTCTAAAGGAGTGTTTTAAAAGAATATACTTTTTCCAACATAAAACTATTATTCATAATATATCCATTTATGAAATAGTTGGTCTATGATATACATTGTAATAGTTTGTATTAGTTTCTTATTTGCCACTGTAAAAATATCACAAACTCGCTATCAAACAAGTCAGAATTCCACAAAGAGTTTTATAGGGATCAAATCAAGATGTCAGCATGGCTGCATCCTTTCTGGGGGCTCCAAGGAGAACCTGGGGTTTTCAGAGGGGATCTGTTTCCTTGGTTTTTCTAGCTTTCTGATATCTCTGCATTCCTTATATGGTGGCTACTTAATCATCTCCAAAACACTTCACTCCAACCATTGCTTCTGTCCTCACATGTCATTTGCCTCCACATTCATCTGCTTATGTCCCTTTTATCATGACTCATGATTACATGGGTCTCACCTGCATAAACCTAAATAATCTCCCCATCTCAAAATCCTCAACTTGATCGCATATCCGACTTCCTTCTGACATGTAAAGTAATATGCTTACAGATTCTGGGGATTAGGATGTGGACATATTGGGGGAGCATTCGTTCTACCACACAGTCTTAAACATATATGTTCTAATTGCATTCTCAAAATAACACCACGGAATAGGTGTTGGATGGACAGCCATAGGCACAAATCTAACAAAAAACAGGCTTCATCTCAATCCTGTCTACAATCCTGTTTCCACTTGAAAATCCTGTTAGTTCCAGTTTTCTTGTTGGGAAATAATTTAATCTTTGTCAGGGATATAAAGAACTATCCTACATCGCCACCCCCTGTGTTGGTTTTAAGGGTGGTGTACTAGGATGTTGGAAACTGATGGCCTCCCTCCCCTCCAATGATGGCTTCTCCCGCTGCTCCCCTGGCAACATCTCAGAATTTAGCAGATGCTCTCGGTGAAGCACATGGCAGCAGCCACTGTCAACCCAGGGGCTTCCAGAAGCTGACATTTGCTTTCTTCGCTAGTCACTTCCTAGTAACTGCTCCTGGTGGAATCTTTCTAAGCCCTCCTGTGTCTCTCAGCTTCTCTCCAGCCCTTTCTGTGGCAAAACATTTCAAAGTTGCTCTTTCATGAACTACTCTAGAGTGTTGTTCAAAGAACAATTCCTGTTGAGCTCTCTGTTGGTGGCCACGGGGCGACACAGCCCTTTCAAACATTTTGTTCAGTGCTACCTGGATTCCATGCCAGTAGGCAGCACATTTCCATGAGCCCTTCCCTCTTTTGGACTATGACTTAAGTAGAATATAACCTTTGAAAGACCTTGAAGGCTTGGGGTAACACTCCTAATGGGTCCATGGCTTCTCCTTGTCACGGGATAATTTTTTGAAACAAGAGCCAGGCTAGACTAGGGGCTCTCATTATTCCCTAAAATCCATGTTCCGATTAAACTCTAAGAGTAATGTGAACTGTGTGTTTGTGTATGTGTGTACCCATATGTACTATATTATAAAGACACACATATACAAATGCATGCATGTACATGTGCATTTCACACACACACACACATATGAAATATAGTGCCTATATATATTATATAAGCACAAGTTCACACTAAGGGATAGATACTAGCTTGATACCATTAACCTCAATTGAAGTGAATCTAATGCTGCCATTGCTATAATGTGTCTCGTTCAGGTAGCGCTTTCTCCAGGAACATTTTCCAGAGCCCTCCCCTCCAGGCGACGGAAGTGCCCCTGTTCATAGTTCTATCACTGCCCTTGCTTCAGACTGTCTGCTTTACTCACTCAGCCTGTCATAAAGTCATAAATTACACTCTAAGCAACTTGAGGGGGTTGGCCATACATTATTCATCTGCATAAGTCCTGAAACATGACAGAAGTTCAGAAATAATTGGCTGACTTACACAGGCCTTTAGTCAGAGGTAGTTAGCTGAGCTCCAGGTAGACCGGGATGTGCCCAGGAACCCAGGACCTCACACCCTTCCTGGTGCCAGCCCCTCACACAGTGTTTCTGCATTTCTTCTCTCTGGGGTCCACCTCTAGTCCCCACTTCCATTGTCCTCCAAAATAACCTTAATTGTACTTATGGCAAGTCTACAGGTGTTCATATTTGGGGCAAGAAATTAAAGAAGAGATTAGAAAATGTAAGAGGAATATTAGGAAACAATCTAGAAAGCATACTAACCAGATGAATACTTTTGTTTTCCTAGTCCCGTTCAAAGAGGAAAAGCAAAAGCAAAAGCAAACAATAGAATGAATGCAAACATCTATGGAAGCAAGCAAGCAAGCAAGCAAGCTAACGAATCCTGCGTTCTCCCAGTTTGGAGAAAACGCAAGGTCAGAGCCATGCTGACCAAATGGGGCCTCACACAGGTCCCGGTATGGAGGCTCACTGATTGCTTAGTGCAGCCCAGCGGAGGCACTGGAATCCTGGCCACAGTGTTACATTGCTTCATTAGTCAGGCAGCTTTCGTTAACAATACCTCAAGGGCTTGTGGCTTTGGGCAGGAATAGAGCTGATTCCAGCTAAATTGCCACGGAGAGTTTCCCCCAAAGCACAGAAGCCACTGACCTTGCGCTGCCTCCTATGACACACGCCAGGCATTCCTCCTGAGTGTGATAGCATATCCCGAGTTCGCTGCTTCACAGTTTAAACACACAGTAGGTGATCTTGTCACCACCGTCGTCTTAGCTTCCCTGCAAAGAGGAAGAAAATGTCAGGAGTCTGTACCTCCGACTTCTGACCCCCATTTTGTTCTTTCTGAAACAACCTGCAGTAGCTGTCCTTTGTCCTTCAAAGGATGGAGGTTCTTCGTACAGAACCTGTCAAACACTCTTCCTTTCCAAAGCCCCTAAGTCCCCCTCACCCATGTGCATTCTCTCCTCCCTCCAAACCAGCAAAGAATTCCATGTGTTTCTTTTCCTAATTATATACCAATTTTCCCTCTCCATGAGCTCCTAGAAGGTACGCTCTATGTTTTGCAAACCTTTATGCCTGCTGTAATGTGAGTAAACACTCATAGTCTATTGATTCCCTATTTATACCTTATGGCTGTGGTTCCCTGATTTGCTCCAAGAATTATAAGGAATATAAAGCCTCCATAGTACAGTGTTTGACCCTTGAATGATCCTACAGTGTTTAATAAGTTCAGTAGGGTCACACTTTATTTTCAGCATTAATTTCAAACTTTCAAAGAACCTGGGTTGCGGTGGGGGAGGGGGGGTGGTCAAACATTTCAAAAAGATATTTTCTCTCTACTCGAGAAAAGCACTGTAAACCTTACAAAGGTCTGAGGGTTACCCATTTTGTTTTCCACCCTCTACAAAACCCACACCTTCTCTTTGCAATTGGTTTTTCACGCAGGGTTTTAGCTGAAGGGTCTTTCTGATCAGTCAAGACCAAAGTAGCCGTGTTCTGTTAAAGGGAGAAGGTATTCTTGCCTGTCCAGAAGTGATTCCTTTTTAAGACCTGTCAGAAATGTGTTACTAATGATTCATTATTTCAAGTAGATTGGTATTTTTGTTCTAAAACAACCCATTAAGCTAAAAGAGATTGAAATAAACAGAAGATGACTATATTTCAAAGAAATGTTGGGTAGAATTTTAAGCATTGGAGAGTTTACAATACCCTGCCAGCCCCCATACTCAAATGTACATGGAAAACTAAGTATTAGGAAAGAAAGAAGTGTAAGGAGCATTAAAAACATCTACCAACTTATTGCATTGTGACTATTTAGAGACCTTTTAAAAATATGAAATAAGAACATTTTAAATATAACTTCTCCCTTATTTGAGAAGTGCTTTCTGCATATACCAATCATGTTATCTGGCATTACTAAAATGCATGGGAAAAGATGACAACAACCTTTATTAATTTCACAGTCATATAAAGTCTGGCCCTAAATTAAATCTGAACATGTGTTGGACCATCCTCTAAATATAAAATACAAATCTAATTTCACCTCTCATTCCACACAGTTCTCTGCTTTAAGATTGCCCTGGGAATATTCCTAGCTCATGCTTCCCACCCACTTATGTCCTTGGTAGCAATGGCTTCTAGCATTTGGAATAATTTTTTAACAATATACTGTGTCACACATTGTAGTATGAAGACATTATATACTTGGAATTCTTAGAATAAATGAGGAAACTAAAGCCTATCTATGTTTAAGTATTGACTCTCATTAATGATCTGTGTGGACTATAGCACCTCAAATTTTCATTACTGAAAAGAATTAGCCCATTATAATGGTTAAAAAATATAATGGATTATAGTGCAGGACCTAGTGTACAGGTTGGGAGCAAAAGTAGGTTTATAGTTGTGAGAACATAAAACACAGAGTTTATTCTTGTATTATTATTTATTTATTTTTGTATTATTTTCCATATGAACAACTGTAAAATTACTCCCCCCCGCCCCCTGTATAGTAGCCAGATTTTGAATGCAAGTCCACATACCAAAACATCCCACATAAAGTTCATTTTGCCTCAGTAATAAGTCTGTTGGATTTTAGTCATGATCCTGGTCAAGGAAGTGGCAACTAAATTCTAAGCAGCCTTATTTGCAGCTATATATCTCTATAAAAACATTATACATATATATATATATGTTTTTGTGTGTATATTATACATATATATGTATAATATACATATACATACATATATATGTTTTTGTGTGTATATTATACATATATATGTATAATATACATATATATACATATATATATATCCTATCTAAGAAAGAGGGAATATGCTAATTGACCCTCATGCCATCACACAGATGGTGGTGCCCACAACCAATGAAGAAATATGCTAATTGACTATCATGACTGTCATGCCCTCAAAGATGGCAGCACCCACAGCCACAAGATGGTGGCACCCAGTCACCTCAGCCCTGCCAGGGCAGTAGCCATGCGCTCCGTGCGCCTGCTTCTGGAGTCCCCCAGTCTCCTCAGCCATCCAGGGCTGGCCTGAGGTGCAGGCAAGCCTCAGATGTCAGCTGCCCAGCTGCTCAAGGCTACCCGAGGCTCAGGTAACCAGGGCCAGCTGAGGCTTGCACTGCTGGCAGTGGCAGCAGCAGAGATGTGATGGGGCATCACCTTCCCCTGATCGCGGGGCCACCTCATGCCCCTGAGGGCTCCCAGACTGTGAAAGGGGGCAGACCAGGCTGAGTGATCACCCCACTTCAGTGTATGAATTTTCTTGCACCAGGCCTCTAGATATATTTCCTATTTAATTTGTCCTTCTTGGTAAAGGGAGAAAATGAAAGTAAAAGGTGAGGTAGGAAGTTTAAAAAAGTGCAAAGATATTTGAGTTGTGCTTCAAGTATAAAAATGTACATTTGATGAGGCTTATACTCCATGAAGAATACATTTGAGGCTTATATATCACACTTTATATTCACTTTAGGATTATTTAAGTAGAATAAAGTTGTGTAGGCAGAATGATAATAAGAACACCCAGATATGAGAATTGTCTGCAGGTAAGTCACCGGATACCAATTATAGAACTTGATTCCATTACTTATTAAGCCGCTAACTTCTTCGAAAATCATGAAGCTTTGCAGTGTTCAAATGCATAAGACACATTTATGTGAAATGTTGTTTCTATGAGATTCCCAATTTCACTCCACAAATACCCTCCAAAAGCTATTATATTTTCTGACATTATTTATTATGCAATTGAGCTCAATCTTTTTATGCAGCATCATCTTACATCCTAATAACATATTGTCTTAAACATTTTATATTTAGCCTATTTTTATGCATAGCTTATTATATTTATAGATTGACATTTACATATCTGATCAATTAAAAACCATCAGCACCCAGTGCAACAAGACACCTTGCTTTAATTTAATTTCACTTTCAATTGGTTTCATCTTTAAATATTAATTTAGGTAAATGTGAGTGCACAATAGTATAATTACTTCAAGCCAGAACAGATTCTATCTATTTTTAAAATTGTAGAAGATTTATGTCTACTTTCTAACTATAAAAAAAAAAAAGTGCTGTAAATTGTCATGCATTCAGCAATACTTTTTGTGTACCTCCAAGTTACTTCACCAGAAAACAGATTATGATGGTTTTAAATAAGGTTTCATAGAAGCATGTGCTCACCTACCAACCAATAAAACACTATCAACTCTCTGTCTGAGATTATTTATAGCAGAAGTTAAAATCTGCATGCAAAATCAGGCTGGAGCTGGTCTCTGGATAGACGTGGTTTATCATCTTCTCACACACAAAAAAAGCCAACGTTTTAATGTTGTATAATTTGCATAAAAGTCAAAATCAGAATTCCCCCAGCTGGCTTAAACTTCAGCATGGCAATAATCAACTGTGGCTAAGTGGCAGTGTGTGACCTCTTTATTTTATTTTTTTCCTTCCTTTTGAATTTATTGGGGTGACATTGGTGAATAAACTTATACAGGTTTCAGGTGTACAATTCTATAACACATTTGTACACTGTATTGTGTGTTCACCACCCAAGTCAAGTCTTCTTCCGTCACCATTTACCCTCTTCTCTCTCCCCGCACTCTCATTTCCCCCTAGTAATCGGCCAGGCTTTTGTCTGTGTCTATTTGCTATTGTTGTTTTTGTTTTGTTTTGTTGTTGTTTTCTTCTTAATCCCTTCACCTTTTTCAGTCAGCTCCTCAATCCCCCTCCCCTTTGATAGCTGTCAGTTTGTTCTCTATGAGTTTGTTTCTATTTTGTTAGTTAATTCTGTTCATTAGATTCCAGATATAAGTAAACTCCTGTGGTATTTGTCTCTCTCTGAGTGGCTTATTTCACTCAGCATCATGCTTTCTAGGTCCACCAAAGGGTAAGATTACTTTCTTTCTTATGACCAAGTGTCCATTGTGTAAAGGTACCATAGCTTTTTCATGCACTCTTCTACCGATGGGCACTTTGAGCTGCTTCCATATCTTGTCTATTGGAAATAACCCTGCACTGAACATAGAGGTGCATATATTCCTCCGAAGTAGTGTTTCGGGTTTCTTTGGATATATTTCCAGAAGT
This sequence comes from Corynorhinus townsendii, assembly GCA_026230045.1. Classification (NCBI taxonomy): domain Eukaryota; kingdom Metazoa; phylum Chordata; class Mammalia; order Chiroptera; family Vespertilionidae; genus Corynorhinus; species Corynorhinus townsendii. The sequence goes on from JAPDVU010000001.1 coordinate 20,139,914, forward strand.
AGAATGGGTGGGTCATAAAGCAGTTCCAATTTTTATTTTTTAAAGTAACTCCCTTAAATGAACTTCGTGTCATCATTGCATTTTGCTAAAACTCCATGGTATTTCTTAACACAGTGCATGCATAAACATATATAGTATCATTATGGCTGCCTCATGCTTGAGGCATTGTGGTTTCTGTTCCGTGTGTATGATGTCCTTATTCTAGAAAAACACACATTCAGATCATTGGGGGAAGTGGGGCAGAGATCTGCATCAGTGCTGGTTGGGCTGTTATTTCAGAAACACATAATAGAGGAATCTTCCAGAAAGTGTGCCGCTAACCATGTTCATTTCTATGTTTACAAAATTAAAAGCCTGTACTTGTTCTTTAATATGCATCACTGTTTATGATTTCCCATTCCCAACCTCCCCCTATTGTTCCTCCTCCTTTCTATAGATCAGGTTAACATGGAACACTGTATAAAAATTAGTATCATTCAGCAAATACTGGGAAACACAGTAAAGGTTCTTTCTAAGAAAAGGTGTTTATTTTCTGCCTCTAGAAAACTGTAATAGGAAGTGAACAGAAACCAAAAGATATTTTAGCTTAGGAAAATTTCTTATTTTCCTGAATTATTTTGCCATTATTTTGCCCCAATTTATGACATATTAAAGTGATTTGGGAGAATGTTGCTCCCATTTGGTTTTCCATTAAATAGCAATGAGACTCTGAATAAGTCATAAAGCCTATTTTCATTTTCTGTTGAAGAGATGTCTAATATAGTGACTAAGAGCACAGACCGAGGAGTTTGAATGCTGTCTGTCCTTTAGTGTCAAGTCCTGGTACAATGAACCTGAAGTCTGGGACCTTGGCATTCACACCTGTCCGAGGAGTTTGAATGCTGTCTGTCCCTTAGTGTCAATGGTACAATGAACCTGAAGTCTGGGACCTTGGCATTCACACCTGTCCGAGGAGTTTGAATGCTGTCTGTCCTTTAGTGTCAATGGTACAATGAACCTGAAGTCTGGGACCTTGGCATTTACACCTGTCCACTGGAGATAACAAGAGCATTTCCCTCAGAGGGTTACTTTCCAAATTCAACGAGCTAATTCTGTAAAGCACTCGAATTGTGGTTGGAATATATTAGTACTTTGTAAGAGTGTTCAAAATAAATGAAGCTGCTGATAAATTCTATAGGTTATCTATATATACTGTATATAATAGAGAAATATGCTAATTAACCAGGACGCCGTAACGGGTCAATCGGACAGGAGGAGGTTGTGCGTGCAGTGTCAGGGGTGGGGCGGCAGGGGCCTCCACACCTGCGCTGGGGGAGGGCCTGAGCAGCAGTGGCCTTGGCTGCTTCAAGGGCCGGAGAGGGAGACAGGGCTGGACTGGCAACTTGAGGGTGGGCGGCGCCGTGCCATTTCGAATTGTGCACTGGGCTCCTAGTATCTAATTAAGTCGCCTGCTTTAAAGTTCCATCTAATATTCTGTGACTTGATAATAATAATAATATGTTATTTTAAATACCTATTTAAGTATGTGATATTAAGGAAGTTACCACTATTATTAATGTTTATTTTAATTTTATAAAAAAATCTTAGCAAAATTATTTTTTCAAATTAGTCTGTGTACAATTTTTAATAGTAACAAAATTGAGAGAGTGAAGCTCATCTATGGGAATTCACTATTCAAGGTCTCACTACTCTTTTAGACTGGAGTAAAGTTTCATTTCTATTTTAAAAAAAACACCTAGTAACTTGATACAAAATTTCCTATATCTCAAACATAAGTTAATAAATTTGACATTTGACACACTTATACTGATAATATATGTTGATAATTAGAAGGCAAAATATCACATCAGGTAACTGTTATGACTTTTTTCAATATTAATTCTACTTTAATTTTATCTATATGTGGAAAACTTACTAATTATGTTGGGTTCTATCTGAGGATCTCAAATTTAAAAAGAGTATAGTTCATTAAAGCTATTCTTGTGCTATTTATTTACTAACCTAAATATTAAAATTATTCTTTCCAGAAGATTTTAATTTGCTGCTTAATTCCAGGGTGATGAAATGTCCCAAAAATGTTGAAATTGCCTACTAAAATCAGTGACCTAATTCCATATGGAAATGCAATTTTAAGCCAGTATAGTTCTGTACTAGAACATTTTAATCATTTTTCTATTTTCAATGAAAATCTATTTTAAACGACACTTCACGAGTCATTGAGAATTACTACCAAATGAGAGTTAATTCAAAAAGAAATAAAATAATATATGCATACAATGATGGAGTAGGAAGGGAGTACAGAATACATCTGGTCCAATGGTCTTATTTAAAGGAGAAGAAATTTAAAACCACACGTGTTAAGTTGTCAAAAATGTATTCAACAAGACAGAGTCACAGCCAAAACTGGATACAAGTCACCCTAATCACTGAGCATTTGTCACAGGCAAACGTTCAATGTGGGCTGAAATGTGAAATAATTCCCCAGTCCAGAAAGTTGGATGATGTTTAGGGACTAAGTCTATCCATACTTTTCATCATTATTTTGTTTGAAATACTGAAAGCAATTAACATTGATTGATTACTTCTCACTTAGAAGAGAGCTATTGTAAAGTTAAAAGAATTGTATTGACCAGTAGCTTCAAAGTGTTGGTTGTAGATACTTTTAACATTAAATACTTTATACTCAGATAACTTAGTAAATGATTCTCAAAAAAGTTTAGAATTATGGCAGGATGTATTCTTTCTGCTTTCAGAGTAGTCCAAAAATAACTATTATCTCATTCAATATAGAAATCATTCTTATATCTCCTTTCATATCTCAGACTGCTCTCAAGTGATTATATACATACACATAAACATACACACACACACACATACACACACACAACACACACACATACACAGAGCCATATCCATTATGAGCACACTTATTGTTTAAATCGCATCCATTCAATAGAAATTAAGTGCAAATGAAGGAGACAGACATTAAGGTATGTTTTTCACTATTAATAATCATTGTTGTATAATAATTTATGGCAAAATTATAAAATATAGAAATCTATAAAGATTTTAAGTGAACCCATAATTCAGCAATATCTTCATAGTCACTGTGAATGTTCTTTTTCCCAGATTCTTAATCACCCATGTATGTTTAGGGGTGCATCTGTGTGTTTTCATGGGCTAAGTTCATGGAAATAAAGCCCAATATTTTTAAAGTAGGGCATTACAAAAATTTAACACAAAGGTTTAAATCAAAAGGCATTACTAATTATCAATCAACCTTTAAAGTTGTAGACAAAATATATTTGGTCTCTATAAGGTAGTTTATGCCTTAAAGCATGTACGCCATCCTTGAACAAATAAATCAAATATGATGCATTCCAACACACAGACACACACCTTTATATACTGGTCAGACTCCATGAGTTTTGATGCACAAAACTTTTATTTTATTTTTAAGTATCTTCGAATTATAATTTTCATCTAATAATCCACTAATTAGACACCAGGAGACTGATTTCTATTCATTAACTCAGTAAATATTTTTGTGCTCATGGTATGTGAGAATCATTCTCTTAGCTAATAAGGTAAAAAACAGTGAATGAACACTACCAAGGAAATAACAAAGCCCTGCCCAGATAGAACTCATAGTCCGATAGGTAAACAGACATGACAGAAATTAGACAAAGTAATACACAACGTGGCAAGAAGTGATAGTACTATGAATAAGAAGAAAGCAGGAAAAAGAATAAGAACTAAAATAAGAAACATTGCTTGAGATGGGGTAGTTTCAGGAAGTCTTTTTAGTAAGCTAACATTTGAGCACAGACCTAAGAAAAGCGAGGGTGTTGCAGAAGACCAGAAAAACAAAACAAAACAAAACAAACAAACAAACAAAAAAACAAGCAACGCTTAGAGAGTTTGGAGTTACACTTTAATATACACTGGTAGGCTGAGAGAGAAAAAATGTACTGGGCAAAAAGCTGTTCCTAAAGTAATAACTAAAATTTCTATTGGTAGTTCATCTCATGGTAAAATTCCTGAACATGCAATGAACCTAAAGCAGTCATATTTTTTGGCAAAAAAATTAAAATTTAAAGTTATCAAGACTGCATTATAAAATTTACAAAAGCCTCCATTAATCAAAAAAAGGGGGGGATAGTAGGGTAATATCATGTAAGGAAAAATATCCTATAAGTAAATTACATCTAGAAAATTTTTACTTTACAAAATTAATTTTCATTTGTAATGCTAACAGCAACACACCCATGAAAAACACACATGGTGTCTAAATAAGACAAAGGAAAATCGTTTGGGCAAAAATAAAAAGGATCCCAAATCAATTATATAGAAAAGATTCCTTTATTAACTTTTGGTCGAGAATATGTTTGCATATTTTCAGAAAACAACTCCAAGACCAGGTGGATTCCTGCAACAGAGAGGAATTGACAGCTCTGCTCCAACCACGAAGACAAGAGGAAAAAACAGTCCAGAGATAGAAGACGCTGACGACGCCTTGCCACGCTAGCAGTCAGCAGCTGTGCACTGCTGCAGGTTGCCTAGGACCAAACCAGAGAGGGTTGGACCTGCATTGCCACCATGTGCCCACCATCCAGATACCATTGCTGGCATGTACACATAAGGAACTGTTTAACATTGAAACGGGGACTCAGAACTGTTGGACATTGAAATTGGGACTCAAACATTTTTTTTTTTGTTATTATATGTTTATTTCTAGTCTGCAGAGGCAACATTTTTTAAAGGAAAGAAATGGAGGAAAAATAGATACAGAGGCAAAGAAGCATTGAACAGACAGTCAAACTACAGCAGCGGGAAGGCAGGGGAGGTTGAGCGGGGGAGGGGGGGGGTGCGTGCTGTAAGAAATCAGTCGAAGGACTTGTACGCATGCATATAAGCTTAACCAATGGATACAAGACAAGGTGTGTGGGGGAGGGGGGTGGGCAGGTGAAAGCATGTATTGGGGGGTAGGGGAGGCCAGGGGGAGGTCAATGGAGAAAAAAAAAAAGGAGACGTATGTACTACTATTTGTAATACTTCAAACAATAAAAAAAAGAAAAAGAAAAAAAATTATCTTCTCAGACACAACAACAACAAAAAGAAAAAGAAAAAGAGAAAACTGAATTCAAATTCTAAGCAGAGCAACAAGCAGAATTTTTCTTTTTATAAAAGAGCCAGCCCTATGTGTGCTTAGTGGTTATCTCGCTGGAAGCTTGTGGCCTTGAAAACAACACAGTTCTATCCAATTAAAACATACATCTGGCATGACATGAGAGTATGGGCGTACCTAGTCTCTGGCCTACAAGGTCAGACAGCTAAGTTTTTCTTCCTCATTATTCAAGCAGGCTAGAAAGCAAAGTTATTTTGTTCAGAATAGGGGGCTGTCTAAAAAAAATAGTGGAGTTGACTTTACGGAATAAGGGACTATCTAAATAGCAGAGAATTTCAAACAGTAGTTTTACAAAAGAGGGGTTAGCCTTCTCAAGGGAATTAGATATTTGTCTCTCATAAACTCAATAGCCAGGTGGGATGAATGCTGCCAACCAGCACCTGAGCAGGGAAGCAGATCCTCTTTCAGTCAAGTATTCAGGTGGAAAGCTAACTGGGACCAGTGCCTGGCTTGCCCCTTTGTGAGATCCCAACCAAAGGATCAAACAAGACTCACCTGGACTCCTAGCTCACACAAAATGTGAAATGAATGTTGTTGTTCGACACCATTAGGTTGTGGTAATTTGTTATACAGCACATGAAAAATAACACACATTTTAACACCTGCAAGTGGAGTGCTGCTGTAAGAAACACCTCAAAATGTGGGAGTGGCATGGAAACTAGACATTGGGCAGAGGCTGGAAGAATTTTGAGGAGCACCAGAGAGAAACCCAAGATTTCCTTTATCAAACTGTTAGTAAATTATGACCTTTAAGGACACAATATCAGGGCTCAAAAATCAAGGGAGAAAGATGTTTTTGAAAACTTCAGGAGGGAGTATCCTTGGTATAGCAGAAAGCTTAGCAAAACTGCGTCCTGATGTATGTGGAAAGCAAAACTTGTAAGGGATGAACTTGCTTATTCAGTTAAGGAGATTTCTAAGCAAAGTGTTGAAGGTGCCACCTGCCTTTTTCTTGCCACATTTAGTCAAACGTGAGAGTTCGATTGAAGGAATATTTTTAAAAAGAAAATAAACCGGATACTGATGGTTTTGAAATAGTCTTTCCAGATGGTAAAGGATGCTAAAACTCAGGATCATCCTCCAAAAGCATGGGGTACAGAAAAGCTGAGGATGCAACTACACAACCTTCTGCTTAATATCAGAATTTATTGAAAAAGAAAAAAAGGTATTCAGCCTTACAAAGGGCCCTTCAAGAAATTAATAAATGTGCCTCTCAGATCCTCTCTCCAGCCTAGGAAAATTGAGAACATTGTCCTTCAGCCATCAGAACAGAAGGCATAGAGGGATTATCTTCAAAAAGTCTGTGATGTACCCCTGAGAACTATATAATGTTATTAACCACTAGAGGCCCGGTGCATGGCATTTGTGCACTGAGGGAGGTGGGGGGGGGGTCCCTCAGCCCTGCCTGCACCCTCTTGGGCCTAAGCAGGGAGAGGGCCTAAGCCAGCAGTTGGACTTCCCCTGAGGGGTCTTTAGCACTGGGGTCACACCAGCTGTGAGCTCCATTTCCAGCTGAGCAGTGCTCCCCCGTGGGAGCATACTGACCACCAGGGGGCAGCTCCTGCATTGAGAATCTGCCCCCTGGTGGTCAGTGAGCATCATAGCGACTGGTTGTTCCACAGTTTGATGGATTTGCATATAAGGGTTTTATTATATAGGATTGTCACCCCACTAAATTCAATGAAAAAAAAATCTGTGAAATCTTTTGTCTAATGACTGAACCCCATTGAAATCCACCTGAAATCCATAAGGTTCTTGAGAAAATTATTTCAGCAGAAACATTGCCAGCTTGAACTGGAAGAGACATAGGAAATACCAAAGGAGACAGTTGAAACCCCAAAATTCTCCTAGCTGTGTCTTACATTATTCAGGCCATTATGACAAAAATGCCATAAACTGTGGATTATAAATAACAAACCTTTATTTTTCATTTCTAGAGGCTGGGAAGTCCAAGATTAAGGTACCAGAAGGTTAAGTGTTTATGGAGAGCCCACTTCCAGGTTCATAGACTGCCATCTTTTTGCTGAGTCCTCACATGGTAAATGGGGCACAAGAGTGGTCTGTGGAATCTCTGCTATAGGGTACTGGTCTCATTCCTGAGGCTCCACTCTTGACTTAAGCACAACCCAAAGGCTCCACCTCCTAATGTCATCACATTAGAGGTTAGAATTCCATCATAGAAATGTTGGGCTATACAAACCATAAGAGGCAGAAAGCAGGCTGATGGGTAAGCTATGTAACTGCAAGCACATGCTACCTTTCATGAAAAGGAAGGATGACACGGAGGATAGAACCAAGTAATCAGCACATAAAGTAATGAGCAGCCAATTATTACTTTTAAGCCTTGAAATCTAACCAAGAAATCTCTAAAGTTTTCCCAGCTAGGTCAGAACTCCTATTAAACAGGGATTTATTTTTGCCTGTTTACCACTTCTCAAACTGAACTCTCATGGCTCATATCCTATCTGCCTGCCCTGTTAATGGCACTGAGGCCAACAGCTTGTGCTTTGTTTTACAGGTACAGACTTGGAAAGACAGTTTGTCCCAAGAACTATATTTAGGGATTACACTCAAAAACCTCATCTGCTCCAAGAAATGATTTAGATGATGAGATTTTGGTCTTTGGTCTGATGCATAACGGGGTGAGATTTGGGAGAACTGTGGGAGAGAGAGAATGTATTTTGAATTTGGAAGAGATATGACTAAATCTACATCAATGGAGCATGGCTCTGTGTCCTGGTCTTTGCATCTTCACTCCTACCTCTCCTACCCCCTGCAGTAGTTAGAAAACCACTAGGTTAGATTATTTCTAACTCCTTCCATCTCTAAAGTTTACATTTATTTTTCAGAGAGACACATAGTTATTCAGATTTTAAAAAACATACAATTTTATAAAAGAACAAGCCTCATGAAATATGGGGCTTAATTCCTAACATCACAGTGAAAGAATTTACCTCTCAAGACTCCAATTGTTATCTAAATATTTAAAGACAATATTCATGTAGAGTGCTTAAATCCAAGAAGATCTAGCATATAGTAAATAAGTGCTATATTTTAGGTATTTTAATCATTATTATAAAATAATGTTTCATATATTACTAGTATTCTGAAAGTGGGATAGAAATATCTTAGTGTGGGGAAAAAATCACAAGATATGGTGAATATCAAGCTAAGGTAATTTGAAAACCAGAAAATATGATTTCATTATAATAATTTGTCATCAAAAAATATTTCTCCTTAAGTGACTCACCTCATACCTGAAGAATCTAATGCTTTATTTTTTTAAAGATACTTCTCTATTCAGGAAAGTATTTTTATAATCTGCATGCCACTAAATCTAATTCTCCTTCTCCCTTGAGGCCTTTCCTGGTCACTGCTATTCACATTAACTACAGTTTTCTCCTCTCTTAATAAATGCATCCCTTGCTATAATGTAATGGGATCACCAATGCAGATTTCTTCTCCACTGATGCCCAAGAACCCATTGGAATAGGGTTTATTTAGATTCATCTTTATCTCATTATCAGCACTTAGTACAGTGTATTGCACACAGAGATGATCACCAACTTGTTCTAGGTGCTACCATAATCACTCAAACTTAGGTAATTTTTCCCTTTGTTGACTTAATTAAAATTATAATTTTTAACAGGTAGAAGATGTAGTTTTTATATTCCACTCTTTCTACTCCCAAAATCACATGATACCATAGTTGTGAAGAGTATCATTTAAACTCTGTAAAATTCCCCTGCATGGCTGATAAAATGATATTATAATATCTTATCTTTTAGAATAAGAAAATTCTGAAACCAAAGATCTGTCCAGGTATCATGTGAGTCTTAGATCTTTAATAATAGTGAGGCCTGTCTGAACTTCACACAGAAGATATGTCTCCTGAAGTAGAAAGTAATTTTTTTTAATTAATCACAGAGAATTATAAAGATTTGTGGAAAATACAAGTGACTTTTCTTTAATTTTTACCTGAATTTCCAGGTGGCTTTGTTGTAGGGAACTTCTTATTTAACCAAAAAAAAATAGGTAGCTTGCAATAGTAAAGTGAAGTTATAGGACTGGACATGAAAGAGAAATTCAGCACTCTCTGAGTTTAATCTGAAAATGAAAATAAGGACTTCAAATAAAGATGTTGGTGCGAAGAGGGGGAAGAAGCAGATTCACGCCTATACTCAAGGTGCATTAAGGCTGAACCACAACTGAGAGGAGCACTTGAAAAATCAAAAAATCTCTCCAAGTATGGATGGAAAAAGTAGTCTTGGGGATGGATAAAACATGCTCGATGCCATACTGTTTTTCACTAGCTTTTTAATGTTTTCGTGATGGTCTTTGGTTTGGTCAAATAAGTGGGGCTTATTTTGGGCTGGTGAACAATTTTGCAAGGCTACAGTGAAGAGGAATATGAGTAAGAGAAATTTAGAGGAACTCACGATTTATCAGTGTATTGTTAGTAGTATTGCATCTTTACATTCCTCTTCTGCCATCAGCTGGGAAATATTCCATGCTTTTAAAGAGCTTTCACAACTATCTTAGGCCTGCCCAGATAGTCTCCCTATGTTGAGGTCAACTACGTGATATAACATAATCACAGGGGTGACATTTCATCATATTTACCAGTTCCAGCCACATCCAAGGGAGGGGGTTAGTCAAGGTCAAGGACAGTGAGGCTTATTCTTAGACTCTGTCTACCAAAATAGGAAAAAGAGTTCAACTTTAGCTCAGAGTTACAGGTTTTCATTCGACACAAAAAGGAATCTATCAGTTATTTTTATTATCCATTGACTGTTATACTAAATAAATAACATAATAATAGTAAAAATTAACACAGCACTTTTCCACAGATGCTTTCACATTTGCCCCTCATTGAAAGCTTAGGCAACTCTGATTAGACTGATTTTTTTTTCACATGTAGAAATAGAGCACAGAGATTTTTAAGTAAAATCTCCTCAGGTTCCATCAGTGGAAATTGCATATTCAAATAAAAGTTTGATTCTGAATATATTATATTTTACTTTACCCAGAATAATTTATTGTAGATAATTTATTGTTACCAGGATTGCCAAACATGATTGCTTTCTCTACTGGCCAAGTAGAGTGAGTGTGTTTTATTACCTTTCCGTGTGATTTGTAATATAAACATATGAGTTACAAATGTGAACATTAAATTAGAATACCATCCAAGATGATGTGAGTCTTGTTTCCCTGCATCTTTGAAGCAATGGGGATGTTGAATGTAGAGAGGAGAATACTGGAAAAGGAATTCCAGTTTGGGCCTCTTTATCATCAGGTGATCAGTCTCTCTTTAGGGGGGGCTTCCAACTGCTTAAGTTATGGAAATCCAGCTCTCCTCTTAGCTAAATGTCTGGAAGCCCATTCTGACCTACTTAGGTTTCTAAATAGGTTTGCCTGGTACTTTATATGTCAGTAATTGCATTGAGGAGAGGAAAACACCACTCCTCAAACTCCCTTAACCTGTCCACTGCCAAGTCTCTTCAATTTCCTAAGCATTCCCAGTCTCTTTTGTTTAAGTTAGTTGACTATTATAATGCAGCTTCGTCAGAGGACTCAGGAAGCATGGCATCATTATGTTTAAATCCATAGGGACATTGAAATAATTTAAGACATCATAACCCCTTATTGGGGGTATTTTTAAGAGAAATGTTACCTCTAGCACTTTTCTGCCAAGTTAAAGAAATATACAACTTTAGCAACTGGTTGCTCTTAATATATTGCTTGCAAAAACTTGTGTAAGGATTCTCAATGATAGACCCTAGGAGAATTCTGCTTGAATAGGCTATAGACTTAAAATAGTTGATGAAATGCTGATTTTTGTGTGTTTATCTTTTCAGGAAGACAGAGTACTCCATACACCATGTACTTTAGTCTCAGTGGCCTTGGAATTTCTCACAGAGGATATCTTTTCCTCATGTGTTGAGTGTGATTACATAGCAGCAGCTTTTTCTAAGAGTTCATGTGTCAAAGCAGAGTTCTATAGGAATTACTGAACATTAAATATTTTTCAAATGGGAAGCTAACAGCATCTAAGAACAATAGAAGAAGGAAACAAAGGGCTTTTTTAAAAAGGAAATAAGGAGAATATATAGGTATACATATGTGATAGACTAAAAGATAACTAGATAATAGATGGATGATAGATAAACAGAGTTGCTAACTTTTTGCTATTTCAGCTTTCTGAAATTCCTAGGTCTGGCATGATAAAAGGACTTTAGGTATTTCATTCGATTTTTAAATTTTGAACAGGAAAAGTGAAAAGAGATACTTAGGGAGATGAACTATTTACTAGTGTATTTCTTCCAACTATAATTCAGATTATCCATGCTTTGCTTATATAAGCACATCTGATTCCAAATTACCTTCTCAAAATCCAAATATAAAAGAAGTTCCTACCTGTTTATAATATATTAAATTTTTTTAAAAATAAGAGTTATGATTGGTATCTTAGAATCAATAAGAACACAGAAAGATAGTAGGTTAAAAGTTACCATAAGAATATGACTTTATTCAATTCCATCTATATAGATAGAACACTTCAGGCATATCATTTTGCAATATCATTGACTCGTTCCATTATTTCCATGAAGATATTTGCCAAGGTTTATTAAAAATCAAAATAATAGCCAATTTTACTCTAAAGCTTTAAATTTTTATAGTTCTAATTTAGTTACTAAGCCAGTTAAAGTGCTGGTATATTAAACCAAGTTCCTTAAAGTAAAAAACAAGTTCAAATTATGATAACAAATTAGATTATATTTAAAAGTAAGAATGTATTTTTGTTGACTTTAACATACATGAAAATCTGTTATATGAATTCTGAAACTCTCTAAAGGTCATTTTTGGCTTTTGTAGATGTACGTATACCATATTTTTAGAGCTTATCACAAAGTATTATTTTCTCCAGCTTTGATATTGAATCACTAATTACTCTATTTGGTAACTGTCAAACCAATACACTCATTTTTTGTTTCATTTGTTTGTTTGTTTGTTTGTTTTACATCAGTCAGTTTGAAGCACCATGCAAGGGAGACCAATGTCATGAGTTTGATATTCATTTGACTCCTCATAAATACAAACAGAAATATTCTCCCTGGAAAATGTTGCTTTACAAATTGTAGTTGAATGCATTCTACTATTTAAAAAAATGCAATAGCATATGTTTTTCTGTGTTCTAAGACATGCTACGCATACCTTGTAATAAAAATTATTTCATCTTAAACTGAAAAATGCGTGTTAAAGGTAATTTCTTCTGCAATGAAAAGCCAGTAGATCAGTAGATGGACATTGTTTCTGTTTATAAGTTAACTGCTAGGTAGACATGTGACTTTACACATTATTTAACTTTTCTTACTTGGAAAGCAAGGCAAATAGGATCTCTGACATCAGTAAAATAAGCAAGGCTGGTATAATGGAATAATGGATGGAAAATAAAGTCCCATTGGCACTTTGGCAGTTACTTGGCGACTGGAAGTAAGGGTCCTGTTGCTATCGAATGTAAAAGGGTGGCTCTCTTCGGTGATGCAAGAAAACGCAGGAGGGCTGTGCATGAGCAAGTGTGTGCCATGGAATATGACAGACCCTCCTTAACCAAACCACAGACAGGCTCTTGGGAGACTTTTAGACTAGGCTTGGCCCTTTGTTCTAAACAGCCCCGTTGTAGTGAGGATCCCCTACTCTCAATATCTGGTCATTCCTATTTTTTTCATTGTAACACAATCAACTTCATTCAGTACCGCCTGATAGGCCTTTTCTGCAATGATGAAGATGTTTTATAGCTGTGATCACTCTTATATCTGACCATCTTCCTCACACCCCAGTAATGTAGACTGAGTATATGTGTCCCCCTAAAACTCATATGTTGAAACTTAATCCCCAAGGTAATGGTATCAGGAGGCAGGGCCTTTGGGAGGTGATTAGGTCATGATGGCAGGGCCTTCATGTTTGAAATCAGTGCCCTTATAAAAGAGACCCCAGAGCGCTCTCTGCCCCTCTAACCATGTGGAGTTAGAGGGAAAGGTTGCCTTCTATGAAGCAAAAACCAGGGCCTCACCAGACACTGAATCTGCTGGGTTCATGATCTCAGATTCCACAACTGTGGGATATACATTTCTGTTATTCCCAATTATCACAAAATTACAAATACAATTGCATATTTTCCCTTCTGGAAGACCTCAGGAAGCCTTGTTGCTTATGAGAGAAATCACAAATTCTGCCTTATTTAATTTTACGTTCTAGCTTCCACTTTGTTCTTCATATTTATTGGCAATCTTTATAGCCCATGCCACAATCATACTCATGGCATTCAGCTCTGCACACATAAGAGTATTTCACAACTCTCTGCATTTGCTATTGTTTATTTCTACCCAATTTTCCTGTGTCCCAGTCCATCTAATTCCTATCACTCATCTCAAACAAAGCCCCTTCAGGGAAGACTCTCCCATCTTCCTAGCATGGACCTGTATGCTCCTACAGCATCTATATATATATAAAAGACTAATATGCAAAGTGTCTGCTCCAGAGTTTGACCATGAGACCAGGAGTTTGATTGCTAGCTATGATGTGTGCTGAACACCAGGGGATGGCACAGAATGAAGGAAGGCCCTGGCAGGCAGCTGGAAGACCCCAATTGGCCCTGATTGCTGGCCAGGCCTAGGGACCCTAACTGAGCACCAATTTTGTGCTCTGGGCCTCTAGTATTGTCATATTACTTCTAAAGTATTGACCAAATACCACTGCAAATTTTCTTTACTTCACCCAGTAGACCTCTTAGGGGCAGGCAGAAAATTTCATGCATGTGTTATTGTTGTTGTTTTTTTTTCGGGGATACCAGAGTATCTGACATCTCATAGCTGCCTAATAAATTCTGTGGAAGCGAGAAGACATTAATGAATAAAAATTTTCTTTTTATTGATACAACACTTTAGAAGTCATGGACAACATTTTATATTGTGTTATGTAACCCCTTAGCATAGAGTGTTTATCTGTCTGTAATTATTATACTTGGGGTTGACCCTATGCAGGGAAGGGATCTTTTTGAAAGCGTTCCATAGCTAAAGAAAACTGCTGGTAACTGGAGAACAGGTAACATCTAACCAACTCTCTTGACACATCTGTGACTCCTGGGGACTTGTCCAGTTGTGCATCTCTCTACCTCCTGATGGCACCATCACAGCTGCACAGCAGTAATCTAAACTAGCAGCTAGATGCATTTCCTCAAGCTGCAGAAAATGAGGATTTCAATGCTACACACCAATTTCCCCTCGGAAGGTGTTTCACTCATTATATTCATTAACCTTATTTCCACTGTGTTAGTTTATATTGCTCTCTGCTTGAGGAGTTTAATGAGTATGTGAATTCCACTGGGTATTCTGATTACAATATAAGAAAACAAATTACCCTGAGTCCAAAGTGTGTGTTTTTTTTTTTTTTTTTGGGGGGGTCTCCCATATGACTTTTACAGTATTTCTTCAATTATGGGTTTCTCAACCCAAATTAAAATATTTGTGACAAATAAGCTGACATGTCAAGAACAAATGTATATATTCTATCTTAGCACAGCTGGATCTGAAAAAAACATGAGCTTCTGAGTGAAAGGGCGAGTTCTACCTCCACTCCTTACATTTGGCTTGACATTGGGGAAGTCTCCAACCACACTTAGCTTCGAATTCTCTCCCTGCTAAATGTGGATACTAATTAGATACAGATTCTGTCAGAATCAAGAGAGGAGTAGATGTAAATGCACCTTTTTATATTCAAGGATGTATATGAATTTCACAGTATAAAATTATACATGCACATTGTCATCAGTTCTTGCTAAGTCCTATTCAGGTATTGACCTCCTGCCTCTGCGTACAGTCAGGGAGTATAATTAAGCGGATCTGACATCTAGCTCTGCCTCTTTAGTCAGGAGCATTGATGGTGACATTGGGCAGCTCACAGTAACCTCAGCAAAGCTGGCTCCTACCGTTCGTTTTAATAGGTTCTGAGAACCACCCCTGTTTTAGAGTTACTGGATATGACTACATCATTACCTGTCAAGATCATTCTTCCTCTTCTGTACCCTCCCACCCCCACCCTCCCACCCCCTGCTATCTTCCATGATTCAAATACTAACATAATTTTTTCCTCTACCTGGAATCTACTCCTTGTCACTTACAGCAGCCTCCCCATTTTCATGGATCAGCAGATACATTCCAAGATCCCCGATGGCTGAAACCACACACAGTACTGAACCATATATATATATAAGTTTCTTCCCTACACAGACATGCCCTGTGTAAAGTTTAAGTTACAAATCAGGTCACTTCACAGACAGAAGATTCGTTCTTGCTGTAAATCTTAGAAACCTCAGCACGTGATTTTTTTCTTTCCTAAATCAAGAACCAGCACCCTTTCACGTAAAGGAAGCAGATTATGGCTGCTCTGGCCTATCCCAATTGCCAGCATCACTATTCTTGTGCTTTGAGCCCTTTACTAAGTAAAATAAAGGTCGCCGGAACTCGAGCACTACAATACCTCAACAGTAGAGATGATAACCAAGAGGGCTACTCAGTGGCTATGGGCAGGGAATATATACAGCCTGGATGCAACCGCCAGGGTGAGACAGACGTGATGGTGCGAGATTTCATCAAGCTACTGAGAGCAAACAGCATGCACTTTAAAGCCTCGGAATTGTTTATTTCTGCAATCTCCCATTTAATATTCTTGGACCATGGTTGACTATAAGGAACTAAAACTGCAGAAAGTGAAACAGCAAAGGAAAGGGCATACTGTATTCTGAAGAATCTGTTGATACCTCTATAATATGTCAGTCAATATAAAAAATAAAGTGTTGATCTATATCTTAACTCGATCAAGAAATTAGCAGTGTAATATGAGGGTTAGCCTTTAAGCGCTGGACGTTCCCACGTCTATGTCTTTTGTCAAAACACCTCTGTTGGCATGCACTAGCCAAATATTCAATTGCCCGCGCAGCATTACAATGTAGAGTACACGCGCAGACTTCAGGCTTCTTCTCCAGCATGCAAGGACCTTTGAAGTCACCATTCCATCCTAACAACAAGCAAAAGGCTGAACAAACTGAAAAGTCAACAATTCCTGGAGCTGACAGAGAAGGGAGGTCACAGGGCAAACTGCTGCACAGGAATTGGAAAGACAGGCAGTAACAGAATCACGACTTATCAGAGCAGAAACCCACCGTCTGAAGCTTCCCCAGGAGCCGGTGCACAGGCTGCAAAACCCGAACTGTAATTGACAAATCCCCGAAGGCTCAGTGTGGGCAAGTCTGAGACTTACTCCAGGGGCTCTACCAGGTCCTCGCACGGAATATCAAAGAAACGTTCCCTCCTGCTTTCCAGCTGGGTAAGGAAAAAGGAACCATTTAAAAATCCTCCAAGTAGCCTGCTCTTTCGAAACAAAGCCTGCACTCAGAAAAATCCATTTTATCAGAGTCTGACCTGGGGATGTTGTTACAAAGGAGTCTCTGAGAAGAGAATTTTAAACTTTGGTGAGCTTGAGAAAGAAAGCAAACGTGGCCATCTGCTGAATCAGCATCTTCAATGGTGCAGCATGTAAACATTTTAATATGCTCCCCTCAGATTAGGGTAGCACACATTTAGATTATTGAAGCATTGTTTTGCTATCCTTTTTTTAAAAAAAAAAAATCAGTCATCCTTTCATTTGTTAACAATTTTAAGACACATAACACCAATTGTTAAAATCTATTTTAGTGAAAGTGGGACATGAATTTTGCTATGAATTTTTCCAAACATTATGTATTTTTCCTCCATATGTTGTTTGCCTTAACAAGAGTTAATAAATGCAATCAGATATAAAAACTGTATTTAGGTTATAAGGAAAATGACATTCTTGGAGAATATAATGTCATAGCTAACTGTAGTCGTTATTAAATTGCCCCTTAAGTCTCTTGATATTTTTAAAATATATTTTATTGATTTTTTTACAGAGAGAAAGGGAGAGGAAAAGAGTGGCAGAAATATCGATGAGAGAGAAACATCGAGCAGCTGCCTCCTGCACACCTCCTACTGGGGATGTGCCCACAACCAAGGTACATGCCCTTGACTGGAATCGAACCTGGGACCCTTCAGTCTGCAGACCGACACACTATCTACTGAGCCATACCTGTCAGGGCTCTCTTGATATTTTTACACCTTTTTCTTTTATATACAAAAGTAAAAGTATGAGAGAGCTTCCCATATATTATCCATTTAAAACAGTAACAAGAAAAGCTAACTCATCGAATGAGCTGGACAAAATGGAATATGAGCTTAAAGTTGTTTTCTTTTCCACCACTGTTTTTTAGTCTTATTCTGGGCAGTCAATGGTCTTCCTAAAAGAGTGTGTGCTTTTTAAATAAGAGACAGGTTATCTTTGTTCACCATTCTACCCTCAGGCCCTGGCACATAGTAGTTTTAAAAGAAATTTCCTGAGTGAATACATTAAGACATTAAGATATTATGAAATCATTCTTCTCAGAAATTATATAGTGGCCTAGTTATCAATAAGTTCTGAGCAAGAGGATTCAATCATGAAAGTGGTAACTTGGCAAAAGTGCCCTCGTGTTTGAATGCAAAACAAGTTGAATAAAATGCAAATGAAAAACCAGAAAATTATTTCTCCAGATGAGATTCACAGTGACAGGAATCCTGACCAAGGTGGCAGCATTGGATAAATAATTATCCAAGAGATACTATAGAGGAAGAATCAATTTTTCTGCATGAGTAAGTGAATATAGGAAACAAAGATAAAACTAAAATATGAAGTCCCACTCCTTAGGACTTTGGTGAAGAAGAGAGTAATAGTGTATTTGCCAAAAATATGAGGATTCAGAAGCATATTGGTTTAGGAAGTTAAAAAGTTAAATATTGGTATTTAAATTTTGAGACAGTATTCAGGCATTTAAGTGTAAATTTTTTTTCAAATTTAGAAATATCAAATTAGAAGATTAATTAAAATAAAAAATCAAAATTGGGAGTTACTACTGAAGAAGTGAGAACTGCAGTGTGAGCCTAGATTATTTGGGGTGAATTATATATAACTAGAGGCCTGGTGCAAAGAATTCATGCACTGGATGGGGGGGGGTCCCTCAACCTGGCCTGTGCCCTCTAAAATTTTTTGGACAAAAATTTTACACCTATGGATGAAGACAGTGGCAGGAGGTAAGGGCATGGGGTGGGGTGAGGAATCAGGTGAAGGGTAGCTATGGGGGGGAAAAGAAGATGAACACCTGTAATAATCTGAACAATAAATATTTATTTAAAAAAAAGATGTCTCTTTCATAGGATATGATCTTTCTTTTCTTTCTTCCTTCCTTTCTTCCTTCCTTCCTTTCTTTCTTTCTTTCTTTCTTTCTTTCTTTCTTTCTTTCTTTCTTTCTTTCTTTCTTTCTTTCTTTCTTTCTTTCCCTCACCTAATGATATTTTTCCATTGATTTTTAGAGAGTGTGGAAGAGAGAGGGAAAGACAGAGAGAAACATCAATGTGAGAGGAACACTTTGATTAGTTTCCTCCTGCATGAGCCCTGACCTGGGCCTCAGCCAGGGAGGAGCTTGCAACCTAGGTACATGCCCTTGACCAGAATCTAACACAGACCCTGCAGTTGGCAGGCTGAGGCTCATATCCTGCCCAAACCGGCTAGGGCAGGATATGACATTTCTTAGCCCCTCCAGCAGCAGACCTTCATTTTTTCCTCCAGGAGTGAGGTGGAAAAACCCTAGATCACCTTCTTGAATTCTTATTAGCCAAGTTACCAAGAACGCTGCCAGGGGCATATCAGGAGCTTAGCCAATGAGTAGTCAGAAAAGGTGTTTCCTCTGCAGCTCATGTGCAGAGGCAGGACTGCCAGCTTGTGCGGCTGGCCAGCCCTGTTCTCTGCGGACCTGCTCTCCACCATGGTGGCTGGCAGGCCCTATTCTCTCCAGGCCTGCACTATTCATGGCTTGCCTTACTGTTCACGCAGTTCCCTCCTGCCCACCTGCAATCGCATTCTCCTCCTGAGTGGTCGTGACGTAATGGCATCCCAGCTAATTTGCATATTACCTCTTTATATACAGTATATAGATATGTTCTCAAAAGCAGAGGAATCCACATTGAGCTCTGCATTTTTATCAGACTCAGAGACAGGAAATGCTGCCATTGATTGAGCATGCAGTGTGTGCCACTAAAGAGAGGAACTGTGGTTTAGAGAGGATAAAGAAGTTGCTTAACATTGTACAACTAGTAGATGCTATTAAATCCAACATCCAGGACTCATCTTCAATCTATCTCAAAATCTCCTTTTCCCTACCAATGAGAAGAACACACATGGAATTGATTGAAAGAAGGAAGGTAAATTCAGGTTTTAATGGAGACAAATGCTTTAAGGATGGATTATTAAATGCATAGGTTGACTTGGGAAGAAAAAGTTGAGGATGATAAAAGTACAATGTGTTAAAATGATCAAGTGGCCCAAACTGTCCTTGAATGACCAGGCTTGGAAAGCCACGGCACTGTGCTCTCTGGCCATCATTAAATAACACTTAAGTTACACACGTCCTTTCTAATGATTAAAACCCTTATAAACAATCTTCCTCAGCAGTGCTTCTGGCACATTTGTCTTGAAAGATGTCCATAGCCCTGTACACTCTAAGTCTCATGCAACTGACAAGGTAATGACAGGGGCAATTTTAAACTGTTAAAAGACTGCTGTATTTGATCTTTTCCAGCGCTGATTTCAGCAAAAGAGAGGTCAATGTTCATTATGTCAGAAAGAATGTAAAACACAAAATATGATGCCAGTTTCTAAGACTTTTCCATTCAAATCTTCTTCCAAATGACAGGGATATGCCAAAATTATAGTCAGGAAAAATGAAGAAAATGTTGGTTGATCTCAAACTAAGAAAGTCGTTACTGTTAACAAGCTTTGCAATTTTACAAATCTCCATTTATGTATAGCAGAACATAATTTTATATTAGCCAGAATAAGTGATAGGGACAGGGGTAATATTTGCTGCAATAAAAATGATCTTTGCTCATATGAGGCAGGTTTTATTCTTTGATTTTCAATTTGATGCAATGCTCAACCTAATGAAAATGCTACAGTAAATAAAATGCATTGCCATTGCACAATCATTTGTAATTTTGTCTATACTAGCTGTGAATGACTTCAGGTTTTCGTAAATGAAGTTACTTAGTTGCCCAATATTAAACTGCTAGTTATATTGCAAGTGACAGAAGAGAACAGGTTAATTTAGAACAACAAGGGAAAATGCAAGGTTTAGTCAAAATAGAGAATTTGGAACAAATGGCAAGGAGCAAAATAGACTAATTGGAAACCAGGCGGGACATTTTTCCATTTCTTTCTTCTTTAGAGCACTGATTTAAAAAATTGTTAATTAGTACACATAGCCACATTTGTTCCACACTGGGAGTTTAACCTTGTAATTTTGTCATATTTTAGAGAAGCCAGGGTGTTTAATGAAAGCACCATTAAATTATAAATGCATAATGATGTGTATTGTGGACAGACCAGAAACTGCTCAAAACATCCTTTCCAAATTGTGTGTATGGCCAGTACTTATCTACCACTTCATGTTTATCAAGTGCTTTTACTCTTGTTCAATGATCTATTTTTCAAAATTGTGTGGAAATATTTTTTCTTTGAAGGTTATTAGAATACACAATGGTGACACTTATCATGGCATTATTTGATTAGCAGTTTATATCATTTACATTATTTAACCAAAATTACTCTCAATTCTATAGGAAAGTGTTGCCAGTCTGCAGCACCCACTAGAATACCTGGATTCAACAATTGTTTATCTGTCTCCTGCTGTGTAAAGCATGAATGTACAACCTGGGCCAATAAGGACATTTACCATCCATTGGAAGAATGAGATTTCCCATCATGTGTGTTACAGTAAAACAAGTTCTTTGAAACTTAAATGCTCAGACCTACACTGATGCAGAATTCACTGAGGCATGCCCTCTGGCATTCACTACTACATGCCAACCATCCCCAACTCTTAACGATCCAAGAAGAAAAAAATGCATGTAGATGACTCACAATAATAAAAGGCAGCCTTAGTCGAGGGTGCATTTTCCATCAGGCATTGTGTTAAACGTGTGTGTGGAGTATTCACCCATTGGGGACTCATAATGATTCCATAAGGCAGCTGTTATAATTACTCTCCATTTTCAGATGAGAAAATGGAAATTCACTCTAAATTATTTGGCAAACATTATGTAACTAAAGGAGATGGAGCTGGTGTTCACATGCATATAGCCTGAATCCATACTCTTTACTTTTACTGAAAGAAATATACTTCTCTCCATGACACTGGGGGCTTGAAAGGCCTCACCTCTTGGTTATTTGGACAAGTGTAATGTTCAGTTGAGCTATCTTCCTACCACCTTAATTTCAATAAAGAGGACAAATAGAGTTAGGATCATTCCATTAGGTGGAAGGAAATATTTTGAGCCCACTTCCATCCATAGGAATTCATCTCAATTATGAGGGCACTTGAGCCAACAAAACTAACTAACTAACTAAATAAATAAAATAATCAAAGCAGAACTGTTTACGTTTTGATCAGCTTCTGTATTTAGTCAGAAGGGCAGCTCAGCTGTTCCTATGATGGCCAGATTTCCGGGGATGTTTGGCTGTGACTACCCATATAATTATGATTGCAGACTTCAGACTGTGGGGAAGAGAAAGCATATTCTGACCAGGGAAGGTGAGGGAGAAAGGGTCGTGCACTCAGTACTGGGAGAGTACACAATTTCAGAGTTGGAAGAGCTCCTAAAGGTCACTGTCCGTCACATCAACAGTGACCCCAATTCAAGAAGTTCATCATGCATCTCAGGAGAAATCCAATAAAACGTGTTATGTTCAGGTGTACTCCCCACAAAAATCATGACAGTGATAACTCTCTTATTTTAAAATATATTTCCAATACTTTAGAATAAGTCTTTTTAATCTTAAGGAAAATCCTTAATCTTATCAGCTAAGAGGTTTTGATAGATGGCTTTTAAGCCCTGGTATTAACCAGAAAATAATCTACGTAGGAATAAAAGTAGCATTAGGAGAATGGTTGAAGAGGCTTTCCCTGAACTTTCCCTAGTGCATCAGTCTCCATACACTTAAAGAAATGAACTGACTTTAAATAGTCTAATGGCTTTTAGAGGCACTCTAATAAAAGAGCATTTCGTTTCGGTGTTTTTCAGATGCACTAAATGTATTTCTGCTTCAGTAATTTCATGGGAGGTGTGCCTTTTTGCTAAATTGTGGGGTTTTTTTTTCTATTTGCTTATATTTCTTTATGCTATAGCTATGTAGTATTTTTTTTCACAATTAAAGAAAAAGTATTTTAAATCTAGGAAGTTTAAATGGAGGAAGTGTAGTTCCCAGCAATCCTGAAATACATTTTCCCGAACTGTTTTTCTAGCTCAGGGCCTCTGTTTGTTTTAAATGGTCTTTTCTTTTATTACTGGAATTCTGTGTTTATATGGACTGCTTTTAAATGTTTGTTCATATACTTGTCTTTAATAGTTAATATTTAATGAATACTTTATTAGTGGCTTATACTGTTCTGAGTATTTGCACGTATTAATTTATTAAATACTCTCAAAAACTCAACTTAGAGAAGTTGCTATTATTATTCTGATTTAATAGATGAAAAAGCAGGAAAGAGAAGTTAGATGCTGTAGACATAGCGGTCCTGGTAGGTACGGAAACTATATCCCAGAGGTCACACACATGGGACCCAGGTATTAAACCTGGTTCTCAAGTCAAGACCCTGTGGTGTTAGCCTCTGCTCTACGGGGTCTTCACTGGAGATCAGAGGATTAGTAACTTAATCAAGGCCATATAAGTAGTGTTTTGATATGTGACATTTCAATCCAAGTTTCTAACTCCAATTTCAGGACACTGTCTATTTTACGTAAGTGGAACATTCTATAATAAAGTATGTATCATAATGGCTTTAGAAACTATGAGCTCCCTGATGTGGTCATAAAACCAGACATTTTTAAATACTTTTGTCAAGAAGGATCTCAAGGCACCTTGTCTAGCACTTCTCCCATCACCACCCCTATTGATAACTCTCTTTGGAGAAATTTATTGAGGAACATTTTGTTAGTCTAGACCATGTTGCCCCCTTACTGTTTGACCTCCTTATAGATCATACTAGCTGTCCTTTGCTGGTCTCTTCTCTTCTACTCAACCTCATATTGTAGGATTTCTCCTTTGGCTGATTTATGGCTCTGAAGCTTGTAGTTTTGTTTCTATTGCAGTCACCTTTTATCTCCTCTGTACTTCAAGAGCATATCTCCATTCTCATATGTAGTATAGCCAAATCTGTATTCATGAGCTTACTCTTCCCGCCCCCCCCCCCCAAATCTGCTCCACTCACAGTCTTCTTCATTTATATGACAGAAATTCCATTTCCTCAAATTTCTCAGTTAAAAATAAAACAAAAACCCAGAATTTATCCATGAATTCTCTCATAATCCACATTCAATTGGTCAGGAAATTCTGTTCATTTAACTTTTATAATAATTCCAGAATCTAAACTCTTCATACCTTGCTCACTTCACAATTGGGTCCTGGTCACAGCTGCCTTCCTGGATGGCCTGGCTGACTGCACATGCCTCTCTAATCAACTGTCCTGCTTTCACATCTGCCCCCTACCTACACTGCACTCACAACAAAATATGTTTATTGATTTTTAGAGAGAGAAGGGAAAGGAATAGAAACATCGATGAGAGAGAAACTTCATCGATTGGCTGCCTGCTGCACACCCCCTACCAGAGCTTGAGCCCACAAGCCCAGAATTGGGTTGGTGACCTCTTGGTTCCTGGGTCAATACTCAAACACTGAGCCACACCAGCCAGGTTACAGTGATCTTTTTCCATTGTAATCAGACCCGTTCCACTGCTCTGCTCAGTTTTTTCATTGGCTCCTCCCTTTATCCAAGAGTAGAAGCTAACTTCCCTAAAATGGCATACATGATTCAGTATGATCTGGGAAACATTACATGTCTAGCCTCGCCTGTTCATTGATTCCAGACATACTCGTCTCCTTGCTACTTTCAGAACATGTCAGGAAAGCTCTTACCTGGTGAATGTAACCAGCTATTCCCTCTGCCTAAAATGAACTCCACCATATAACAGCATGGCTTACTCCAGCACTGCTCAAGTATTTACTCAAAGTCATATTTTAGTCACGCTTACCCTAGCTACCATGTATTAAGTTGCAATTACTCCCTTCATCTCCCCAAACATTCTTCATACACTTGCACTTTTCTATTTTTCTTTACTCTCCCTATTACACTTTAACATGTCACATGTTTATTACTATTCTAAGCAAACTACATAGAGTAATTAATTTAATCCAATACAATGATTTTACTAGGTAGAAACCATTACAATTCCCACCTAAAACCTGAGACCACTGTGACACAAAAAGGATTAACCATCCTATTCAATTTACATTGCTGGTGAGTGGCTGAACTGGAATTTAAAACAGTCTGACGTGAGACTCAATTCTCTTAGTTACTATATTGTGCTGCCTCTAGTGGGAAACATGGAGTTTACTGCAATATAATCAATGGCATGTGCAGAGTCACCCTGGGGACACCATGGAAAGACATGTAAGGGAGCAAGTTTTCAACTTGAAGTTTAGGGATTGATACGGATACTTTTTGGAGAATGAGGAAATAAGGAGTTCACTCTTGAAAGATTCAATGGTTTTAGGTAAAAAAAAAAAAGAGGGGGATGGGGGAGGAACACAGGAAGTGAAACAGAATAAATATTAGACAGAATGTTTGGCTTGTAGGGAGGACACTCCTGAAGTTGCACTATTGCTTGATCACAAAATGACAAGTTATTAAGAACCATGTATGCCATCCGTATGGCAGACAATATGAAAATACTGAGAAGCCCTGGCTGGTGTGGTTTGGTGATTAGAAAGTTATCCAGGCACACAAGGGTCACCGATTTGATTCTCCATGAGGGCACATACCCAGGTTGTGGGTTCAATCCCCAGTTGGGGTGCGTTGGTGAGACAACCTATTGATATTTCTCTATCACATATCTCTCTCTCTCTCTCTCTCTCTCTCTCTCTCTCTCTCTCTCTCTCTCTCTCTGTAATCAATGAAAAGCATATCCTTGTGTGAAGATTTTAAAAAAGAAAGAGAGGAATAGGATGCAAGGTTGTTACTGTAAGTTGAGATTCCAGAAGCAAGCCCTGAGAAGTATATTCGTGTGAACAAGTATGAGGACACAAGTCAGAAAGGAAGGAAAGGAGAATAGAGGACAGAGTATCAAGTCAGAGAGTGTGAGTTTGGCCTGATCGCCCAAGGAAATCCTGCATAACTGGCTTCTAAGTAAAATATACAAGATAAAAAAGCTAGATTTATATAGCTCCTGGAATGTTTTAGAAAAGCTTTATTAAACAAAATATGTTTTTCTAAATCAACTGGGACTATGTGGACCTTACCAACGTAGGCTATTCTGTGGGAAGGCGGGAAATGCCTGTGTGTGAGGAGAATTGGACCTTCTTATAGCAACATCTTCTTACATGCTACCCTGAGCAAGGTGTTTGCACATGGCTAATGTGCAAGGAGCATGAAGATGATGAACACGCTTAAATTATAAGAGAGAGAAAACCCATGGAGGTCCTGGAAATTGAGATTTGCCTTTAATGCCTAAGATTTAGAGAGTCCTAATTCGGTAGTAGAAAACCAAAGCACTTAACAATTTATAAATGATTCTGTATTGGCAGAATGTAGTAAATCTGTTTTGCTAATTCACAGTGTTGTTGTGATGATCAAGGGTAGAAAATATATTAAGAAACAAGGCTTGATGCACTTATATGAGTTTGTGATTTCAGATTCAGTCTGCTATGTAGAAATTCCCACTGAGGACCCTTTAACACGGTGTATTTATATATTTAAATACACAGTGAATTTGTATGTATGTGTGGATACAAGTATTTCCCCCTTACTCATAGTGGTTAAATATCTATGCCCCTATAAAGATATCTATGCCCTAATCCTCAGAACCTATATAGAAAACAGGAATTAAGGTAACAGATGGCATATAAATTGTTAATCAGCTGACCTTGGATTGGGGATATTATTCTGAATTTTCTGAGTGGTTTATGTAATCAGAAGGGGCCTATAAATTTGTAAGAGGAATACAGAGGAGTATGTATCAGAGAAATGCAATGTGAGAAAAATCAACTAGCCATCGCTGGCTTTTGAAGATGGAAAGAGGGCCATGAGCTAAGAAATAGCAAGCAGACTCTATCAACTGGAAAAGCAAGGGGGTGCATTCTCTCCTACAGACTCCAGAAAGACACAAAACACTGCCTGTGAACACATTTACTTGAGCCCTCTGAGACCTATTCTGGATATTCATTTTGGATATCCGACCTCTAAACCTTTCAGATAATAAATTTGTGTTATTGTAAGCCAACAAATATGTGTGGTTTCAGCAGCAACAGAAGACTAATAACCATATAGTCAACAATTTTCCTGCACATAGATTTTCCACATAGATTATAACCTTAGACTTTTAGAATATAAATTTTGATAATATATTACAATGTAAAAGCTATGAAAAATTTTTATAACCATGCCCTGCCTAAGAAATAAAAGCAGACATGTATAAGATCTGCAGAGGCAAAGGGAAGGTTGAATGAGTGAGCCAATGTGTGTAGAATTTTCCGAGTTCTTAAATATAACTTTTAGGGCTCATATTACTGTTATTATTATTCTATTGATGGTGAAGGAATAATTGTCTGGGAAAGGAACATTATCTTTTATTGGGTAAAAATCACCTATTTTCCTTTTCCATTGATTAAGGTCCCAGAGAGAGGAAAAAAAGTATGCAATTGTAAAATACCAATATACATTTATTATGAATTATTGTAATAGATACAAAAGCCCAGTACTGGTGAGAAAACAAAATTCATTGCATATTGTGACAAAAGAGAAACAGTCACTGTTCAAAGACCACATTAACATTTTTGGCTGTTCACAGCCAATAAAATATCCAACTGTGATGAGTTTTGATGTTATTAACATAGTGCTCAAAAAAAATTAGCACTTCCAAGCACAATGCTTTTGTGATAAGTGTAGATGCAGAAAAAAGAGGAGGAAGAGAAAGGGGAGGAAAAGAGAGACTGAGAGAGACAATTGGTCTGGAACCATCTGTCACTGTGCTAATAGTTGCTTCTATAGCAGCAGCAGGTTTAAGTCAAGAAAATCAAGCATTTAGATGACTCACCATTGCTTTGGCTGTTGTCATTTGCATTTTACTTTGGTTCATTATCTTTATTAGGTAAAGGCAGTGAATATCATGTTGCTTATTCTAAGCAATTAATGAGTGAGGGGGGAAAAACAAAATCTGTACATGACATTTGAGAGACCAATAAATGATGAAGGCAAGGAGAAAGATACTGAAATAGCAACCTACTTTCTTATTGATGTCTTTCAAATTAAGATTTTGAAAATAAGAGATTATGAATATAAAAGAGTTGACACATAGAATTGGAGTTATTATACCATTGACTGACCCTTTTTAATGCAGCTACTTTGAATTATTCATAAAAAGTCATCAAACTCTTAACTTTTTAAAAAAATATATACTTGTTGTTGGAAGTATTACAGATGTCCCCTTCTCCACCCCACCACCACCATTAACTCAAACTTTTTACAGCATGTCGTCAGCTTACCTATTCTTTATATTATCCATTCTTCCGTCATGTGACCTTCACACTATAATCAGTAAATCCTTCATGCTGGGCCTGTTTATGTACCTATCTAAAGCTTCCATCTCTAAAATAACTATGTTTGCAAATCCAGATATTAACAGCCTATATAAAAATCACTTCCTCTGTGAAGTTATGTTAGCATGAAAGACAGCAAGGTGTTAAATGATGAGACATTTAATAAGGTTAGTTGTAGGTATCCAATAATGTTAAAATCTGGGACAAAGAAGGATGCTTAGACACTGAAACATACTCTGAGATTGAATGGGGCGGTAAGGATAGAACGGTCAAGATAATATTCATAGGATGAATGATATAGTATGTTTTAAAGTTAGCAATAAAACCAAATAAGTTAGGAGCGAATATACACTCTTTACCAAACTTCAACTTCCTTACATATACAACTGTTCACAATGTGTGTGTTTTTTAAGAGCAATGAATCATAGTGTTTCTATGAATTTGAAAAGGTATTCTCAATTATCTAATTTTGTTCATATATCGGAGAAGTGACATTCCATACTCTCATTTTTAACATGTGCTCCATACAAGCTCTCCCAGCACGTTCTCTTTTACTGATACAAGGACATAAATGTATGTCAATACTTTTGATGAGAATGGCTGCTCTGAACTATGGACTTCTTATCACAGTTGTATATGATCAAAATGTAGTCATTGAATGAATGAATGATAGGTTGAAAGAGTGAAAGTCAAGTATTATATTCTTCTGTTTGGATATCATTGCATTCCCTTAACTAACAAGAGAGCATTTTTTTTTTCCAATTTCCATACTGGATTTCGGCCAGTCTTAGACATTTTCAGGACATATAAAATGTACATTGTAAGGGTTCAGAACAAACCACCCCAAGGTGTGCCTCCATGGTATGTGTATTATTTTGAGCTAAAAGCAACCAAGACCTTGCAGAGAAATTTCTGATCCTGCCTTAACCATCTAGAAAAATTTGAATTAGGAGCCTGGCCAATAATAAAAATTAAAAACAGAAATGAATGTTAACCCATCTGTATGGTAGGACAAACTAATAATTAACAAACACATGCTCACCATGCAATTACCTTCTAAAGCTCCCCCTTCCCCAAAGCCACCTTACTCATTGCTAGCTCAGAATGTCATGCATACCCATTTTCCCTTTCTGTCTCTTACTTTCTCATGTCTGAGGGGTTCCCATACGCATGAATGTACTGAATTTGGTTATTTTCTCTTGACAATTTGCCTCATGTCTATTTGATTATTTGGACAGCCAAAAGAAACTTGAGGGTAAATGAAAATTTCTTCCATCCCTACAACATCATTTGGACTTAGGCTAAATCATAATATAATTAACACATATAAGAAATGTAGCCTCTGTGGCCATTGGCTGTAATCCTGAGAAGGTGAGCAAATCATGCATTACCAGAAGGTGCATACCTTCATGGAAGGTGGCCAAAAAATGTATGTATGTTTCAATTTCTGTTCCCATAGTCTTACTATGAAATAAGTTAGTCTAGAGAACCAGGCATCTTTCCAAACTTTTCAGACATAACAAATTATATTTTCTGAAAGGAAACTATACAATTTTATATTATACACCTTTAAGCAGACATAGTAAGTCAGTGTGCATTGGCATCCTGGAATAGGATACCCAAGATAGCGAAGAGAGGGAGCTAATAAGTTTTCATGTATTTTTGGGCCAATTTTAAATAAAAAAAATTGAAAAACAAAACACGATGAAGTCATTAATAAATAAAATAGTCACTTAGCTGCTTGAACTAATGAGCTACACACGTTTGCCAACATTTTTTCCTGATACCATACTTTACAGACACAATAGGGACACATTCATCTAACATATTCTGACAACGTTTTATTGTGGGCTGTTTGAATCCCAAGGCAGTGAGAAATAAGGCCAAGGAAATGTCACTTTTGTTGTTACTCAAAAATGACAGTGTCTATGATGCTATTTCATGTAGTTATTTGTGTGTGTGTGTATTTATATACATAAATACACACACACACACACATATACAGATAGGCATACAGATAAATACATACATATATGTTTATATAACACACACACACACACACACAGACAAGAAAGATGAATAGCAGATAAAGTCTTGTGGGTGATGATTATGCATTCCCTGTGAGACTGGTAATAATTAGCCTCTCAGGCAGCACAATATAGCTGTTCAGAGGATGCAATTGCTCACTTACTGTTGTACTCTAATGTAGTTTTTCCAAATCACTTTACTTTATATTTTGGTGATATCACCATGATATTTCCTTTAAAAAACTATACAATTTGTCTCCTGTAAGCAACTGGTATGCTTATCTCCTGTGAACAACTAATGTGCTATACTGAGGCCAAAATATGAATCCCCAATTTATGAAAATGCAGCTAAACAAGTTCTCCAAAATAGAGAAAAAATAGCATATTGGCCAAAAGGGAAGAGCTACAACAAAATATATTATTGTAACAACTACAATCTTATAATTTATGGACTTTGTGTTTCTCAAGATGTAGCATCTCTTGGATTCCAACAATGTGAGCAAAAAATTCCAGATATCCTATTGGACTTTTCACACACGTCCTCCAATTTACCACGTAGTATCCTTTTTTCTTTCCCCTGCCTTGGAGTTTCCCCAAATCTTACTTTGGAGTGTACCAAAGTAACATGATTTTGTTTCACCATTATTTTTTGTCTGTGGAAGGCTGCATCCATATTAATACTGTACTAGAGGCCCAGTACACGGATTCATGCACTGGGGGGGTCCCTTGGCCTGGCCTGCGGGGATCGGGCTGAAACTGTCTCTCCAACATCCCTTGAGGGGTCCTGGATTGCATTTAATACATTTTCTCATTTCTTCTTTGCAGCAAATCTCCTAAGTAGCTGTTATTTATATTTTTTAAATGTAGTTTTATTGATTTCAGAGAAGAAGGGAAAGAGACAGAGAGAGAGAGAGAGAAACATCAATAATGAGAGTGAATCATTGATCAGCTGCCTTCTGCATGCCCCATACTGGGCATCGAGCCCACAACTGGACCATATGCTCTGTCCAGGAATTGAACGGTGACCTCTGGTTTATAGATCAGTGGTTAACCATGCCAGCTGGATTGTTATTTCTATTGTAAATATGAAGAATATTTGGGGCTTTGAAACATTAAATTAATAGTTCAAATTTTCCAAAATCAAGTTAGATAAGTAGGCCTCTTATCCTCTTTGCAGTTTTGGGGGTGCTTTCTTTGAAAAATATCTCTCTTCTCTGGAACCTGGAATAGGCCAGAGACAGCAGTGCCACCTACAAATGGCTACCAGTTCTATTTTTGCCTTTAACACACTGTCAAACCACTCCTCCCTTTGTGCTCCTCATACCTACATGGGATTGGCCAGATACTCAAGGAGCTGCAAGACTCACACTGATAGAGTCCTGGTCTCAGCAGCATGACCTGGAAAACGGACATTTCTCACTATCCAGATATGTCATTTATTTCACAGCATCCTTGAAACTGGATCACCAGAATGGTGATGATACTTTTATTTTGGGTTTCTTTCACTCATTTTAGACACAGGACAAAAGCAGACCTGTGAGCTACTGTACATAGTCCATCAGTTACCATGGACTTAAGGCACTTGTCCTTTATCTATCTATGTTCTAACCTTGGTGCTGCCCCCAGTCCACAGCGTTTACTATGTAAAGACTGCATCTTTTATCCTATGGGACCTTGTCACTAGCACGCAGGACAGTCACCTTAACTACCTCTGCAGGCTCTGTCATATGTCAGGCAGTCCTGTGGAAAGAGTCATGTCTATTACTTTTTATGGCTTTTAAGAACTTTGCTCTTTAATGGCAATTGACGTTTCTGATTAATGTCCCTCTTGACTCTGACCCATGTAGAGAATTCAAACTCTACCAGGTTTGTCTTAAGAATTGCCAGATGAAGGAAGGCTATTCCTTAAACAAATAGGCGTGCTGTGGGGAAGACACAAGTGTGGTCCATATTGAAAGAGATTACACTCTAGAATGCAATGTTTGGGCCTCAAATCGTCAAGAGATGGTTTGATTAAAAGATGTGTTGTGCGGTGGGTGGTGGGTGGGGAGAGTTCAACCAAAGAACCTATATGCATATATGCATAACCCATGGACATAGACAATCCTGTATAATAAATAGATAATATGCAAATTGACCCTCATGCCCTCATGTCACAGATGGCCGGCCTATGTCATCACAAGATGGCTGCCCCCCATTTCACAAGATGGTCAGCAGGAGGTTATTGGGCCAGCAGGGGAGCAGTTAGGTGTCAATCAGCCTGACAGGGGAGCAGTTAGGGGGATATCAGTCTGGCAGGCAGAGTGATAAGGGGCAATCAGGCAACCAGGCAGATGAGTGGTTAGGAGCCAGTCATCCCGGATTGTGAGAGGGATGTCTGAGGGGTCCCAGATTGGAGAAGGTGCAGGCTGGGCTGAGGGACACCCCTCCAGTGCACAAATTTTGTGCACCAGGCCTCTAGTAGTGAGATAAAGGCCTAGGGCGGGGGATGGTGTGAGCTAGAGGGGGTCAATTGGGTGGGAAAGGAGACATATGTACTAGTAATACTTTCAACAATATTTTTTTAAAAAGATGTGTTGTTCTAAGTTTGTGATAAGAGACTCTGAATGATTAATTGAACATTACCAGAAAACAAATTATGGTTCACATTTTCCTTCATCCTCCAATAAAACTTGCATTTGTGGTCTTTACCAATGAAGCACAGGAATAACTTTTATGTGAGCCACTGCAAGTCGATAGTCCTTGTGGCATAACACATATTGCATCATCATCATGTGAGTAATCGTATAACCAGCAAAAAATAAACTGAGAAGATAAGAACATCTTTTTTGTTTTAGTGCCAAACAAGCTCATGCCAAAGAATGGTGAAACTGACCATGAAGAATAGGAACTGTTGGTTCTTGGGTTCAGGAATCAGGAACCAGAAGAGCTGGTGCTGGGGCAGGTTCACAACTGAACTAAAACAAATACCTCTCCTCTCATCGTTATTCTCAATCCTTATTGACAAATCACTGCACCTCATGTGGGCCTATGAATTTTAATACAGTGTTTATTAAAATGGTTTATAGAGACCAGAGCTCCAGATATTATATTCCTCAGGTCTTATATGTACTACTGGAGGTCTTCCACCAGGATATGGTCTTATATAGTCTCCTACATCTTCACGCTTAGACACTTGCTTCTCCTTTGATACTATTTCTAACGTGGCTTCTTTCTGAATACCAATGAATACAGCGAACCTGGCCAAAAAAGCAACAAAAAAACACCTCATTTATATTATACCATGGCATATCAGTCAAAACACAGTATGCCTTTTTATCACCAATATTGTTTAAATATATTTTATTGATTTTTTTACAGAGAGGAAAGGAGAGGGATAGAGAATTAGAAACACCGATGAGAGAGAAACATCTATCAGCTGCCTCCTGCACACTCCCCACTGGGGATGTGCCCGCAACCAAGGTACATGCCCTTGACTGGAATCGAACCTGGGACCCTTCAGTCCACAGGCCGACGCTCTAGACACTGAGCCAAACCAGCTAAGCCAGTTAGGGCTATCACCAATATTTTAAAGTTTTAGTGAATCATCTCCCCTTTAATATTCCTACCATTCACCCCCTAAGACTTTGTCACAACTCTGTCATTTGTATCAGAAGAAAAAAAAAAGCAGCACATTATTGTTTTGCAGATGCTTCAAAAGTATCATTGAAACATGAAGCCTCAAGATATAAAGTCCTACATTTATCCCTCCCTGAGTTCTGAATCAGTGAAAAGATAAAGTAGGAGAAGACAGATAGGGATATATATCTACATCATTGCTATTACTGGTAACCACTTGGTTAAAGGTTTCTAATTCTTACCTTAGAATCAGCAAGAATTATCGATCCAGTATCAGTCAGAGATGAACACAGGCTGATCTTTTGACATGAGGGAATGCTTGGTAGAACTTATGATACAGTGTCCTTCCCTGCAGGCACCTCTCCAAAGCAGGAAAATTGCAAGGCTAAGTCATACACCCTCAGCATGCTAACTCAACTCACTTTTCAGGAACTTTAAAAGGAACTTCCTTGAGGAAGATCACTGAGGGTCAGTAAGGGCCAGAAGTATTACTACTCAATGTCCCTCTGAGTGGTTTCAGAATTTCCATCCTGGGAATATTAAAACAACTAGGGTGTCCTTAGAGGTGAAAAAAATATCCATATCTTATTTTCGGCATAGCAAAAGGCTAGAGTAACCAACAGTTGATTCCACTTGGTGTCATACTTTTCTCTGTGAAAGAAGCATAGCTTGACCAACCACATCGCTGGAGTTGTGAAATGAGAAAATATATGCTAAAGGACTTTCTAAAAATAATGAGAGGAGAAGATTACCACTGTAATGGAAGTTATCAGTCAAAAAGGATGAAAAAGAAAAGGGAAGTATTATTCACTTCAATTCTCAAATTCTAAATTAAGATACTGCCCTATATGTGCAATGAAAGAAATAAATGAATCAAAGGAATCCCTCATTGGCCCCCAAAAAATGGAAAGAAAAGAAAGGAAGGAAGGAAGGAAAAAGGAAGGAAAAGGGAAGGGAGGTAGGAAGAAGGAAAAAAAAAGGAGATTAAATATAGGTACCAGCTGCAATTTGAAAAGATACCCCTTTTTCCCCCTAGTCACTGATTCACCTAGCATAACCTACATCAAAACTTGTGTTTCCATTCCAAATAGCCACATGAATAAGGAAAAGGTAATCAACAAACTATAAGAGGTATAACAGAAAGCTGAGAAAAAATATTGGTGGTCAGTGCCACACAGTTAATTTTCCCAAACAGCCCTAAACTATAGGAATAAATGTGGCTGTGGTGATCGAATCAGCAAAGAGGCAGGAAAGAAATAAGTCGAAATTAAGCCTTTCTCTGCACCTCCATCCACCCTCTATCGACAGCATGCTACTGAAAAGAATCTCCCACAATGCAACTGTGGTTCAACAAAGAATAATTACTTCGAGAACACATTAAATGGTTTGTTCCCCTGAAAATGATTTTCCTCTCAGGCGAACTATTTTCTCAGCCTGGATTGAGAATTTTAGTGATTGTCATTGAAAGCTTTACCTCCTAATAGTACCATTTGAATAAATCACTGTACATCTGGGTAAGATCTGTTTCTTTTCTAATAATTCTAAGTTTTATATTCAAATGGTTGCATTACAAGATAATGAGTTTAAAGGACTATACAACACAATGCTGTCATCAAGGGCCAATTCAACATGATTAAGCATGAATTATTGATAATGAGGCTGTCTTTCATTTTTTACCAGTTCTACTTACATAGAATCAAAAACACAAGAACTTACCATAGGCAGGAGGAGAAACAACAGCTGGGAATGCCTACATGGGGAAATTTAAAATCTATCATCAATTAAAGAAATTTCCTATCTATATCATCATAATATAACTTTAATGATGAAGAATTTACTTAGCTAACATTTCTAACAGAAGTTGTATGTAGACAGATTGTGACAATGACTCTTGTTTTTTTAAGAAGTCATCCCCAGGAAAGAAGATTAATGCAGTTCCACTGTGACATAAGAACCAATGTAAGGAAAGTTGAGAACGGGAGAGGAAAACTAGATCCTAGAACTATTCTTTGACTATTTATCTAGCAATATCTGAAGGTGTTTTTCTCTATACTTTTCATTAACGTGATTTTGGATTTGGATGTTCTGTCACTTGAAATCAAAACGCAAAACTTAAGTAATGTCCACAATTCGAAGATATAATCTCATGTGTGATGTTTCAAAATTGCATATATCTCCATTGAACTGCAATCCTATAGCTTCTGAGAATAAAAAGCTAGAACAGTATACATTAGATCAAAAGATATAAAAAAGAAGCATTTCTTTTCTTTTTTAAATAGATTGATATAACCTTTAAATAAATATGTATCCGAATTACATGAGATAGTGTTTCACATGTTTATGAAAAGCTGTGTCAATTGTCCTTTTTGGATTCAAGATCATGCTCAGAAGCTTACCAATGGGTAAGAAATGAGCCCATTAAAATGCATTACCAAACAGTAAGACAAGCTACCACTACAAAATAAACTACTGGCTCCAGTTCAGCCAGGTAGGAATTTTAACTTTAAAGATTTCCTTTATTTTCATAAATGAAACCACTACAAGCATTTGCTAACCTTGTCCAAAGTCAGTTTCTAGGTATTTTTTGGGATAATCATTGTTCCTAAGTTTCAAATGTAAAGCACTTAATATAGAATCTGACACACATTCAGTGAACAAAATGACATCTTATACACGTGTTATTGAATGGATTCTGTATTTAGGGGAAAATAAGGTTTTACTGATTATAATGGAAAATAAAATGTTGTATTGAATAACATAAAGCATGCCCCTACTCCAACAAAATGCTACTTGGACCTCGATAGCTACCACCCAATTTTCTTGCCTGCTTTAGAGAAGATATCTCAAAATAATTGTCTCAGGACTTTTTCTTCACATTCTTTTCCTCCATGAGTGCACTTCTTAAAGATACTAATTGCCTTTGAATAATCTGATAGTTCATTTCTTCTACCACCTTGGAAGTTTCCTGTTCTTGCCTTTCCTAAGAAAATACTCTCCTCATTGTTGTTGTATTTTCTCCTTAAAATGGTTCTCCTTCTCAGTCCACTTTATTAGCTCCCTTTTCTTTGCTGAACCCCTAAATACTGGAAAAGCTGGTCCTGAACCAGCCTGTCTTCTGTAGTTGGCTTTATTCTGAGGCAATGCAATCTATTCTCCTGGAGAGCAATGCCATCTAATCACTATCCAGATGCATTTCATTCTAAATGTTCCCTCAAAGACTTGATAATTCCATGTAGTTATGCTCATTGTATCTAACCTAACCAGAATCATTTGACTGTCCTCCAATCTGTCTCTCTCCCACCCTCAGGTACACACACACACAGATACCACCTTGCTTTCCTCACTCCTCATTCCTTGTTTGTCCTCATTCTTCACAGACCCTCCAAAAGCAAGATGGTTTCACCTCCAAAAAACAACCCTGCTCCTTGTTTTTTTTATCCATCCTCATGACTCATTAACCCTTACCTCCTTGCTCTAGCTGTCTCTCCCCAGACTATTATTCTCATGGTAGGAATAGAACATTTTAAGAAATATAAGTAAGTATATGATTCTTCTCTATTTAGAGTCTTCCAAAGTCTTCTTATGTATCCTATATAATAAAAGCCTAATATGCTAAGTGTCCAGTCATCCAGTAGTCCATTCAAGCAATCAAAGGGTAAGATGCTAATGATATGCTAAGGCCTCTCCACTGCTTGCTATGATGTTCACTGACCACCAGGGGGTAGACACTCCAACCGGTAGGTTAGCTTGCTGCTGGGATCCGGCTATCAGGACTGAGCGCGACAGGCCAGACATGCCCTGGAGGCCTCCCACGGCCCCTTCTTGGCTGACCAACCTCCCCGTCCCTCCCTGGCTCAAATCATGCACCAGTGGGGTCCCTCAGCTTGGCCTGCACCCTCTTGCAATCTGGGACACCTTGGGGATGTCCCAGAGCTGGTTTTGGCCCTATCTCGCAGGCCAGACTGAGGGACCCCACTGATTCACGGATTTGTGCACCGGGCCTCTAGTTACATAATAAAATCCCCCCAAAAAAGTTTTGGCCTGTAAGATTCCCTATGATCTGCCACTCACTCACCTCATCAACCTTATCTTGTGCTCTTTTCTTTCTCATCAGCATTGGTTATGCTGTCTTCCTTATGGCTCTCAAACATAAGTTGTTTAGGAGTTGTTTCCTTCTTGTAACCTTCCTTCTGTTCTTTGCCTACAAACCTCTTCCTGAAACAGCCTGGAAAGCTGTTTGCACATCTGATATTCTCTTTGCATTTAGTCCAAAGCTCCTTAAAATGACTTTACTTTGCAGCCCAATTTAAACTAGCTTCCTCCATAGACATCCTATCACCTACTTATGCCCTTATTGATAAAGCTGGTGAAAATCTATGATAAAAATCAGGATATATAAGAAAGTTCATTTTCTACAACTTAAAGACCTTGAGTCTTTTAGCATTGTGGACAGCACCAGTTTTTCCTTGTGTTTTCATCTTCATGTTATCCTCACTTTAAGGTTAATACATTCTTTTTTCACCTTAAGAATGACACCGTGTTCCAGGGAAATTACAGCTTAACTTTCTTAAGTCCTGCAGAAATGACCTGTGGAGATACCCAACACACAGCAGGTATCTAATGATAAATTCTGATTCTGCATTCATGTCAAATTAGCTATGCTCCTTTTTATCTTGTCAGACTGCAACTTCATCTGAAGCAACAGAAAATGGAGTGATGTTATGATATAGGTGACTTCAGGTCGTATTATGAATAAACACCTCTTAATTTCACCTTAGCACATGATTTAAGAAAGAGGGTCATTTGCAAAGTACATATTTTCTGCAGAAGTTGACATTTGAGTTTGGCATTATACTAATACATCTTCTCAGGAGTTTGATGCAGAAATTAGTTTGCCTTTTTAATGTTTTCTCAGCTGACACTTAGGGTCATATGTGTGAAAATAAAATATTGGAGTTAAGAAAGAATAATTACACTAACCAAAATTCTGGTAAAAAGTTTTTAAGAGATGTGCTTAGTGATTTACAAATACTACTGCGATTGGAATATTTTAGGGGACATACACCATTCTTAACCTTTCCTGTCCCTACACACATAGTATTGGTGGTATTATCAGCCATAAAGGCTGCTTCTCCTCTGGATGTAGGGATGGCTCTGTGATACAGGGCTGGCCACTGTGGCACACAAACCACTTTATCACAATCACTGATCCATCCACACTGTGAACAAAGACTTAGGGACTGCCAGCTAATTTATAACATATATATATATATATATATATATATATATATATATATATATATATATGTGAACGTATGTGTGTATATATTCATTAATTCTTATATTATATAGTTAAATTCAAACATACTTGTATTTATATATGATGAATGCACACACACAAATATATATATGTAATAGAGGCCTGCTGCATGAAATTCATGCACAGGGGTGGGGTCCCTCAGCCCAGCCTGTATCCTCTCCAATCTGGAACCCCTCAGGGGATGTCCGGCATCCATCTCACAATCTGGGACCACTGGCTCTTAACCACTCAACTGCCTGCCTGCCTGATCGCCCCTAACTGCCTCTGCCTCAACCCCCACACTCAGAACCTAGGCTTCCCTCCTCCAGCTGGCTGCAGGCAGGCACCCGGGACCCAGGCTTCTCTCCCTCTGGCTGGCCACAGGTACCCAGGACCCCGGGTGGCTTTGCCCAGGCCAGCTGCAGGCACCAGGGACCCCTGGTTGCCCCTAACTGCTCCCCTGATGGTCTGGTCACCCCTCCCTAACTGCTCCCCAGCCAGCCTAATCACCCCTAACTGCTCCCCTGCCTGCTTGATCATCCCTAACCGCCTCTACCTCAGCCCCCACACCCAGGACCCAAGCTTCCCTCCCTCTGGCCAGCCATAGGTACCCAGAACCTGGTGAGGGGGAGGATCCCTCAGCCCGGCTTGCCCCCTCTCACAGTCTGAGAGCCCTCAGGGGATGTCCTACTGATGGCTTAGGCCCGCTGCATGAAGGGAACATGCCTAAGCCACAGACTGGTCTCCCTCTGTGGGAGGTGACAGGGCTGATCAGGAGAAGGCGCACCCCCATCACCCCGCTGCTGCTGCCACTGCCGGCCTCCGTGGTGGCCTGCCTCGCAACAGCAGCCTGCCCTCGGCCCTCGTAGCCGCTGCCATGGCTGCCTGCCTTCAGCCCTCATGGGCACTATGGCTTTGTCTGGAAGATGTCTGGTCTAATTATCATATTACCCTTATATCAGTATACATTCTAGAAGAGAGAGGGGTATTGCCAAATTAGCAAACAATAAGAGCCATGGATTTTTGGATTTTTGGTGCCATTTTAGCAGTAGGTAAAGCAAGCTGGCTAAAGAGTAAAGTCAACACAGAAACAAACAGTGCTGGCAGACAGAAATAATGATGGGCTCATTAACACTTGCTATCATTAACATCTTTCAGCCCCTGGCTCCCCCTGTGTGGAAAGCTAAAGTTCCTACCCTCTTGAATGTCCCAGTCATGAGGCAATGTATCAGTCCCAGTGAGGAGTTCTTTCTAATCGAATATATTTGTACTTCTATTAGAATGATCTTCTGTTGGTGTCAGCTAATTAAATACTCTTTAAATTTGTTTTCTATAATATTTAAAATAATAGATAGATATATGATAGATAGATGATAGATAGATAGATAGATAGATAGATAGATAGATAGATAGATAGGGACAACTGATCTATGTAAAGAACATTCTATGTGCAGACCTGGCTAGGTATTTTGTAGATTTGTCTCCTAGAATCATCATGTAGTCATGTGGTTATTGTCATCTCTATTTTACAAATGTTATAACTGAGGCTTAGAGAAATAAAGACACTTCTCCAAGGTCAGATAGCTTATAAATGGTAATTCTCAAATCTGTGTATCTCAGACCCAAGTTAAACTGCCTTTTTGTAGCATATGCAAAGCATATTTGTGCTACAAGGGAGAGATAATTACATATATCTCTACTTATCTAAAATATTTATAGTTAAACAGAACTGATACTAACATCTAAAAGACTTCTAGAATAAATTACCCTCAAATGAGTACATTAATGATTCAAATATAAAACTTGCTATAAAAAAGAAGAACAATTTGTAAACTATTTTTCAAAGGTAAAAACATTCTTCTTAATATAGAGAGTATTAAATTTTAAAGCTCTCATTAAATATTTAACAGTCATAAAGTTACAAGAATTCCTTAACTCTTAGCAAATTGAAGGACTATCTCAGAGATAATCAGAGGAATCAAATAAAAAGAGAAATTATAAAGGGTTAAATAATTCATAAATATAACATTTTAGAAAACATAATATATGCATTTTAATAAGTTGTTCATCCTTTTAGGGATATGAAATTTATTCTAACAAGAATATTAAGATTATACCATGAGAACACTTCTTGTGAAATTATAAAATGTAATTCTATTAAAATAAGTTACTAGTAGTTTTATAAAAAACATCATCTGTACCTATATTTTGCACAAGTATCAAACAATATGCCACAAGGGAGGGGAAAGATCATGCAATCACCATGATAAATTAACCACACTGTTTTTTAAAATAATTCCATTGTGTAGCAAACAGCTTTTAATTTTGAAGAAAGAAATAACTATTTGGAAATGTAATCATATAATTCAGTTTCAAAAATATATATCTCTTCATTCCAGGAATCAAGATTGGAGTATTAATTTCTTAAGAATTCATGGTGCCTATGTTCAAATTAAATAGCCACACCCTATTAAATAAATTATGTTGGGAGAATAGGGTATCCACATGCAAAAGAAAGAAACTAGAACTCTGTATCACATTATGCACAAAAATCAATTCAAAATGGATTCAAGACTTAAATGTAAGACCTAAAACTGTAAAACTCCTAGATGGAAACTTAGCAAGTAAGCTCCGTGACACTGGTTTTACAATGAATATTTTGGATTTGACACTCAAAACAAAAATAATAAAAGCAAAAATAAACAACTGGGGCTACATCAAACCCAAGTTTCTGCAGAGTAGAGGAAACCATTAACAAAATGATAAGGCAACCTATGAGGGGCATAAATATTATCAAACTACATATCCAATAACAGGTAATATACAGAATATTCAAATCAAGAACACAAAATGCCTGGTTTTTTTAAAAATGAGCAAAGGACATGAATCGACATTTTTCCAAAGAAGACACACAAATGGTCCACATGTACATGAAAAGGTGCTCAACATCACTAACCATCAGGGAAATGCAAATGAAAACTACAACGAGGCCTGGCAAGTGTTCTAAGTGGTTAGAGTGCTGGCCCATGCACCCAGGGGGTCACAGATTCTATTCCCAGTCAAGGGCAAGAACCTGGGTTTTGGGTTCATCGCTGCCCCAGTCAGGGTGCATCTGGGAGGTAACCAATCCATATGTCTCTCTCACATCAATAGTTCTCTCTTTCTCTCTCCCTCTCCCCCTCTTTCCTTCCCTTCCACTCTCTCTAAAAAGCAATGGAAAAATATCCTTGGATGAGGATTAACAAAAAATAAGTGAAAATAAAACAAAAAAAAAAAACATAATGAGATATCATCTCATACCTGTTAGAATGCCTATTTATAAATATAAAAAGAGAGAGAGATGACAAATGTTGGTAAGGATGTAGAGAAAAAGGAACACTTGTACACCACTTTGGTGGGGATGTAATATGGCATAGCACCTCTGGAAAATGGTATGGAGGTTCCTCAAAAAATTAAAAATTCTTACTGCCATATAATTCTGGGAACATATCCCCAAAATAAAATTATTATCTCAAAAATATGTCTGTATTACCATACTTATTGTAGTACTATTCACAATAGCTAAGTTATAGAAATTATCTGTGTCCATCAATGTCTAAATGAATAAAAAAATCAGTATATATGTACAATGGGATATTATTCAGCCACAAAAAGGAATAAATCCTGCCATTTGTGACTACCATAAATGGACTTTGAAGGCATGTTAAGTAAAATAAGTCAAAGAAAGACAGATACTGTATGATATCATTTTTATGTAGATTTAAAAAAAAAAAAAGTTGAACTCATAGAAACAGAGCAGATTGGTGCTTGCCAAGGCCTGCAAGAGGAGTGGTGGGGGAAATAGAAGTTGGGAAAGGGTTATAAACTTTGTGTTATAAGATAAATAAAGTCTGAAAATCTAATGTATAGCATGGAGCCTAGAGTTGATGATACTGCATATATAATAAAATTTGCATAAAGTGGAACTTGCATTCTCACCTCCCAAACAAAGTAAATGTGTGAGGTGATGAATGGGTTAATGAACTCAATGATGAAAATCTTTTCACAATCCTACATCATAAAGAGGTAATATGCAAATTGACTGTCACTCTAACACACAAGATGGCCACCCGCATGTGGTCAAAGATGGCCACCTCCATGTGGATATAAGATGGCCACCACAAGATGGCCCACAGGGGAGGGCAGTTGTGGGAGATCAGGCCAGCAGGGGAGGGCAGTTAGGGGGGACCCAGGCCCGCAGGGGAGGGGAGTTGTGGGCGATCAAGCCTGCAGGGGACGGCAGTTAGGAGCGGCTGGGCTGGCAAGGGAGGGAAGTTACGGGTGACCGGGCCTGCAGGGGAGGGCATTTGGGGGTGACCAGGCCTGCAGGGGAGGACAGTTAGGGGTGACTAGGCCAGCAGGGGAGGGCATTTTGGGGTGACCAGGCCAGCAGAGGAGGGCAGTTAGGGGCAATTGGGCCAGCAGGGGAGCAGTTAGGCATGGATCAGGCTGGCAGGGGAGTGGTTATGGGGAGATCGGGCTGGCAGACAGAAGTGGTTAGGGGCAATCAAGCAGGCAGACAGGTGAGCGGTTGGGGGCCGGCAGTCCTGGATTGTGAGAGGGATGTCAGATTGGAGAGGGTGCAGGCTGGGCTAAGGGACACACACCCCACCCCTGTGCATGAATTTCGTGCACCAGGCCTCTGGTGTATACATAAATCCATCCCCTTGTACACTCTAAGTAGGTTACAATTACTCCCCAGTAAAATGAGAAGAAATAAAAAGCCACACTCTGCTATAGTTACTGTTCTTCTTTCAAACAAAAACATACATCACCAGTAAAACACAAGCAAATTTCATTTAAATGAAAAAAGTACTGAAATTACATGTATCAGGAGGTATGGCAGCATACATCAGCTGGCCCATTGGAATACTTTCTTCACCACCTTATATGAAGGCCACCTTGGGCAAAATACTTGATATCTCTGTGCCTTGGTTTGCTCATTTATCACACAGAGACAGCAATAGTCCTTCCTAGAACAGGTTTTTGTGAAGATAAAATGATACAATAGACACATTTTAGTACAGGACTGAGAACACTGTTCTTGTTTGAT
The DNA here is from genome assembly GCA_026230045.1 of Corynorhinus townsendii. Classification (NCBI taxonomy): domain Eukaryota; kingdom Metazoa; phylum Chordata; class Mammalia; order Chiroptera; family Vespertilionidae; genus Corynorhinus; species Corynorhinus townsendii. The sequence continues at coordinate 20,183,953 of JAPDVU010000001.1, forward strand.
AAATACTTGGTATCATTCTCATTACAATGTAATCAAGTGGATATGTACTTAGACTAGAGAGTTAATCAAATGAATGCTAATCAAAAAACATTTTCAAACTTCTTTCAACATTCAGAAATATGTCCCCAATTTAGAAAATAATAACTGGGTGACTTTTCATCTTCAGACAATAAAATTCCATCTGTTTTCGAGGCTGATTGACTGGTAATTAAGACTTATGGCACCATGATTCTAGGGATTAGCGTAGCATTTTTACACTTCCCCGTCCCATTCAGAATTGTTTAATCATTTCAGTCATTAATATTATAGACACAGTAATGAGCTACCCATTGCAGTATGTTGTGTTTTTCAGAAATACTTGCTGCTCCTCTCTGGCACCGGGTTTGGACATATGATTGGCTTTGGCTTGTGCAACGTGTCTCCTGCGAGCACAAACTTTAGAGCCAGCATCTTGTCTGCCAAGTTCCCTTATTCCTCTGTCATCAGAACAATGTTCCAGCCAGAGGCTGTGTTATCAGCCGGGCTCCCAGAGCGTGGACCACACGGAGCAAAGCAGAAGCTGACCTGTGCTGGGGATTTACACACAAACTGTTGTAAGCCATGATGGTTTTCCAGCGAGCTGCACTGCAGTATCATCTAGCTGGCACTTACTGAAATAATGGCGATGTCTATTCAGTTTTCTCTTTTCCCCAAGCATCGCTCCTCATTAGCTGCCCATGATCCTGCGTCTACCTTGTAGCTACGCGGGAGCATTAGGAAAAGAAAAACACCAGGACTGAGAGTAGACCAAAGGTTCAAGTGATCAAAAGGGCCAAAGGCCCACAGAGCGCTTAAGATGAGCCCAACTCAATTCAACATCTGTCCAGCACCCACACTGTGGCAAGGACTTAGCAAAGCAGTGGGGGAAACGAGGAAGTATTGTTCTCCCCCTCAAGGTTCTTCCAGCGTAAGCAGAAGGCAAATTTGCAATACAGAGTCAAGCATCCCATACCAAAGGCAGAGGTCAGGTTCAGTGAAGGCACAGTGAAAGAAGCGGTCAGTTTTCCATAGGACACATTCAGAGTAGATAATGTTAGAACGCATCACAGTGGAAAGTGGAAATGAGATACTCAAGGCAGGAGACTGAGCACAAAATCACTGCATTTGACAGAATAACCATGGAGCCACAGCCAGATTGCTTTCTGGCTGGTCTCAGGGCAATGGTTTCACTTGAAGCAGAATGAGAAATAAATGGGAAAGGAAAGAAGTGGGAAAAAATTAATCTGTGTGTGTGTGTGTGTGTGTGTGTGTGTGTGTGTGTGATACTTGACTGTGAAAGAAAAACAAACAAACATGATGCTGACGGGGGGCAGGGGGCTCATGCCAAATTTAGGAGGATGGAATGATTTATTAATTTAAGTTTTGGAAAATAAGGAGAAGAAATACATGATGGAAGGATCATGGTTCTAGAGGTGACACCAAATAATGGTGACAGAAGTCCCCATCTTAAGGGGAGCTGGGGTAGCTCATCTTTTGAGATTACAGGAAAAGAAACATGATTAACTGAGAATGCAGGAAATGGAGAGTGTGAGTTCCAGAGATTCCACGTGTGATGAGAAACTGCTTCTTCTGGAAAATTAGATGCAGGGTCATCTCCCATGTGTAAAGATGGCAGAAATTATGGATGAAAGCCTGAGATGAATGATAAAAATTTAAAATGGCCATGAGCAAAATAGGAAAGAAAAATGAATCCAACAAAATAATTCTAATAAATCTATAGTGGGGCAATGGAAATATTTATTTCTCCCTTACCTTAAAATTCTATCTGTAAAAATTTGAAAATTTGTTCTAAAGAAACAACCTAAAACATAAAAAGTCTGAATATATTTATATGACTTTTATTGAGAAAAATTAGAAATAATCTCAATGTATAAAAATATGGAAATGTATATGAACTTTATGGTACATCTTTAGTGGGCTATGATATAATCATAACTTCTTACATAGGGTTTACAATGCTCTGGAAAAAATACATGTGGTACCATGTTAAATTTACAAAAGACTATCAGACACATATAATATGTCCACTTCTAAAATATCAATAACTATTAGACATTGAAATGGGGACTTAGAAATGTTGGACATTGAAATTGGGACTCAAACATTTTTTTTGTTTTGTTTTGTTATTATATATTTCTAGTCTGCAAAGGCAAAACTTTTTAAAGGAAAGAAATGGTGGGAAAAAGATACAGAGGCAAAGAAGCATTGAACAGACTGTCAAACTACATTGGGAAGACAGGGGAGGTTGGGCGAGGGGGCTGTAAGAGACCAACCGAAGGACTTGTATGCGTGCATATAAGCACAACCAATGGATACAAGACACTGGGGCGGGGGGGGAGGTGAAGGCATGTACTGGTGGGTAGGGGAGGTCAGGGGGAAGGTCAATGGGGGAAAAAAGGAGACATATGTACTACTATTTGTAATACTTAAAACAATAAAAAATAAAATTAAAAAAAATAAAATAATAAGTTAATAAAAAATATATCAATAACATAACCTAATACTTACATTAAAATGTCTTTGGGTCCTGGGAGATCTGGGAGATATATATATATATATATATATATATATATATATATATTTGACATATATTTATTATATAGTTTATTGATTATATCTTAATTTTTCCCTTTTTTTCCACATAGGTCATTTTTATGTTTTTGAAGACATCAGTCAAGGCCTTTTGTCCAATACAGTAGACACCAGTCACATGTGGCTATTTATTTATTTTTAACTTAGTTTATTGAGGTGGTATTAGTTAATACAATTATTATGGTCAAATTAGTGTTTGACAAAGAAGGCAAGAGCATACAATGGAGTAAAGATACTCTATTCAATAAATGGTGTTGGGAAAATTGGGCAGTAATGTGTAAGCTTTAATATGTACTAGAATCCTCTAGGTAAGTTTAAAATGTAAATTCTGATTTAGTGAATTAGGGTAGAACCTGAAAGTCTGCATTTTTAACAAATCCCTAGTTGATGTTGAATACATAAACTAGTAACAGAGGATCTAGCCTAGGTAAAAAGTTGATTAGGAATTAATCCTAAACATTTATGAGAGCCACATATATGTTTTAATATTACAGCAAAATAAAACTCAAAGAAAAAGGGTTCTTGAGTCAAGGTCATAGAGTAGTGGTTTTCAGATTTCAGATACAACCTCCTGTCTCCTCACAGAAGTTGTATCCTGAACATCTGGGCTAGCATAATGAGATGAGGTAATTTCCTGTCTCCTGAATTCTTATTTTATTATTATTTTTAATGTGGCATAAGATGTTTAATAATGGACCCAGATATCTATAGTTTCTCTATAATAAGCACAGTAGATTGTCAACGTCAGAAACATTCAAACCTGTGAAGGATTTTTATGAGTTTATTTGAGCCAAACTGTCAACATTTTTATTGATAAAAGCAAATATGTTATCAGTAGATGATTACTATTATAATGGATATGCTGTTAAAAAGCAGTTAACTCTATTTTATTAGCCCTAAGCATAGGTTTAATTGGGCCAATGGAATGAGAACTTAAAATTCCTAGAGAGATAATGAAGGAATTAGTTACAAACAGAAATAGGTTTACCATGAGGGCAATGAAGTTTAGCCTTCAAGGATATCCAATTGCATAGACCTTTCCAGGGCCCTGGTCATAGCAGTGTTTCACATAGTGATGTGTTTATATAAAATTTCCAAAATGAAGTATTTTAATCAAATTGGTTATGACCATTGCATTTTTTCATCCAGACTTCACCCTGTCTCACTCCCCTTTGTATAATGTGGAACTGGAGTGGCAGAAAACAGTTTTGGGAATTCAGCTTAAAGAAAGGTTGACTTAGAGATACATTTGGTTGATTGATGGCATGTAGTTATGTGATTTATAGTACATTCTACTTACTAGTATAATAAGGATATTGCTAGCCTTGTGTCTCCAATCCACTCAAGTTGCTATGACAAAATACCACAAACTGAGTACTTTAAAAATAATATCTAATAAAAGAGTAATATGCAAATTGACCATCACTTCAACACACAAGATGGCTGCCCCCATGTGGTCAAAGATGGCCACCATAAGATGGCCGGCAGGGGAGGGCAGTTGTGGGTGATAAGGCCAGCAGGGGAGGGCAGTTAGGGGCAATTGGGACATCAGGGGAGCAGTTAGGTGTCAATTAGGCTGGCAAGGGAGTGGTTAGGGGGTGATCAGGTTGGCAGGCAGAAGCAGTTAGGGGCAATCAGGCAGGCATGCAGGCGAGCAGTTGGGAGACAGTAGTCTTGGATTGTGAGAGAGATATCTGACTGCCCGTTTAGATCTTATCTTGGTGATCGGGCCTAAACGGGCAATGGAACATCCCTCAAGGGGTCCCAGATTGGAGAGGGTGCAGGCTGGGCTGAGGGACACACACACACATACACACACACACACACACACACACACATACACACACACCCCATTCACAAATTTCGTGCACTGGGCCTCTAGTTCCTCATAGTTATGGAGGCTGGGTATGCCAAACTCATGGCAATAGTGCAGTGGTCGGCAAACTCATTAGTCAACAGAGTGGCAAACTACAGCTTGCAAGCCGCATGTGGCTTGCAAGCCACAGTTTGCTGACCACTGCACTAGCAGATTCAGTGTCGGGTGAGAAACAATTTTCTGGATCATAGTTGGTGGCCTTTTGCCATTTCCTCGGTGGTGAATGATGTTGGGAGCTCTGTGGGGTTTATTTTACCAGGGCAGTAATCCTATTCATAAGGGCTCCACCTTCATGATCTAAATACCTCACAAAAGTCCACCTCATAATACTATGACATTAAGTCTTAGGTTTCAATGTATGAATTTGGGAGGCCACAAATATGCAGTCAATAGCACATTGCTACTGTGGAAATAGTTTTAACTCACTGCTCCTTGGCTGACTTGCCCAACATCATGACAGAAAGATGCAGGTACTGAGTTTTATTGCCAGAAGAATTTGAATTTTGGTGTTTCCAAATCATACAGCTTGCATAGAAAGAAACTGATACAGATTTCCCAATTTGACAGTAAACAAATTTGTTAAGCTTTAAAAATTCTTCTAATCTATTCATTGATTTTATTTTTATTTTTTAAAAAATATGTTTTTTATTGATTTGAGAGGGAGAAGGAGAGAGAGCTAGAAACATTGATAAGAGAGAAACATTAACATTAAAAGTCTGCCTCCTGCACACCCCCCACTGGGGATTAAGCCAGCAACCCAGGCGTGTGCCATGACAGGGAATTGAATCTGCAACCTCTTCATGATGCATTGGTAGACACTCAACCACTTAGCTGCACTGGCTGGGTTTTTGGTGATTTTAATAAATTATTTTAACAGCTACACTAGAGTGAAATAACTTAATTTTTTCTCTTATTTATTTAGAAATCATTAATAATTGTTATTTGAATTTAATATAGATTATCTACTTCCAAAATGTAGGAATGGGCATTAATGGTAGGAGTATATAATTTTATACTTATTAGGAGAAATATGGACTTATTTTGCAAACTGCATTTTTATTTGGGGATATTTAGGCCATGTGTTAACTTTTTAAAATTTATAATTTATTTTAATTTTCTTACCTGAAATTGATTTTGACCGAATTTTGTATTATAATTCTTATTCTTTTTTTCTTATAAAGTACCCTCACATTGAAAAATGTACAAGCTCCAGAACACCCTGGATATAATCACTTCATCTCTCTGAATATGTTCTCTCATCTGTAAGATATAGAAATGATAACTATTTGTCATGAATAGATCAAGAATTAATTGAGATGATACATTACATTTATTCAGTCTAGGCTCTAAGACACAGCAAAGGATCAATGTTAATTGTAGTTGTTGTCATTACATGTATGTGTAATAATAATTTTTATTATTGACAGATATTTCTTTCTTCCATCCAACCAAACCTCTGCTCAGTAGAATATCTGTAGAACATCAACAATCCCATGTTACCCTCTCCTGCTGGAAATCTTTATAGAGATTCCTATTTTCTACAAGGCTGTTTACAGCTCAAATTCAACATGCCTCTCTACCAAACCTCTTAAAACCTCAACCACTTACAGCCTTCAAATACATGCACTTTTACATGTTGGATATCTGAGCCATGAATTTTTATTTTTCCCTTCCTTTGTTCATGGGATTTCTTCTTTCTGAAAAGATTTTCTTTGTTTTTGCAACAATGTAGATTGCTATTCGTCCTTTCACAAAGATCTTAAATGCCACTTTTTATAGATGATGGCACCATGGATAAGGATTTGAGCTTACTTTGCATCAAGCATATTCCCCTAATGAAAATACTGCTAAATATAGGAGGTAATTTATCTACTACCTTAGGAACCAGTAGTTCTACTTCTGCACCAAGAAGCTATCAAAGTTTATACAGGAGGCCACACTCATTGCAGCATTGTTTGTACAGAGGACTGTTGGTAGCCACACAGATAAAATGAATGAATGAAATGTGTTAAAAGCACACAAAGAAATAATTTTAACAGTCAAGTAACATATATGTTCATTGTCACCATTGAATTGGAGAAGAAACAAACATAATCTATAGAATAAAGTCATTGTAAATTGAAATACTTTTTATTGAAGGACATAAGTATTAAATACCTGGAATGCATATCTTACCTAATAATAGACAAACATGTAAATTGACTGTACCTCTGCTACACCCACAGCCAATCAGGAGTGAGTATGCAAATTAACCCAACAAAGATGGTGGGTCAATTTGCATATGCAGGTGCTGAGCAGCCGGGCAGGGTGGAATGCCTGCTCTGAAGGGGAGGGAGGGCAGAGGGAGCTACAGGAGTGGGGCTTCATCCAGGAGCTGGTACTTGCAGGCTCCAAAGCGACAGGGAGCGAAGCCAGGGGAAGGAAGACCTTTTCTTGCATGAATATTGTGCAACAGGCCTCTAGTCTATGATAAGGAGAAGAGTAGGGAAGAAAAATACACATATTTATGATTTCTAATGCCCAGATTCATGTAGTTATAATATTTTACCTCCATCTTTATTTCTCTCTCTTTCTATACTTTGTCTGGATAGTATAGTTGAATTAATGAGATTAACGTTGCTCACACTATAATCTTTACAATAATCACGCTACAATCATCGAAGAACATGTGTTAAAAAAAAAAAAGAAAAGGTAACCGAGCTCGTTTTCAGAAGTACTACATCAAAATCTATTCTAATGGAGCCTAGACATATATTTTTTAAATAAGCAACTCAGGTGGTTAATAGGAAGATGCCTGTTGGAAACTATTGCCTTAAACTGCGGTACATATGAACTGAGACACAGATAACCAATGGACACAATTCCCCACAAGATGCAGTCGGCCCCTTCTGGCTTTGCCTAAACCTTGCATTATTATTCAAAAATTACTGCTCATAAAATGAATGAACAAATAGCATCATTTCATAGAGGATAGGTTAATGTGATCAAGGCTGCCAGAAGAAATATTTAAAATCAAATATATAATTAGATGACACAATGTATTAAATTATAAATCGATGAGTTCATTCATTAATAAATTTATGCACAATACACATATTTATAGTAATTAAATATATATGAAATAAATACACACATATACATTTATGCATATGAGAAGCTTTTCTATTTTCTAACCTGGTCAATTGAAATTATGCATGATTCCAGGAGACTAACTGCTAGTGTAATGGTATACATTTTGTTTGTTGCTGATATGTCCAGAATATACATTAGAGTTGTTTTATTTTTCATACTTTTTTTTTAACCCACGTTTTCTTCATATGCTTGGTAGTCAATCTAGAGTAGATTTGAGCCAGACTTTGGAACCATAATCTGCCCATAGCTTATATAGGTCAAGTTCACAGGGGAATTTATGCCAATTCAGGCAATTTGAAAATGTTCTTTCATTTGAATAGCTGTGTTCAAGCACGAGACATGCTGGGATTTGCCATTTTGGCTGCCATCACAATTACCCCTATCAGACTCTATGCACAGATGCGGAATGTGGGTAAAACTGTTACTGGCAGGTTACGCTGGCGGCTCATACAAATGAATAATCATTGGCTCATGATCACCTCAACTCCCTAGATCACTGAAATGGCCCAGCTGGGCTGAGCAGGAAGCCTAGCTAACGAGACAGATTGTTCTTTCCTATAGCAAAAATGCATAATATGCAGGATTTCACAAAGCTGTCTTTTTAAAGTTCATCCTGAAAATTTAAAATGTATTTCAATGTATTCATTCTTATTTTATTAATGAAAAATACTGCTGTTATACATATAGTGTGTGGGTAAGATAGACAGTCAATTAGGGATTAAAGATTTTGAAATTAGACTTACACCGAACATTACTTTTTCCTATGATATCTTGTATAATTGCTAATGAATAGCATCAGTCCAGCGGCTTACTATAAAATTGCCACTCTTGCACCATGCCTGCCATAAAATAAGGGGCACAAAGATGATCATTAAAGTCAAACAGAAATTCTAATTTTGAATGACCCAATCTATCCTCTATAATAAAAGGCTAATATGCAAATCAACCAAATGGTGGAATGACCGGTCACTATGACGTGACACACACTGACCACCAGGGGACAGACGCTCAATGCAGGAGCTGCTCCATGTGGTCAGTGTGCTCCCACAGGGGGAGCACCTCTCAGCCAGAAGCCCAGCTCACAGCTGGCCAGCACAGCGGCGGTGTTGGGAGCCTCTTCCACCTCCCCAGCAGTGCTAAGGATGTCAGACTGCTGGCTTAGGCCTGCTCCCTGGATTGCGAGAGGGCTCAGGCCCAGCTGAGGGACACCCCCCACCCCAGTGCATGAATTTCATGCACTGGGCCACTAGTATAATATAAATGCAGCTAACAAAGTAAACATCATTAGTGAGCTTTTCGGTCTAAATTTATATTTGCTGCCTTTCCTCTTCACAAAGTTGCTGAGGATACAGCTTCCTCTTTGCTAGCATATTTAAATGGACAGTTTACAATTTACTGGCCATTAGCATTAAAAGGCTATGTGCAACCTGTTCAGCAACTATTTCACTCTGAAGAACTAGACAGGGTGGAATGAGAGGAAGGATCACTTTCATGTGTCCCCATCACAGAAGGATGATGATACAATGTTTCTGGATTCTGTGAAAAGGAGGAATATTTAAGAACAAGAAGCATGTAACCATTGCAAAGATGATAAAGCAAGATGTGATTTTTATTTTTTTTCCCCCTTCAAATCTAACTGAATCTAATACCCTTGGTTCTGGAAAGGTATGAAATGTTTTAATACTGAGATAGTTTAAGAGTGTAATGCAGGGCATTTCCTAAGGCCTTTAATCTTGGACTTCCAACTATAATTTAAAGGAGGCTATAATTTCCAACCAGCAAGTCATTAAGAATTTTCCTTGAAGTTGCTTTCTTTCTACCTGAGGAGTACTATACTTCCTTCATGGCTAGTGTTGTTATTATATTACAATCTATAAGTTCAGAATTTTATTTTCTTTTTTTTAAGTATGGTTATTTATGGTGGCCTCCAAGATGTAGCAATGTGCTGTTGTGGTTTTTGTTTGTTTGTTTGCTTTGTTTTGCTTTTTATTCTATTGTCCCAGTCTCTATTCATCATTCTTCAGTTACACCTTAAATTTCATAATTTCTTCTGTCTGCAGCTCTACTCATTTATCAGGTATTTTGTCATCTTATATATTAATATTACATATTAACATGCTTATGTTTTGTTCTGTTTATCTGTATCTCCAGGTTATTTCTCTCACCTGAGCTCCAGTCCTGAATAACCAATTGGCAATCCAAATTAATATTCCATTAAAGTCATAGCAGTTACCTCTGTTATACTCCCCCCACACCTATATTTTCTCTATGGCATTTAGCAGAATCAGTATGCACCCAGAGCAATCAGAAAACCTTGGATACATCACTGACTCCACCCTAGCCCACTACACCAGAGCCCAGGGTGAGTAGCTGCAAACAAAATGTTTGTCTATCTTCAAAATGACTTTTCCCCCTGAAAAAGAAGAAAATGACTTTTCCCCCTTAATGAGCACTAATAATGTCTACCCCTGTACTTTTTCTTTTTATTCCAGAGCTAATTCACACTTAACATTATGTTTAATTTATGCATTACTTGTTAGATAAATGCTCCTTGATGCATTTTCTTTACAAGATCTGGTTAGGTGCCTCTCCTTGGCCCTCTTATCACACATTGTCCATAGATTTTACAGCACTTAATTCTCATGATTATGAAAGTATGTTCAATAGCTTCCTCTTCTAGATGATTGACTCGTGGGGGTAGGGAAGGTGTCTTATGCATTGTTATATTCACAAAACCTATCACGTATGGGATGATAAAATTAAATGATTTTTTTGCACACACAAAACAACTAATTAGCCAAATTTTGTAACAGAAGATATAAGATCACTTATTTTTATATCAAATGAGAGCCTCTTGCCTCTCCAAGTCACTACAGATTCATTGACTTAAATAAAGCTTTGTCTATATTTCCTCCTTACCCCTTATGGAAGTAAATGTGTCTCAGGTCACAGTAAATAAGGAGTTTGTAAGATAAAATATAAAATGAAAGCATTGTAAAACTGTGTGTATAAATTATATAAATTTTAGGATACCCAAGGCAATATTTTTCCTTTAAAAAAATGTCACTGCTAATGAAAGATAACAAAAATCGTTAAGTATAGTCAAATTCTTGTTCAACCTGCATTGCCTTCAAGCAACTCCAGCGCCTTCATTTCTAACTGAAAACAGCTTTTAGCATCCCCTGAAGAAAAAAGTGATCAGGGAAACTATGCTGAATCTAATGGGTCCCAGAGAAACCTAAAATGGTTTGTGGAAGATGAAATTTTCTCCCTCTTGAAGACACATTTTCCCCTTATTCATTGTAAAAGAATATTTACATCATCACTATTGCAGAAGTAGATTGATTTTATTAATAAAATCAGGCTCTCTCTGAACAGAGATGTACATTCAATTCAGAGGAAAAGGGCACTGGCCTAAGACTTAGGAGAGACATTTCCCCCATCCTGCCAAGTTCAGTCAGGTCACTCTGATTACACCCTTAAGACTGTTTTAAGCTTTCCCCGTTTTAGCCATACAAGTGGATTTAGTTAACTGTTGTCCCATTTACTGCATTTACCAGGAACAAATAAAGCTATGTGAACAAATATATATAATAAACTATAAAACAAAAAATGGATATTAATGCATTTTAATATCATTGATACAGTTAATAGTTAGATTGATTTGGAATCCTACCAGGACAAGTCACTTAACCTCTGAAACCATTTACTCATTAGAAAACAAGCATAAAAGTAGAAATGTATAGGGCTCTTGGAAAAATTAAATTAGGTACATATAACTTGGATCATAATATATGGTCAATAAATGCTATTTCTTTGAATATATAATTCCTTAAAATAGTTTCAAAAATAAATTATAAATGTAATTTTTCATGTTCAGTAAGTAGTTTGAAACACAGTTAGTATTTTCCATGAATTAAGAAAGGCAAGATGATCTGGAAACTCAGCGTATCTTCTCTAGAAAAGGGAGAGTACACCATTTTTAGCTTTAAAATAACATTACCATTTAAAAAATCTAAGATGAACATGAGTTTAATTTTAAAGGAATACAGGAATATAAGAATTGTATAATAACTATACAATTTGATAATTTAATTGGAAAGCTAGAGGAACTATGAGGATAAAAAAAAGAAATGGAAAAAAAGAAAACATGAGTAACAAAGAAAACCAGCATGGATAAAATGAGAATATGGAAACATCAAGCCCTGATTCTTACTCTAAAGATTTCTATCAGTTATTAGACATATTTTATATTATACCATACTTCACGGTTCTCTTAAGAACTACCATTAAGCAGCAGTATGCCTGATGCATAATAAGGGCTCAATAAGTGTTAGCTAGTACTACTGTTGATATCTTTGTACATCTGTGCTTTTTAAAATTCTGATTAACCTACAGACAAAGAGATCTCTGCTGTTTACTGTCCAGTTACTAAGTTTCCATTCTTAGAAATGGCAGAGTGAGACAAAGGAGATAGTGAGCTGAGAGGGTGGGCTTGTTTCCCAAGCTTGATGGAGCTTGCATGGCTCCAAAGCAGAAGGCAGTGTTTGGTGTAGGATTGCAAAACCTTTTCATTAAATATAGTTCTTGTTCACAAGTATCCCAGGTCTCTGATGATTGTAACTACTCAGTACATTTTAAACAATCAATAAACTGTTAACTCCCTCTCTTGTTTCTCCCCGCTCTGGACAAAATGCAGGGGCTTCATTGAAGCCTGGGCTCGGAAACCCACTGACTCGAGCCTTCTCTTCATTTTGGAAGGTTTCACCTCCTGTGAGGTGTCAAAAAGCTGAACAACCTGTAGAAACAAATTTATAAATTCAGCCTTCTCTTACTTTAATCCAAATAGCATCTCCTGGAGGGTACCCTGCGAAGTCTCTGGATTAGTTTTTTTAGTTCTTTGCATTCCATACACAGAGGTATCAAACTGGAGATGGTTTACCATCTCATATGATTCTTAATAAAGTTAAGGCACTATTAAGGAAATTAAAAATGTAAAAAATTGGGTTGTGAATTAATTGTTAGCTTGTTCACTTAGAATGAAACTATAACCAATGTTTTTCATTCTACCATTAATTGCATAGTGAAATTTGGTGAATTACATTTTGCACCAAGTCTTATGCTTTATGTATTACATTTTTGAGAGATAAAAATCAGATTAGGGTTGGCAAACTTTTTCTCTATGGGGCCAGATAGTAAATATTATAAGCTCTGTAGACTACACATAATCTTAACAAGCAGGTCATTTCAAACAGACTTCTGCTGAATGTAGCCCTCGGGCCATACATTGCTGATTCCTAAATTACATATACTTTAAAATAACTGTGTTAAGGGGGAAGATACAGAAGAAGTGGGATACATGAAAAAAAAAAGTTTTGTTGTTTTAGAATAGGAGAAATGTTAAATGAGAATATTTAGAATATAGTTCTTAGAGATGCATCTAAATGCAAAACAGAGAACCAAAGAGGATATATTTGAGCAATGTACTAGTATTGAGGCAAAATCCTAATCGGTGATGTTTCTGCTCATGTTTCTGCAGCTCCGTAGACTGTTCATTCTTTTCGCAGGGTGTGTGGAGATGATACAATTGATACACCTGGGCATGCTTTGCTGAGCTCTGTTCCCCTTTTCCTCAGGGATCAGATGTTCCAGGAAGTGGGAAGTCTCCTGTTTCCCCAAAGGCTAGCTTCCCTCCTGCCATATGGAGAAGCTTGCCCCAAGGCCACATTGCCAGCTCCAGATGGGCAAGTGTGCAGAGTTATATAGTTTAGTGTTAGCAGATTCATGTGGTTAATATACATAGTAATGTCCCCCGTCTTGGTCTCTATGTCTCCCTATGCAATTCTTATGTTTTATGTCTCAAATTCTTTAGAACCAAACCAGGGGAAATGGGTGGAATTTAAGAGAAGGGTGCCAGAAATCCCAATACTCGCGTGGACATTATGTACATATATGTGTTATTAAGTTGTATTTCTTTCTTTCTCTCCTACTCCGCCAGTATTTCACTTCATTAGTGTGTGTGTGCAGAGAGCTAGACATGTGGTAATTTTGGTGGGCATATATTAAAACATTTCTGACAGTGTGTCCCTTTTTCCTGAAAACCCCAAAGATTAGACTCATCAGTAGTTGGATTAGTCTTTCTGTTTGAAAAGTAAGACCACAGGGACATGATAAGTTTTGCATACTGTAGAATCTTCACTACTTAGATCTTATAAACTTGGCCACCTTCTGTTAGAAAAGATTCAGCACAGTTCTTTATTTCTGTGTTTGACTAATGGGATTTTCTGAGAAAGCTACCTGGAAATTTTTACAGTCTCTGAGCTTTATTCACTTGATGCATTAAAAGAAATTCAGAGTAAGCAATGGGTATGCAAGGAAGAGAAAACAACTCACCAAACTCTGAACACAGCAGTGATTCCCCAAAACTAGCACCCTGATTGTGCTGAGATATGGTATTCACATCCCAAGCCCAAGTGGAGCAGAACCAATGAGAGCCAGCTATACAGTGGCTCTATATCCCTAAAATATATTCGCAAACAGAACCCTCTTGTGTAAGTTGACCCATACAAGGTGAATAAATAGTGCAATCACAAATATATCAACTTTGTTATGTAACTCAACCACATAATCCCTCTGGGCTATCTTGGAGATCTATCAGCATCTCACTTCTCTGGGCCAGCCTGAGCAAATCTCATACCCACACCCCAACTTAATTCAACTATGGTTTGCAAATCAATGTTTGCCATCAGTTAGGCCTGGGATTTACTTAAATTGATGCATTAAACTTCAGACTTAGCTTTTTCCACAGTTTGTATTGGGAAGTTGAGTCTAATATGCAGTGATAACTCTTATATTTCTGGCCCCAAGACAGGCTTGGTAGAAAGTGAACATAGCTATCTATGTTCAAGCCACAGAAAGGTGTTGAGCTTGCTCTAGAATGGGTGCTGTCATTAAGGCAAAACCTTAATGTATAAACAGATGAATGTGAGGGTCATGGGAACGGAGATAAAATCACCTATAGACTCAGACATAACCCATTTTGGTTTTCATTCACTGGTTCTTCAATGAACATAATTAATGGAATTCGACAAATTCAGGTGCTAAGTAGTATCACACGATTTTCTTTTTACCTCCTCAGAAAGAAACAGTGGAAAAATCATATAATCAGTCATAAGGCACAGTGATGTCAACTTCAAGCATATAAATAAATATAAAAGCATTCTGGAATTTGACTCAAACAATGCAGATTAGAATTATAACTCTGGTTTAGATTACACGTTGCTTGTCTGAGGAAAACAGTTTGCTACAATTCCCTCACGATGTTCTGTCTCATCTTTTGGTTTTCTGTGATTAATTTATGAATGCAGGAGTTACTTTTCTGGGCACAGGGGAGAAGGTAACTAAGCATATTTTATTATTTAATTCATGTGTTTTCTCTCTGCCCAATTTTTTCTATTATAAGGACACCATTCATACTGGATTTAGTGCCCATCCTAACTTACTATGATCTTAACTTGACTGTATCTTTAAAGACATGTGATATTCACAGGACCTGGGTGGGTATGATTTTTTTAATTTTAATTTATTTTATTAGTGAAGCTATTACAGATGTTCCCCCTCCCCTCCTTTTATCCCCCTCTACTCATCTCCCACTTGGGTGGGCATGAATTTTTGTAGGATACTTTTCAACCTCACATAAGTTGTACATGAAAATATGTTGAGCTATTAGAAGTGCAAGTGACCCCCCTTTAAATCATTGACTTACTCTGGTGCCTGCGGCATGGGTGTGAGTCAGTGTGGCGGACATTTTTCCACTCCAGTACCATGTTTTAGAACCAATATGGAACTATCTCTCTGAGAATCCATCAGGAAGAGGAGCACAAGCAGAAGTATTCTTTCACACCAGCCAGTGTTGCTCAATGGTTAGACTATCAGCCTGTGCACCAAAAGGTCTTGGGTTAAAGTTCCAATTAAGGGCACATACCTGGGTTGCAAGTTTGCTTCCTGCCCCAGATCGAGGCACGTGTGGAAGGCAACCAGTTGATGTATCTCTCTCACATCGATGTTTCTCTCTGTCTCCCTCTTTTTCCCTCTTCCCCTCCCCCCACCTCCCTCCCTTTCACTCTTTCTGAAAAGCAATGGGAAAAATATCCTCAGGTGATGAAGAAAGAAAATGTTTAAAAAACCATGTGGAAACCAAAAATAACATATATTACCTACCCAAGCTGTTTTTGCATACCTAAATGTATGTTTTTAAATGAAAAATACATAACCCTTCATTATTCATCCCAATTGTTAATATCAAAAATATAAAGGATCTATGTGAACATGCTGAAGTGCATATTCTATTGATTGTAAAAATAAATACTATAGAAAACTTCTACTTCACAACCCTTTGAAAGAATTGGCATTTTAAAAAAAAACTATCAAATCCATAACTTTCAAAAAATTTTCACAAAAAACTTTGATATTTCAAAAACATCTTAAACTTCAAATACAAATTTTTTTCTTAAAAGCTTTAATACATTCTGTGTAAATGTTCATATAAGTACCAGTCAGTAAAGTATTACTTATGCTATGATGCAATATGAACAGCACAAAGGATGGAGAGATTCATTCCATGTGGAAAAGAGAGTATGTGATGTTTTCACTGAGTCTTAAAAGATGATCATGTGAAAAGAGGAAGGCTAAGTTCTATCTAGAAAAAAAGTGGAAAGTAAAATGAACTGAAATATGGAAAAATATATATATATATTTTACTTCCATGTTAAAATGTCTTCATACGGGGTTGAGGTTAGAGGAGAAATCTGGCTGGAGGCAAATGTTTGCAGCATACTTCCATGTGATGGTTGAAACCTTGGGTGGAAATGAAATATCCAGGAGGCATAGAACTTCTTTTCCAAAAAGAAAACCCAAGGAAAATTCAACATTTTAAGAAGGAGCAGAATAAGAAAAGAAGCTTGCAAAAGTGATTATAACTGCAAATATAAGAATATAATATTGGAATATGATGATACAAAAAGCCATAAGAGGGTTGTGGAAACCTAATATTGAGTTAAGTGGTAGTTTATAAAGTCTTAGTTATTTGTATTGAGATTGAAATGTTGTACAGCTACTAGGTACGCATCACCAAGGGAGATAATAATTAGTCATCTATCTGAGGGCCAGCCTTCAGTCAGTGTGTTTGGTGATAAAGCTGGTGTTTTTTGTTTTGTTTTTGAGGAGTGCTGTTGGGGGACAATAAGGAAATCATAAGAGCATCACATATACTTTAGAAGGAGAGTTGGAGGAGCTGTTTGAGGGTTTATGTTTTATGAAGTGAACATATAATATATTGCTTGCACGAGAGAAATAAATGACTGATTTTAGTTCAGTTCAGGATCATTTGTGACAAAAAAAAATCAAAACCTGTGTGCACCATGCCTTATCCTAGTCTATCTCACATTCTTACAGCAACAAATAGAAAGAAATGTTATGTGTTTGCCTATGAAGGATATAGGTAAATTCATATCATGAGGCTACAAAATAGCATACTTAAGTTTTATCAGGCCTAATAGTCTCAAAAATGCTATTTAAAATACATTAGGATTTCAAGTAAACCCCTCTTGGGTATATTTAACAGAATCTGGCATATGATAATTTTAAAACTACTTTTCACACTTTATTTAGTATCTTATTTCTTGCTCTGCTAGATGGCTAACCAATAGCTACGATACTCATTTTGAGAGTAACTTTAGAAACCAGTTGCTTTTTGATTTATCTCTTTGAATGCAGAGCTTAAAAGATAGATTTCTCTGGTCATAACAATTCCTTGTGTAGGACTTGATTGTAGGGATAGGAAAAGATCTTTCCATTGATTAAGCAGAATGCATTAAAAATTATTGACATGGAGTTTCTTGCTTGGACATAGACAAGATCTTCAGGAAATGGAGATGAAATGGACAAATATGGGATAAAGACTAATGTATTAGTTCAGGAGCAAGAATATATATATATTTCCTAGCTAAATACTTGATCATCCAGAGAATTAAAAAGTAAGTGTTGTGGGGAAGAGTGGAGACATGAATAGTCAATAACCTGAACATTAAGAATTTGAGAACAAAAATCTAGAATTCCAAGAGATGTGTATTTTGGTGGATGCAGCACAGTAGAATGAAATGACATCTTAGTGGTTAGGGAAAAACAAGATATTAAAGTTTGTGTGTGAAGAGAAGGAAAGGAACTTATATTAGTATTTGCTGTACCTGAAAATGCAAACATGACTTCCCTCAGGTCATTAAAATTTAATGGCAATCCTAATATATAAAAACCCTGGGTCCATCACATCCACAATGACCAGAGGCTTGACCAACCAGAAGTCAGTTCTGTAGTCAGCACTGGGTTGCCGTGGTAACCTAGTACTGACTGCTAAGGGGGCTGTGAATCAGGCCTGGAGAGAGGCCTGAAGAGAGAAGCAGGGTATGATCCATAGCCTCTGTGGCAGCTGTTGATCAGCACTTGCCTCTCTTTTTCTCTCTGGGTCTGGCCAGCAGCCGTGCCTCCATTTCTCTCCAGGCCTCCACCGGGGCTGCTGATCAGCCCCACCTTTCTGATCAGGCACCACTGATAAGCCCAGAGACGCTGACTGGCATAGAAATGGACCAATCAGAACCAAATTGGCCGGCAGAGAAGAGCAGTTGGGGACAAGATCAGGCCAGCAGGAGAAGGCTGTTGGGGGCAACCTGGCCAGCAGGGGAGTGGTTAGGGGGTGATCAGGCTGGCAGGCAGAGACAGTTAGGGGCGATCAGGCAGTCAGGCAAGTGAGCAGTTAGGAGCCAGCAGTCCCGGATTATGAGAGGGATGTCTGACTGCTGGTTTAGGCCCAATCCCTGTGGGGTCCCAGATTGGAGAGGGTGCAGGCTGGGCTGAGGGACACCACTCCAGTGCATGAATTTTGTGCACTGGGCCTCTACTAACATATATTGGGATGTGGGGATGGATGGAAAATAAGAACCAGAAAAAGAAAACTGATTACTATGAATATCATCTTTTTAAAAAATCCCAGGATTTTGTGGTCTGGGGAAATATGGGTTAAACTGGATTTTTAAGGAAATAAATATATTAATGTGGAATTTAAATTACAGCAATCAATTATTTGAAAATACCAGGTTCACTTAATGATCCCTCTTCCCTCCATAGTCTTTGTTAAGCTCAGGGTTCAGATCCTGCTGTTTTCCCTGCATCTCTCATTGACAGCGTAATATCACAGATAAGACTGATTTCTTTTGTGTGTGTGTGAACAAAGAACTGAAGAAATTGGTCAAGCAACTGAACCATGAATGTTACTAGATTTTGGATTATGGAAAAGCACATGTGCATAAGAAAGAGCACGTTCACATCTTAGTGGCTAGAGAAGCTTCTGTCTTCTGCTGCTTACCGTGATAGGAGATGCCAAGGTGACCTTGGCCCCGTTGTGGAAAGTTGAGTCGGGTTTCCACCCTTTGTAACTGGCATAGTGTTAGATGTCAGCCATGGGCACCTACTGTTGTTGACTGAGATGGAAAGCCTTTACTCTGTCTCTAGTTATAAATCCCTCTTTTCTCTGGAAAACAACATCATTCTACTGGGAGTGACCCACAGGGCCTTGTGCCTCAGATCTGATGAGCAACATTACCCAATCTTCCTAGCCAGTGATGGGTTTATGGATATTCTTCAAGCTAAGTGCCACAGGGGGCTCTTCTGCCTAAGCCTCAAGAAGATTCTCTTTCCACAGTGCTTTTCCAATGTCGGGATGAAAGTCATTCCCCACCATCAAAACGGAATGAAAGAAGAGGATCCCTGAAGCTATTTCTTGAGCCCAAAGCCAAAATATTCTAGGTTTTTTAGTTACTTAACCCAACAAATTTGTTTTTGTGCCTAAGCTAATTTGTGTTGTAATGCTATATTAATAGTACTAAGTGATAGAAACACTAAGAAAATACAGGATGATGCAAAAAATCAGTTTACAGTTGTTTGTATGAAAAAAAAATACAATAATCCTATATAATAAAAGCCTAATGTGCAAATTGTTCCCTCTACTGGGAGTTCGACCGAGAGTTCGATGAGGGGGTGGGGCCAGCAGTGGTGGCAGCAGCAGGCAGCCAGGGGAAGGGAGCCCCCCTGGCCTGTGTTGGTGGCAGTGGCAGGTGGCCAGGGGAAGGGAGGCGCCCTAGTCAGCAGGCAGCAGCAGCTAGGGAACCTACCCATGCGTGAATTTCATGCACTGGGCCTCTAATCTATATATATAAAAGGCTAAGTGACGGACCACATGTCCAGCTGACTGGCCGACCAGCTTAAAGGATGGCATGCACATTGGCAATTTAAAAATAAACCTTTACTCACACATGCACAATATAAATAAAGCTCTCTCTGGTGCCAATCGCACATGTGTGTTTCTATCTGTCATTGTCGATCATGAATTTGGTTGTTTTTGTTGACATTCAATGTGAACCACATCTCAATTTATTCATCAGTCTTTAATAGTGGACACATTAATGAGCCCTGTACTATTAAGGAGCGTATTATTATTGAATAGTATTGATTTTTTTTATCAGATTGCCAAAAATTATAAGCAAAAACATCCGATGCATTGACAGACAGGTGATGTTTTTATAGCAACCTAACAAATATGGGTGTGACTTCACACTTATATTCTCTCTTTCACATCTATAGCATGACATTCTTTATGCTGGCTGGTGGGTCGTATGGTCAGTCACTTAGCCTTTTATATATATAGATAATACAATATTATTTATACTATTTTGACATGTAATTTTTTGCAATAACATAATTACCACACGTATCTTTCTTGTAATTAATTTCCTTTCAATGTATACGAATCCATGCACCAGGCCACTAGTTAATAAATAATAATACAAGGATAAACTCAGTTTTCAGTACTCACAACTGTTAATCTACTTTTGTCATACCCTGTATTAGTTTCTTCATGTTGGATGCTGCTTTGAAAGAACTATTTTTAAAGTAATATATTTTTAAATGTTCAGATAAATAAATATACAGTGCAACTTTTTCTTGTATAAAGACCACCTTGATTTCTCTCAACACATTATGCTAAGGGTAGGTTAGTTTTACAAAAAGAAAAGCACTTTGTATGGGGCAACAATAAGCCTTCACCTTTCTGTGTTATGTTTAAGTTTTCTGCTGGAAAGTTATTAAGTGAATAAGGTATATTTGCAACCACAAAGAGAGTTCATTGGGCTGTGAAGCATTTTTCTTCAGTGGTCTCGCTGTAGTGAGAACAGTTTTCAGAGTCTTCGAATGTGTGAGATGGCCGAGTGACTACATCAGAGACTGTGAAAAAGAGTGTAAAAGTGAGAAATAAGAACTAAATATATCAGCCCCACACTTGTCTTTTGGGTGTGTTTTGTGTGTGTGTGTGTGTGTGTGTGTGTGTGTATGTGTGTATTTTCTTTTGACAGTAGCGGGGGTAGATGTGAATGAGGACAAAATGCACTTTTTAAGTGTTATGTTTCTTGAAATACATCAAAGAGTCTGAGAAAAAGCAGAAAACTCCAGCTAGACTTCAAGAGAGCTTTTCCCCCTATTAAAAACATCGACAACTATAAAGAAAATAAAAGAATTGCATTAGACCTAAGAGATCTCAGGAAAGTGGCAGAAAACTGACAGGTAAATGAACAGCTTGTTATAATTTTATTTTATTATTCTCTTCTTGAAAAACAAAAGCAGGGAAATGGTTGAATTTAAGCCCATTCCAGAAGAGCCACAAAATTATTTTTCCTCCTATTGTTTATCATGTGTAGAGAATATCTTTTATGCAATCAATTCTGTAAGTGTAGATCAATAGCACAACAGACAATTCCAATCAAATGACCTTCACAAATGACCTATTGCATACTAGGCAGTGAGCTAGTCTCTGTATAAATGATAAGTCACAACATAGTCCCTGGTCTCAGGGAGCTCAGAGACAAGTAAATCTAGACAATCTAGGACAAGAAAATAATTATTCAAGCAACATGTTCTGTTCCAGATGGCCATGTTCAGTCAGTATCATTTATTTAGATGACACCACAGAGGCCCAGACTACCCAACTAGAAGTTTAGTAAATATTTAGTCTTCCAAATGTATTCATTATTTTAACCAAGTGGTAGATTTTGGGAAGTCATTTAGTAGTTTAGATATATTTTGAAATATCTTACTTGGTCCTGCTCTTTGTGCTAGGGAAGCTGCTAGCATAGTATTGTCATGGATACCCAGAAAAGAAGGCATGGTCTGAAATCTGCTCCTGATCAATAACTCTACTCTGACCAAAACGGAGAACTACTTGAGTGCAAGCAGAGAAAGACTTAAATAAAATTGATTAGTGATCTTTGAGGTCAGTAAGGAGTCTCTTGCAATAAGAGCTTTAGCAAAGCCCAGCTACTGTGGCTCAGTGGTCAAGTGTGGATCACAGGGCAATTTCCTGCTCAGGAGGGCACATGCCAGGATTGGGGGCTCAATCCCCCATAGGGGGCATGCAGGAAGCGGCCGATGGATGATTCTCTCTCATTATGGATGTTTCTGTCTCTCTCTCTCTGTCTGCCTTCCTCTCTCTGAAATATATAAAAACATTTTTTTAAAAGAGCTTTAGTGAGAATATTGAAGATTTGTACCAGCTCTGGTAATAATGAAAACATTGCTGGAGCAGAGATGGGAAGATATATTTTGGAAGGTGGAGCATTCAGATAAAATGATGGGTCGGGTTTGGGATGTGAAGGATAAAGAATAGTGAAAAACCATTGCTAGAATGTTGGTCTGAAAACATGGAAAGGTAGACTTACCATTAACTGAGACTGGAAAACTATCAAAAAGAGGGTTGAGAGAGAGCAAGAACCCGAGCTCAGTTTTTGCCATGTTCATTTTGCCATATCTACTAGAAACTCAGCAAAGTAGAGTAGGAGGTTTGATTTAAGTTTCTGAAGTTCAGGGCTGAACACTGAGCTCTAGATATACACTATAGTGACATGAGTATGCATGTCTGTCTGTTTACAAAGGGAGTAAGGCCAGAAAAGGAACAAAAAAGTGCTCTAAGGGCTAAACCTACGGGTGATATGAGGGTAGAGAGTTGAGGGGCCACAAAAGAAGAAGAGGGACAGCAACTGGTGATGGGCGAGCCCAGGAGTAGGTGCTGCTCTGAGAGCCAAAAGAAGAAAGCGCTGTCAGGCAGAGAACCTGAGCAGTAAAAATAGGCAGAAATATGCAGAGTTTGAAGAAATCTTAAAAATAAGAGATTACAATAGGCAGAATTTAATTTGCAGTTGACATGGGCAAAAGAAGAAATGCTTATTCCACCTTTTTCTAATACAACTGGTCTGAGATATGACATCCTGAAGAGAGGAAAAAAAAATAGTGATTGCTTTAGAGATGAAACCAAGAAGTTACAGCATATTTTCCACAGAAACCATCTGTCTGCTCAGATGAAACTGAAGTTCTTTAGCTCTGTGAATATAATTTATTTAATGCCCAAAAAATATATATATATATAATGCTTTGAATACAGGTGCTAAATGCAACTAAAGGAAGTAGCTTGTTTTCTGAGATAAGGAGAAGAATTATGAACTTTTTTTTTTACTTCGAAAAAGCAGGTTCTATAAATGATTCTTGAGAACAACAAGATAGCTAGCTTTTTAAAAAAGGATGATAATGATGGACTTTGAAGCAGACCTCAAAATTATCTGTCTTTAATAGGAAGTCATTATGCATTTTGACATAATGTGAGAGTGAGTGCTGACTGACATTCCCAACTGGGAAAAGTTAAATAGTACCCTATCAACTAGAAAATAGCAAGTGATTCTTGGTGATGAAAATAATTATGACATTTTCTCCGTAATGTGCGCATCCTTGAGCAGGTGATTTACTTGGGATCCATAACAGGAAAGGAACACTTGGGGATGCAAATAGTTTTCTTCAAGATGACTATTTATGCTGGAATATTAAGCTTCCATTTGTGGTGAATGGCAAAGCAGATGGCTAAATAAAAATATTTTGTCAAGTTTGTAACATAAACTACCTAGTTGTAGGAAAAATGTCTTCCTCCTCATTGGAAGTAGCAGAGTGAGAAATAAACATAAATAGACTAATTTTTTTCAGGATAGAGTCCCCCTTTGGGAACCTGTTAATTTAAAAAGGTCGTAACAGTCAACAAATTAGTGCATCATGCACATAGTCAAAAGATATTTGCTGAGCTTCTACTATGCTCAGGCACGGATTTTGTTGCTGTAAGGATATGGATAGCAATGACACATACATTCTGACATGCTGATTCTGATGTGCATGCAGTTATTGGTGAAAATCGAATGCCTCTAAATGACCTCAGGCTAACATTAAAATTAAGTTGCACACTTTTCTCCAAACACAATATATTTATCCCCTTTTTTCTTTTGATAGTTACTTTTCCATATCTTTCAAATCACTGTCACTCCCTTACTACTTTTTTTAAATTGAGGATAAGTAGACATGAGCTATCCAAAACCTATCCCTTCATCAATAAATAGAACATTTGCACCTACTAATTTTGTTTACTTTCTGTCTTGATAGGAAAAAAATCCCTCCAGTTTTCTAGTCTACCACTTCCGTATTTACTCCAGCTTACTTCATCTAATTAGAGATTTTGTTATTTTTCTACCCCCTACTCTTCTCTCCTTCTTCCTTGCCAATGTAACCTTGATTTTGTGTCAAGGACATACCATGATCATGACTGATTAACTCCAGTCTTAACAATGCCATTCCCACTATTTTTAGCATTCATAATATATATATATATTAATATGAATATATATATTCATAATATAATTAAATTATATTAATCAGAACTGGATATATATATATCCAGTTCTGATTAATATAATTTAATTTTATGTCTGCTAGAGAAGTGTCTGGGCAAGTTATTGCATTCCATGAATGAGAGGGCAGGGGTTCAGATGTGGCTGTCTCCTCCCTGCCTTCAATGTTCAATGTCAGCATGATGGCTAGAGATTCACAGCCATCTTCCGGTTCTCTCCGAAAGAAATTGGACCTTCCATCATTGAGCCACTAAACAAACAGTGTAATCTCCTACTTTAAAACTTCTTGGGAGAAACCAAGATGGCAGCATAGGTAAACACCTAAACTGCTGTCTCGCACAACAATTTCAAAACTACAACTAAAAGACAAAATGGACACCATCCAGAACCACAGGAAAGCTGGCTGGGTGGAAATTCTACAACTAGAAGGAAAGAGAAAAGCTCACAGAGAACTGGAGGAACGGCAAAGGGTTGAGGTACAGCAAAGGGTCTTTGTGCACGCTGAGAGGAAGGGCGGCTGAGAGCCTGGCTGACTTTCTCTGGTGGGAGGGGGAAGGAAGCCCCCGCCTGCACTGAACACCAGTTCCAACTGCACTAAACCCCAGATCTGGGCAAAACCCCATGGACCCAGGCTCATACAGGGGGAGTCTGGACTGTCAGGTAGAGAGAAAGGCACTCGGAGACTCAGAGACCTGGGGGAACCGGCCGGGGTCTGGAGGTGCACGCCAGTGTGCACAAAAACTGCGGAGGTTGCCACAGGCTTTCCCTAGCAGAAGAGAGTCAGAAGCTCCTGACTACACTGAACCCCAGTTCCAGGCGAGCCCCTGGGGACCCACGTTCTTGCAGGGGGAATCTGGACTCTCAGGCAGAAGCTCGGGAGCGGGGGAAGGCTTGGAGGCGTGTGCACGTGCTCGCACAAGGGCAGAACTGACGGGAAGCCAAGACTGTCTGCTCTGCCCTGAGACTCCACCCCATCCAAGTTGAGCACAGAGGCTTCTGCAATTTGGCAAGTCTAATCCTATAAGGCTGTCTCCAGCACTGAACTTCTCCCAGCGTAGACACACTGATCCTCACAGCCAACTGGCCTGGAGGTCAATTCCTCCCAGTGATACCAACAACAATCAAGACTTAACTACAACAAGGCTGTACACACAGTCCACAAAGGGGTATACCAATAGTGTCCACCTCAGGTAACTGGGAGGCCGACCCACTGGGCCATATAGGAAACCTAGCACACAAAGCTACCCTACCAACTCAGGAAAGCCGTGAAAATGCAGGGACAAAGAAAAAGATCACAATCGAAAGAAATGGAGGAAAACAAACAACTGGATATAGAATTCAAAACCATGGTTATAAGGCTTTTCAAGAATATTCTAGAAAAGGCCAATAAATATAACGAGACCCTCGAAGATATGAAAAAGGACCAACTAAAAATTAAACATACACTGACTGAAATAAAAAATATACAGAGACCCAACAACAGACTAGAGGAATGCAAAAATCAAGTCAAAGAACTGAAATACAAAGAAGCAAAAAACACTCAACCGAAAAAGCGAAAAAAAAAAAAAAAAGATCCAAAAAGTTGAAGATAGTGTAAGAAGCCTCTGGGACAACTTCAAGTGTACCAACATCAGAATTATGGGGGCGCCAGAAGAAGAGAGAAAGCAAAATACTGAAAACCTATTTGAAGAAATAATGACTGAAAACTTCCCCCACCTGGTGAAAGAAATAGACTTACAAGTCCAGGAAGCACACAGAACCCCAAACAAGAGGAATCCAAAGAGGACCATACCAAGACACATCATAATTAAAATGCCAAGAGCAAAAGAAAAGAGAGAATATTAAAAGTAGCAAGAGAAAACCAGTTAGTTACCTACAAGGGAGCACCCATACAATTGTCAGCTGATTTCTCAACAGAAACTATGCAGGCCAGACAGGAGTGGCAAGAAATATTCAAAGTGATGAATAGCAAGAACCTACAACCAAGATTACTCTACCCAGCAAAGCTATCATTCAGAATTGAAGGACAGATAAAGAGCTTCACAGATAAGAAAAAGCTAAAGGAGTTCATCACCGCTAAACCAGTATTATATGAAATGCTGAAAGGTATTCTTTAAGAAGAGGAAGAAAGAAAAAGTAAAGATAAAAATTATGAACAACAAATATATATCTATCAACAAGTGAACCTAAAAATCAAGTGAATTTAAAACCTGAGGAACAGAACAAACTGGTGAATATAATAGAATCAGGGGCATAGAAAGGGAGTGGACTGATAATTCTCAGGGGGAAAGGGGTATGGAGGGTGCAGGAAGAGACTGGATAAAAATCGTACACCTATGGATGAGGACAGTGGCTGGAAGGTAGGGGCAGAGGGTGGGGTGGGAACTGGGTGGAGGGGAGCTATGGGGGGAAAAAGGAGAAACGATTGTAATAATCTGAATAAAGATTTATTTAAAAAATAAATAAATAATAAAAAAATAAACTTCTTGTATTAAAAAATAAAAAACAAAATAAGGCCTGGCCAGTTTAGCTCAGTGGATAGAGCCTTGACCTGCGGACCAAAGGGTCCTGGGTTCAATTCTGGTCAAGGGCACATAACTCTGCCCTGGTCAGGGCAGGTGCAGGAGGCGACCAATCCATGTGTTTCTTTCACTTCGATGTTTCTCTCTGTCTTCCCCTTGCTCTTCCACTCTCCCTAAAAATCAACGGAAAATATATCCTCAGGAGAGGATGAAAAACAAACAAACAACAACAAACTGTTACTAGCTTAACCCATGAAACCTGGGGTAGACCTGTTTTCTTTTCTTGTTTACTTTTTTTTCCAGCAAAAACAATTTTAACAGGTCTACCTTTCCTCTTCACCTCCTCAAAGTACATGGCTCAGATGTTTTCACCTAACTGCACAATTTTCAATCATTCCCTTTCCAGTCTCACCTTTCCAAACCTGTAAAAGTGCTCCACTATCTGCTATCCAAAAAGCAAAAACAAAAACAAACAAAACAAACAAAAAAAAACCATGAGCAAACCAAAACCCATATGTGGGAAAAAACAAACACATATGTGATTTACATGTATAAAATATATACTCCCTTTCTCTTTTATTATTACTTAAAGTTTTTAGCAGAATTTTGGTTTTACCTCATTTGACAGTGAATGGAAAGATAAGTGATTAACTGCCTCTCTATGTGTCTTTTCTTCTTTTAACTGAATATAGGCTTATCCATATTTCTATTCCCTTACCATGAAGTTTAAAACTCTGCATTGTAACAGACTAATCACCGAATGAGAAAATAATAGAACATAAAATATACCTTCTTTCCTTTTTATTATTAAGAGATCATTTTAAAAAATACCTGCAACTTCTATAGTCTATTTTCCAATGCCATACATGGAGTTAACTGCATGTATCCTTTTAAGGACATTAATAAAAATTGTGGCACAGTGAACCAAAAAAAGTTTAAATTTCTATAATTTTGAATTCCATTGTCAAATCTACTTTTTCTAAAATCTATCTTGTGGACATTCTTTCAGCACATTTTCAAATTACACAACAATCCTCAGGTGATGGGTAAGACATTTTCAGAATGCCACTGGTAAATTAGAAACATTCTCTCAGATACAAAATAGAATGACAAGCTTCGCTCCCCTCCCCCTTCACCCCCCGCCCCGTTGCTAAGCTTACTAATTCAAGAATTGCACAAACTCCTGGATGTTGCTGCTCCCACTGGGAACTGAGCTAGTGCTGCTACCTTTTTACTGGTGGCACCTCACATAACTAAAAAAATTATTATGCTCCCTTTTTACTGAGACAGGGGAAAAAACTGTCCTTGGATTCTTTCCAAAGATAAATAGGCAATACATCTCTTCAAGCTCTTTTTTTCCCCCCCTAGTTAAGAAGAACATGCAAAAGACATATAGGCATTTGGTTTTTTATTACTGGTGAGCAGACTAGCGGGAAATGTTTAATGTAATTTATGTCTGGTGCCCTTATGCTCTCTCATTTAGAGAGATGTGATAATGACTATGTTAACATATTCTGTCTACGGTGAACTTTAAGATATATATCAATGCAGTCAATAAAGGTAGAAGTTGGAATAAGGTGAAAAGAAATGTCAAGAAGATGTAAGGTATTGTGTCTGTTCACAGTGTCTTTTATTTTCCTTTTTCTTTTTCTTTTAATCTTTATTGTTGAAAGTATTATATAGGTTCTCCTTTTCCCCCATTAGCCTCTTCCAGCCCGCTCCTGTCCTTCCCCTAGTCCAGGCCCTCACCATCTCATTGTCTGTGTCCACAGGTTATGGGTTATGCATATTTGCATTCAAGTTCATTGGTTGATCTCTCCCCATCCATAGTCGGTTTGGCTCAGTGGATAGAACGTTGGCCTGTGGACTGAAGGGTTCTAGGTTCCATTCCAGTCAAGAGCAGGTGTGTGGGTTGCCAGCTTGATCCCCAGTGTGGGGCCTGCAGGAGGCAGCTGATCAATGATTCTCTTTCATCATTGATGTTTCTATCTCTCTCTTCCTCTCCCTTTCTCTCTGGAAAAATAAAAAAAAAAAATTCAGAAGGGAGTGGCAAGAAATATTCAAAGTGATGAACAGCAAGAACCTACAACCAAGATTACTCTACCCAGCAAAGCTATCATTCAGAGTTGAAGGTCAGATAAAGAGCTTCACAGACAAGAAAAAGCTAAAGGAGTTCATCGCCACCAAACCAGGATTACATGAAATGCTCTAGGGTATTCTTTAAGAAGAAGAAGAAGAAGAAGAAAAAGGTAAAGATAAAAATTATGAACAACAAAATGACATCAAATACATACCTACCAACAAGTGAATCTAAAAATCAAGTGAATAAAAAATCTGAAGAACAGAATGGACTGGTGAATATAATAGAATCAGGGACATAGAAAGGGAGTGGACTGACGATTCTCAGGGGAAGCAAGTGTGAGGGGTGCAGGAAGAGATTGGACAAAAATCTTACTCCTATGGATGAAGACAGTGGCGGGGGGTAAGGGCATGGGGTGGGGTGGGGAATCAGGTGGAGGGGAGCTATGGGGGAAAAAAAAGAGGAACGCCTGTAATAATCTGAACAATAAAGATTTATTTTTTAAAAAAAGAAAAAAAATTCATAATATCTTTCATTTCTAAAAATGGGGAAAAGTAGAGTTCAGGTACTAAGGCTACTGATACACCTCAGTACAGCCCAAACGTAGTGGGCCACCTCCACCAATCTTTTATTTGGTTTACGGAATTCTCCAGTTTCTTGTGCTATTCTCATTCCATGTTTATTTTCACTCAGTTATATCAGAACAATTATAAGAATTTCAGAGTAGTTTTAATATCGATGCCTGCAAT
Organism: Corynorhinus townsendii; assembly: GCA_026230045.1. Taxonomy (NCBI): domain Eukaryota; kingdom Metazoa; phylum Chordata; class Mammalia; order Chiroptera; family Vespertilionidae; genus Corynorhinus; species Corynorhinus townsendii. Next base: position 20,213,760 of record JAPDVU010000001.1, read on the forward strand.
TACTCAATGATCTTACCATAAGTGCTCAGTTTTAGTCTATTATATTTCATCAATCTTATTATACCCTTAAAGTCACACAACTTAAGGAAGACCTTTTACTTCTGACATGCTAAGCAGAACACGTGGTGCATGTTCACTTCTAAGGACATTCCTTTGTCCAGGTTTTCTTGTTCTTTATCTACCCGAGAAGTCGGAATTGTGTTATAAAAGCAGTGTTTACATAGAATTGAAGAGTAGTTCTTTGTCTTTTCGATGAAGAGGACAGCTTCCATGTTGAAAAGAGCCACATTCCATGAAACTCCTTGTTTGTCACAGTTACAAACCTTACTGTCCATCATTGTGACTGAATGTACCTCATCTTCCTTTATTTCACCAGGTAAATCTTGCCATGCATTTGGCCATCAACATATATGGGCAGTACACAGTAGCATTCAAAACATAATGATCCTTTTCTTTTTTCAAATTTTAATTTACAACCTCATTCAGAAGATGGGATAATTCCCTTTTTAAATTTTATTTTACAAGTATTAGTATTACTTGTGAAGTATTTTATTTACAAAGCTATTCAATTAAATAATAAAGCATTTACAACCATACAAAAATGTCAAACACAACTGAAATACTCAGAATCAATTAATACAAAGGAAAAATAAATCCATAAGTAGACATAGTTCTATCTCAATTACATGCCAACACAGAAATAAAATCTGATGGGATTGTTGGTGAGTAGCTCATGAAGAACCATGCCATGCATATGCAAACAATTACCATTTGGACCAGAAATAAATTTATGGAAAGCTATACTTCATGGTATCCAGGAATAATCTGCTACAGTAAATGCTAAAATTAGTATCCAGATGAGTAGAGACAAAACTGAACCCATTCATCTCTAGTAAGTGAAAATCTAGAAAAACAAGTCAAACACGGCATTAGCAAACTCTAGGTGATTCATGTAATGAGACATATACACGGAGCATTCAGAGCCATATTAAACTAAGGTGTTTGGATTAAAAGTAGTAGACATTTGAATTAATAGTAGTGGAAAGCTTGGAACTTCTTTCAATAGTCTTCCTTTTTCTGTGAACTTTGAAAGGGCACATTTACCTTAGGGGGATGTAAATTTATGGTAGGGATGATCTTACATGAAACCAACAACACCGTCATGGACAAAGGGATTTACTAGTAGCAAATGGGACCTCACGTTTCATAAAAGTAACATTACTTGTTGCCTTGTACATAATGGTACTGAGTAGACTTTATAAAACCCATAGCACATTTCTCTGGCTCATGGGTTAACCTTCATTCTTCTAGTGTCTGCATCAGAATTTTTGCTTTTGCAGACATCATTAGTGGAAAGAAGCTAATTTGCTTGTAAAGTAATTGAAATTGTTGGACTTCCAGTTTCCATTTTGAATGATGACTTGATTTCAATATATATCACTAGAGGCCCGATGCACGAAATTCATGCCATTTCCTCAGCTGCCAGCACTGACTCCCTCTGGCACCTGGGACCTGGGCTTCCCTCGCAGCCCAGGCTTCATCTGGAAGGGCGTCTGGAAGGACATCCACTCTAATTAGCATATTACTCTTTTATTATTATAGATGTGTGTTTTTAAAAGTGGAAACTTACAATTGATACAATACCAGGAAGTCATAGAAGAAAACTTTAGCCTTAAAAATCCAAAATACCAATGCCATAAAACAAATCTCAACAAACTGGGGATCCAGCCCTCAACCTGGGCATGTGCAGGAATCTTCTAGTGCTTATAGCAGGCAATGTTCTAATGCTTGACCGGGATGCCAGCAACCTCTTCATACTCAAACAGCTGACCCACACTGGCCGGGATGCATTATAGTTTTTTAATACGTTACTACTAAAATAATCGGATATTGGTACATGGAACCCCTCTGAATTATATTTTACAAATACATATGAACCTACATCTCAAAATAAAGAGTTTAAAAGTAAAGTAAACTTTTTTCTAAATCTCTAATTTAAAACTATGATAATATTTCCAGCCAAATAAAACAAAATTCCAATTAGCTTAGACCCAAAATCAATACTCTCTCTCCTCTTTATGCCTCAGAGAAAACCACGTATCATGTGGATATTTGCTTATAGCAGATAAACTAATTTTTACTACTAAAACTGAACATAAACTATGTTACAGTAATTCCTACCTTTTCCAGTATACTGAACAGACATGTCTACATAGTTTTACCTACAATCATATACAGATTGTTAAAAAAAATAAATAAATAAAAACACAAAAACTACCAGGAATAATAGCCAAAATGAAAATAATTCAAATGTTCATCAGTAGGAGTAGAATAAATAGATAGCAGTATATTCAAATAACGGCGAACTATATAGCAGTGAGAATAAACCACTCTTGCTACGCCCAATGGCATAGATTCATTCCACAAATACACCTTTGACCTGAAGATAGTCTCAAAAGAATGTGTGTAGTACGATTAGGTTTATGCGAAGTAAAAAAGTAAAGACGAGGACGTTCCCAGTGATGTCAGCAGTGTGGCTGGTGGCTATGGAAGAAGGGGCAGTGTCTGGGGCAGGGTGAGAGTCCCTGGGGATGTCAGGTTTCTAGTGCTTCACTGGGACGCCAGTCACTGGAGTCTCTTCACTTTGTGAAAATCCATTCAGAAGTACACATCTGTTCATGTAGGCTTTATGAAAATAAGAAAGTACGTTTTAAAAAACGTTCCAGCTCTGCTCTACGTGCAGCTCAAATTCTTTGTTTCTCTAATAAGTGTGTCCATGAAAATAAATAAATAAATAAATGGACCGATAGTAGTAGAATGGCAAAAATCCAAAGCGCTAAACACAATAACCACAGAAACAATAATAAAATATCTTTCAGGAAAATTCAGAACAGGAACTGAAGCAAAATATTAGCAGTTTAATTCAATTAAAGGGAAGTTTTTTATTGTCTCGCTTAATAAAATTTCATTACATTCTTCTAAAAAAAAAAAACCACAACAACAAACAAAAGTATTACAGTGAACATTTATTCATTTTTAGCCACTTAAAATCCCAGCTAGGTGCATGTACTTCATCAGTTTTTCCTTATTTTGTAAACTTTCCATTAGAGTATTGTTTGCTTTTTAACGAGATCTTGTAAAGAAATGCACACACTGTTCATCTGTGACTACAATAGTGATAGCTGAAACTCTTTATCCAGGTCTCGGGCAGAGATTTCAGGTAAGATTAGCCTCAGGACACGTTGCTTCCCCGCGGTGCCTGTAATTGGAGAGTGCAGCTGTGGACTGTAAGGCAGTCAGTCCTTTCTGCTCTAATCCTTTCCACACGGCATTCACACAAGACTTCTTTCGTTTTCACAGGCAGCAACCCTTTGCCCACGCGGGTGCGGTCTGTGGTTCTCTCTTACAGGTCCGCTTCATCCTTGCTGGCTTTGATCAAAAATGGTCCATGCTTTCCGCATGCCTCAGGCAAGGTGGGTCTGACAACCGCTGTTGTTTTCCTAACACTTCTGCACTCCTCTCCTTCTTTTGAAGCGCTAACTCTTTGTGCTCGGGGAGTACGGTATTCTTGTCTGCCCTCTCTTTGCGGCCCTCTAGTTGCCCCAGCCACACAGCCGGTGGACTGTCGCAGGTGGCATCCTGAGGCGTGTTCGTATTATTGTCAGTCATTTCCATACTTCAGAGGCACGGCTGGCTCATCCAGGGAGACCACTGAGATGCGCGGTAGGAGCAGAGGGAAGCCTCAGGAAAGGATGGCCCCGTATTGTGTAGCTTCCTTCTTCACTGTGCGCCGGATGTTTGAAAGTTTGAACCACTGCTCCCAAAGAGGCTTCTCAAAAGGAAACCAACATTTCCTAGGAAGTGAACTCACTCACCCCTCATCTCCAATGTGTGAGGCATAGGGAACGCTGAAGTGGCTGAGTAGCAAAGACCAGCTAGGCAGCCCACACTTAACCACAAACACAATGGGAAGGTATATCTCTTCTGCCTTCCCAGCTACAACCAAATTTTTATGTGATGAGTCTGGTTGGTTCCAAGGAGAATGTTGTACTAACAGGTACTGAGCATCCACCATGCACACAGCACTCTTTCTCACACTCCATCTATATTGTCTCATTTAATCCTCTGATAAAACTTTGAGTTATAAAATTTTAATATGCCCATTCTAGAGATGAAAACTGAGGCAAAAAGATACATAATTCATTATTTAAATTGAAATGGGGGGTTTCGGGTGCAGATTCTTCTCATGGGTCCTTGTCCGACAAAGATGAAGAATAAATTCGTGGACTCACATTTCTTTAATTAAAATGTGGAAATTTATTGGAAGCATATACAAACTCCATCTGGGCAGGGGTATTCCCAAAGGGATTCCCCTAGTAAGGGACCCCCAAATGGGAGAAACCTGTGCGCGCTCTCTCTCTCTCTCTCTCTCTGTCTCTCTTTCTCTCTCTCTCTCTCTCTCTCTCTCTCTCTCTCTCTCTCTCTCTCTCTCTCTCTCTCTCAGCTCTATCTCTCTCTCGGGAAAATCCAAAAAATATCTATTGAGTCTCTTTGTTTTCGGGTAATTCTTTGTCTCTTCATGACCCTTTCTAATTGGACCCTTCCTTAATCTAAGACCCCCAGGTTTCCCTCATTGGTCATTCTGCTACATAGTATCGGTTTCAAAGCTCAATGCCCATGTGGTGCCCCTTTTTTTTCTCTCCCTTTATCTTGCAGCATTCCTCTATCCTCTATGAAAATATGTTTCCTTCTTCCTGATATCTTATGACTTTCCTTAGCCTCTGTGAATGTATGCCTTCCTCCCCGTTTATCCTCTGGCATTTCTCTGCCTTCTGTAAGATAAGCATTTGGGTGTCTTCAAGCCCCCATCTATGCATTCCTCTTCCATGGGCCCTTTTTATTCCCTAAAACTCCCGTCCTGTCTCTAAAATTCCTTTCAAAATAAATTACAAAATTCCCCCCAAAGTTAAATCATTTCCACTAAGGATATATTAGGAAAAACAATAAAAAAAGATGGAGCATATTTAAACATAAAAGTGGAAATTGTGTACCATGAGGAAAATTAAAGCATTTTAGAGATTCTGAAACAGAGGGAGATTTTTTTGTTGTTGTTTTGACTTTTTGCTCTGTGGAAATAAAAGACCAAATGAGAAAAGCAAATGAGCAAAGCTTTATTCAGAGCTCACATTAGCAAGAGAAGTCAGTCACTCTCACTTGTATTTGGCACACCTGTCTCTACTCAAAGGCAGGCAAAGAAGAGGGAAAGCTTTACAGTGGAAAGGAGGGAAGCCTTCAGGTGTGCCCTGATTGGAGACTGGGCCTGGGGAAGCTGTGAGCACATAATTAGAAGTGGGGTATCCTCTATTATTGGTTAGGAGTGCACATTTAGCTTTCTCTGGTTGGTCCTAAGTTGTAAACAAGGACAAAAATTAAATCAGAGGACAGTTATTAATCAAATTCTGGCCATTTTGAGCTGATTGTTATAGAAATTATTGTTTAGTTTTCTGGATTGTTACTAAAGATTGCAATCTGACTTCCTACATGTCTAACTGACTTCCAATGTTATTTGTTGTATATAAGAGAATTGGCTTCCTGGGAAGGTTGCTGTAGGTTGTGGGTAAGAGTTATATCTTTTTAAAAAATATATATATTTTTATTGATTTTAGAGAGGAATGGAGAAGGAGAGATAGACAGAAACATCAATGATGAGAAAGAATCATTGATCAGCTGCCTCCTCCACAACCCCTACTGGGGATAGAGCCCACAACCCTGGCATGTGCCCTTGACTGGAATGGAACCTGGGACCCTTCAGTCCTCAGGCTGATGCTCTATTCACTGAGCCAAACCAGCTAGGGCAAGAGTTATATTTTTATACATGGTTCTACCTTGGCTGCTTTATATTTAGTCTTTCTGCTCCTTAGTTTTCTTTCTCTTCAATTAAAATTAAGAGGTTGCAAATCTGATACTTGAATCTCAAAAGTAGCTTTTTGGGGTTTGTGTGTATATGTAACTATATCTATCTATCTATCTATCTATCTATCTATCTATCTATCTATCTATCTATAAAGAGGTACTATGCAAATTAACTATCTATATATATACACACACACACACACATATATATAGAGGTACTATGCAAATTTGTCCGGGAAACCTTTACAGTCATGATGGGCTCCTAGCCTGAACAGTCAAACAGTCATGACTGGCACAACTTGGAACATGCCCCCACCCCAGCAGACACACATAGGGGTGGGGGCCTGCTCCCAGCTGGCCTACACTGTCAGTAGGACATACCCTGAGGGCTCCCAGACTATGAGAGGGGGCAGGCTGGGCTGAGGGACCCCCCCCCACCCCAGTGTCTCTAGGAATATATAGATATAGAGTTGGCAATGTTGACAACTGTATAGACTCTTCCTTCTGAAAGCAGTACAGTTCAGATCTTTTTTTCCTTTTGCATTTTTCTAAGTTTGCAGATTTTTATTATACAAAAGGGGAGGCTGCCAAAAGAAAGAAGGAGGCATAATGAGATTAACTTGGCCACTGACTTGGAAGATACTCTATTCCCTGAGGCTCTCTGAGAAGTTGTAAAATTCCAGGCTTTACGAGTCTTGATTGCTATAATTAACATATGTGAAGTCTTCCAAGTGTCTTCTTCGGAAGCAAGTGTATCTACTGAAAACTACGTTCAAGTAGCTTTTAAGTAGAGGGAAGTGTCCTCTATAGACTATAGTTCTTCATAAATGCCCAGCTATTATCAAGGTCAGACGTTGATATATAATAGTTAATCTGTACTTATTTTTTATGAAATGGAGGTAATTAACTGTGGGAGAAATGGAACGCATTCTTTAGAAAAGTATTTCATTTACACTCTCAGAATAAAAAAAAATATGTACATGATGCAAATAATTGTCCTTAATTAAAATATGAAGAAAAATGCATCTTTCTGATACGGGAATTTTGGACTGGAACGCACGGTGTTCCCTGGGCAAGATGGCTTTTCCCAGACGCTTTGTCCATCAGAGTTCTACCATGGATGGAAGAGGGTATAGTAAAGGTGGACATTTATTGAAGAACAAGTACACGTGGGGAGGGTAAAGAGTCCCACTGAGTCCCTTTTCCCTACAGTTTATAAAGGCTGCAGATCTTTGTGCCTTGATCTCCCCTCTGATTGTTCACCATCCCCTTCTGATTTGGATACTATAGCAACTTCTGAGCTCAAAGATCTAACTTTACATGGGACACATGAGGCTCTCCTCCCTCACTGTTCTCCTATTCCCTCTGGGCTTTCTTCCTCCTTCCCTTTATTCTGTATATGTGTACCTTTTGCTACTCCCAGCTTCCTTGTCTTATGGAAATGTACCCTTTTGCAACTCTGTAGTCCTGTGTTTTTTTTCCATGGAATCCTTAATTTTTAAAATTTCCTAAACCTGCCTATTTCACCCCCAAAATTCCTATTTTACCCAAAAAAAATCCTTTCATTTCAAAGACAAGTTGTACCACTTCTCCAGTAAATTAAGAATTTTTTTTTTCAGTAACTTTCATCAATATATGGACTGGATCTGGGTATAATTTATCTTGTATAAGCAAGCAAGATGTACTGAGGAAAGCATTTTATTGACTTAGGACTTAAAAGGCCTGGGTCCTAGTGGTCATTTTTATACCATCTGAATAACTACAATTTCTCATAAGTTACTAAAGTGATTATATTTGATAATTTTAAATATTCTTTTTTTTTTAATTTTATTTTATTTTTATTGTTTTAAGTATTACAAATAGTAGTAAATATTCTTAAATATTTCTTGATATTCATATTATTTAAGAAATTTTCATCCTAAATATTTTAATCTTAATATTTTAAAGATAAGAAATTTTCATTCTAAATATTTTAATCTTAATATTTTAAAGATTCTATTATAAAAATTGTGATTCTACAGTCTCTGTTCTATCTCCTTTTTCTATTTAGTCATGTTGATAATAAGAATTAGACTAGGGAAAGGCAAAAGATTAATATGAAAATATAAATTCTCTTTAAGAAAATGATATTCTAGTTATATATTCATAAATAATATTAATAAAATATATTTATAAAATATAATAATGTTCTTGAATATTATATATTAACCAGTATTATAATGGTTATAAGCAATAACATACTCAATACAAAATTATATATCAAAATCTCTAAAGTATGTTCATAGAAGAAAACCCAAATAAATATTGTATTTTTCTGATAGAAGTGTAATTAATAAAGGGAAGACTCATTAAGAGTAGTTCCTGCCATAGCTGGTTTAACTCAATGGATAGAGTGTTGGCCTGTGGACTGAAAGGTCCCAGGTTTAATACTAGTCAAGGGCACATGCCTAGGTTGTAGGCTTGATCCCCAGTAGGGTCATGCAGTAGGCAGCCAATCAATGATTCTTTATCATCATTGATGTTTCCATCTCTCTTTCTCTCTCCCTTCCTCTCTGAAATCAATAAAAATATATTTTAAAAAAGAGTAGTTCCTTTCTACTTGTTTTTTTATAAATAAGTTTAATTGATCTAGTTAGAAGTTGAGAGGTGCAGTGATGCATGTTACCCTCACAGACATAACTTGCCTTGTAAATGGAATGAGCGTTGTCTGTGGGGTGGTTGTCTGTCTGATTCTGAGGTTTAAGTTTTTCAGCTCTTTCCTTTGTTATGAGCCTCACAGAGTGCATCTTTGTCTGCTGTTGTTCTTTTCCTGTCCCTCTCTCAGCAATATTCTGATCTTACTCGTTACTCAAAACTACATTCTGATCGTACTCGTTACTCAAAACTACTTAGTTTTGTGGTGGGGGTGAAGATTAATCTTATTAAGCCTTATTCTTGGGTACATGTCATATCCCTGATTTGTAACAGAGTGGCTTTTCGGTTCTGTTTTTCCTCTGACACTTACGGTTGTAGACTCGGCATGTAATTCTGTCCCTCCCCCAGAAGTAGGGTTTTCCCTGCCACTTCCCTCTCTGGCTACAGTAGGTTTTCAATGAAGGGCAGCAGGGATAGTTGATCACCTCCCCCGCAAATGATGATTGATTTTTTTAATGAGAGGAGAAAATGGGTCTAGATGGAGGTTCTTGCCCATCCGACTTGGACACTGCTTCCCCTCCCCCATGTCTGCACCACAATAGAAACTGGACTTTTTCAACCTTTTCTATGAATTTTTGGTGGACTTATGGAGAAAGACCCTGAAGGAAGGTGTAGATACCCCCCCCCCCAATTTCTCCAGTCTTTGAGATTCAGGTGATCTCATCTGCCTATATTGACATTCATCAAATTGTGAATTCTTCTACTTGCACTCTTTTTTTAGCGTCTATTGTGTTTATCTCAGGTGAGAGCATGCTAATGGCCTTCCTCTCCCTGAAGTCAGTGATTATTGTGGCAGTTGTTTCTTTGCAATCTCAACTCTTATCTTGGATTCAGTAAAAGTTATGCATTTGATCTTAGTCACTTTAAGCATAGGAATGATGTTCTAGCTCTCAACATGATGAACAGGGAGGCAATATCATGAGCTTTTGAGGATAAAGTTAGGAGATAATGGTAAATATGCTTACAAACTGAATAATGTTCAAAGTGCTTTACATGCATTATCTCATTTATTTTCACAATAATATTATAAGTAGGTATTATTTTTTTCTACTTTTCAGATGAAGTAAAGGACTTATATATAAAGAATATTTCAGTTGTCCAAATTGCTACTTGAAGAGTAGAAACTAATCAGAACTAATCAGAGTACTGACCTCATAATCCACATGATGAAGCATTAAAACTCATGTTTACCATTTGAGGAGCATAGGAAAGTACCTAGGAGAGTTTGTGGCTGTACTCAGTAAGTGCTCAGCAAGCATTTTCATCCTTTATTATTTTCCGTTTCAGGTTCGTGTTGACATTTATTGTCATCTCAAGAATGCCAATGTCCATCAAAGCAATGCTTGTTCACAAGCCTTTCCAATCGCGTGTTTTGTTTTGTTTTTTTACACTGCCACATAGTGACACATTTTATTTAGCAATTTGAGCATTTTAGTCCACAAATAGAATCTAAGTCATTATTGATTTATTTTTCCATTTCTTTGGGGGGAAAGAGGCTTCAAACCTATGTTTATTTTTAGAGGATAATAATCAGATTGCATGGTTAATGGAGATGCTTGCATCTTGTGGTTACTGTGCACAGAGCTGAAACTTCCAGCCATTCAGGAAGGCATACAATGTAATGGTATGCTATTTCCCCTTTAGAGGGTAAGAAATGAGTATACCAGCAATAGAGAAATAAATATTCTGAGGGTATTTATAGATGCCATACTATGCAATTTTCACCTAAAATATTTCCCAGAACAACAGCTCAGTCTTACAGGGATGATTTATAAAGGCTTAGATTGGCCTTCTGAAACCACAAAGCTATACCACTGATATCTTTCATTTCCTTTTGTTCTGTCCTAGGCTAACCCTATTATTGTCAAGCACTAACAGGTCACAGGAAGAGAAACACAGGGTGGAGCATTCAATTTACCCTGAAACTATTTCAAGAGGCCCTCTCCTGATTTTATCAGAATTCCAGACTTTTTTTTTTTTAGAACAAGAACAAGGCTTTGTCTTCATATCTTGTCATAGGACAGGAATCTTAAAATTCTTATTAGAACACAGTTCAGTTTCAACCTTTACAGGCACAATGGACTTTGATTAATTAATAAGCTAATGCACTTCAATATTTTTTTTTTATTCATTTTGACAATGTATTGACTTCCGACTTTGATTTGAGTGGCTTTCTCATAATATGCCAATCTCAGTGGTTTCACTTTTTGTTTCAGGACAGTCTTTGTTTTGTGCATTTTTTTCTTCTTAATGGCTCATTTTTAACTTTAAACCTTAGGACCATTTACATAATTTTATTCTCAAGGTTAAAATTTCTTACCTAAAAGTCATCCAGAATTCACCCAAATCTAAACAATCATTTCATTTACATTCTGTATATATTTTATGTAGAATACAAAGACTGTTAAATATTTTTAAGAACATTTATGTGGGAGACAGAATTTCAAGATAATTTTACCTGACACTCACCTTTATATAATCAACCTTGTGTGCATGGAGCTTATGGATATGACAATATATCACTCCTTATCTTCTATGGCAAAAAGGATTTTTCAGATATAATTAATCTCCTAAAATGCTTGACCTGAAGATAGGGAGATTTTCTGGATGGGCCTGAGCCTAATCACCTAAGCCCTTTAAATCTAGGTCTTGAGGCCAAAGGCAGAAGCACAAGACGTATTTGATGTGCCGTTGTTGGCTTGAAGGATGCGGGTGCCACATGGAAGAGAATGTAGGCAGTTTCTAAGAGTTAAGAGTAGCCCCTGGCCTAAGACTGGCAAGGAAATGAGGATCACTTAGTCTTCTAAGTGCATTAAAATAAATAAATAAATAAAAGATTCTGCTAACAAGAATGAGCTTGGATTCAGAATTTTACTCAGAGCCTCCAGACAAGAAGTCTTGACTTCAGCCTGGCAATATCATGAGCAGAGAAACCAATAATATTATTTAGGGCTTTTGACCTATAGCACTTCAAATTAATAAATGGGTAGTGTTTTAAGCTACATTTGTGGTAAATTGTTATACAGCAAATGGAAAGTTAATCCATCTTGATTCTGCTTGTGTTATGCTGAATATTCGTTTCCCTTATTCTCTTCCTACAACTAATCATATCTATGTCCTTGTTAACTGAACATTTAATTATCTAAAAGAAAATTGTATTAATTAAAATATATAGTTCAAATAGCTATAACATAGGTCATAAATTTACCACATAGGAAGAGGATCCATTCACGGTGTAGGGACTTCCATATTTACTGTCTATTTTTAAAAAAACATGTTTAACTTATACTTTTCAGTCTGTAAGAATATAAAGGACATTGTAAAGAATGGCACAGTGAATAGTATAACCATAAGTCTCTTGAGAAATAAAAATAAATAAAACTTTATAAAACAAACTTAGGGGCCACTATTATAATCTGCAGTTACCAACTCTTAATTATGCTCATCTTAAGAAATACAAGAAGTGTCTGCCCAGTAATGGGTGATTTTACTTTATAACTCCCAATATGGGATAGGTGAGATTAAACTTTGAGTTTAAATGAATTCTTGCTAGGTAAAGGGAACTTTATAAATACTTGTTGAGCAAGGACTCTGGAATCAGATGGAGAAATAAATCTTTGTTGTTTTAGTTTTTAGAATTTTGGAGTTATTTATTATTTATTACCACAGCATGACTTCGTCTGTCCTGAAGGGCTAAATGTGCTCCTTCTCCAGTCTTCACCATTTTAGCCTAGGACAACTTTATTCTTCCAGGGTTTTTTTAATCTAAAATGCTAAAATCATCTTAGACCTTTCTCTTTCATCCTCAAATATTCATCACTGAATACATAACTCATCCTGTTATTTCCATATTCAAATGTAGCCACTTCTTCCCATTGATTTTAGCACCATAAGCCTAATTATCCCTTGCCTAGATTATTATATTAGCCTTCAATCTGCTTTTCATACAGGCTGACTCGGTAGCCTTCCCCAGAAAGTACATGTTTAGACAGTCTATCATAAAATGCAGTATGTGATTTTCCCAGAAATAGAATTTGAATTCTCAGCATGCAAGGCTCTTTAACATGAGATATATTTCTACAGTTAAGTGAGGCTACCTATGACACGAGAAAGCACCTCAAATCTGGTGGTTTTAAAACAAAAGAAAAGTGACTTGGGCTAGCTCACCAGGTAAACTCATCAGACATATAATCAGTTTTATAAGAATAAATTATGTTAAAGAAGACATAAATATGGAAGGAGATAGGAAAAATGAACCTGTTGTGTTGAATTGGAATTAAAAGTGTTAATATTAACTTATGATTCAATAAGTGTATATATTTCTGAAGGACTAAGAGCTGACAAAGGCATAAAAAATCAATGGCACTTCTAAAAGGAGCACCATTAGCACCATGCTTCGTTTTAAGATATTATCTCCCACTATAAAGAACCATGATCGCCGTTGAAATAGCAGTTCCATGATTAGGCAGGGGTAAGAGATAGTGATCCCATAATATATTATTGTACCAGAGAGAAAGGACTCAAAACCTAAAGAGGACATGTTAAAAGGATACAGGAGCCAACTTGGATGAGCTTTTCCATTGGCCAAAATTGCAGCTTTGTGAGCATCAATGACATTCACAGAGCATAGCGTATACCAAGCATGCAATGGGTACTATAAAGTATTTAAAGATTTTCACAGAATCACACCCACTTCATTCAAATTGAAAAGTGTCAACAAAGGCACTTTCAGAAATAGGAATAAGTCCAAGGGAACTAAAAAGAGAAACGGAGGCCCCAGGAATCAACTGCAATAGGAAGAATTGGATGGGCCAGAGGAGATACAGTATAACTGGTGGGAACTGAACTGGAACTTCACCTTGTCAGTGCTTCATTAGCCTCCATTGGGAAAAATGTCCAGGTGATGCCTCCACATGAGTCTGCCCCACATGGCCAAGCAGGGCAGAGACAGGATCTGGTTAAATAGATATATGACATTAGCATAAGGCCAACCCTTTCCAAAAATCCCAATTAGCTGAAAATCAGTTTAGGAAAATCCAGTATTTGATTAGAATTTTCGACTGTAAGTCATCTTAATTCTATTTTATAGTCAGTCCAATTTCTTCTAGCCTTGGAATATGGCAAAGGTTTCTCATTGATTGATATGCAACGTCCTTCCATTTGTTTAAATATAGTTTATAATAGCTATTTTATTTTAAAGAATTTTCTGAAAGTCCAATCTTCAATCTGCTCTGGCAATAATATCCAGCAGATTTCAGATTCCTCTTGACCTTCTTCTACATTCCTTTTTTTCTTCTCTCTACATGACACAGAAAGAGAAACGGAGAGAGAAAAACAGTATGATAATGCTGAAGGCATTAAAACTTCAAAATGAGTTCAATCAAAAGCACACGATTTCCACTTTACTCTGGAAGGAACCAGAAATATTCTTTTGCATCATCATTTTTCCCTCTCTGCTGTATCATTTTCATCAGCATAAAAGCATATTTTAATATCACTCATGTTTAAAAGAGAAGAGAGGAAAGGAAAAACCCTCATTTGACCCTATTCTCTCTCCAGGTGTTTCCTCTTTTATATCAAAACTCTTAAAATTACTGTTTCAACTTCATGTCTTTCAAATCTCCATTAACCTGCTATCAGGCATTTTATTACCACTTTACAGAAACATTCTCTTTTGAGTTCCTCAATAACCTCCATTCTATTAAGTCTAGTGGTTGAGTTAAATTTCATTATTATAATTGTTAAGCATAAATAATCACTCAGTCATTCCTGAATCATTTTATTCCCTTGGCTCTGGGACACTATCCTTTCTTGGTTTTCCTCTGAACTTGTTCAATGGAGATACCTTTTGAGTTTCCTTTACTGTTAGCCCTCACTTTTCTGACCATTCCATTTTTTTTTTTTTTTTTTTGTGAACCATGGCTTAGGGAACTTGTACTTCTTCTCTATCTACATTTGGTTTCCAAGATTATGGCTTTAAATACTTAATTCTAATCCAGATCACTTTCTTGGACCATAGACCCTTGTAGGCAACTCTGTTTGGCATCACTAACTGGATGTCTAAGTAGAAATACAAGCTTGCCATGTTCAAATCCAAATGTCTTCTGGAGAATCCTACATGCTATTAACCAAATACGCCCAGCCTGCCCCTTTCAGGTACAGGGTGAAAAATATCCCTAGTGCCTTTTTAAATAGAAATGAGGGCACTTGACCTTCTTTGGTAAATGAATTATTGAATGTGTTATGAGTTTTATTTCTGGAAAGAAGCTTTAAGGTTTAGTGCGTGATGTGATATGTTTTCTGACCTGTATCACAGTGATTGTTAAATCACATATCAACATGCAGTCTTAGTCAGCCTGGGAACCCAAGAGGGTATGACAAACAGAACCTTTGCTGTTAATTTTCTTTGGACTTTTAGCATAGCTCTCAATACATTTTCATTGTGTTTAGCATGGGAGATTTTGGAGTTGTTTGTTATCTCAATATAACTTAGCCTATCCTGACTCATACACCTTCCTAAATGTGCTCCTTCTCGATTTAGTGACCTTAGTTTGATGAAACTTTATCTTTCACTCATATTCCACATACAATCCATAACCCAACACTTGTTTCTATCCTCAAATGTATCCACTGCTCACTATTTATGGCTCTAACCAGATTTAGGCAGCTATTCCTCCTATTACCTTTTGCTTGGATTTTTACATCAGCCTCCAAACTGTTCTTGTTCCTCTCTTGCTTATTTTTTTTTAATATATTTGATTGATTCACAGAGAGGAAAGGAGAGACACAGAGAGTTAGAAACATCGATGAGAGAGAAACATTGATGAGCTGCTTCCTGCACGCCCCCTGCTGGGGATGTGCCTGCAACCCAGGTACATGCCCTTGACCGGAATCGAACCTGGGACCTTTCAGTCCGCAGGCTGACGCTCTATCCACTGAGCCAAACCGGTTTCAGCCTCTCTTGCTTACAATATGTTCTCAACTGAGTAGCCAAAAGGTGCTTTATAAATACAGGTCAGGTCATATACTAGTAATGTCACTCACTAGTCAAAACCCTCCAATGACTGGCTATCTCATCCGGTAAGGAATTTGCTATAAATTATTGCCAAATTGCTATAAAATCTGTAAGGTCTGGTCCCTCCTATTTCACTGACCTTATCCCCACATGCTACCCTTCTCATTGTTTTTCAAACATGGGCCAAGGATGCTCTCTCCTCAGAGATTTTCTTTTGGCAATCCCTTCACCTGATATTTTTTCCCCTATCTTTCCTCAATTGGAGACTCATCAATGAATCTTCCAACATACATAAATAGCAACTTCTCCCACTTCCACAACTGAATTTTCTTTTATGGTATTTATACAACCTGGCATCTTATTTATTTATTCTTTTTTTATTTCCCTTTCCCCTCACTAGACTATAAGTGCTTTCAGAATAGGCCAATGACTGTCTTAATAAATATTTGATGAATAAAAGGTAAATAATTATTTAAGGCTATTAATTTCAGAGATGGAAAATAGCTTTAATAGCAAAGATCATCTTCTGTCTGTCTGTTGTGGTTATCTAAGACTTTGTGGAAAGATATATAAACCATATCCTGGCTCAATGGGAAAGTGTCATGATCATTTAGGGTCATCCTCTGTGCCTTCAAGGGGTTGATAATCACCAGCTTCCAGAACCTCTCATAAAAGTATAAACTGAAATCTAATCTTGACACTATAACTTAATCCTAATTTATAATCAGATATTAAAGAGCATTATCACTCATAGAAATTGTAGTGGTGGTATAGGCCCTGGAGATGGGAGGGATGTAAATCACTGGCTCAATGCCTTTAAGATTACATAGTTATGGTGATGATCTTTTTCTTTCTCTTTCCATGCTTTCCTTTCTTTTTTACTGCCACCTATACTTTTGTCTTTTCTATTAAGTCATTTGGTTGCATTCTCTGGTATGGAGGTAGTTAGTTCCACTGACAGTTATATCCACTGATATAATTTTCCTGTTCTCTTTAAATTGTGTGACCCACTTGACACTGTTTACAGTAACTTAATTTCTAAGAAGAAAAGTTTTATTTAAAAATATTGTGTGCCACTATTATTTTGTCCTAAAATAAGGCATTGAAATAATTTAATAAAGTTCCACGTTGACATTTTGTTTTGTTTTGTTTTTATGTTTGGGCTAGCATGGTGTAGTACACATAAATAAACACTCTTGATTAATGATTTACACAATTTGTGGCTGCCTATTTCATCCCAGTAATTTTCTTGTGAGTTACAACAAATTAAAAAATTAATATAAAATAAAACCAAAAAAACAAAACAAACAAAACAAAAAAAAAAAACACCTGTGATTTTGGGCCCGGCCAGTGTGGCTCAATGATTGAGCATAAACCTAAGAAATAGGAGGTCATGGTTTGATTCCTGGGTAATGAGATCTATCCCCAGTGTGAGGTATGCAGGAAGTAGCCAATCAGTGATTACCTCTCATCACTGATGTTTCCCTCTCTCCCTCTCCCTTCCTCTCTGAAATCAATAAAAATATATTAAAAACAAAACAGAACACTGTGATTTTGTTCAGTCTCTGTGATGAACTTAGACCTTATGACATTATCATTTTGAGACCTATAGATATTCAATTATAGCACGCTGCCTTTTCTTTTGAGTCTTCCCTTAGCATCAGAGTATGATGTTAAATTACATGACCAAATAACAAAACTTTACAACTATAAAAATCATGTTTCCTTCATTAGCTCCAAAGGCAGATATCAAATGAGGATGATCAAAAGAGGCATGCTTTCTACAACTATAGAAGTACTGAGCTGTTGTCATAATAGTTTCTAATTTTATATAAATAATAATTTGGGAAATATAGAAAAACTTCCCAATATATAATAAGGAGAACAACTAAAACAAAATCCCTACAAATGTAAAATAATTGCGTTTTGTATTGACAGTCTCATCATCAATTATTAAGTTTTAACTAGATCTAGTCTACATTGATTCATTCCTCCTTAAAACTCATTTAGAAACTCCCAGGTGTCGGGTCTGTAGAAATACAATGGATACAAATATTAGTAAGACAGGATCTTGGCCCTTAAGAGATCTATAGTCTGGCAGGAAAGAAAATCATATGAGCCAATATGCTAACAAAATATTATGAAGTTCTAAGAGTTGACAGGAACCAATTTTAAAAATCACAAATATTATTAAGCTGAAACTCATTAAATTTAATTATACTCAAGACTCCAACTTCAGAATTTAACTCAAGCCCAACACTTTATACAAGACATCGTCCTGTTTATACAAGACATCGTATATTTTTAAGCCAGTCAAAGGTATAAATTTTCTCTTACTATTTTTTGCATAAATAAAGTGTGCTATATTTCTAGAATATTTTAATTGAGAAATAGACTCATTCTTTGTCTTCTACAGCAAAGCTGTAGCTAATCAATTAAGGTTGTTTTCTCTAGCAATTTCATTTTCTAAAGTATGGCAAAGTTCTTATTAATTTATGAAATGGTCTTAGAACTTAGAGACTTAAATATTATTATGAAAGAGCACTGATTAAACCAAGTGCCTACAAATTTTGCAAAGACGTAGAAAACAAGCAAAGCATAATCTACACATGAGAGCATATCAAACAGATAGAAAGTAAAAAACAAAAACAAAAAAAAACACAAAACAAAACCCAAAACTCTGAAAAGAGATAGGTTTATCCTTCAGAGAACATATAAGATAAACACACATAAGAGAGAAAGTAATATAGACATATCTTATATTCATTTTAGTAAAGATAGAAAGAATTTTTCTATAGCAGATACACATTGAATTGCATAGCCTTTTTGCAGAAAAACATTAGTATAGGACTAGTATTGGCATCCAAAGACCTCAGCTCAATTTACCAAATTTTGTGCTAACCATCTGTCAGAGCAGAGCCAGAGCCTGCACCAGCTCTGCTGGTCTGACTGGCTCTGAGTGGTTTTGAGTATTTCTGAGTCCATGTATTCTTCTAAATTCTCGAATCTGACTATGCCAGGGCTGGTTCTTCTCGAACCCTGCCCACTGTACTAACTGTTGGGAACTTAGTCCAAGTTCCTCCTTTATCTTCTGCTCACTAGACACAGGTTAATTCTCAGTGGTGGGGCAGGCAGAGATTCCATGAGAGGTTGTGGGTATATAAAAATGAGTCTTTATTGCATAAGCCAGTGGCCATATAGCCAGCAGACAAGAACAGTCCTCCCATACTGGCAGGCAGCTGGACACTGGCTGCTAAATCTTTCCTATAAAGTAGCATCAGTCTCTATACTCACAGCTATTATGTGAGCAGCCACACACTGCCTCCTAGACTCACCGCCTCACATCATAGCAATATCTGAGCTCTCTAGCCCAGCAGCTTCTCCCATCTCTCCTGCCCAGCTGCTCTCTCTAGCAGACTTCACACTCCATCCTCAGTTGCTCTCTCTCCATACGCTAGCCTACTAGCTGATCAGTAACTATTTTTATACTATTTAGCAAATAAGGCTTTGTGCCAATAGTTACATCAATCATGTTGTATACTGAAGGACACAGTGTAACATGGTGTGCTGTGGCCTTGCAGCCGCTCAAGGAACGTTGGCCTGATTAGGATTCTCAGAGTTGTTGAACGTCCCATTTAGGCACATGCCCTTTAGACAATGGGCTTTGGCCATTCTGGTATATTGATAACGTTGGCCTTGACTCTCCAGGGACCTGGCATGGTTCCCACCCCATCTTAAAATGGGAAAGTTGGTTAACATCTGAAAACATCAGTTCTTTTGCTTTATAGTAGGGATAATTCATCTACCACAGAATTATTTCAAATCCAAATGAAATGATGTATACAAAATAATTAAATAATTATTTTTAATTCTACATTTTTCTAACTATAAGGAGAAATGATTTTATTTTCTTTTGTTCAAAATCAGAATACTACATCTCTTACACCCTACTGTTTTCATTATGTTGTTAAATGTTGTATAAGCTTTTTAGGCTGCATAGTATACCATATTATGGTTGCATCATGCTTTGTTTATTCCAGTATTTATATACTTAAAAGTTACCATGACGACCGGTTGACCAAATGACAGGTTAACCAGTCACTATGACGTGCACTGACCACCAGGGGGCAGACACTCAACACAGCAGCTGCTCCCTAAAAGTCAGTACGCTCCCACAGCCAACCTCTCATAGCCAGTCAACCTCCCGTGGTCCCTCCTCCAGCTGGCTGGCCCCGATCAGCCCCAATCAGGACTGGGTGAGAAGGCCCCTATCAGCCATGATCATCTGCCAGGTTGAGGGACCCCACCCATGCACAAATTTGTGCATTGGGCCTCTAGTTAATAGATATTTATATTGTTTCCAGTTGTCCACTTTATGTACAATGCTCCCTGTATATTCTGTTCCATAAACCTGTGTACATGCTTGATTTTATTTTCCTTCCCAAAATTTTATATTATAACTACTAAATGATAAGATTATTTTAAGGTTTGGGGTATAGATTCATAGATGAACCCACATATACTTAACTACAAAACTCATGCTTTTTACACAGAATAAAGATGTCTATATTTTTATTGCACTCTAAGTTACTTGAGCAACTTTGAGTGAAGTAATAGATGTGCTCTTAAAAACACTACTTATAAAACAGAAATAGATTTATACTGCCATCTCCCTAAGTAATCACCCACAAGTCAAGCACATAATCTGAAAGTGTATTTTAGTGAATGCAATTGTCAACTGGGAATGTTATAATGGTATCCAAATATGTGTACTTCATGAAATAGGTACAGAACTCATTATTCCTATGGATAAGTAGAGAACATGTTCTTTAAACTGGCTTTCTAAAGTTTACTTACTGTGGGTAGGTTTTTGTGGGAATAGGATAGCAGATAGCTTATAGTTATATTTAGTGGCAAGTGCCTAAAGGATGGTGTTTTATATTTCTAAGATATTTTACATTTCTACACTAGAATGATTTCTGGTTTATTATAGGAACTTGAAAAATACTTAAGGGAAATAAAAAAATAAATAAGGGAAAATGTTCACACTATGGAAACTAGACACAACAGTGGTACGACTGTGAGAATTTCAATGTCTGATGAGAGTAATTAGTGCACCACAAAGTTATGGAAAAAGTTATGGAATGAATGTTTGTGTTCCTCTCAAATTCGTATGTTGAAATCCTAACCACCAATGTGATAGTATTAAGAGGTGAGGACTTTAGAATGTGTTTAGGTTATGAGAGTGACCCTATGAATGGGATTAGTGTGTTTCTAATAAGTGACAAAAAAGAGCTTAATTTCTCTCTGTTCTCTTTCCCATAAGGATGGCTGTAAGAGCAAGGGTAGGTAAATGGGTAACCACAAAGCACCTTATAAGCCACTGTAAAGACTATGGTTTGATTTGATTAACTGAAGAATCATTGCAGGATTTTGAATAAAATGATATCTTGATCTGATTTATGTTGTGAAAGCACCACTCCAGCTGCTCAGTGATGACTATAGTGTGGGTAGTTGGGTGTGTGTGAAAGGAAGAATGCCAATTAGAGTTTCAATCTAGAAAAAGAGACAGTGGGTCAGAATGACAATAATGTAGTTGGTAAGAAGAGGTCTGATAAGGGTTATATTTTTTCTTAAATTTTTTTATTGATTTCAGAGAGGAAGGGAGAGGGAGAGATAGAATCATCAATGATGAGTGGCTGCCTCTTGAATGCCACACAGCGGACATCGAGTCTACAACCCAGGCATGTGCTCTGATCAGGAATTGAACCGTGACCTCTTAGGTCAACCCTCAACCACTGAGCCATGCAGGCCAGGTGGGGATATAGTTTGGAGAACAAAAGCAAAAGTGTTCTCTGAGAGAGTATATGAAGATGTGAGAATACAAGTGTGTTAAAGATTTCATTTGAGCAAGAGAAAGGATAGATTTGCCATTAACTAACTAGGAACCACAGTAGGAGAGGCCAGCTTTAGGAATATGAGCATGAGCTCAGCGTTGGGTATTTTAATTTTGAGATGTATATTAAGCATCAAAGCAGAGATGTCTAGGAAGCTATGGACATATGGAGAAGAGATGAATGAAACCCATTAAAATTAGAACTAGAACTCCATTCAAACTTAAAATCCATGAAAATTGAGGAGTTCCAATTGAGGTATAGAAAGTAATGAGACCATGACTCCCACCTTAACAAAGATTTAAAAAGCCTGGAAACAAGCTATAAAATAATGTATTTTTTAAACATATATTTTACTGATTTTTTACAGAGAGGAAGGGAGAAGGAGAGAGAGCTAGAAACATCGATGAGAGAGAAACATTGATCAGCTGCCTCCTGCACACCTCCTATTGGGGATGTGCCCACAAACAAGGTACATGCCCTTTTAGTCCACAGGCCGATGCTCTATCCACTGAGCCAAACCGGTTAGGGCAAAAATAATGTATTTTTAAACAGAGATGTGCAATACAAATAAATAAAAATAAATGAACCTCTATAAAGGGATAATCTCTGCCTGGAGAAAAGTAACTCACAGCCAGTTTAATCACTGAGTGCACTGTGGGAGGAGAAACAAGCCTGCTATGCAGAAGCAGAATCCAGTTGACTGTTAAGTATACTTTAATGAACATACTAGTACATGGTTTGCTGAGAGGGATTGGAATCCTAAAGTGCCCTACATACACAGTGGAGACACACTTACGGACCATTTTTTTCTCACAAGTATTTGTGAGATGTAAAAAACAGGCCATTGGCAAATAATGTAAAAGCAGTAAAATCCTATCAAAAGTCAGTACTTAATTAAAAAATGAAGCTTTGGCAAACTTTATTGGTGTCCACATTCTACTTTATATACAGACTAAAAATTGTGATTCATTTTTTCACATCACATATACAATTAGAAACCAGTACAAGGCAAGGATAGAAGACAGAAATGATCAGTTTGGATGTGAAAATATTTTTACCTGTAGGAAGCCATCTTATTTCTTGCTTGAGGGACTTGAATGCACTGTAACATAATGCAATCTTTAAAAGCATAATGGCATAGAGACAACTGTGAGTACAATGCACAAATTCTGACAATGACAAATTGTCCCACCGTCTATGGATTATAAATGGGACTGACAAACTTTCCAATTCCACTGAGTTTTAGTATTTTAAAAATCAAACTGCTTGAATCATTTTAGTGCAAGTAAGAGTTTGTGCAAGACTTCTAAAGTTTGTTTTATAAAAAGTCTGAGAAACACAGTAGTCCATTGTGTTGTTATAGAAAGTTACCAAAATAAGTCTAATTTGAACCCAACCTTATAAAAATCACTGTTTCACAAAAGAACAGAGTTGTTAATTTAGTAAAGAAAATAATAGCTACTTCTTCTCTTACACTAAGGAATAAGTCGCTCTCAGGCAAGAACTTCCTCAAATTTCTGCAGCAGCACCCACAAATTTATCCCTAAACACCACTGTTCTTCTTATTCCTCCTCTACCTTTCTCTGTCCTTTCCAGAGGTCTGTACCATATTTCTCCAATTGGTCCTGCCTGCCCTCTCTAGCACCTTGCTTAATACATAACCCGAATGATTGTCATATTTTATTCTTCCTTTCTCTATTGGGTACTTTTCATGAAAAATTAAACATTTTTAGGATTATCTTTAATGCCTTCTCCTAAAAAAATAAATTTTCTTTACTTCAGGTTTCTTCCTAAATTTTATTCATTTTATTATAACCTCTGTGCTTTTTCCACAACCCCCTTCTAATATCACAGGAATTATCATGTTTTTTTTTGTTTGAAAGATATGCTTTTAGAATATGGAAGTATCTAATTATTCTACTAAAATCTATAAATACTCACAAGACTATGAACTGCCTAGAAAAATATTTTAAATTACCAATAGTCATAAATTACATCTTAGTAGTATATAATATTTAATTTTTAAATCACCCCAAATAAAAAATAATTGCATGTGTGTTTGGCAGCAAAAATTAATAATGCTTTCCATATTACAAAGGTATTTTTAAAGAGAGAGGAAATTTCAGGTTTGGATAAATAGAAAAGATATTTCTGGAAGGGAAAGCTAAAAGTCATGTTAATTCTCTTTAATTAAATTTACAGTTTAATTAAAATAATTATTACAAAAATAATATTTAAAAAGATATATAATTGAACTTTTCAAAACTTTCAAAGGCTTATTTTTAAGAAGAAAGTAACTGAAAACTTAAGAGTATATATATTCAGAAATATAATTGGAAGAAAAGAGTCTTACCTCATATTACAAAATATAAACTATATTTTAGAGTCAAAATAGCACAATGTGATAATCAGACAAGGATAAATTGACCAATAGGCTAGAATTACAAAATACAGAAATATATTTTATTTAAGAAAAATGAGGCTTTTATTAAATACAAATTATGCATTCTAAAAATATCAGAGGTCAATTAATTCCTAAAAATTCAATTCTCTCTGTTGGGGATAGGTAGGGGATAATACTCAAACATGTATACTCACAGCAAAGTTCTCAGTGACTTCTCCTAGGTATCTATTTTAATATATTCCCTTGAGGCACATCAGAATCAACATGTCAAAATATATCCTTTCTCTCTACAAAGTATCTTTTTCTCTGATGTTCACTATCAGAAGTATTATCACCATAATCCTTCAAGCTGCCCAAACCAGAAAACATTTTTATGAGTGATGATTGTTTTTCTATGCAGATGTATTTTATATTAAAATATTCTTTATATATCTAACAATCAAAACTCTGCATCAATATTGTTATTCAAAGGATGAGATAATAATGTTTTGATTGACAGCATATATATTCTTTTCTGGTTATACTTAAAGATGCTTACATTACTCCCTGTCAGCTGTATACTACTTAATAGATTTAAAACTGTCCACAGAAATTCATAAAGATGCTATTTTTTGGGATAATTTCACCTGGCAATATTAGAGTTGATGATACCATACTACTTTATTCCCTATTGAAGAATTTTCTCCAATAAATCTGCTTTCATTCAACCTATTTTCTGAAGACTTGCTTAAAAAAATGTAGTCCACATGGAAGTCCTTCTACTGAGACTAGAACTTCATTTGTATTTCCCACTGTCTCATGTATCCTGAAGTTTCCAGTCTGGTCAGTGGGAACAGTCACAATTTCCACTTCTTTGTGGTTTCTGTACCTCTTTTTTTTTAACTTTATTGTTCAAAGTATTACAAATGTCCTCCTTTTTACCTCCTCCATCCCACTCCCCAGCCCACCGGCACTATTATTGGGCCATACATACTAGTATATGCATATATGCATATATGCATGCAAGTTTTTTGTTTAATCTCTTTCCATTTATCCCTCGCCTTCTGAAATAATCCGTCTGTTTTTGCATGCTTCAATGTCTCTGGATCTGTTTTGTTTTCTAAGTGTCCATCAGTAGATGAATGGATTAAAAAACTGTGGTATATTTACACAATGAAATACTATTCAGTTGTAAAATGGAAGGATTTCTCACCCTTTGAGATAGCTTGGAGGGAACTGGAAAGTACTATGCTAAGCGAAATAAGCCAGTCTGAGAAAGACAAGTATCACATGATCTCACTTATATGTTTACTTAGTGTGATTGAAAGCCATCAGATTGTCTAGAATGTGGGAGCCACATGATATGACTTAGATTTTACAAGGATCTTCCTGGCTGTTATGGCAATGGGCACTGAGGAGGTGACATTTGCAATACTTTGAACAATAAAGTTAACAAAAGAGTAAAAATGAGGTACAGAGATCACAAAGAATAGAAATTGTGACTACTCCCACCAGCCAGACTGGGAAAGCTCATGATACAGGAGGCAGTGAGAAAATACTAATGAAGTTCTAGTATCAGTAGAAGGACTTTCATATGGACTACATAAAATAGGCTGAATGAAAGCAGATTTATTGGAGGAAATTCTTCAATAGAGAATAACGTAGTATAATATCATCAACTCTCATATTGTTAGGAGAAATTACCCCAGAAAATAGCAAATAAACAACTGACCTTCTTCCCCAGGCCTGAGAGAATATAAGATCTATTTCCTAACAATCTCTTCAATCTAATGTATCACTACTATCCACTTGTTCACTGTTGTCTACACATTTGACCTCCTGACTAGTCTTTAAGCTCACCAAGAACACTCTAGTTCAGGAACTTCACTATTACTGATTCCAGGGCCTGCCACTTCACCTTATTCAAGGCCTCACTCTGTCCAGCAGACCATCAGCCCCCTTCCTGAGAAACTAAAATAATTTTTAAAATTTCCCATAAACTTGCCATGCCCTTAATGTCACTTACCTACACATTTCTTTTATTCCAAAGTTATGTCAAACCCAAACAACTGTGAGAGACCACAGTTTCTTCCTCCAACATTTTCTATGCTATTATTATGCTCTAGAATCTTATTTATGAAATAAGTCACTCATGCATTTTATTTTGTGCTTATTATCATGTTCACTCCTGATGTCCCACCCCTAGAATGTAATCTCCTTAAATGCAAGAATTTAATTAATTTTGTTCATGCCTGTATCACAAGTGTTTGAAAATTATTTGAAATATATTAGACATTCAATAAGTATTTGCTGAATAATGGACAAATGCTAATAAAACTTTCAATTGTAAATATCAGCATTTAATGAGCTATTAAAATAAAGTTGTAGATGATACTAACAGGCAAAGTTTATAAACAAATGTAACATAAAAGAATGTAAAACGAAGGTATAATTCTATTTAAAGTATGTGGAAAAATAATGAATTTAAGAGATTGTAGCTATGTGTTTGGAAGATGAGATACACAAAATGATGGATGGCCTAATTTAAAAAAGATTTTCATAAGTCAGCTAATAAGCACTAAATATGCTATATATGAATGAAGGGGCATATTTTTTACAATGATCAGAAAAGTTAATGAGATAAAGAAAAGCCAAAGAGCACATCATGACAATGGAAAATTAGAGTACTAAAGAAACATGCCAAAGCAGTAGGATCAGAAAAGCCCACTTCAAAATTAAAGCAACCAGCAAACAAAAAACATTTGAAAATAGTTTGAATGCATCCTTCCAATATTGATGCATGTTAGTGTTTGTAGTAATATGACAGTGTCTACGGGATTTTAATGGTCACCTTTGTTCTTCTAAAATATGGTTCTTATTGTGCAAATTATTATTAATCTAAATTTTCTTCCTCCCCTATTTCAATGAATAAGAAAAAATAACAACTGTCAAACAATCTTCAAAAATTATTCTATTAACCCAAATAAGAATAAACTATACATATGGTATATTCCCAGTAGGACTCCATTGATAATCTATTTTCCACACACCTCTGAGTGCTGCAGTAATTTTTAATAGACTCTCTAGTGTATCCTCAGTAGTGTGTTTTTGGACTAAACACTGACATAGAGGAATAGTACTGAGAGAGAATATAGGGCAACTCAGCCCTTGGTGAATGCTTTGAAGAATGATTGAGTTGTTTTTCTTTCTAGGATGAAAACAAGTTTTGTTTGTACTGCTGTTCCACATTTTTATTGTCATAAGTAACGCTTACATTTTCTGTGAAAGAGCTTGTCTCATTCTGACAAATACCCATTGAAAGTACATAGGAAAGCAGAGGAGATGTAGTAATTTTTTTAAGGGGAAAAATGCAATGAAAGTGACTTATGTTCCTTCAGCCCTGAGAGTATTATTCAGACCATTTGGTCCTGCTGAAAACCCATGGTCTTTATAAATCTTTCCTGTTATAAGGGACTACTCACCTTCTTTTACCTTACTTAACAGAGTTGTTAAATTCTCATCACTCCTTCGTCCTTAGAGATGAGAATTATGTGGAGTTGGTGGATTTTATACCAGTGCTTCTATTGTTTTCTATGTCAGATCAGGGTAATTACTCTTTGTACTCTGGTTCAAGGCCCCTGTCTTCACTCCTTTGTCTTTGTATTGGGTTCCTATCTGTCCACCTTTAAATATTGGCATTTGACTCAGACTTTCGTAGACTGAATGACTGCCACATACTGTAAAGTATTAGGAAGTGGTAAAGTTTCATAAGCCAATTTGGGGAGAAAAATGACAATGTAATGCCACAAAAGGGAAGAAAACAAATATAGGAAACAGTGGTAGAGAGAACATAGTAGGATTGCATGATAGAATTTGATATAAAGACAGTGGGGAATAGAATATTCAGAGATATTAACAGGAGAAAAAAGGAGACAAAGAAAGAAAATAATGAAAAACTTGACTTTTGGGAAAGTTGACTTCTAGGGACCAGGGTGCAATACTGTGAGGCCCTCCCTTCACCACTGATGATGAAGAAAAAAGGCCCAAGAGACATATGGCCTCTAGTTCCAGAACCCAAATCTACATCTTGACCTTGGAGGCTGAGGTTCTTTCAAACTAAATATTTCCTGTAATATGGAAACGAGAAATGGTTTTTAAACATGTAAAGATTTCATTTTAGTTTTTTAAAATATATTTTTATTAATTTCAGAGAAGAAAGGAGAGGGAGAGAGAGGTAGAAACATCAATGATGAGAGAGAATCATTGATAGGCTGCTTCCTGCATGCCCCCTGCTGGGCATCAAGCCCACAACCAGGCATGTGCCCTTCACCAGGAATCCAACCCTGGGCCCTTCAGTCTGCAGGCTGACACTCTATCCACTGAGCCAAACCAGCTAGGGCTCATGTTACTTTTAATAAATGTAATAATGTAGCTGTCCAGGTAGAAAACAAAGATAGCCATTGATTGTGGCAGTAGCAGTGGTACATACACTATCCACTTATTCTTCTATCAATGGAATACTTTTTTTCAAGAAAAAGATAATTCAGTGTTTTTGTTTGCTATGCAAAGGCAAAGTAAGAAAACATATATTGACCTGCGGTCAGGATTCAGTCTAAGTCTATAATACCCTTATGACCAAGCCAGTAGGCATGAGAACCTTTGCAAAAGGAGCCTAAGATTCCTCTAGAAAGAGAGAAACCTGAAACTTTGAGCACTGAGTTTCTAGTCAGGAAACAGGATAGTATATATAAACACTAAGTGGCCAGATTATTATGATCTCTGAATGCATAATAATCTGGCCATTCTGTATATCCTATATAATAAAAGGCTAATAATATGCAAATTGTCCCCTCAACCAGCAGTTTGACCAGCAGGCAGGCCGGCCAATGCCCATGTCCCCTCCCCCTGGCCAGGCTGGCTGGACCCCACCCATGCACAAATTCATGCACCAGGCCTCATATATATATATATATATATATATATATATATATATACACACACATATATATATTAGTGGCCTGGTGCACAAAATTTGTGCAAGGGGGTGGGGAGGGTGTCCCTCAGCCCGGCCTGCACCCTCTCCAATCTGGGACCCCTTGGGGGATAACGGGTAGTCAGACATCCCTCTCACAATCTGGAACAGCTGGTTCCTAACCACTCACCTGCCTGCCTGATTGCCTCTAACTTCTTCTGCCTGCCAGCCTGATTGTCCCTAATTGCTCCCCTGCTGGCTTGATTGTGCCTAACCACCTCTGCCTAGGCCCCACATTTGGGACCCAGGATTCCCTCCTCCATCCAACCATAGGCACCGGGATCCAGGCTTCCCTCCCTCTGGTCAGCCATAGGTGTCCAGGTCGGCTGTAGCTGCAGGGGATGGTGGGCAGGTGGCTTTGCCTGGGCTGCAGCACAAGTGCTGGTGCCCAGGACCATGGGGTGGGTGGCTTCTCCGTCTACCAGGCTATAACCAGCCACAGGTGCTGGCGCCTGGACCACAGGTGGGCAGCTTCTCCATCTTCCCTGGGATGCAGTGTGGGCAGCTTTTCTGGCTGGCTGCAGCCTGGGATCATGGGGCAGGCAGCTTCTTCGTCTCCGGGGCTGCAGCCAGCCTCAGGCACTGGGGCTGGGTTTCTCTAGGCAGATGTGAGGCTTCTGCTGCTGTCTGCAGCCTGGGAGATGGGGCAGGTGGCTTCTTCATCTCCTGGGCTGCAGCCAGTGTCAGGCACTGGCACCCCACTTCTCTGACCCCCACAGGCCTGGAGCGGCAGGGGGCAGGGCTGCTGCCATGTTTTCAGGTTAATTTGCATACTTACTCTGATTGGCTGGTAGTGTAGCAGAGTGATGGTAATTTGCATGTTTCTTTTTTATTAGTGAGCGTACACACACACACACACACACACACACATACAAACTGAGTGGCCAGATTATTATGCATTCAGAGATCATAATAATCTGGCCACTCAGTATATACAAAGAGGAAATATGGAAATTAGGCCGGGACTCTGTAACGAGTCACAAACAGACAGGAGGAGGTTGTGCATGCAGGTGAGGCCCTGAGCCAAGACAGAGGTAGGGGGGCCAGAGACCTGCCTCGCCCTGACTCCTGCCGGCCCCTAGGAGCCAGAGTGGAAACAGGGACAAGGGGGCCAGCCGGCAGCCTCTACAGCCAAGCGCAGGCCCAGGGAGGAGACGGCAGGCCTGCCTCCCAGGGAAGCAGCGCAGCTCCCTCTCGCCTCCCACAGAATCAACATGGATCCCTCCCGGCTCCTGTGGAAGTGGCGTGGCTCCCTCCCAGCTCCCGTGGGCACTGGCGGCTTGCTTACGCCTCCTGCGGAAGCCGCACGGCTCCATGGAAGCAGTGCAGCTCCTGGTGGTGTGCTGTGGTTCCCGCCAGCTCCCGCGGAAGCAATGGGCGTGCTACTGTGTGCAATATCACAGGATGGGCTACCAGTATTTGGATATTGTCCTATCCTCAATCTCATGAAAGGGAAGAGGAAATAAACTAAAATGACCCTGAAGGGTTGAAAACTGGGTTGATGACACGGTTTCAGGTAAATAAGGCATGTAGGCCCTTGGTAAAGGCTGACACCATCAGAATTTACTGCTAATAGGCGGAAAGTCCTTAGGACTCAAATGTCATTTTACAGTATGATGTGACATGGTCCAACAGAACTGTAACTGGAGCCTGAGTGTGTCACACCAGTCGAGCACGGCAGTACATAACACTGGAGTTGGCCTGGTTGTTAAGTGGTTGACAAGTCTTAGAATTCTACAAGACCAGAGCAGATGTGAAGTTCATGGGAGAGGATTCATATCCCTTTTGCTGGGAAACATGTATCCCCCACATGACAGAACTTCTCTGCTCCCAGACACTTGGGTGTAGACATGAGTATGGATTTCTTGGGTAATTCAATAATTATATTTAGAAGAGACAATAGTAATAAGGTATTTTGGGGATTCCTGTGACCAAAAAGAAATCAATATAAGAGATGGAGCTATGTTCTATTATCTGATCATTTCACAGAGTAGTTCATGTATAAGATACTTTTTAAAAAATTATCAATATATTAATTTATTTATTTTTTGCTTAATTTCTTGTTTTATTCTTCTACTTGGAGAGTATCCATTGCTTATTCAACTTTGGGACCTTAGTGTCTAGCACAATGACAAACACCTACGAGGCCTTTAATTTAATGTGTCAAAAGGGTTCAAAGGTCACAACTCTTGATTATCAGTGACACTCAGTCATGGGTGTACAGAATATAGCACTGGTACAGAGAACTGGCTTTAAGATATTTAAAGAAGCAACCACTTGCTGAGCTAGAATTAACATTTCCAAGTAGTTAATTCATAATTAAATTTATTAATTAATATATAAATTGATTTTAAGTTTATAAAACAGAAATAAATATTTTAATTTTGTTATTACTTATTCATATACCTTAGTTCTCCAACTTGAAAAAAATTAACACACAGGAAGATTTATGCCCAGTAGGTAGCCAAGATATATTTTTTAGAAATTTCAAAATATATTGCTTTCAGTATTATTTTAATTGTTAAGTAGATGATTTATGCTTATGGTAAAGTAATGGGATTTATGACTATCCAAATTAAGTGAAGTAATTCTTCAAACTCAATAATAAGAAGATAACTCAAATACTGAGCAAAAGATATGAGAGACACCTCACCAAAGAATATATACAGATGGCAAAGAAGCATGTAAAAAGATGACCCACGTCATATTTACTATTACACACCTATAAGGGAAGCTAAAACCTTAAACACTGGAAATACTAAAATGCCAGTGAGGAAGTGGACCAACAGGAGATCCAATTTATTGCTGGTGTTTACACAAAAACTTGCACACAAATGCTTATTGCAGCTTTATTCATAATTGCCCAAAGTTGGAAGAAAAAGGTGCCCTTCAATAAGTGAATACTTAAACAAACTTTGCTATGTATATACAATAGAATGCTATTCAGCATAAAAATATAAAAGATTGAAATAAACTATCAATGTACAATAAGGGACCTTAAGTTTATATTGCTGATTGAAAGAAGCCAATCTGAAAAGATGCGTACTGTATGATTCAAACTATCTAACATTTTGGAAAAGACAGAACTATGGAGACAATAAAAATAAAAGTTGTTACCGGGGACGAGGGGACAGGTGTGGGGTGGGTGGGTAGGCGGGGAGGAGAAGAACAGGTGGAGCACAGGGGTTTTCAGGGCAGTGAAACGGTTCTGTGTGATCCTATCGTGTAGATACATGGCATTCATTTGTAGTAACCCATTCAATGTACAAAGAGTGAACGACATAATGTAAACTCTGGACCTTAGTCAATAATAATTTGTAATATTGTCTCATTAGTTGTTCCAATTGTACCACACTATAATAAGATGTTAAAAAGAGGAGAAACTGTGTATATAGGAACCCTCATACACTTAAAAATAGCTGAATGAAGTCACTTTCTGCCCTTGAGAAATTAGTGTTAGTGGAGTTACACACACACACACACACACACACACACACACACACACACACACTCGAGGTCCATGTTGACTTCTTTGAGCTCATGCATAAACTCTAAAACTGAGTTGAAAATAATAATAATAATAAAAGGTGGGGAATGAACATGCTCTGGTAACCGTTATATTTTCGCTGGCATACAAGTACTTTGAAAACATATGCCTCTGTCTAGTGGTTTACTGTACCCCATAGAGCCCAAGAATGATTCTCTACTTTAGTCGGATTAAAACTTTTTTATAGTGGAGCAGGCTGTTCAGTATGCTTTTCTGGAGCTAAAAGGTAGAACTGAACTAATTACTTATTTATCAAAAGCAGAATCCGTATTTATCTGAACTCATAATTGTGAAGCACAAAAGTGACTCTTTTGCTTATATTACCCAAATAATATTAGTATTTTAGTTGTCTTGTGTTGCACATTTAGGATTGTGTGGATGCATAGATATATGTGTGTATGCTGGAAACCAAGGAATTACACACAAATCTAGGATATTTTCTATGAATAATACAGATAATGGAACTAAACAGAATTTTAGAAATATAGCCTTATAAATGGAGATTATAGAGGGAAAAGGAAGAAAGACACTGATATTTATATATATATATATTTAATATCTAACATAATACATAGATACAGAATACTGTATATTAAGATATAATACAAAATTTTTGTATGCATATTTATTTTTATAGTAAGTAATATATAAATAAATTCATATGATATGGTATATAGTATATGCATCATGTCCATGATCTCTTTCTATCAGTGCAAGGATATTTTCTAGGGGAAAATTTAGATTGGGATTGATAGTGTCCCTAACCACCACTAGTCAGTTAGAAAAAGTTAATGTAAAAATATCATACATTGATCACAATTAATTGGCCTTCTTCTTAACATTCTACAATTTGATGCCTTATTGAGGAATTTTGCTCCCTGTCTTAATCTATATATCTATCTATCTATCTATCTATCTATATATATATATATATATATATATATATATATGGCTAAGTGACCAAACATCTGTCTGTCCAACCATCCCACCAACCGACCAGCCAGTACATATGAGGTACACTGGCAATTCTATATAATAAAAGGGTAATATGCAAATTGACCCTAATGGTGATAAAACCGGGAACAACCGGTCACTATGACTCACACTGGCTACTAGGGGGCAGAAGTGCAATGCAGCAGCTTCCCCCTGGTGGTAAGTGAGCTTCCACAGGGGAAATACCACTCAGCCAGAAGCTGGCTCATGGTTGCACAGCGGCGGTGGAAGGAGCCTCTCCTGCCTCTACAGCAGCGCTAAGGATGTCTGACTAATGGCATAGACCCACTCCCTGTGGGGAGCGGGCCTAAGCCGTTAGTCAGACATCCTCCAATGGCTCCTGGCCTGCCA
The DNA here is from genome assembly GCA_026230045.1 of Corynorhinus townsendii. NCBI lineage: Eukaryota > Metazoa > Chordata > Mammalia > Chiroptera > Vespertilionidae > Corynorhinus > Corynorhinus townsendii. The sequence continues at coordinate 20,247,585 of JAPDVU010000001.1, forward strand.
GAGACCCCACCCCCCACCCCAAGTGCATGAATTTTTGTGTACCGAGCCTCTAGTAGTTTTAGATTTAACTATTCATTTGGTTTCATAAAATTCCTTTCCTGTGACTAAAGAAGGACATCTTGCTGAGATCCTAACAATTCTGAGTCATTGCTTTGAATATGGCTGAATTTCCCAAACCCTTTTTGCATGAGCAGTAAGCCAGCTTTTCTCCATATTTCACCTTTATAATTAGCTATCTCAAATGGTCCTTTAGGTAGATAAGATCTATATTATAAATTCATGAAGCCATAAGTACTTTTTAATGCAGAATTTTATTGACCTAAATTGGTAGAATGAGTATAGAAATTTCTAACATTTATTTTTTATGGTCATTTACAAAAATTCCTATGAACTTCTACTCTTATTATGAATTTAAGTAAGAGTCCCTTTTTAAAGAGTGTATTTTTTATTAATTTCAGAGAGGAAGAGAGAGGGAGCTAGAAACATCAATGTTGAGAGAGAATCATTGATGAACTGCCTCCTGCATGCCTGGCGATTGAGCCCTCAAACCATGACCTCCTGGGTCATAGGTCGATGCTCAACCACTGACCCACACAGGCAGGTCAAGAGTTCCTTTTAATAGACTAAGTAACCTCTTTGAGTAAGATGATTGATCACACGTTCTTAACTTTATATACTGTTATCTTCTCAGGGTTTCATACTCTTTTCTACATTTCAGCATTCAAAGCAAATTTTGTTAAATTGCTAGGATTTTAGTAAAATTTAAATACATCTATTTTGCTTTAAAATATGCTGAAATTTAAGTTTTAATATTAAACAGTGAGGATAAGTACAGATGTACTTATATGAATTTATATACGCAATTATATATGCAAAGAGAACAATCTACTTACCTATACAGAATCCGCTGTAAAAACTTATTAATGTTTAACTAATACTTATACTGTCTAAAGAGTAACTACTGTAGAAATGCTATTACTCATATTAACGCTAGTTATGGTAAAACATTACTCATCTTGTTTGATGAAAGTGCAGGATTTTTGACAGTCTCCAGAGTGTTATCTAATTATGATCATCATCACTGAAATCCAATAGATATTGACATCTATGTTTCAAAAACATATAGCTCCTGCTTACTGACACAACCTTTAGAGCTTTAACAGAATGTAAGAGAGAAGACAGCGTCTTAGGTGTTTATGACATAAACGCAATCAATTTCGAGTTGGATCAGCAGCATTTTCCCCAAAACAATGCATTCTTGTCTAAGTTTTTAAAAAAAAGAAAGTCATTTGGGTTTCTCCTGCAATTATAAATTGTTCTCCTGTGGAAAAAAAATTAAAAACAAACAAACAAAAAAATGTTTCCTAGATTCATTGGAGCAGAAGTCATGGAGAAATCAGAGCACATGAATTCTTTTCTGAATATTATCCAAAGAAGTAATGAGTTTAAGGTCAGTGAAAAATTCAAGATTTTTAGCATCGATTTATATTTAATTCAACCTATATTGTTTTCTGATGGCAATCAGAATAAAATACTTATTTAAAATATAATCCAGTAAGAAAAAATTTTTTTTTAAATCTTTAAGTATAATTGACAAAATTGTAAGCTATTTAAAATGTACATCATGACGATTTGATTTATGTAAACACTGAAAGGATTCCTCCCATCTGGTTAATTAACATATCTATCACCTTAGATTTTAATTATTTTGGTGAGAACATTTTGCTAATCTTAGCAAATTTCAAATTTAGGCAGTATTATCACCTTATTATACATTAGGTCCTCAGACTCTAGAGCTGATAATTTGTACAAGCCACATTTTTAAAATATATTTTTATTAATTTCAGAGAGGAAGGAAGAGGGAGAGGGAGATAGAAACATTAATGATGAGAGAGAATCATTGATCGGCTGCCTCCTGCACACCCCCAACTGGGGATTGAGCCAGCAACCTAGGCATGTGTCCTTGACTGGAATGGAACCTGGGACACTTCAGTCTGCAGTCTGACGCTCTACCCACCAAGCCAAACTGCATATTTAATATACAAGCTTTCTACAACATTGAAGCAGAAAGTTACAAGGCCTGGAATAATTTCCATAGGTCAGTTTTTATAATTCACTTATTCTTGATTGCCCTCGTTTGCCCATGTGTCTATGAAAGTGTTTTATGTAGTACTAGAGGCCTGGTGCATGGATTCATGCACCAGTGGGGTCCCTTGGCCTAGCCTGTGCCCTCTCTTAATCCAGGACCCCTTGGGGGATGTTAGAGAGCTGGTTTTGGCTCGATCCCCTCAGGCCAGGTGGAAGGACTCCACCGGTGCACAAATATGTGCACTGGGTCTCTAGTAGGCATATAAGATCTTTGGTTAATCTCTTCCCGCACCCCCCCCATCCCTTCCCTCTGAAATTCATCAGTCTGTTCCATGTTTCCATGCCTGTGGTTTCCACTGCTGCATTGAGCGTCTGCCCCCTTGTGGTCAGTGTGCATCATAGCTACTGGCCGGTCAAACAGTCAGCTGGTCAGCAGGTCGCTTAGGCATATATATATACATATATATATATATATATATATATATATATATATGTGTGTGTGTGTGTGTGTGTGTGTGTGTGTGTGTGTGTGTGTGTGTATGTGTGTGTGTGTGTGTGTGTGTGTGTGTGTTTGAACATTAAAAAAGGAAGACATAAATCTTACTACTAGATAGAGACACAAATAACTGGTTACTAATGCTATGGACCACAGGTAGGCAAACATTTTTTTTAAGTCTAGATAAAAATAGTTTAGGGTTTCAAGCCATATTTTGTTTGTTACAGATATTCCAATCCACAGTTGTAGTGTAAAAACAGTCATACACAACACATAAAAAATAAATGTGGCTATGTTCAAATAACACTTTATTTATGGACACTAAAATTTGATTTTCATACAATTTTTATGAGTAACAAATATCAAACTCCTTTTGATTCATTTTCAACTATTTAAAATGTAAAAACTATTCTCAGTTTGCTAGCTATACATAGGACTGGACTTGATTCTCAAACTGTAGTTTGCTGACAGTATAGACACAATGTTATAGATATATAAAAACCATTTAGGTAATTTGAAATACAAGTTAGATGATAATATAAAATGCAAAGTAAATTAATGATTTAGAGATGGATTCTGGGAGAAAGTGAGATAATTTGGCAGTTCAAGTACATCTAATAATAGAAATAGAGGACAAGGTATTTAGAAGGCAATAGATATAGAAACAAATTCTTAAGTTATGGTTCGAAAGCAGAAATGAATGAAGTGTGCCTTGGTTATTTGTTACTTGTCACTGATTTGGATTTTGTCAGTGTGCATCAATCATTTCTCAATTGTTATTCTACAAATTTCTAATTTTTATTAATTTATGTTGAGTGATTTAAAAAAGCTTACTTTAATAATTTAATATTAAATAAAAACAAAATGCTTCCAATAAATATAAATATACCCAGTATTCCAAAATATCTAACTTTAATATTCATATTAACCATAGACATTTTATTTATATAAGTATTGTAGAAACTGCTATGCCTTCTCTATGATTTTATCTCATCTTATTTGTTTGATCTATTAAAACTTATTAAATCAAATACAACTAAACAGTATGAAAGTAATACCTCTCCTGAGGTGGAATTCTAGGACAAACAATTTCCACTTAGCTCTTGCTTAAAAGATACTACATTTCTATTATAACTTCTAAAATGAGAACATGGCAATTTAGCAGACAGAAATCCCCCCTTGAATATCAAACATCCTATGTAAAAGCTATGCTTTTAAGTCTCTGATCCAAAACAAAATTAATAACCCAATCAATTATTTTCAAAAACTGATTACAGTATTATGTGAGCAAATCAAATTATGGATCTTCTCAAATTCCAGCATGTATGTATTATTATACGTGGTTCAGATGAAATATTTTAATTCTCAAGCAGGTCAAATTTCTTGATGACAGATGTGAAAAATACTTTCTCAGAATCTATTAGCAACACTAGTTTTGATGTTCTAAAAACGTGTTCGGTAACATTGAACTTGGACAAATGTTTCCAAACCAATATATATCAAAAGCAGAAAACTAGCAAATTGTTTATATTTTGAACAGCATCATGCTATATAATAAAAACCTAATATGCTAAGTGTCCAACCATTCATTGGACCGTTCAACCAGTCACTGTGATGTGCACTGACCACCCGGGGGCAGATGCTCTGACCAGTAGGTTAGCTTGCTTCTGGAGTCCAGCTGATCAGGACTGGGCAAAACGGGCCAGACATGCCCTGGAGCCCTCTCCCCTTCCCTCCCTGGCTGGCCGGCCCCAATGGCCCTGATTGGGACTAGGCAAGATGGGCGGGATATGACCTGGGACCTCCCCTTTTCCCTCCCGGCCCTGATCATGTCCTGGTGAGGTCCCTCGGCCTGGCCTGCACCCTCTTCCAATCTGGAACCCCTCAGGGGATGTCAGAGAGCAGGTTTCAGCCCAATCCCCACAGGCCAGGCTGAGGGACCTAACTGGTGCATGAATCCATGCACCAGGCCTCTAGTTAATGAATAACATTGGGTGGAATCGTGCCCTCAAAAATAATCTCATTTAACTCAAGTACTAGTTAAATGTAATAGTGCACAAACTATTAAATTGTCTGCCAGGCTTCAAACCCATACAGCCTGATCCAAATGTTCACACTCTGTAAAATATTCATTACTCCAGAGGTAAACTGGACCAAATAGTTTATCCATTGTAAGTTTTCCTACTGACATACCAGAATTTTATTTGAAAATGCACATTGAGGTACACTGAAGTATAAATATTTTGAAGTTGAAATAATATGGTAATTGTATAAAAGTTAAAGAAAAATGATTCCATATAATTAGGACCAACAATTGCAAACCATTATGGGATTATTTTTCAAATGTCTATATTTATGGGTCTGGCTAAGGAAGGTGCTTATGTTTTGATGAGTCTTATATTTCTCCATATTCAGTGCTGAATGCTGTCTTTATGTCTTAGTCTTTGTTTTTCCCCAATATATTAGGCAGCATATAAAAAAACTAATAGAGTTATTACATGCTGTTATATAATTGTACATTTTTATAAAAACGTATTATATATAATTACATATGTAATGTAAATCTTACTCCATATTGAATTGCTAGACTGTTCATCGACAGTGACACTTGAAGCACACTTCAGAAACTTTTTAACTGCCAAACCTCTTCTGAAATGCTCCAAATGTGGAGTCTCAGCCAGTACTCAGAAGAGACCTCTCTGATGTGTCTGATTGAGTGCCAAGTGGGCATGAACTGAATCTAATTGCTCATGATAGCATTTATTGCATTGTTTATGCTCAAAGCATCTTTAAATGATGACAATGAAAACAATGTCCTCTGGCCTCCCAATGCAGCTATTTTCCCTTTGCCTGGTGCCTTACAGGACCCAGGCTCAGTGTCCAAATTGGTGGAATGGTGGCTCTTTGTTTCCATGCTTTGGCTTCATTCTTGCACTATAGTTACTGGTATTTTGGCATTTGTTCTTCTCAGGAGATATGGGAATTGGCTTGTCTCTTTGTCATCCTTAACCTATGAAAAATACCACATAGCAAACCCTCCAAATGCTCTTAATTTCTATTATTTTGATCAGGAAATTCACAGCTTGAAAATGTAAATTTCCTTTTTCTCTAAGGAGAAAAAAAGTTGCCAATGAAACCTGGAGGATTTATTCATCCTCAGTGTCTCAAGATGTTACTCAATTCCTACGTCCAGCGTGATAAATCTTAGAAACATTTATCCTCCCGTTCCAATAGGTCAGCAAAAAGCTGAGGGAAGCAATCGCAGTATTGCAAATTCCCCATAGTTTCAACATAATAAACCTTTGTCCCCTAAAAATCTCTATTGCTTTCTCTCACAATTTAACATGGTTGTATTACCTAATTCTTGCAATGGCTCTTCAGATGTAGCTATGGCACTAATTATTTTATTTTATTACTTAAAGGTGCCATCATAGCTAGTATTCCTGGAAATCTAATTCTTATTTCTAAGTTAAAGTATTTTATTTTTCATTTTAGATTTTAAATATACATGAAAATATAATAAAATTTTATACAACATATATATGTATATATCATGATTTTCACATGTATACCCCCACACTCAAAGGTTTTATAATAAGTTACAAGCCTTTTAATATATCCATGTTGATGCCATACAATTTAGATCTCTAATCATAGTAGGACAAAATTTTATTCTGTGAATTCATTTTGCAGTTCTGTAACAAGGCCTGTATATGGGTTAAGGAAAATGAGCATTTGTCTTATTTTGTGTAAATGATTGAATAATGTTTACATATTACTCAAAGTATTGTTGGATTTACTGGTATTTAATTCAGTCCCAGGATTTACAAATAAAATTCACTCTTCTGGCATCTTTTTAGGTAGTGAGAAAAATTAACATGCAGAGAATACATTTAATGAAATGACACTATTATTACTGGCAGGTACCTAAACTTCAAACCCCAATTTAAGCCTCTGGTGGCATCGATTAAAAAAGGTAAAAAAATAAATAAAATAAGTAAAATTTATTGTAATAAGAATAATCTCTACTGAGTGTTATGCTTCAAACATTACATTTAGGTATTTTGGATTTCATTTTATCTTTATAGCAACTACATGAAGTGTTTCTGTCACTATTCTACAGATAAATAAACTGAGTGTAGTGAAGTTTGTTGAATTGTACAAGGTCAGTTTGCTAATAGCTAATAAATGCAAGATTCTACTTTCCGTAGTCAGACTCAATGACCCGTGCATAGAATACACAGCAATGGTTAACTGATTTCCAAAGCTAAAAAGGCTTAGCGGTTTTCTCTGATTTTTCTGCAACAAGTTCATACCAGTGTTGGAGTTCTCTGCATCTTACCCCTCTGTTGGCAATATAAGTCCTAGGTAAGCCACTGAGGGTTACAGCAAGATGAAAGGCATTTACTCCAATAAAGGATAGTTGGTTCTCATTTGGCTATTGCTCTTTTACCAAGTCTTGGTGTCTAAATAGTATCTTTGCATTTCCCACTTTTTTTTTTCTGTGTTCTTTTTATGAAGATACAGAGTTAGTAAAGGAGAATGCTGCATCAAGGGCTGAGAGAGAAAATAATGGGGTGTTTTAAGCTGTTCCAAGTGATCAATAATGATTACAAATGTAATGTATCGATTAATTGATTGATCCAATAAACATTAAGTTTCAACTAAGAATTAAAGTCTGGGAGAGATACCATGGCAGATAAAGAAGACATATATAGGTAAAATAATTGAGCAAAAATATAAGCAGTATGCTACACAATGATATCCAACATATCAACTTTATCATATCTTTATTTTTAGGAATACTGTAAAAAAATCCAAGTAAATGTAAATTCTAGTTTCTCAAAACAGCAAAAACATTTGTAAGTTATTTTTATCTAGTCTTATTATTGTTATCATCTTATGTACCCTATGTATTTGCTCATGGGGAGTAGATATGGTCCATCTATTCTAATTCACAATAAAACACCTTACAGAATCACTCTTACATCAATTCAGAGAATATTTCCATTGATCCAGTATTAAGAACTAAATCAGAGCAATCTGGTACACTTATTTGATTATAGAGCTTTTGATCCTCTCCCCAAAATTTCATTTGAATACGAAGGAAAATAAAAAGTGTGATCTGGGGATTATCCAGTTCAATAGATTATCAAATTTTTCTTTTTGTGACAGTGAACCGATATTAAGCCTGGTAGCAAAAGAGAAAATTAGAAGTGGTAAGAGAAACATCATATACTAAAAATAGAAATAGATGAGTTAATCTTAACTTTAATGGGAACCATAATCTAATTTGGGAAATAGGAAAACACAAGTATAATATACATATTTTTACTTTTTTATTTTTTAAGGAATCAAATTTACACTATTGATTTTATTCAGTCTTTGACCTAATGCTCTTCTCCTTCTTATAGATACAAGGATGTCTGAGAAATAGGGCTGAAAGGAAATTTTCTGATATGCAATATTATTTTAATATTTTACCTAAAAAAATAAGGTCACAAGCCACCATTCAGGGAGTGACTGTTATAGTACCTATATCTCCTAGATCTACAATATCTTCCAAAACAAATTTGCCGAAAGCTTATCTGTGTTTGAAGCTGAATAAGAAGATTTGAGAGACAGTTGGAAATAACAGATAAAAATGTTAGACTTAGGAAATCTCATTGCCTGGAAGGCTTAGCTCTCTCCCACACATATGTGAGAAGAGACTCAAGTCTTATTTCTGAGATAGGATTGGAGAAGTATAGTTTCTAGAAAGATTTTTTTTTTATTGGTGAGACATAATAAAGTATCTTGTTAGAGCATTTAATGGAAGTGAATACCCCAGAATTTAGCTTGAGATCTCAAATTATAACAAGAAAGCACTAACAGCAGTGTTAGCACTCAGAATTATAGCAGGAAACATTGGAATTTATTAAATAGGTTAAATGTAATTACACAGTCAAAATATTCCATTGAAATATCAGGCATTTTCCCTAATATTAGTGCGTATAACCAGGGATCAGGGAACATGCGAGGGATAGGAAAGTGTGGAGACGGAAGAGAAGGAGCTGTGTGCCTCATGACTGAACTCACAGTGAAGAAATTCAGTGAAACATGTCCAGGAGTCATCATGTGACATGTTGTGTGTGAAGCTCAAGCCTAATCCAACAATGATTTTTAGAGACATCATCTATAAAACTTTAATAATATGTGGCAATATTTGGCTTCAGGAATTGTACCAGAACATCCCATATCAAATACAATGTAGAATGCACAAATAAGTGGAAAAATATCTCAGGTTCATGGATTAGAAGAAATAATATTGTTAAAATGTCCATACTACCCAAAACCATCTATATATTCAACTCAATTTGTATCATAATTCCAATGTTTTTTTACAGAAATAGACAAAAACATCAATCCTAAAACCCATATAGAACTACCAAAGATTCCAAATAGCCTAAGCAATCTTGAGAAAAAATAAAGATAAAGTTATCATACTTCCCGATTTCAAACTATATTTTGAAGCTATAGTAATTAAAACAGCATGGTTTTGGCCTAAATATATACACATTGACCAATGGAACAGAATCAAGAGCCCAACAATAAACCCTACACATACTGTAAACTAATATTCAGCATGAGAGAGAAGAATACTTAATAGGGAAAAAATAAACTTCTTAAATAAATAGTATTGGAAAAACCAGAAAAGAATGAAGTTAGACCTGTATACCACTCACAATATTTAGCACAAAATGAATAAAAGACTTAAATCTGAAACCATAAATCTACTATAAAAAAATTGCTCCTTGGAAACAGTATTTTGGATATAACACCAAAAGCACAAGAAAATTTAATAAGTGGGGCTATTTTAAACCAAAAAGTTTCTGCAAAGCAAAAGAAACAATCAACGAAAAGAAAGGCTACCTACAGAATGGGAGAAATTAATTGCAAGTCATATATCTGATAACTGATTAATATCCAAACTATATAAGGAACTCATACAATTCAGTAGCAAAATTAATTTTAAAAAACTGATTTGTAAAAATGGGCAAAAGCTTTGAATACCCATTTTTTCAAAGAAGATAAACAAAATAGCCAACAGGTACATAGATAGGCACTCAGCATCAGTAATAATTAGGGAAATGTAATTCAAAACCACATTTAGATATCACATAATACCTGTTAGAATGACTGTTATAAAAAAGATTTTAAAAAATGCTGGTAAAGATAAAGAGAAAAGGAAATCCTTGTGCATTGTTGCCAGGAATGTAAATTGATGTAGCCATTTTTAAAAATCAGATTGGATGGTTTAATCAACATAAATGCATTTTTTTTCCCTCACAAATCTGGAGGCTAGAAGTCTACAATCTAGATTTAGCAGGGATGGTGTCTTCTAAGGCCTCTCACACTGGCTTATAGATGCTTGTTTTCTTCTTGTGTCTTCACATGGTCTTTCTTCTGTATATTTGTGCCCTAATCTTTTCTTCTGATAAAGACACCAGTCTTACTGATTTAAGGACTGATTTATTGACCTCCTTTTAGTCTGATTATTCAAAGGCTATGACTCCTAAAATAGTGACATTCTGAGATACTAAGGATTAGGATTGCAACATAGGAATTTTGGAAAGATCCAAAGAAGTCATCCCATAATAGTTCTGCACCTGCTTTATACCTATCCATCCTCTATTAGATAATCACTCCCAAGTTTGATTTCAAATGCAGCAGTCCTGTTCCAAAGCCATAGTACCTGGGCACTATAAAATCTGTCCTCTAAGTCCATTCGCTTACACACACACACACACACACACACACACACACACACACACACACACGATCACACGTTCACACAGTTTCTATATATATATATAAAAGCCTAAGTGACCATTACGACCAAATGACCGGAATGACCAGTCGACCAGTCGCTATGATGCACATTGACCACCAGTAGGTAGATGCTTATTGCAGGATCTGTACCCTGGTTGTCAGTGCACTCCCACCGCCAACTTTCCATGGCTGGCCAACCTCCCACGACCCCTCCCCTAGGCCAGCCAGCCCCCCAATAGGCCAAGATCACCAGCCAGGCCAAGGGACCCCACCGGTGCATGAATTCATGCACCAGACCTCTAGTATTATAAAAATGCATAAATGTTTCAGTGAGCATTGAAAACTTCTTCATATTTGTTCATTTTAAACTGTTCCTATTGGTTTTGAAAATATTTATAGATTTTTAATAAGAGCTTATAAACTGTATGATTTGGCATATATAGTTATTTTTGGTGGTTAAAGTACATGTTTGATTACTATGTGTTAAAACACACATATAAGCAGGTCCACAAATCAAAGTTTATATTATTATTATTTTTGTTGTCTAGGGTTTAAAAAATGTCCTCTATGAAATTTTTAAAATTTACTTTATAATATTATAATTTTTTAAAAAATATTTGTTTAATTTTGTGGTATTATCTTTTCTTCTTAAATGCACAGTAGTATTTTATTGTGTTTTTTAACTTTTTTATTAAATTTATTGAGGTGACATTGGTTGGCAAAATTATATAGCTTTCTACTGTACAATTATGATAAGTCATAAGCATCTGTACATTGCATTGTGTGCCCACCACACAAGGTCAAATCCTCTGCTGTAACCATATATTTGGCTCCCTTTACTGATTACTATCCCCAAACGTCCTTCCTTCTGGTACCCATCATCCTGTTGTCTGTGTCTATGATTTTTTGTTTGTTTGACTTGTTCATTTGTTGTTTTCGGTTTTAAATCAGCATATAAGTAAAATCATACTTTTTTTTTACTGTTTTTATCTGACTTATTTTACTTAGCATGTTATTCTCGAGACCCATCCATGTCATTGCAGTGGTAGTCTTTCATCTTTTCTTATGGCTGAGTAATATCCCATTGTATATATGTATCACATCTTCTTCACCCAGTCATGTATTGCATTATTTTAATGCAGTAAGAATTTTCTTTAGTATTTCTTGTGGCAATGAGTTATTTCAGCTCTAATTTGTGTGAATTATTTTTCATATTGTCTTCATATTTGAAGATATTTTCCTTGGGTATAATTCAAGGCTGACTTTTGTGTGTTGGTTTTAGTCTTCCCACCCCCCAAATTTAATGATATTATTGTGTAACCTCTGGATTCTGTTTGTTTCTAAAGAAATATTTATTATTATTATTTATGTCAATATGTCATTATTTATATTTTATTTTAAATATTTATCTTTATCTCAAGTTTTCTCCATCTGTCTCTAACATGCCTATCTAGAAAGTGTCTGTGTATGCTTGTGTGTAAATGTATATTTTTAAAATATTAAGTATTTCGGGGGGTTATTGTGATTTGGGGGTCTGTGCTTGGATAAGTTACAACAGTTATATATGATTTTTAATCTATTATCTTTTCACATATTTCTTTTGCCCCTTTTTAGCCTCCTATGCTCTTTTATTTCAATTATGCAAATGTAATAATTTGATGTTATTTTATATGTCTATATGTTGTCACTCATTTATTTTTCCCTCTATGCTTTAGTTTGTATTATTTCTATTGGCTTATAATCACATTTACTAATACTTGATTTTGTAGTGTTATGTTTGTCATTAAACTAAAAAAAATGAGGTTTCTTTTCTTTTTGGAAAGTAAATTCTAGCATTTCAGAAACTTAAATTCTAGAACTTTATTTTTATAGTGTTTATTACTATGCTGAAATCCTCCATCATTTTGCCATATTTCCCTCTATATTTTTAACATGTGTAGAATAATTATTTTAAAGCCTATGGCTGCTAATTCTATCATCTGTGTCATTGTGCATCTGCTTTCAGTGGCTACTTTATCCTCTTGATTATGGATTATATGTTCCTGTTTTTCACATCTCTAATAAATTATGATGATTCATGACCATCTTAAATGACATGCAGAGTAACACTAGATTATGTTAACTAGATTATATTATTTTTCTCTATAATGTATTTTTGTGCTCTGGAATGAAATTAAAGTACTTTGTTCTTGTCAAGTCTTGATTTTGGCTTCATTGAGTGGATCAATCTCAGTTTGCCATTATTCCTACAATAGACTTTAATTCTAGGTAGAGTTTATACCACAAGTATAAGACCTTTCTAAATTGTCAAATTAAAAATAAAACACTTTCACTGAGAGTGTTTTCTCTTTCTGCCTAAGATTCATTATCTCAGCATTGTGTGTTCTCTGAGATTTCTGTTCATCTGGCAGGCACAAGCAGCTGGTTTCTGCTGTATTTCCTGGATTCTTGCCCTCTTTGTTCTAAGCTCAGGATTTAGCCAATATCTGAGGGAAACTTCTGTGCAACATAAAAACCCAAGTTTTTCTAGAACTTAAAATAAATTTTAGCTATTTTGCTGCAAAGATATAGTTAAGCTTATAATCAATGTTATTTACATTTTATAAAAAGTTAAGTTCCATATTTAAAATACATTAAAAGCAGAATATAATGTTTGCAATAATATAAAATAGAGTTTCAGGCAAACATAAATAGGAAGTATACAATAACATATATTAGAGGTAAAAAAGTATGATGAAAAATATGGGGTATATATTAATTGGTGTTTAAAATAAAAAATTACTAAAGATTAACATCATTAACATTTTATTTCAAAGCTATAGTTTTAATATTGAAAGAAATATGATCTTTGATTTTGGTTTCATGATCAATGTATTATAACACTACATCAATTAGATCTCAAAAAATATCTATCTTCACTAATGACAAACCCTTAGCTAAGATTTCCTATCTCATGGAAATATGTGTAATAAAAAGTGGGCCATTTGGTGTTGAAGTACTGTTGAAATTGCTCTGTGACCAGGCAAGAGAAGACTGTTGAATAAATTAAAACAACAGATAGGAAGCTTAAATTTATATCTCTCTCACTTTTAGAAATATATATATATCAATACCTTCTACAGTTTAAAATATACTAAGTAAAAATTGCCTATACAGACTTTTCCCCCCCACCTTTATAAGGATGGAATTCTCACTAAGAAATGTGAAAACAGAAAGGGTAGAAATGTGTCTCAAGGTATATAGCATATTAATATTTGTACTTTGTAGTTTTGAATTCTCTTGCATTTTTATATGCAGGAGACAAATACATTCTACTTTTACTGAATAAGCGCTATGTAAAAATATAAAATAATGGATTTTTGTGCCATTATGCCACTACTTTAACATAGCCAGATAAAAAAATTGTATGTTAAAAAAATTGTATTCCATTAATTTGGGAAGAATCTCTAACTTCCAAAATGAGTTAACGCCAAGGCATTTGCACAGTTTACTATGTAATGTAAAATCAAAAACTTTTAACTTCAAAATCTTATAATTTAGCATAATGTGTGATGTCCCAAAGGATTGCATAAACCTTTAATAAAGAATAAGTATGACTCCTTTCAACTGAATGCTTCTAAGCAGACGAAAATGAGGAGTTATTATATGCTCTGGTGGAAGCATACTTTTAAGCTGCAGTCTGTGTAATTCCTGTCACCTTACTCCTGACAGCTCTACCAAATAAAGAAACTGAGGATAAATTCAGAGGGATAATTAAGCAGTGTTGATTTTAGGACAGTTGTCTTTTCAATGAAACACTGATTGCATTGTTCATAACAAAACTATCTCTGCATGACAGAACTAATTAGTGACCATCTGAACTTACTTAGCCAAACAAAAAAAGCAATTAAAAACACCGTCATCACTGGATCTACCATTGAACAGCTGGTTATATTGATAAGCAATCCAGCAAGTTAAAGCTACTTCAGAGCACAATGGAACATAATCTGCTTTCTGAGTAGTAATTAGAGAGCAATGAGAGAAGAGGAGATTACTGTTGAGAAACTGTAATTGTGATGCAAACAACTTTTAAAATACACTTTTCCTCCTGAATTGGCATAAGGATAATAGGTAAAAAAATTTGTATATTCTTTGAAACAGTTTATATTCCCATGGGAGTTTCAGATTATATTTTAGGTTTTATCAACATTATCATCTAAGAAAGGATAAAATTTGTTTGACATTGCATTTTGATTTATAAAAACAAGTGAGGACAGACTTTACCCAGGAATCACTTGGGCACTTAAAAATTGGGAAGAGAAGTTACTGGTCATTGGCCTGCAAATACCAAGAGGGCATGAGTCATCTGTTAGACAAAATCTCTGAAATGTGTGTGCCTGCATATGTGCGCTATGTGCGTTTTATGTTGCTATTTCTCATTATAGTTGCATTTAAATGTCCATAAATATGGTAATTTTTTTCATTGTTTAGGAAAGTGAAAAATAAAATATCACATTCTTTTCAATTATATTGGGGTATCCTATGCAATAAAAGACTAATATGCAAATCGACCAAATGGCGAATGACCAGTTGCTATGACATGCACTGACCACCAGGGGGCAGGAGCTCAATGTAGGAGCTGCCCCCTGGTGTCAGAGTGCTCCCACAGCGGGAGCACTGCTCAGCCAGAAGCCAGGCTTATGTCTGGCGAGTGCTAGCAGTGGTGGTGGAAGCCTCTCCCGCCTCCATGGCAGCACTAAGGACCCCTTGGGGGATTTTGGGACTGGGCCTAAGCCAGCAGTTGGACAAGGGTGCAGGCTGGGCTGAGGGACCACCCCGCCAGTGCACAAATGTTGTATACTAGGCCTCTAGTATTTTATGTAAAAGGTTTTCATTAAATTCAATCAAAAGATAAGTCATAAGCAATATCTCAAATTTACCTAATCCATGGACAGTAAACTATGTCTGTTCGGAAAAGTACTTGCTATTCTTATGTTGCTTGAGTCTTTTTCTGTCTTTATAGCCATGTAACTAAAACAAAGTTTTATCTTAGAATAGATGATAGTACAATGTCCAGACTTAAGAGTTTTGAAATAGAAAAGGCATGCACTCCATTTCTATATGCATTATTAATTATCTATATTACTTTAGGCAAATTACTTCATTTTTACCCTTAAGTTACATATCTGAAAATGAATGGAAGGGAATACCAACAACTTTTAATACATACACACTCATAAACACACACACACATAAATATAGATATATTTATACATACACTAGAGACCCAATGCATGAAATTTGTGCACGGGGATGTGTGACCCTCAGCCCAGCCTACACCCAAATCTCCAATCTGGGATCCCTCTCACAATCCAGGACTGCTGGCTCCCAGCTGCTTGCCTGCCTGCCTTCCTGATGGCCCCTAACCACTTCTGCCTGCCAGCCTGATCACCCCCTAACCACTACCCTGCCAGCCTGATTGATGCCTAACTGCTCCTCTGCCAGCCTGTTTGCCCCTAACTGCCCTCCCCAGCAGGTCTGGTCCCTTCCAACTGCCCTTCCCTGCAGCTCTGCCTCCCCCCCACCAACTGCCCTCCCCTGCTGGCCCGATTGCCCCCAACTGTCCTCCCTTGCAGGCCTGGTCCCTCCCAACTGCCCTCCCCTGCTGGCCATTTTATGGCAGCCATCTTGTGTCCACATGGGGGCAGCCGAGAGAAAGGGAGAAGGTGAGAGAGATAGAAACATCAATGATGAGAGAGAATCATTGGCTTCCTCCTGCACACTCCCCACTGGAGATCAAGCTGGAAACCCCCCATGTGCCCTGACTGGGAATCAACTGTGACCTCCAGGTTCATGGGTAATGCTCAACCACTGAGCACCACTGGCCAGACCC